>BLBF01000022.1:29881661-29978705 GCA_015471245.1 Laticauda colubrina | reverse complement strand
AGGCAGGCAGGCAGGCAGGCAGGCAGGCAGGCAGGCAGGCAGGCAGGCAGGCAGGCAGGCAGGCAGGCAGAGGCAAACAGATGGATAGATGGATAAACAGAGAGAAAGACAGATAAATGGATGAATATGTATATTTATATGTATTGTTTGTATCAATATCTTCATGTGAATTTCCTATTAGCTTGGAGAATTGAGTTAGATTCTTAAAACAATAAATCCCTCTGTAAGGTTCACTAGTCAATTGCACTACACAGGTTTTCATTTCAACAGAGAAATTTAAAATCACTAGCTTATCACTGAGAACCTTAAATTTTAAGAATAACTTTAATTAATGAGTTAACAGTTCAGAACTGATTTAGCAGATACCCATTCTGGCAATAGCAAATATTTGTTTGTAGTATATATGTTAATTGTGACTCATTCTTTATTACTGATCAGTTATGGTAATTGTAATCGATATTTCATGGGAAGATAGTCTGAAACTGCTCTTTTAGGGATCTATGGAAAAGAAACTTTGTACATTGGTAATGATTCTAATGATAACCATCTTATGTTTTTTAATAGGACAAACTGAATTTATTTTGTTGCTGTATTTTTGTGCACTTTGTTATGTCTTTTTAATAAAGCGTTTTTCTATGATAACAGTATATTATTAAACAGCATATCCATTATATTTGTTGAGATCTGGATAAATGACCAAAAAGTTATTTAGTGATGCTGGTCAAACTACAATTAAAAAAGAAAGAAACAACATGCATAGTTAAAAAAAAAATATCTGACCAGAAGACTAATTCAGTAACAGGGAAAAAAGTAAAGTATAACAACCTATAGTAGCTTGTTTTATGGGCCTCTGCAAGAAACATTTTCCACTGATGTTTGTGGCTAATTCCATCTTACTATGTGAATTTTAGAGTAGCCTTTTTCTCATTGATCATCTTGTTTGAAGATCATGCAATTTTAAGTCTATTTTTTTCTAGAAGGCACCTGATTTGGGATGGCTGTTTTGAGAATGCAGGAAAAATGTTTTCTAATCTTTTACATCATAAATGCTGTCATTATTTAAAAGAACCTTTTTATGTGTCCATGTGAATAGACTCCATGTACATACAGCATTTAGAATGCATGAATATAATTTAAAACCAATGGTATAATGATTAGATTTACCTTAAATGTGCTTTTTCAGAAATAAGTCTCACTGCCAAATATAAAAATGTTCAGACCCTTACCATTCAGGAAGTACACTCTGTAGATCTTTTGAGATTCCCTTTTCTAGCCAATGATTAACTCCAGTCAGATGGCAGCAGCTTGTCAACAGTAGCTGATGTCTATTGCAATGATGGAATTCAAAAAAATTTACTACCAGTTCTGTGGGCATGGCTTGGTGGGCATGGCAGGGAAGAATACTGTAAAATCTCCAGTCAGAGGTGTTATTTGCTGATTCTCTGAACTACTCAAAATTTCCGCTACCAGTTCTCCAGAACTGGTCTGTTGCCAGATATCAGTCTTGGATAAGACAGGGATGGGAAAATAAAGTGTATCTTTTCCACTGGGGAGTGAAAGACAGGGCAAATCATTGTCATACAATTACCAAGAATATGAAGTTGCCATGAGTAAACTCTTTTGAAGGATATTTAACATTGTCCTCACAACTATTAAAGGTTTCAAATGCATGTCCTTTTTTTGAATCTCACTACCCTACCCATATCAAGTTTACTTGTATTTTCATTCTACTGTTTTCAATAAGTTTACTTTTAGGGTACATCATATTTATTTTATGTGTATAATATATATCCTTAGAAGTAGGAAAAAGAAAGGTCAAAGATTATAAGTGCATTAAAAGGTTTAAAGAAAGAATATATGTAAAAGGTCATTTCTCCAAGGTTTTACTAATATTTTTGTGTAGATGTTTTAATTTTTATTTCTTCCTTCTATGTCCTCCTTATCTATGTTGTGTCTCATGACTGTTCTGGATTGTCACTTGCGGTAGGTTTATTTTGCTCTTTGCACACATGTAAAGCAGTGGTGGGGTTCAAATTATTTTTCCTACCAGTTCTGTGGGCGTGGCTTGGTGGGAGTGGCAGGGGAAGGTTACTATAAAATCTCCAGTCAGAGGCAGTATTTGCTGGTTCTCTGAACTACTCAAAATTTCTACTACCAGTTCTCCAGAACTGGTCAGAACCTACTGAATACCACCTCTGATGTAAACTAAATCTCTAATGCACTTAATGCCCCAATAGCTGTGGCTCCTCAGCCTGAGATTTATGCAAAGCTTTTACACCATCAAGAGGCTGAACTAAATTGATTTATTTATATTACAGGATTTAATGCTCATTTCCTTTATTCTCTGTAACTTGCTAAGCTGAAAAGTGTTAGACATTTCAGATTTTGATGTGCACAAGTTTTGTTTTCTTTTTGGTTACATGTTAAAGTACCAGAATGGCTGCATAATTTTCTGATGCTATTTTTTTTTCTTCTTTGAAAGAGGAGGGAAATTTGCTTTAGTTCAACCTTAGTGAAAAGAGGTGAGCTAATCATATAACTGATATACTGAAAAAAATATTAGGAATTTAGCAGCATGTCTCAAAAATAATTGCATCATTAGTCTCTAACCTTTATTATGTCACAATTTATTTACAGAGAGGAGAACATTTTAAATTATATCAGGCTGAATTTTTTTTCATGAGCTAAATTATATGGGAAGTATACTTCATGTTTATACTGAGCTATTGGGATTCAAGTATAATTTCTAGCAATAAAAGTGTAACAACCTAACATTGCAGAAGATCAAGATGAAGATTATTTATTTTAAAAAGGAAAAAAAGGAAACATATATGGGATTAGAGAAGAAGAACAAATACCCTTGTGAATAATCTAATTTAATTTACCAATATATTTTCCACCAATCAAGTGCCTCTGTTCAATTCTAAATGGAACATTAAAAAAAATGCAAATTTCTCCAAAGTAGTACCGTACATTCCAGATGAACTCTAAAAAGCATAGAAATGGCTTTTAATGACAATGAAAACCATGATAAAGAATGGACTAGCATGGCTTAGGAGGTCATTCCAAGAAACTAACTTGAGGATTCACACAAAGATAGAGGGCAAGCCAATTTTGCCTTGCAAGTTTTTATAACTTGTAGCTGTTATACTAAAATAGTTAACCTATCTGTTGTTGGTTTCTACTTCTGATCTACCATATAGGACAACAGAAAATGTTGGAATGTAGTCTTTCAGCGAACTCTCAAATTGATTCTTATTGAAGCAATTTGCATTTATGATCAACAATAATATTATTCTTATCTTTATTTATACCTAAAGTTAAAAAGTGCTAAAAACATCAAAATTACAATGCAAATGTTACAGTTACGAATCAAGATGATGAGCAGCCTAGGGGTGAGAATCTTATCTATCCCATCAGCTATTTGCAATATATCAGGCTCCTTGTTGGGGCTCTAGCCCAAACAAACCCAAGTTTTTAGGTTCTTCCTGTAGGCCAGGAGTGTGGTAGAGAATCTCACTTCTAATGGGAAGATATTCCAGAATGCAGGGGCCACAGCAGAAAAGGCTCTTGTCCTGGATTCATTGCCCAAAATTTGTTGGCGGATGGGATTCTTTTCTGCGGGAACAAATGGGGAGGATTAGTCCAAAAAGGGTAAGATTCCTCTGGATCCACATCATGAAGCCATGCTATAAAAGGTTTGAAAGATGATGACCCATACCTTGATTGGACCCAGAAACAAATTGGACACCAGTGCAGCTCATGTAACAATGTGTTACATGCCACCTCATGAGCCTACAGAATTATCTGTGCCACTGAATTCTGTACCAGTTGCAGTTCTGAATACTCTTCAAGAATAGCTCCATGACAGACTGTGCACAGGGCCTAGATTGTTGATCTATCTGTGGTGCAACCCCATCCAGATCTAAGGATGCTGAACCCCCAGATCCTGAGGCCTCTTGAACCCACAGAATTATCAGGGTCCATATGAAGCCTGTTGTCCCCCAACCAAACCCCAAGCACTGCCTCTTTAGACTGCTTTTTAAGAATGTATTTTTATTAGAAGGATTGTTTATGAGGGGTCCTTGGTACTCTCTGAGCTTGCTTGTTCTCTTGCAGATGTTTCATTACCCAAACTAGGTAACATGTCAATATTAGTGACTGCCTCATGATTCAGACTAGCATTGATGATGTTGTCTAATTTGGGTAATGAAACATCTGCAAGAAAACAAGCAAGTTCAGAGAGCACCAAGGATCCCTCATGTCAACCCTGAACTATAAATATTCTCCTTTATTAGGATTGTTTTTTGTTTCATCTGAGTTGCACATTTTTAAAATCCTTTATCTTGTTTTCTTAATATATTTATTAAATGATATAGTAATATGTGATTTGTGGCTTTATTCTTATTATTTTTGAATCCCAAATGAAGTTGAATCAGATTTATTTTATAGAAATTAGATAATTCTATTCCATTATCTCAAATGCCATCAGTGCCAGTTGGCATGCTTATAAAGAAAAAAGAGTAGAGACTAAAATAGAAAGGTAAATTGCCAGAACAAGAATGAGAATTTTCTCCACATAAGCCACAATTTATTTTCATACTGCAAAAAAAGCAATTGATGTGATATTTTTATACATTTAATCATACAGTTTCTGTCACCTAAAATTAAACTTTAAGCCTATATTTTTTATGAAATACATGATGAAAGAAATTTAAGTTTCATGCTAACTAAAATTGACAATCCTAAAATTTCATTGTAATGGCTGGATCTCTTTTCCCTGTTGTTTTAAATTTAAAAAATGGAGTGCAATCTGTGATGTTTATACAAAAATATCATGAGATTCAATGTAGCTGGTACATATCAGATAATGACTAACTGAATTAAATCCTTGAACATACTTTTTTGAGAATCCATCCCGATTGAGTAAAATGTTAAACATAGATATTTGGAAATAAGTCTCAAAAGTTGGCATATAGTCTGCCCATTTTTAAATCTAAATGATAATGTGATGGAATTTTGTTTCAAATACTGCTTCAATCGATACTTTTAACCTTTTCCTTATTTTTTATAAAGTCTGTTGGAAATTACTCTCAGTGCCTTCTTAAAATTAATGATACTTTATTTCAGATAAATTTGCAAGTGCTTGTCATCCTTAATTGTTTAAAAATGACATATCTTTAAATCACTTTGGTTCAGCCTATTTTTAAATTAATATTCAATGAAAAGAAAAAGAGAATGAAAGGAGTCCTGATTTTTTTGTGACTGTACATTTGTTAATGCCTTAGTGGTACCTTTGCTTCTACATTCAACCTAAATGAAACAAAAACACTGAAGCTGTTTCACTTTTTGAAGAAATTATATGCAATAACATTAAAATAGTAATTCTGCCGAAGCACTTTGCTTTAATGTAGATAATTCATAGCATGTACAATTGATTTAAATTGGAGGACTTTGCTATCTTGCTTATATAATAGCATGCTTATTCACAACTGTCTTTGGACAAGCAGTTTGATTCAATTTGATTTTTAAAAATTAAGTATCAAGTTGACATTCTCTTTGTGTTTCAGGCATTGAAACAATTGTTGCTTGCAATATCTCCAAGAGAGGCCTTTTCCTTCTTTCATAGCTGTTTTGCTGCTTGCTGCTGATAATTCATTGTATATTTGGACCAATCTAAATATATATAGACAACATAATGCCATCATGCTTGCTTTTTTGCTTCACAAGCAGAAGTACTTGATTTTATTTTGTGATGAGATTATTTTCGGACTTTGCTTATAAATTAGTCATCTTTATTGGCACTTTTATTGCTCTTAATTGTTTACAGGCCCTTAAGGATGATGATGCTGAAACTGGATTGACTGATGGAGAAGACAAGGAAGAAGCCAAAGAAGAGGAGAAATTAGGGAAAATTCAATATTCCCTGGATTATGACTTTCAGAACAATCAGGTTCGAAACAAATGTGATCTTCGAATTTTATGAATTAAAACCCAGTGTTGATAATCTGCAGAAAAGTGCTATCCTGTCTCTTAGAGTATAAATAGTTATCTCAATTTCTCCCTTATCTGGAGATGTTCCACAGAACCATCTACTCACTGGTTCCTTGGTCTTTGCAGTAGTTATTGACCTCACTTCTTCAATTTGTCTTATCTTTCTTGGAAGTCAACTTTCTTTGAACAGTACTTATTTGGATTATCATTGGCTATTGGTTATATCCTAAGAACTACCAAATGAACAGTATACTGATTTTCAGATAAAATATAATTTATTAAAATATATGTTCTTAATCATCTTTACTATACCTAGACTTTCATGACTAAATCATAAAAGCTTGCTACAGGTGGTTTTGGTTGTTGTTGTTTTTTTTTTGTATCCAAAATCTCCTTATCAGATTGCCTATGTTTGAAAACTTAAAACACTCTCTTTAAAAATAATAAAATAAATGTAGCTCTATAATATAAAACTATACCAACTAAGCAAACACCAATCAGTTATTAATTTATGTGTATCAAATCTCATTTTCACATCCACAGCTAATAAAAGATATTAACTTTCATAATTAATTGACATGTCAATATGTTTTTGTTTCTATAGTCTATTAAAACACTTCTCTGTATCATAGTATTATATTTGTGACACAGCTAAATGGGAAATATAATTAAATTATATTTACATTATATGTGCATGTACACAAAAGATTGTGCTAGTATTTACCACAATAGTAATACAGCCTTCATATACATTTAATATACATGCCAGGTACATTCTTCTTAATGTTTTTTCTATCTATTAACAATTTAAGTGTTACCTCACAATCATAGGCAAGGTAGTATAAATTAAAATCAGTTGTATCATTTTAATTTATAATTTTAATGATAATTGATAGTAATTGATCATTTTAATAATGACTATATGCAGGTGGATAAACTTCACTCCTTCATATTTCTAATACTTTCTCATAATAATTTCCAAGATTCAACTTCTATCAAATCTTTCCATTAACTTAAGTTGAATGCCAAGTTTTTATCATGCAATTTTGTATCTTTCTATTGAAAAGAGGGGGGGAAAGCCCAAGATGGATTCTTTAAGGCAAAGGTTAGTTTAGATTATAGCTACTTAAAGCAAGGCATTTCAGTCCTTTTAGAGTAATTGTTGGTTGAAGGAATCATTGGTTGAAGTAAAGATGAAGTACATCTTTCTAATTCAGATACAGCCTGAGTGTAATTCAGCTCCTGTCCTGTGGTAATCCTTTAGTTTACTAATTCCTGAAGCCTGGCTTTGGTTAAAGTTTCAACTGGTCCAGAACTTAATAGGCCTTACTATTCTCACATATTCCGAACTCAAAGAACATCAGAAAACTAAAAGACTATGTATTAATGCACCAATATGTCAGGAACAAGTTCTTCTTAAATGTCTGATTAAAATTTTGCTGAACTAATTCTTTCCCTCTGTCTCATCTCCTTTTCCAGCTTCTAGTAGGGATAATTCAAGCTGCTGAGCTGCCTGCTTTAGATATGGGTGGTACATCTGATCCATATGTGAAGGTTTTCCTGCTTCCTGATAAGAAAAAGAAATATGAGACGAAAGTTCACAGGAAAACCCTTAACCCTGTTTTCAATGAACAATTTACATTCAAGGTATTATAGTGTTCTTTCTTTTTCATGATTTATGTTTACTAAAGTTTAACCATATACCTTACAAAGGAATTGCTTATAGCCTAATTAATTCTTACTGTTAACTTAATATTTTTTTTAAGTAATACCTATTTCAGAGGCTGCCTTCTTGTAAAAATATACTTAAAAACAAGAATATTCCAACTATACTCACAAGCCTTGCTGCTTTCCATCTTTCCTTAATATTGTCTTAAATCTGGGACCTTCCGGTTTGAGCTTCTTCAGCGACAAACCGAAACCTCGTCTGTGCGAGGCTTTGATCTGTGCTCGCCGCTGGAGCGCCCCAAGCCAGTTGGTTTTGGAGTTAAGTCACCCCGTTGAGGTGGTGAAGAGGGGGAAGACTGCCAGCAGGGTTGAGGAGAGCCACATCTCTCCTCCCCAGCTGGCCATTACTCCTTTTCCCGAAGGCGGTTGCAGCAGTGGTCAGAAATGGCCACCACAAAGAAGAACTCGACTGGAAAAGAATATGCAAGAGGAAGATAAGAAGAGAAAGTTTTGGTTGACTGGGTCAAACAGCAAAAGCAACAAATAAGGTACCCTGGAACTGAAACTGTTAAAAAACAAAAACATTGTTCCCTAAGAAGATTTTTAAGCTGCGAAGGAGAGAGAAAAGGGGAAAGATTTGGTTTTCTCCTTTTCCTATACTGACAGCTATGAGACTTAAGCAAGAAATTGGAAAAAAAATCAACTTTGACATCAATAGGCATTTAATGCTGAAAATAAAAAGTCAAAGGGATTTCTGGATAATTAAAAGCTTTTGAAAACAGGAAAGGAAAGAAAAAGAATAAAAGGGTAGGATCTGGAAGGGAGGAGATTGCCTGGAATTAAAAATCTCAACAAGAGATCTCAACAAGACTTCCAAATGATACATTCTAACTGAAATATTGCAACAAAAAGTCCAAGAAGAGAAAATCGAAAAAGAAATAAGAAGATACAGCTCGGGACTATCTGGATTATTTGATGATTTCTGGATTCTTGGTTATTGTTTTGAATGACTAAAATCAATCGGGTGATTGTTTAAAACTGTTTAAAATGGCTCCACTTTTAGAAGAACTGAAAATGGAACTTAAAAAGTACAAAAAAGATGCACAAGAAGGGACAGGTTCTTTTGGCTTCGTATTTCAGTGTTTAGAAATGGAGATTTGGAATTATGAGAAACAACAAGAAATGCCTGCAGAACAAGAAGATTGTGACATAGAAGAAGGCATCTTTAATGAACAAGTAATCTTAGATGGGGGAAAAAAATGAAAGCGGGGAAAGAGAATGGAAAGTTTAAGATTGGGAAAAACAACTCCCCCCCCCCAAAAAAATAGAGTGAAAAATAAGTATAAAATCAGAAAGCAACAGAAGAGGGAAATGCAGAAGAGAGAATTAGAAATGGAGAGACAAGGGGGTAAAAAGGGGAGGGAGAAGATGAGACGGAAGAAAGAAAGGAAAAAAAGTTATAAAGGACAGAAGCAAAATATAGAGAAACAGGGCCTATTTAGAGATAATGGGGGAAAACTTAATGGAAAAAGGGATTCTGCAAAGGTACATAAGATAATATGGTTATATTAGATGCAGAAATAATTTTAGAAAATATGAAACAATATATGATTAAAATGTCTGATTAAAATGTCTGATAAAATAGCTATTGTAATTCAGTGGAATGCTTGTCAATAAATAAATGTAACAAAAGGTATACTTAATGATTTATAAAACATGAAGAGAAATAAGGGAAAAATTAATTATGGAGATTATATGTGTTTTTAAGGAAGTATGATATTTAATTGAAAAGAAGTTTTAAAGATGTTAAGATTTTAATGATTATTAATGATAGAACTGAACTGGAATAGAATGAGGGTTTATAATTACATATATTTACAATCTTTCTTTTTTTTTTAAAGAATATAGTATGTATTATAAGAATGTACCAAGCAGAATTCGATTGGAAGTTATGTATTATGTATTATATTGAAGGTCATAAACTTAAGGTATATATTGAAGTTTAAATAAGAGTTGAATGGATGTAATTAAAAGATATAAAGGTGTCATACTCCAATTAGTAACTACAGGAGAAAATTTGTTTAATGAGAAAAGATAATATGAAATTGAAACAGAACAGACAAAAGTATAAATATAATGATTTGAATTGAGATGAGATAATCAAAATAAAATTGAGAAAATTAATAGAGGGGAAAAACGATATAGAAAATATAAAATAGTATAAGATATGGAATAGAATACAAAAAGGAGCATGAAACTGAGTTTTGTGTCTGTATAAAGAAGTTCAATCTGGGACCATGCTATTTTCAAAAAAGATGTTTTATTTGTATTTTGTATGTGTGAAAACCCAAATAAAACTTTATTTAAAAAAATATTGTCTTAAATCTGATTGATTTTATTAAAAATAACAATATACTGTGATGCTGTCATACTGACTGTTTGGATGTTATGAAAGCTGACCTGACTTGTGAGATGGGTTATAAACTTGCCAAGAAAAGAACATAATAAATACAGCAAAACAAATAATTGTTTAACAATTCCTTTTCTACTTGACCTATTGGAGGGAATAGAGTATTATTCCTTCTTAAAGAAAATACCACCTGGTTAATTTTACACATGTTTATATTAGTATTTGGTGTTCCATATACCATATGGCAGTTAATTGATGTTATTAATACCACGTGAGTTAAGCCTCCTAGTGTTTTCAAGATGGAAATGAGATTCAAACTGGAATTCATAGCTGCTAGAAACTTAGCGATATTCACAAAAAATAAAAAGTCTTAATATTTTCTCTGAAGGCTGGGAGCCAGGTCCATTATAGGCCAGGAAATCTTTCAGCAGTCACATAATCTGCTTTGTGTGCTTTGTTACGAGGTGTAACAATGAAATCTTTATATACTTATCCAGAAATAAGCACCATTTTTAAAACATACAGAATATAACATTAAAAAAAAGCAAATCAGGATTACTTTCCATCTCTTTGGGTGGGTAAGGCTCTATATTTTCCTTGATCCTAAAATAATTTTAGAGGTATTACTATATGAAGTATATGTTAAAAATGATTTTCTGGGATGCTTCAAAAGCTGACAAAAGTAACAACTCTTATATCTAAGCTGACGATTAAACTAAGATTAAATAAATCAAAACATCCAGTCACTGTCTCTACAAACACCGAAGTTCTAGTATCCTTCTATAATATCAACAAACATGTACATTAATGTACAGATGTTATTTCCTGCTTATCTTAAATAAAAGCTTTTCCTGTTTCTTTTTTAAATCTAAGAGTTTTTTCATCCATTATAAATGGCAAACTTTATAAGAAGGGAGCCATTTTGCAAACAAATAAAAGCTAAATATATGTGAAGAACATAGGCTAAAAGCTTCATTTTTTGGTTTTAAGAATACAGTTAATGTTCATATTTGAAAATAAATAAATTCATTAAAAGCAGATATGATTTGATATACAGATTTTTTGCCTTACAGCCCTATAAAAGATGCATCAACTACATATCTTCTTCTTTATGTAATATAACTAATACCGTGTTTCTACAAAAAGACGAGCCACCTTGAAAAGAAGCCCTATCACATTTTTGAACGTATGCAATCAAATTAGCTCCACCCACAAACTTAGCTCCAATTAAGACCCTGCCTACCCCAGGGTGCAGGGGGCAGGTTGAGGCACAAATAAAGATCAATCTGGAGCTCTGTTATCAGCTGTAAATGTCTTCTGGAAAGCCCTCTGCAGCTGATAATAGAGCTCCGGATTGATCCAGAGCTCTGTTATCAGCTGCAAATGCCTTCCAACAGACATCTAAAGGTAAAACGGAGGCCAGATGCATGCGAGTGGCGGCAAGGGGCCACAGAAGAAGTGGACCAGCAGTGGGCTGTCAGTGTCACCACTGTGAGGTGAATCAATTATTAGAATCCTCCAAAAGAAGGCCTAGCTGTTTTTTCAGGAGTCAAAAGAAAATAATACCCAGCCTTCTTTTTGGAAAAATCAGGTAACAACGCTTTATAATCTATAGCAGAGAACAGCTGGAAAATAATCAAGAATATGGCTTCCTGTTGCCAAAATATACAGGAACATATCATAGTAAAGGGCAAGCCTCATCATTAGCAAGATGAAATTCTAAAGATAAAAAAATAACATTCTTTTCCAAAAACTCTATCGAGTTTTTAATTATTCTATGTCAGATAAGGAAAAAACACCTATTCTTTTTTATCATCCTATAACTTTTGGGAAGAGAGAAGTGACAGCATGATTTATTGAAGGGAACTTCCAATAGTATTGAAAGCTTATATGTCTGGGCAGATAATTTGCCTTTAGCTTCATGATGGAAAGTAACTTGTAGAACTCCAGGCAAAACTTCCTGATTGATGAATGAGTTCCCACATTTTTCTATGGATTACTGTATTGTGGCCATTAAAAAATGTCATCAAAATCCTCTGTGAAAATGTGCCTTTTTTCTCCTTTCAGTTAAACAAAGATATGCACATAATAAAGGAAAGGTTTTGAATTACAATCAAGGCATATTTACTTTTAAAGGTCTTATAAGTGGCTACATTTTTGTTTTTTTCTCTTTTTCTAATTTAGGTGCCATATTCTGAACTGGGGGGGAAAACTTTAGTGATGGCTGTATATGACTTCGACCGCTTTTCTAAGCATGATATTATTGGAGAATATAAAGTTGCCATGAACACTGTAGATTTTGGTCATGTGACTGAAGAATGGCGAGATTTGCAGAGTGCTGAAAAAGAAGAGGTAAGTAACTATATTCTTTGTTAGAATTCATTCAGTTTTATTCTCAGCTTCTGTGTTTCATTCATTAATTTTAGGATAGCCTTTTTAAATGAAGAAAATAATGAAAGTTTCAATGCAAAGCAATTCCTTGGCACAGGAGCAGATTACCTGTAGAACCTCTCATCTCAGGAGTGATACCCTAATGCATGCATATTTTGGCTCATTTCTTGGGACACTGGAAAGTTTTCACTTACTGATATAAGATCAAAAGTGTACATCCCATGTTGAACTGATGTACAAGTTCTACATTATAGCCATGATGCTTAAGATCAGAATATTGCAGCTAAAGGTCTTCAAATTTCATTTTGTCTGTTATGTGCCCTAGCTATTCGTTTTTATCCTTCTTGTCCTTCTAATATGTACAATCAACCATTTCTTTAGTTTGTTTTGTGTTATGGAGTCTAATACTGGGCATCTCTTTTTGAAAGTATCTTGGGACTCAGGCTCATTTCTTGGGACCCTGGAAAGTTTTCATTTATTGATGTCAAATAGTTCATATATCATGTTTCTCACAAAATAAGGCCAGGCCTTATTTTTTTTTTGAACCCCCAAAAAACGGCTAGGCTGTCTTTTCAGAGGTGACTTAATTTCACCCCCTTGCATCCTCAGATGGGTGGGCAGCGACGGCTTGGATGTTGATCTTCATATCGGGAGACCTTCCACCACCATTGCTTTCCCTTCTCCCCGTGCGGCATTTAGATCAATGCCGCGGAGTTTGGCACAGCCACACGGCATTTTGCACAGCCATGCAGGGCCGGCCAGGGCTCCTCCCTGCAACTAGAGTCCAGTGGAGACACTCGACTTCAGGCGCTCCTGTTGCCACCTTCCCGAGCATCGTTCAAAGGGAAAGCCCATTGTTTTAAAAATGATACCCTACTATGACAAAGCCTCCTCTGCCCAAGAGGGAAGCCCAAACCCACGTGGGAAGGTGAATCTCCCAAGGCCGCAGCACAAGATTGGCCCACCCTGGGAGAAGCGCCCAACCTCCATCCCTGCACAAAAAGCTTCACCTGGGGTGCCCAGTGCAGCTGACAGGCAGGCCCTCCTGCCCAGCAGCAGAGCTCTGGCCAAGGCAGTGAGCGCCTCCCTGCTGGGCCCTCCACTCATCCCTCCAGGGCCGCACCAGAGCCAGGCAGGCTGGACAGAGCCAGAAAAGTGAGCCGCGGGTACGCTCCCACCTGCCAAGCAAAAGAGCCGGGCTGACCCGAGCTTGGCTTCCTTCCCAAGTCCCTCCAGCCCACCTAAAGCAGTGATAGCACCCACCTATCCGTCAACGTAGGCAGCACCATATCCGGATATGCAACAAAAGTACTTCCTAATGGCAAGCCCCCCCCCCGCCATTCCCCCCCCATTTTGGATGTTTAATATAGGCCTTAATTTGGGGAGAGGGGCTTAATTTCATTTTATGCCTATAAAACATGCTGGGACTTCCTATTGGGGGAGGCCGTATTGTTGGAGAAACACGGTAGATGTTACATGTAGCTAAGATAGTATAATATACATAATTTCTTAGGGTCACCTGAGTTTAAATGAAAATCTATATATGTGGAACATGACTTATTGATTGATTGATTGGCCAAATGCTGTTTCAAATAAAATCAATATGACAGGTTCTGTTACAACAGGAAATGTTGCATCATTTTTTACTTTTTTCCCCCTCTTCAAATTGAACTTTGGGAACCTGATTGATAATATAAAGAGTAAAGTTAACCAAAAATATTTTTATTATTGATAGTTGATTGATTTGGTTTCAAATAGATAGCAAGTTGAAATGTGTTTCCCAGTGCTTGAGTCTTTGTCTATCTTTTTATAATATGTGTACCAGTTTTCTGTCTTCTTATTCTAATCAGAAATCATTTTCAGGAACCAATAGAACTTTGAATTTACGAATGAAAATGGCCAAAAACAGCTTTACTATCTCCATTATATACTACTGGCATTTCTTCTTGGGGCTCAATTTCCATATTTATTCATGGCACATTGTGGTGGTGAAACTTTTAGGGCTAAACTATAGAAGAAATATGGGTTGAAAAAAACCTACCTTAAGGAAACTAAACTAATGCAATAAATAGACTAATGTTCCTTCTGAGATTCTAGGCTTGACAGTAGCATAGATCAATGTTAATATTTATTGGGAATGATGAAAGTTGAAATCAATCCCATGTAAATAATACATAATAGTTTGAAAGACTGATGTTGAGAAAGTCATTGGAAAAGGATGCTAAACAATTTTTAAAAGAAAGTTTTCTTTATATATACTTAACATAACAGGAAGAATAAGTAAACAATATGTTCACTGCTTAATGAATATGGCAAAAGCCTCTGCCACTCCAAAAAAGGGACAGAACAACTAAATTTTGGCTAGCCTTCTCCAAAGGTGGATTCATATTACCATGAAGAATTATAAAAAGCACAACTGCAACTGCAACTTGATTGAAATATAATCATCTATTGATCGTGTATGAGTTCATATACAGGTATTTAGGTGAAATAATATCCCAGAATACTGAAGAAGCAAATGTTTACCCAAAGTTGACTTATCACGTGCTTATATACATAGCTGTTAATATAGATTTAAATTGTACTAGACAAAAATAAAATTCATAAAATATTTATGCAATATCTCCATTTGTAGGGAGATTTTTCTTATGCTTGGTACTTTTTAAGAACCACTTCAAATGCTACCATTTATGCTTGTCTCAATACACTGAAGATACTCCATAATCTCTCTAAGCAATTAATTCTACTGCCAAACTTTTCATATTATTGTGGGGGAGGAGCTGTTCCCAATACAGCCAGAATATACATACCTTCTTGATAATTTTATTTGGATCACTGTAGTGAGCAGGAAGTTACAATTCAATGGCCTGCAAAGTCCTTCCAATTTTAGGCTGCGATAATGGCTACTGGATTAGGAAAGGCCGTCTTTGATTGTCTATATTTGTTATGAGCCACAGGTATTCTATTGTGAGTATTCTGTATGAAATGGCTTTATGGTGATAAACAGCAAGATGGGCCTGTTATATTGAAACAATAAAATGTCATGAGCTACCAAAACAAAACAGCAAAAATTGATGTAAAGATTGCTGAGGCCAGATGTGCATCACTGGCTATGTGTTTGGCTTGTTCGTGCTCAACAGCATGGTACCACAACCTGGCCCACTAATTATTGCAAAAACATAATTAAAATCAACTTAAAACCCGAAGCTACTGGATTCCATCCAATTTATACAACAAATGTAATTATGTTCCATAACTGAAAAGACGTTTGATAACAGACTTCATTTCCTTTCTTTTTTTAATTACTGAATGTAATGTTAGTCATAAAAAACCAAATGTACAGTTTGTTCCACTAATACACATTTTATGGAGAATTTTTCTTTCTTCATTTTATATCTTCACTGTCATGATTTTTAACTGAGCAAAATGGTGCATCATGAGGCAACAATTTTTGAACCAAGGTACTTCATATGGGCTTACTTACAGAATGTGTTTAAAATCCAGGATCCATAATTCCCAAAGGAATGAAATTTGGGGAAGTTGTCACTACTTTAATGCTACCGTACTGGCTGCTGGTAAATTGCAGGGGTGCTGCAATGCTCACATGTTCTTCATTTCCAATATTTCATGACAGTTTCCTAGACAGTCTTTCAATCACTTGCTCCTTGGCCCTTGCAACAACAGCAGGTAATTAATTACCTGTTTGCAGGGATGGGAAGGAAAGGAAAGGAAAGGAAAGGAAAGGAAAGGAAAGGAAAGGAAAGGAAAGGAAAGGAAAGGAAAGGAAAGGAAAGGAAACGAAGATTTTCAGTGCTCCCTGCCAGATTTTCACTCGGAAAATCAATGGGGAAGCCAGCAGGAAGTCAGAAGTCACTCCTGCTGCCAATGCTTTTTTGCCTGCCCTTGGACATTCTGTTTCTCCATTTAAATATCTTTGAAGTGAATGGCAATTGGATAATTTGGAACTGAGACTAAAATTTTAAATTTCATGGTTCACAGTTTTCTTTGTCCTCCCTTCCCTCAGCAAAGTGGCAGATAGTTCCTTAGGTTAGCCAATCTGTGATGGTTCTGTTTAGGTAAGGAAATATGTCTGAAAAGATTACCCAATAGTTACAGGTTGTCTAGTTTTCACATTTGTGACCTTGAGGGAAAAAGCTTTTGCAAGCCTTCTAATGACAGTTTGGCCATTCACTTAATGATCTCTAATTACTTGGGGTTTTTTCCTCTTTATGTTCCTCTCTCTCTTTGCTGACTCAGTTACTATACATAATAACATTTATCTTTAATGAGTGATGCACTGACCTATAAGACAAAAATATTGGCTCTTCTGTTGCCCCCTTCATTGATAATTCACCCTATTTTCAGGCCGCTTCCTAAAAGAGTCACCAGTAAAACCAAAGGATGGGTTTTTAATGTGATATGGGAGTCTGTCCCGTGTTGAATAACCCAAGTAAACTTATAAAACAGATCTATGGCATTTTCCATCTTCCTAGTATGCACAAAACATTAGTGTTGATGTTTAAAAAATATTTTCAAGATGAGACACAAGTGTATATATTTATTAACTTCATGAGTTTTGAGAAACTCATACTCTGCAGAAGACCAGGTTACCAAGCAGATAAATGCTATCTGAACAACAAATCATGAATTCATTTTATTTGACTCATTTAGCCTCCTTAATATCATACTGCATGTGATTTCTACTTACCACATTCTACTTCTTCAAATTACTGTTGGTTAAGCGATGGCAATATAAACAATAGTTTTGTTTTGATGTTTGGATAAATTATCAAGGTTAGCAAGGGCTGGGAGCAAAGAATTGAGTTCAAAACTCCACCCCACCTCTACACAACCCCATTCTATGTGAATTAGTATTCTAAGGACAGCAGCGTTATAAAGGGTGCTGTTATTACAATCTGGCTACTGCTGCTATTGTACAAAAATTAAAGATGACAAGGCCTTGTAGGCATTTTAAGCGTTTAAGCTCCAAATTCAGTTAAACATTTATTTCTTTCAGTCTTCTAGAGACAAGACTCCTTTTACCACCAAATTATCACAAAGGTAATAGGATAAAGAAATGCATACTTCAAAAGGTTAAAGATAAAAAACTGAGAGAAGTTTGAGAACAAGAAACCTTAGTCATTTTCTTCAGAGTCTTTCTGCTAGTTTCTAAATGCCAATTTGGACCATGTCAATAGTAACTATTTAATTTTGTATTTTTCCATTAGATACATGCTAAACTGATATTTAAAGCACTTTGCACTCAGGTTGCAATAGACAGAATATATTTATTAAACAAAAAATACCTTACACAAAGCATAGTCATGAAAAGAGCAAAAATTGGTTTCCCACTGTAAATTGTTGTAATAGTTTTAGACAGACTGTGGGGTAAAAGGAAATATTCAGTGCAAATATTCTGAAAGGATTTATAGAGAATGTACCATCTAAAATAAAAGTTGATCTTTCAGTCTTAATTTATCTGTGAGGTTCTTTAGAATAACAGCACAGACCAGTGGTATTCAACCACAGCTAACCTGATATTTTAGAAGCACAGAAAAAGGTTATAACATGAACATTCAATATGTTCTCTATCACTTAGCTGTTTCTGTAGTAATTATCAAAGAAATGTATGACTTTCTCACCTTGTATATCCTTTGTTAGACTTTGTTAATGAAAAGAGCTTACTGTTTATTTTACTGTAAATAATTGTAGCATTTAGGTATCTAAAGAAACTCCTTCTTCAACCAAAAATGACCCATTAAAAGTATGCATTCCCAGAGAAGCTGTTGATTGCCCCTATCTCCCATTATGTGATGCCAGGAGGTATTATTTTATCTGGTCTTATAAAAAAAGCCGATCCAAAAAAGTTAGCCATATAAGCTGAAGCGAAGCTTGAATATTGCTGTTGAAACTGAATAATATATTTAAATTAGAATGGCATTTTATTTAAAAACCAAATAATATATTAAAAACTCATGCATTTGTTTAAAAAAGAAAAATATATGATATGATTTTTGTAATCTTCACATTCAGTATATTCATTACTTTTTTTTTTACTTTTCTTGTCCTTGCAAATTTATGTTTTTAACTTAGGTCAAAAGATTTTAACACATTTCTTTAAAAAAATTATAGCTAAGCATCTCTGATTGTTAAGGTGAGGTATGAATAAATGCTGTGGTAGAAAAAATATGATAAACAATAACTTAGTTCTATTTGTTGGTTTGTTTATAAAATCATGTGAGGCTTTCTGCTAAACAGCAGTCACTTAGGCTTACTTATGACTCTGCAAGAAATGGGCACTGTTACTTAAGTAAAAAAATGTATTCCAACTTGTTCTTTGAACTCATCTGAAGACAGTTTTTAATATATAGTTGGTTGCACAAATGACTTCTGTATATATTAATATTATATGCAGTACCTCAGAGAAATGAAATAATCAAGGTGTAGTTTTAAATGGTACCTACAACTAGGATAATGTAATGGGAAAATTTTGCTCAAATGACAGTTTGTATTACTTATTGCAATGTGGTTGATTTTGTGAAGAGTCTATAAAGTGATTTTGATGCATCTCAGCAACTTTGCTCTGCATAATAGCATTCTCTCAAGACTAAGATGGCCCCAACCTTGTTAACTAGTCCATATAACTGTGATTTTGGAATATGTTATGGTTTAGCTTTGTTATTCCATATTGTGAGTTTTGTTTAACTTCTCTATGTTTTTCCCCACATGTTAGCCATACAGTGTTAACTACTTGAAAATTGAGTGGCCATATCAATCATTTAAATCAATATAAGAGATTTACAGTAGAAAAGAGGCTAGTGCTTTGAGGTCCTATGATTTTCTCTTATCAATGCAATATTATCAAAGCCTCAATCAGCAATTCCAGAAGCTACAACAGGCTTCTGATGAATGTGCACAACACATTGGAGTTAATGCAATAAACAAAGAGAACAAAATTAAGACACTGAGTTGTTTCACTTGCTCTTAGAACGAAGTGACACATGTTGTTTCACATAGAAGTGTTCAGGAATAATTCATTTAACTGTAGACTTGAACAAACATATGTGCAACCACAGACTTTGTTCTATATGTAAAGTGGGTGACTCCAAATCTACAAACCTGATTGGTCAAATAAAATGAACATTGGATTGGTTCACTAGGAACCAATCCAAAGAGCTGCTAAAAGGCGGCAAATCTAAACAACTGCCATTGGCTGCAAGCAGGCAAGCCAGCCTGTATAAAAGGCTGGCCTCGGCTTCAGCCAAGTGTTCCTATTTACTAACTAGTTGAAGAATAAAGTATTTGTTGTTGGAACCCGGTCTACCTCGTGTGTTTTCCGAACAAAACAGACTTAATATATTTCTATCAAAACAAACAGATCTAAAGTAATGTTAAACAAAACAAAACATTTGACCAAAATCAAGGAGAGTACATTTGCAGGAGCTCCTTGGTTGAACTGAACTCAATTAGGCTTCTTTCACTTCATATTACATTAGGATTTCTATCCAGAATAAAAATAGCTTAATCTTATTTTTAATTTAAATATTATAAATATATCCATATAGCAGCATGCCCATACTATAAAACTAAAATTTGCAGATGACACTCTAGAAAACAAACTCAGGATCCAAATAGATCTTGACAGATTTGAATAATGGGCTCTATCCAACAAAATGAAAGATAAGCAAAGTTTTAGACTTAGGGTGGAAAAACCAATAGTACAAATACAGATTAGGTGAAACCTGTCTCAAAAACAGTAACTGTGAGAGGGACCTTGGAGTCCTAGTGGATGATTACTTAAATATGAGCCAGCAGTATGCATCAGCAGTCAAAAAAAGTGAATATAATCATTGGTTGTATAAACAGAGGCACAGAATCAAAATCACTTGAAATATTAATACTGCTTTATAAAGCCTTAGTAAGGCCACACTTGGAATACTGCCTCCAGTTTTGGTCACCACATTACAAAAAAGATGTTGAGACTTTGGAAAAAGTGCAAAGAAGAACAACTAAGATGATTAAAGGCCCGGAGGGGGGGAAAAAACATATGAAGAACAGTTGCAGGATTTGGGTTTAGAGAAAAGAAAGACTGGGGAAGGGGAGACATGTTATCAGTATTCCATTTTTTGAGAGGTTGCCACAAAGAGGAGGGGTCAATTTATTTTCCAAAGTACCATCGTGCAGGACAGGAAAGAATGGATGGAAACTAATCAAGGTGAAAAGCAACCTGGAATTAAGGAGAAACTTCTTGACAGCGAAAACAAGTTACCAGTAAAACAGCTTGCTGTCAGAAGTTGTGGGTGTTTCAGCACTGGAGTTTTTAAGAAGAGATTTAACAGTCACTTGTTTGAAATTGTGTAGCATCTCCTGTTCGAGCAAAGGGTTAAACTAGAAAATCTTGAGAGTCCCTTCCAGCTCTATTCTAATTAATTGATTGATTGATTGATTTTTAAACTGAACTTGCCATGAAAGATACTGTATGTTCCCATCTGATATTATGCACAAAATATGCATACATACATTTTGTTTTATTTTATTTTATTTATACTAAAGCTCAACATAAGTTGCATGAAATTTAGAAAGCACTTGTTGCCCTAGTTTTTAGCTATAAAGAGGTAGCATTGTGTATATTACATTGAATTTCATTTTTTTCCGTTTATGAAACAAAGAGATGTGCATTATAGTATATACATTTTTTTAAAAAAAAATGCAGTTACAGGTTGGTAGCAATGAATATATTGTGACCATGACAGCAATAGCCACTATCACTTGAACAGCTAGATAGTACATCTCTCAAATTAAATTTGAACTGTGAAAAGGTTCAGCTCCTATCCAAATGTATAGGGGTCAATCTAATTTGGATCTTATTCAAAGCTGGGAGAATATCATTATTAGACAATCATGTTTATTTGGTATGAACTCTATACGCGACAGGTTCCTTAATTTTAAAAGGCAGGAGATTAAATGCAATTTGATCTGTTAGAGATAATTGGAAAAGCAAATTAGCATTTGTGAGTAATTGTATTACTGTTTCCTATCTCCCTTTCCCCAATTATCACAGGCTGACTTATCTCTACCATCTCCTGTATTTTAATTCAAGAGTTGCTTGTTGATGACTTGTAAGGGATTTTCTAAAATATTTTGAGGTAGTCATTATTGTTTCCATCTTTGCTAGTATAAGTAGTACTTATACTACCATGGCATAGTATCATTCAGAATGAGCTAGATGTCAGGACTCCGACATGCACCGTCATTCAAATCAAAATACTTCTTAGTTGTAACTAGATTTATCTGCAAATAAAAGCAAAAAATTTCTAATTACTTCTGAGGATTGCATATGAAGAGAGGAATCATAAAAACCTGAGGTACAATTTAACATTACTGCTGAAATAGTGCAGTATTATTTCTGTACAACAAAAAAGTATGCTCTGTTTAAATTGGTTCAATTCTGGAATAATTCCACCTGTGTTTTATTTACTTATTTATCTCTTTGTGTATTGATTGGTTCAATGTCTCTCAAAACTTGGTTGTATTTAAATAGTGCTATATTTTTTCTATATTTTTTATTTTTTCCCTTTTTATATTTAATAACTAGATCTCCTTATATATTAAACTGAATTAGGTTTTTTTTCCAAAATAAACATGTGCTTACTTATATGTGTGTGTTACTGTTATGTGTTTTTATAATAAAAAAATTTGCAAATGAACAGGGAAGCCATATATTGGGCATTTCTATTGTATTATTATATCTAATTAAAATAGTGTATGTTTCAGCACTTCATTTTTGTTTTAAAATTAAGATGGATCCAAAATCTAATCTCAGGGACAAAAGAAATCCTGTGTTATTTTGCTCTGCATTGAGTTGCTCAGTAGAGATAGGTACCATTTCTAAAAGTCCAGATAAGAAAGATCTATTCCTACAGATATGGCCATAAAAGACATTACTTTGCTTCTGAGATTCTGGATTCTGCTTTTTAAGTTCTGCAGAAGTAGTTCCAATTACTTTTAAAATTCCAAGGCAATCTCGTGATAATATGAAATGCATTAAGGAAGTTTTAAAAGAACATACAGCTTTGGGCAAGAGGGTTCTTAAAGATCAGGCAAGGGCAACCAATTATTGCTTCTTGACTCTGATGTATCTTTTATTTTATGTATGTTAAGAGCATTTGCATCAAGACAAATTCCTTGTTGCCCAATCACACTTGGACAATAAATAATTCTATATCTATTCAATTCTTTTCAACTGATATAATAAAAGATAGATAACCTTTAACATGGTTAAAATCAGCATATACTTGTACATAATTATGTACAATTATGGGAAGTTAATAATGTTTTATAATTGCATACCATCTCAAGAGAGTGTCCCGTGTAGTATTATTCACGTTTTACAGTTTTAAAAAATTCTGCTTTTGCATATTTTGTTACATGGGGATAAGCACTTCGATATGTTAGGCAAGACCTAAAAATATGCTGAATGCAGTAGAAAGGCAATTGTTCATAGAGAAAATGAAGGATGATCAAATAGTCAAATAAATGCATGAAAGCAATTAATAGAGGAAGGAGAAAAGTTATGTTTTAACAGAGTTAATATATATATAATAGATTAAATTGCATAGAGTGCCTGAAGAACTCTGGACTGAAACTTGTAACACAATTAAATATTTGAAGTAAAAATGTTCCAAAACTGAGAGAAAGCAAAATGGCTGTCTGCTGACACATTGAAAACAGAAAGGAAAAATGTTAGCTAGACAAAAGCTTGGCCAGTAGTTGGATTCAAAAAATTTTCTCACTTGTTCTATGGGCATGGGTAGTAGGTGGGCATCGCCAGGTGGTCATGTGACTGTTGCGCATGCCATGTGACTGGGTGGGCATGACCAGGTAGCCATGTGACTGGCACACCAAATACAAGTGGTTCTCGCTTAATGGCAGTTGCTTAGCAAGTGTTCTAATTTACAACTGACCTCCCCAGAGCTACTTGACCTGTTTTTGAAATTTTGACAGCCATGCACAAACACACACACACACACAAACTTATGACCAGTTACAACACCCCACACAGTCATGTGACTGAGGTTTTCTATGTTTTTTGCCAGTTTCTGGTTAAAAATGCCCATTGGGGAAAATGGACTTGTTTAACAACCACAGTGTTCACTTAATGACCACAAGGTTCACTTAACGATTGTGATATTTGCCTAACCCAGGGGTTTGCCTAACCCAGGGGTCTGCAACATTAAACACCCAGAGCCATTTTTCTATTTTCTGTTAAATAGATATCTGTGTGTCTGTCTTTCCCTCTCTCTTTCTCACCTCTCTCTCATCTTTCTCTCTCTCATCTCATTCTTTTTTCTTCCTCCCTCTCTCTTTTTCATCTCTCTTTTTCTTTTTCCTTTTGTCTCTTTCTCATCTCTTTCTCTCATCTCTCACTCATCTCTCCCTCTCTCTCATCTCTCTTTTTCTTTCTCCCCCTCTCTCATCTTTCTCTTCTTCTCATCTCCTCTCACTCATCTCTCTTTCATCTATTTCTCTTTCTCTCTCTCTCCTCTCTCTTTCTTTCATCTCTTCTCACTCATCTCTTTCTCATCTGTCTCTCATCTCTCTTTCTTTCTCTCTCCCTCTCTGTTTCTCATCTCTTTCTCTCATTTTTTTCTCTTTCTTTCTCCCTCTCTGTTTTTCTCTCTCATCTCTCTCTCTCTCTCTCAGCTTTCTTTCTCCATCTCTCTCCTCTCTCTTTTTCTCTCATCTCATCTCACTAATCTTTTTCTCTCTTTTCTCTTTTTTCTGTCTTTCTCCCTCTCTCTCTGTTTCTCATATCTCTCATATCTGTTTTCTTTCTCCCTCCCTCATCTCTCATTTCTCCATCTGTGTGTGTGTGTGTGTGTGTGTGTGTGTGTGTGTGTGTGTGTGTGTTTCTTATCTCTCTTTCTCTCATTTCTTCCTCTCACCTCCATGGTGAGAGCAGCTCAGTGTGGAGAAAAGTCAGGCATCTCCCTATATTCCTCTTGCCATGAGCAGCCTCACACAGCACCTTTAAACTTAGCACACTTCACAATTTGGGGAGGCAGCATCCCCTCCTCCTCATTTGTGAAGAGCACAAAATTAAAGGTGCTGCACAAGGCTGCTCACAATGAAAGAAATATGGGGAGACACAACTTTTCTCCATGTCAAGATGGCTGCTTACAGTTTGAGGCAGTCGGTCAGCCAGTTGGGTGGGAGGCGGCTGCAGGCCTACAGGGCTTACTGCAGGGTGAGGCCATAGCCAGTAGTCATAACCACCCTTCCCAGCCCTGCTTCCCCAAGAGGAAAGGCAAGCATGATAGGGCCATGAGCTGCATGGAAGAGAGTAGGGAAGGCAGGCAAGCATGCAGGGCATTGGGGACTGTGGGATGTAGGAGGCAGCTAGGCTTGGATTCGGGCCTTGCTGCTAGCAATCACTCATCTAGGTAGATCAGGGCAGCTTAACTTGGCCACATGGAAGACAGGCAAGCTTGCTAGGCCACATAGGAGCAGCTAGGCTGGGATTCAGGCCTTGCTGGTTGAAGTTTCACCCAGGCTGCCAGGCAAATCAGGGTAGCTCAGCTGGGCCACGTGGAGAGTGCCTCGTGGGATGGAGCTGAAGGCAGGCAAGCTGGCTGGCTTTTGGAGACCATGTGGTTGAGGCAAGTCAGGGAGCCAGATGAAGAGCAGCAACAACTATGCCAGGCAAATGGATGAAATGAGAAGTGTCTGGGGGGAGCCAGAATTTTTACCACCAGTTCATGTGAACTTATCCAAACTGGCTGAATCCTACCACTGAGTTTGGCCAACTAAATCCTGAGATCCACAGAACAACAAGCAGAGATAAATAATTGCAACAAAGTAAGCAATAAAAAGAAGGTGAAAGAAACAACAAAATGGGGATGGATTGATTTAAGATAGTTACAGAAAAGAAGAGACGCTTTATGAAAAAAATGGGCACATTAAAAATAAAACAAATATCAACTGGAAAAAAATATATAGAACTGTTTGGCACTCAAAATGAAGCTGTACTAATAATGCTTAAATATTTTGTTGTCCATTGGTTCACAACGAATCATAAACAAACGGGTGAATTCTTAAGACAATAAAGTAAATAAGAATCTTATGTTTTTTGTTATTTATTGTTATCTCTCCCTTTTATTAAAATGAATACAGATAGGCAAAGTTTAAAAAAATATTTCTCTGTCAAAATGTTAATCACTTGGAGCCTTTTCCTAACAGAACAGTTGCTGGCTCAGTGGGTTTTAACTGACCTTTTCTTGTAAAGAAGAAAATTATTCTGGTGTGATCTATTAAAGCTTTGAATTCATTTATGTTCTGTTCAGTGGAAGCAATTGTATGTATATTATCAAGCTGCTTAAAGCAGAAGGAGCAATTGAATTGATTGGCAATTGAACATTCAAAAGAAAGAAGTTAACCTCAGTGAACCTCTCCGTAGGACCATTCTAAAACCAGGTGGAAGTTTCCATCTAGTGATCCTAACAATTGGCTAAACTAAATTATATCTGAAAATGAAAGTTAATCATAATAACAATAACATACCTCTGTGAAATAATCACACCTAGAGAGACACTTCTCTGTTCCTTAATCTGGCAGGGATTTTCAATTATCTTTGAAAATAACAAGTACATGACTTGATATCAGCATATTAACCACCACATAATTTTAATAGATTATAGCATACCATGTTCTAAGCACTCAATTTCATAATATTTATTAATAATTTATTAAATTTAGTTATCCTCCAGCTCCCAATGACTTGGGGCTGCTTACACTTGTTAAAACATTTGCAAACAAAGAATCACGGAAAAAACAAATACAGCACAAGAACAACCATGGTAAACAAAACTAACCAAGAAAGAACAGAGCATCAGTTATCTGCTCCCAAGGCCAGGGTGAAGACCCAGGTCTTTAAGCCCTTCAGTATATCACCAGGGTAGGGACACCAGCACATTTTTTAAAAATTATGGATGTGTGCATAGGATACATTGAAACAGATTTCTACTAGATAGCCAAATGATCTGTGTGGACTGTTCACATTTAAACTTTCTTCTCATGAAGAAGCTTTTATTTAGAAAGTTCTACAGCTGTGATTGGTACTTGATAAAGCTACATTAGCAGTAGGATTTTGCATCTTTTTCTGGTTGTGTTCATAAAATACAGTAGGAAAATTTGAAATGCAGGGTGGAATTCTAACCACAGGTAGTATTTGCAAGGTAGCAAAGCAGTGTATATGAACATTTCAATATTCACAGAATACAGTACTCAAGAATTCAGAAAGTACTCATTTAAAGAGGACTGGTACTAAAGAACATGTTTCCTAACTGTGACTGTGTTAAATAGTTTCTAATTTTGGTTTTCAGGCAAAAATAGTGTTTTCAGGAAACCCCACACTACAGATTCCTACAAAAAGCAAAATACTGTACACATGTGATTGTTTTCCATATTTTTCTATTGTCTATATTCTCTCAATTTATCTTTTGCAAGCAGTGGCTGTCTGGAGAATTTGTGGATCATTTTTTTTTGGATTTTCCTTAACACCCAAAGAATTCTTCAGCTCCAGAAAACCTGCCTGTGGCCCCCAAAACATAGCTAGGTGTGGGCTGTCACTTCAGGCAGTGTCTTCGGTCTGCTATTTTCCATAGGAAGTCCCAAACATTAGCCATTTATGAGAGCGCAAAGTTGTATATCCAGTGAAATATTCCAATCTTAGTTGATACCTGAAAAGTATGGAAATGAGAGTCTAGCTGAGCAGGCTTTGTTGGTAGCTTGTATTTATGATTAAGATCAGTGATATTGTACAACCTGGCTGTACTTAAACCTATTAGGCAAAATTAGACAGAAACTGAGAACTGTCCTTCAGAGGTGATACATGATTCAGAGGTTACTGGCACACCTTTACCTTAAGATATTGAAGACTCCCATCTGTCTTTTTATGTAGTTGTCTTCTATCATACAGAAATTGTCTTCAAGGAGGTTTATTATCATATTCCCCAAGGTAATTGTGTCATTATACTACATTTCATAATGAGTATGTTTAATGAGATCTATCTATCAAAGAAAGATCAGAGGCCTAGAATGCCCAGTTAGAATTGTTTAAGCAAAACCTGATTCTATAGGGTTTTTTTTAAAGTATTCTTACCCCACTAAAGTAGCATCGATCTAAGGTCAGAGCAGCAGACTCTTTCTAATGATCATTACTAAGCAACATGAAGCCTCTTCTTCTTATCATTCCAGCCTCAGATATACTCATTTTTGCATTTAATAGAAAGCTTTTGTCATTTTGCAATGGCTGCTTAACCTTTGTGTGTGAACGATTTTAGTAATGCAGTATTGTTCATCATAACTGTAGAGAATTCTCATATATTTAGTTGACCCCTGAACTCATGTTGACATTTGAAAGAGGCCATTGTGTCTGTTTGGACAATGCTTGTGTTGTTTGCTAAATTATGACTGCTACTTTATCTTTCAAAACTGTTCAGTTTATTTCAGAACATAACAAGGCTCAGTAAAGTTCACTGTTTTCTGACAACAAAACTAATGATGTGCTGATGACTATCACAAGTATTCTAATATTCATGCTAAAAGGGTCACTAATAATTTACAGCAGCAAGCAGTGAGCTAACAATTAACACATTTGTGGATGCAGAAAAATACAAATTTGAAATGAGTCAGGCATCAACTGCCATACTGAGAAGTCATGACTGCATTTTTCTATTAGAAATTGCTATGGAATTAGTATATTTAACATATTTGAAACAAATATGGGAGACAACATAACTACAATCATTGAAAGGTGAAAAAAATAAAGTTGAAGATCTAGATGTAATATCTGATTCTCAAATTGTCTGGCTTTTAGATATGGTATCAGTACAGTATTATTGGAAGGATTAATTAATATTTCTGTAATATTAAGTTTAATGAAAATGTATGCTCACAATTCAAATTATACTCAGATCTAAGTCCTATTATAAACAATGACTGAGATCAATAGGATGATGAATTATGTCTGATGCAGTTGGCTGACTGTGAAGTCTGGGAGGTGAAATTCCAACATGTTAAAGTTGCCAAGGGTGAGAAACAATGGTCTAATGTGTTGAAGATAATTTTATGTTACCTGGAACTGAGTTTGGCAAAGAACTTTATTTCTAAGTTCAATTCAAAGATGATGTTTGAGCAGAGTTAATATTGAGATTTTTTTATATACAAAATCTTCCATGTTTATAAACTTTAAATATGTAATACACCTCTTTCATCTGCAAAGAGATTAAAGTTGAAAAGTTGCTTTTAGTTAAATAAATGTATATTTGCAAGTATTTTCCACATTTTGTTTTTTTGTTGTTACAGAAGTGGGAAAGGCTCTACTTATAAATCCTGAAAAATTGAATGTTGAATTTACCAGTATTTTTAACAGAAACTGATAAGAAATAGGGGCAGATTTTTTTTCTAGTCATTGCTTCATAATCAACTATAACAAAGTGATTTATACTTTGAATTCATGTATGCTGAGATGCCTTGTTTTCTGAACAGATTAACATAGAGGTCACTATTTTACAATAGTGTTTTAGAAAATAAATGTGTTAAATTTGGTTTTAAGCAATATACTGATATATATCTACTTACAATTAATTCCCTTTGCTTCGTTGCAGCAAGAGAAGCTAGGTGACATCTGTTTCTCTCTCCGCTACGTGCCTACTGCTGGCAAGCTGACTGTTGTCATCTTAGAAGCAAAGAATCTGAAGAAGATGGACGTGGGAGGCTTATCAGGTAAGTTGATGGCAGGAAGCAAATAGTACTCAATGCACCTGATATACTTTTTAGTAATGAGGCCATGCAAGCTTCCAATTCAATTCAAAGAGTTCCAGAACATATAAGAACATAAGCACAACACCAGTCTGCACCTCATTAAAGCTGGACATATTGAGTTTGCATATGAGTAAACATACATTATAAAACAGGTCTTACAAATAAAAGCTGAAGCAAAGCACAGCAATGCCTAATAGTTTCTTGTTCTTAGAGTATGTGAGTTATTGTTAATATGCAGGAATGAAATGTATATGTGATATGATAACTAAATCAGCAATGTGACTTTTGAATGGCTTGGATATACAGTATATCACATCTGTTCTTTCCTAATTTCTCACCTGTGCTTATCAACAGAAATTAGACCCCGTGCTTTGTTTGAATGTTGTAATACATTGCAGTGCTGAAAACATAATCAAGAAATATGGGGAAATGTTTAGTTTTACAATACAGTTACATGTAATTGAATAGAAGGCTTACCATGATCATCTATTACATGGGTGTCAAATTCAAGGTCTGGGGGCTGGATCCAGCCTGTGGGGAGCTTGGATCTGGCCTGCAGGGCCATCTTAGAAACAGCAAAGGCCCAGGCCATGGTGCCTCTGCCAGCAAAAATGGAATTCAGGCAGCACACACATACACCTGAGCTCCCTTTTCACTGGCAGAGGGCAGCAGGAGGCCATCACAGCTGAAAACGGAGCTCTGGAGCGGCTTGGGCTACAGGACCTTCCAACATGAGTGACATCAAACTGGGCCTGCCCATCCTGGCCATGCTCACCCTGGCCATGCCTACTCCACCCCGAAGTCAAACAAAACCCTGACGCTGCACTCAATGAAATCAAGTTTGACGCCCTTGATCTACCAATGTTGCATAGGGATTTTTGACTGGATTGGTTTAATGTCAATTGATCAAGGGTGTCAAACTGCCTTTAGCAGTTCTGGTAGACAGTTATAAAATAGTTCCTCTTTCTCAACATATTGTCCACGTAACATTAGAGGGGCAGAGATGGTGACATATTTTTCTACAATGTCACATGTTATCTTACAGAAATATTAATTACAATATTATCACATCCCATTTCAGTATATATGGAAGACTGGCTGATGGAATTTTATGTGTACTTTGCTGTCTGATCAATGTTCAGCCATTTCCACTAAAGTAACCAATGTGTGTTGTGACCAGCACTAAAGGACATAGTTCATTTGCAAGAGAATTAGCAAATCTTATTTATAAAGCTTGAATATCAAGACATTTCTATACAAAACATGCCATTGTTTTTATCACTATTACAATAATGAAAACAATGATTAGTATATATTTTCTATGATTATATAATTTATTTAAATAGATAAGTATGTATTTGCTTGCTTAGGTGAATCATATATTTCATTTCTAGAAAATATAAATACATGCACATACATATATACATGCATATACATATATACAGACACACCTCTAGAAAACTGTTTTTACAAATGTGGTAAAAATGTGTAATTCTAGCTATGTTCTTTTTATAATAACAAGCTTCTTATTATTCTAAAGCAAGAGTTGGAATTTATCAGTGTAAGCATTAGAAAGTTCAGAGTACTCTTGCCTCTCATAACCTGAATTATCAGATATCACAGAAGAGTAGGAAACATAGGAAATGTAAATAAGAAGCCTGAAGTAGAAGCAAGCACATTGCCCAAGAAAATTAGAATTGTGGTATATGTGTATATGTTTTCAATATATATTTTTCCAGAAGAGTATCTTTTTCATGTCAACCTCCTTTCCTTAATAGTGAAATAATTTCTTAGCTCCCAAGACTTCACTTTTGGAAATCTTCATGCAAGTTATTTTGAATAAACTGCAAGGTCTTATATATAGAAGAGCAAGTTATTTTATTATGGACACAAAATTGCTTTTTTCAGTTTTTCTACTGAGCAAGGTATACATCATGACAGAGGTGAAGAATTCAGTTTGAACTTAAACTAAATGTTACCCACATATTTGGCAGCACTTGCTGTCACCAGAGAAATCCATTATCAGCAGAAGAAAATAATGTAGAGTTGCATTTGTGGGTATCCGTGAGTGGGAAGATGTGAAAGAGTATTAAAAAAATGGATGTAAAATGAAGCTGCTGTTTCGTGAAGAAAAGGGGAAGAAATATGTAGAAAAAAGTGGGGAGCATATTGGAAACACAGCATGGGATCAGATTCTGCCTTTTTGAAGATAGAGATGACACATTCTTCCTCCCACATCCAATTATTTTCATTTAAACAGAATTTCTGACTTCCTGGGCAATGTCAACAAAGTAGGTATACAAACAATTCCAAGACATTGTTGGTTCTGCACAAGCTGATATTAAGCAGAGTGGCATGTAAAATCCTGATAGTGAAGCTTGGTGTTGTATTCAGAAGATTTAAGTTCAGATGTTATTCCTGAATGTGTTTATGTAGTACAAGTCAGAGGAATTGGGATTACCCCTGCATTTGGCCAGAAACTTGCATTCTGATTCCTCATTTCACAAAGGGTTGTTTGTTTGAGTATTCCCCCTTGGAAAATCTCCTTATTTAACACAGTTTGAGATGCATGTGTGGGAAAAGGTTGGTATATTTAAACTCATCTTCTTCCTGAGAGAAATAGTAAAGCAAACTTCATCACTTGTTATTTTTGCTTATCAAAACAATCTTTACATTCCGTTAATCCCCCCCAAAACCATAAATCCTGGAATGCCATGAAGTTATCCTCAAGAATGGCAAAGTCGCTAGTATATCAGTAGGTAAGAAGAAATTCAAATACACAAGTTAGAAAGTCATTATTTTTGTCATTATTATAACACCAGGAGTATCAAAGAATATAAATTTTTCTTCTGCTCTTCTGCACCACAAACATATAGTTCCATTGTACCTCTTCCCCACTGTAGAGACTCAACCTTAACATTAAAAAAGATTAATGTGTTTCACCTGAACCTGACAATCAAAACTCCAAAAAAAAACAAAACCATCCAAATCAGGGCAGAAATAAAGCATGTCTATTTTCCCATTGTCTGTTGTTTATTTCTAAACCCCCATTTAAGTCTGTATTTGATTTCCAAAGGAGTTAAAAATACAGGAACATCCTCATCAGAAGTAAACAAATCCTCCCTAGCTGTATAATCTCTTCATTCATTTCCCATAATACTTATCTGTTTTGGAACCCAACAAAAATTAATGCAAAACAATCATTGCAGTTTTCTGCTTTGAAACCAAATATATTCATTATATTGTTTTTTTAATATCCTACTTCTCTAGTATATACAAAGAATCAAATAATTACTGTTCTTTCAAATGACCATCCAAAATACCTTCCAGAGCTAAAAACATTGTTACTGACTTACAACATAACTGAAAGCCGCTCAGAAAGTGGAAGTCCTACAAATTCTAAAAGTAGGAATAAAAAGCTGCCCTCACAAACTATGTTCCTTGAATAGTCAATATAGTTTGAATATTATTGACTCCAGTGCTGATATATACTCTAATGGTTTTAGATTCTAAAGGGCAAATATTGATTTATTATTAATGTATATAGCTATTCATTTCATATAATGACTCTGGGTAGCTGACAATTAAAAAGTAAACAACAGGTACAACAAGCAAAATGTAGAACAACATCAGTAACATAAAATAGCTGCCAATGACATTTATAACATCCCACATTCAAGTTCGCCATGAATACTGTCAGGGGCCCAGGCTAGTCAACAGTATTGAATGCCTTGCAAAATATGTCTTCCTTTCATCTGTACAAATCATACACAGCATTAAATGGTTTCTTACAAAAGGAAGAAAAGTGTCTTCCTATAACTATCTGGAAATTCCCAATTTTGAAATTGAATTGAGAATGAATTCAGAACAGCAGAGTTGGAAGTCAACTTGGAGGTCTTCTCAGGGGTGGGATTCAACTGGTGTTACTATTGGTTTGGTGGCTATGTTTTGCAACCTTTTTCAACCTCTGCTGTGCCGCACAAAGCAGCTGAGGTTGAAAAAGCAGGAAATTGTTGAGGTATTCCCTGTTAGGAAAATGAATGCACTCAGGGAAACTAAGTGAGAGTGGTGTTGAATAACACACAACCAACACGGAGATACACTGAATAGTAAAATGTAGGTTTTACTTACAGTGAACAGGTAAACAAAGTCCAAATCATACACAGTTAAAGCAGGTAGTATTCAGTACAATCAGTCCATGGATAATCCAAAAACGAAGTCCAATATCATAAACAGAATTCAGTAAACAGAGTTTGCTAACAGTTGCAAGACTCACAGCAATCCAAGCAGAATGATGATCAGGCAATATAGCAAAACAGGAAATGCAAGGAGAAAAAAACCAGGTTTCTGGCTACATCTTATGGCCGTTGGAGGAACCTCAGCCAATCACAATTGCAGCATTCTCTTAAAGATACAGTATTAAATTCCTATCCTGGTTTATATATTTCCAACCCAACGGTTAGGTGAGTATCATTCCTAACATTCTCCCCTTTGGGTAGGACAATATATAAAACCTGACTGTTTAAGTCCATATTCTTCACAGCAAGCCTTATGTTTTATAGTGCCTTGTGCTTTCGTAAAATGATCTGCAATGTTATTCTCTGACATGCAGTACTCCAGTATAATCATTTTACTTTGAACACATTGTCTCACATTGAGATATCTTAGATCAGTGTGTTTTGATCTTGTCTTTACAGTGAGATTTGAAGCCATCTGAATTGCTGATTGGTTGTCTTCATACACAACAATAGGTTCCTTTACATTAATTCCCATATCAATCAATAGTTGTTTATAACAATAATTGTTTATAACAGACTGCCATGCCAACGAATGAATGGCAATTCACCAGTTGTTGTGTTTACCACATTGTTTACCACATGGTTGCTACACATTATTGCTTCACCCCACAGTTTCAGGCAAACCTGAATCGGATAACATAGTGCGAGCCATGGCTTGTAACGTTTGCCCTCTTCATTCTATAAACGAATTATGTTGTGGCCTGTAAAGTGCAGAATGCTTATGCTTGATACCAGCCAATTTTAACATCATTTGGAATCTATTATTAAAAAACTCAGTCCCGTTATCTGTAACGACAGTAATTACTTTATATTTCATTTTTCTTTCTGCAAATCATAGCCAATTAAAGAAATGTTGGAACATTTCTGTTTTGTTTTTTCATTAAATAACAGAAACCGTACCATAATGATCCTCCCAAACTGAGTTTCTTAGGATCAATTATGTCAGCAAACACAACCTCTAAAGGTTCTTTGGTCTTAAACCCATTCAATCTGTTTGCTGGAGTAACCTTGCTTTTTCTCCTGACTACAGGCATTACAGTTTAAATACTTGCTACAGGGTTTTAATTTTACTCCCTCTGATTTGTTTGTTGCAGCATTTTGAAATTAACGTGCCCTAGATGTCTATGCAGTAAATGTATACATTCATCATGTGGCTTAACATTGTTATAAACCGAGTTAGCCATCTGTAACTGGTCATCATGTATCACATATAAATCATTCTTTAAAGTAGCAGTAACACTTTTACCCTCTTTGTCCATTGTACAGTTATCTCCCCTGAAGGTTACTACATAACCAATTTTAACTAAAGCCCTTACTGATAACAAATTAAATTTCAGTTTAGGCACATATAACATAGATAAATGCTCATTTACACATGAACAATATGCAGTACCTTCACCAGATGCTTTCATCTTCCATTCATTTGCCAATGATACATGTTGCTTGCTTGTGGACATCTTACAAACCTCTCTCTATTTCTAGTAATGCACTGTGATGCTTCACTATCAAGTACCCACAAATCATGGTTTACAGTTGAATTGCTAGACAAAGCTAAATTAACATTCTTCTTAGCCTTCTGGTGATTAACCAGTATTCTGTCGTTTTCCCTTCTTATAGAATCTTGCCATATGTCCCTTAGCCCCACAAGAAAAACATTTCCTAACAGTAGAGGCAGTTGAAAACAAATCCTCTTCTTGTGGTTGTTTTTCTCTCAGTTGGTCTTTTTCCTGTCGTCTTCTAACAATTATGTCAGTCAATGTCAGTTCATTTCTGGTCAGGACTTCCAGTGAAGATACGTAATCATCATAACGTTCATCCAATGAGGAGAGAATGATGTAAACCTGATGTAGCTCTGAAAAAATCAGTTCCTTTTCATGTAGCTCTTGAAAGTTCTTTTCATGAGGTTCAAATGAGCTAACATATCTCCACCTTTCAGAAGACGTGCTCTAAACAGTTTACATGTAAGATGTATGTGTGCACCGACACTGTCATGAACATAAATCCTCTCAACAATCCTCGCAGCAGACTCCTCTCCACGAATATGGACTAGTTGCTGGTCACTCAGTGTTAGTCCAATTATACAATGAGCTTGTTCGTTGTTCTGTTTAAAGTCAGCTAACTTTTTGGCATCATCCTCATTATTTGGATGCCAAGCATTTACATCCAGTGGATCCTGAACTGCAGCCCATAACCCTTTCCTATGCAGAAGTAGACTGCACTTCATAGACCAGGAAACATAGTTTGTTCCATCCAACCGGGTTATCAGTGATAGACTTGTTGATGGGACTTGTGCCATCTTTACCAGGACAGTAACCCACAATTAAATAGTAAACAGCTGTCTGTCTATGGTACTGTGTATTCACACTAACTCTCAGTTATCTGAGTCTGGTATGGCCTGGGCCCAGAACCAGTGTTGAGGTAATTTCCCCTTAGGAGAATGAGTGCATTCAGGGAAACGTAGTAAGAGTGGTGTTGAATAACACACAACCAACACAGAGATACACTGAATAGTAAAATGTAGGTTTTACTTCCAGTAAATGGTTAAACAAAGTCCAATAAACAGTCCAAATCATACATAGTTAAACCAGGTAGATTTCATTCCAATCAGTCCAGGGATAATCCAAAAATGAAGTCCAGTATCATAAACAGAGTTCAGTAAACAGAGTTTGCTAACAGTTGCAAGACTCACAGCAGTTCAAGCAGAACGATGATCAGGCAATACGGCAAAACAGGAAATACAAGCAGAAAGAAACCATGTATCTGGCTCCATCTTATGGCTGTTGGAGGAACCTCAACCAATCACAATTACAGCATTCTTTTAAAGATACAGTATGAAATTACTATCCTGGTTTATATATTTCCAACCCAGCTGTTAGGTGACTATCATTCCTAACAGAAACAAAGGTCAGGTAACAGCCCGGACGGGCAGGCGGGCCAAACAGCAGTAAACACAAAACCAGTTCGGTGTCTGCTGCTCTTCAGAGCTATCAACTCTATAGAACTGGGCAGAACCAGTAGCATCCCACCCTAGGTCTTCTAATCCAACCCCTTGCTCAAGCAGGAAACCCTTATATCATTCTGGACTGTCCAGTCTCTTCTTCAAACCTTCAGTTGGTGTATCTAGTACTTCTGACGGCAACTCATTCCACCAATTAATTTTTCTCACTGTCAAGAAATTTCTTCTTAGTTCTAAGTTGGATATGTCATGTCATCAGTAGCCCTCCTCTTCATTAGACTAGACATACCCAGCTCTTGTAAATATTTATCATATGTTTTAGCCTCTAGTACTCTTATCATCTTTGTTGCTCTTCTCTGTATTTTTTAGAGTTTCAATATCTTTTTTATATCATGATGACCAAAATTGGATGCAATATTCCAAGCGCAATATATAGTGATAATAAAACTTCACATGATCTTGATACTATTCCTCTGCTGATGCAGCCTAGCACTACACTGATATTTTTGGCAGCAAGCAACACATCTTTCTACTTCTTGTAGAGTTCTTCCTACTTCTTGTAGAGTTATTAAATTTTGAAAAGTCTACATATGAATATATTTTAAAATGTGTTCCCAATCTATTTCATGAAAACTGAGCCATTAATTAAAACTTCTTTTAATTTGCTCAAGCAATGTCTATTTTCTTATTTCTAATCCATGTAGCAGAATCATCTGGGCTTACATCTACAAGCAGAAGAATTTAAGGCAGATCAATTTTTATTATATTAATCAGCATGGACAAAAGATACTGTGCTTCCTTGATTCAGACAGTGGTAATGTTCCATAATTTAGTAGTACTAAGTATCCATAATATATTTTCTTGGAGATCTGTCTGGATCAATTTATAAAATTAACCTTGTATATATAATTTAGCTCTTTTTGAATATCTAGTGACACAGTTAACCTTAAAACAACCTCCTTCCATTCCTCTCAAACTATAACACAATTATCAATTCTAAGTTAGGTCAACAATAGAAGCAAATATTTCCAAAGCCTACCTGTCCAACTTTGCAAAAGAACCTGAGATACTGAAGGCTAATAATTTATATTTTCTTCATGTATTTTGAAAATATGTTCAAATCTTTCCAGTTGAAGATGGACTAAAGCTCCAACTACAGACAATTAAGTCCCAGATGGTTAAAAAAAAAAGAAAATTATTTTCTGCATGTCTTTATTGCCATCTAGTGGCTTCTGAATTATTACCAGTAGCCCTGAATAGATCCATTTTGAAATAGGTCCAGAGAGTTCCATTTTAGCAGTAAATACATTCATGTCTTACATTTAATTAAATGAAAGCTCAAAGCAAATCATGCCCTGCTACTTACAGAAACTATTTACTACTGTTGATGAAAATTATCTCTACAAGCAAAAAATGCCCCATTGGATATAAATTACTTCTTTAATCTTTAATTAAATTGAACACCTGGACTCCATTAGCTAATATAATCCAAAGCTAATATGCTTTGTCTCTGAATGAAAGATAAAGTGATCTGCTGCAACAGGCAAATTCAGATGGAGAACAGGAATCTTCAAACTTTTCCTCCAAATGAAAGTGAGTACAGATGTTTTTTTTAACTGTATTTTAATTTAAATTTATTCAAGAACAAATATAAGAAATCTAATCCTTTGGATCGATAACTCAAATCTTTGTTTTACTTCTCGGCATAGTCCAGATCAGATCCGTGTTTCTGTATAACTAATAGTTGATCCATTTTTTTCATTAGCATAGTGTCTAAAGCCCATGTCACACAGCACCAATGGATGGAAAGAGGATGTAAAACAGAGAGAAACACTTGCCATCCGTTGGTTAACGCAATGCATCAATTCTGTACTCACTGCGTCCGTTTTTCATATTCTCTATCTGTCCAGCATCCGTCTACTGAGATTTCATCCGCTCAAAAAGTTTTGAGCTGCACAAAACTTTTTGAGGGGATAAAGTATCCAACGCATCCATTATACATCCGCTACGCATATGGGGAACATCCATTATATGTCCGTCATCATCCGTTACGTGTCCGCTATATCCACTAGGCATCCGCTGCGCATCCGCGCAACTCACATCCGCTCCAGCGGAAAACGGACACAGGGAGGAAGCGAAATGGATGCGGAACGGACACGCAGCGTTAGTAGCACGGATGTAGAAAGGATGAAAGCGGATGCAGCTCGCATAGAAAGCATTAAAACAGAAAATACGTTTGTATAGGGGGCGTATCTCGGATATTTAGGATGTCTGCAGGATGTCTAGAGGATGCAAAAGGATACCTAGCGGAAAACCTATATTTCCTATAAAAAGGGGGAGAAATCACCTGGATCTCACTTTCAGTCCAGCAGCCCTGCTGTGCAGACCTCTTCAGCCTTGCTTGTGCTCTTGCTCTTCCACAGCATCCAGTCATCTCCACCATGGATCGTCGCACACTCCTTTTGGTAGCCGCCATTGTTCTACAAAAGTACAAAGCCCTCTACAGGCTCTTTCACCTGTTCTATGTGAAGAAAAGGAGGCGTTCAAGAAGTGTCTGGGTCCGAAGATGGATCACGAGAAGAGCCGAGTACGGACTGTATAACAAGCTGATGGTGGAGCTAAGGAACAAAGACACTCGTGCATTCCAGAACTTCATGAGGATGCCGCCAGCCATGTTTGATGAAGTTGTGGAGTGGCTGAGACCCAGGTTGACCAAGGCAAACACCAACTTCTGGCCCAGCCTAGACCCTGGGCTGAAGGTGGCCTCAGGGACCATGTACAGGAGCATGCAGTATGCCTGGAGGGTGCCACATAACACCATCAGCATTGGGGTCAGAGAAGTGGTGCAGGCCATCATCGAAGAATACATGGAGGGGCTCCTCCAGTGCCCCTCCACTGAAGAAGGCTGGAAGAAAGTTGCAGAGCAGTGGTATCAGAAGTGGAACTTCCCCCACACCATTGGAGCTATAGATGGGAAGCACATGGCCTGCAAAGCTCCAGCCAACTCAGGGTCCACTTATCACAACTACAAGGGCTTCTTCAGCATCATCCTCTTCGCCATGGTCGATGCTGACTACAAGTTCATGCACATCGATGCTTCAGGCAACGGGTCATCTTCAGATGCCCAGATATACAATGCCAGTGACCTCAAGGAGGGGCTGGAAGGCAACCTCATCATGGGCTTCCCAGATCCAGACCCCCCTGCCCAACAACACACAAGATGTGCCCTACTTCATTGTGGGGGATGACGCCTTCTCCCTCAGAACCTACCTCATGAAGCCCTACACTTCCAGGTGCCTCACCCGTGAAGAGAGGATCTTCAATTACAGGCTGTCCAGGGCAAGGTGGGCGGTGGAGAACGCCTTTGGCATCCTGGCCAACAGGTTCCAGGTACTTCTCACCACCATGCAGCATCGCCCAGAGACCGTGAGGAGGATCGTGGAAGCTTGCTGCATCCTGCACAATCTCATGCGCACCCACTACCCATTGTAGCAGAACAGGCTCGTGGATCTCCAACAAGGCAATGGGGACAAGGAGCCTGGTGAATGGAGGCAAAGGCGAAACCTTATAGATACTGTGGATGTGCAAGGCCCCAACAGAGCTTCACGTGAAGGGAAGAAGCAGCGCAACCTCCTGAAACACTGGTGCAACTCCCCAGCTGGAGCAGTGGAGAGGCAAGACAGGATGGTAGATGCTTAATGGATGCTTCCTTCAGCCTGTCTCATCACACTGATGAGATTGTGCCATGTATGTTGAGTGGCCCTACAATGAACAGGGCATTTAATAAAGAGTTGTGTTTATGTTGAAATGTGTTGATGAATGATTACATTGTTATTGATAATAAAGGGCCATAGGTGTGGCTCCTGGGAGGGTAGACCATACAGTCCCATGATGGTTGCACTGGAGGCTTGTCTATCCCACTGCTATCCTTACCCATCCCACATGCATGCAAAGGTTTAAACCATTTCTAAAAGTTTCCACCAAGACTTTATTTACTAAAAGAACTGAACCAAGTGTGTGAAGCAAAGATAAACTTTATTAATAACAAACTGTAAAAGAAAAATGACCCAAGTAAAGTGTCCCAAGCAAAGATAAAGTCAACAGGTAGCAACCCAGTCTCTGGCACTCTTCTCAGTCACTCTGAGGCGTGCCCATAGTCTCAGGGGTGAAGGGTCCAGGTGCTGTGGAGGTGGCTGCTGCTGGAGTGCTGGTCTGAGGCGCCATTGGGGTGCCTGGCCCCGAGAGGACAACAGGGGATGGTGTGTGGAGGAAGCTCTCAGAGAGCTGGCTCAGTCCTGTGATGTTGAGAGCCCCTTCCTCCATTACATGGGGTGTCAGTCCCAAGACCGATGACAGATGTTCTGAGGCCAGACTTGGCTGTGGGGTGGAGGAAGGAGGAGTGTAGTGGGGCTGTCTGGTCTGCAGCTGAGCGAGGTGAGGCATGGGTGGCATCCATGGCGTGGGTGGCATCTGTGGCATGGGTGGTATCTGTGGCGTGGGTGGCATCGATGGCATCGGTGGCATACGATGTACCTGTGCCTGGACTGGGAAGGGCTGCGTGTGCTTCTGGAACTCCTGGTAGCCGTAGCCTTGGTAAGTGAGGGCCTGTGGAAAGCCTTGGAAGGAGTGGGGTGGAGGAGCAGACCTGGACTGGGTCGGAGCAGGTTCAGCTAGGCCTGGAGGATTGTGCAGAAGACCTGTGATCCTCTCCTTTATCACCTGGTACTGATATTTGGACATATCCATGAGGGTCTGGTTGACGTAGGTGAGGAAGGGCTTTCATTTTGAGGATGTTATGTCGGTGTGTACCAGCTGAGAGAGGAGATCTACGCTGCTTTTGATGGTGTCCCTGATCTCCAGCAGGTCAGTGTGGCTCTGCCCCTCCAGTCTGCCTCTCTGCCTGCTTTCTGTGGAGGTGGAGCTAGGGGTGGGTGTGGGTTGGTCTCTGTTGTCAGCGCCCTCTCCTTGCTCCCACTGCGTCAGGGAGTCCTCCAGGTGCTCCGCCATGGGGAGTGCAGCTTTCGGGGGGGTCTCCATCGTGGGGCGCTCCACAGATACCTGCCTGGACACAAGAGCTGACTCTTAGCCAGAAGAGGATTGGCTCTCTTTGGGCTGCCTGAGAGAGAGGGTAGACAGAGGGGCTGCTCCTCGGTGGCGGATCTCACCCTCCAAGAAGCTGTATTTGGCCATCACATAGGTCTCCCGGTCGGTGAGCTTGACCGCGGCCTGGCCAGACTTCTTGAGGTGCTGCTTCCCATACTAGGTGTGCATGTGCTTCTACCACCCGAGGAGGACCTCCAAAGTGTAGACCAGGCTCTCTGCCTTCTCTCTCCAAGCCGCCTGCTTTCTCTTGGTGTCTCGATAGAGCCTATGTCCCTTCCGCCATAGGGACTCGTTCTCCCTCAGCCATTCGAGCACCTCATCCTCATGTTCCTCTTTGATGGAGTACTGCCTCCTCTCCCTATCTCGCGTATGCCACTTTCTTCCTCTGGCAGGGCCTTCTGGGCCCCCATCAGAAGGTCTTTGAGGTTCTAGGGGCTGGTCCACCACACCAGCAGCAGCAGCAGCAACAACAACAGCAGCAGCAAAAGCAGCACCAGCAGGATCAGCAGCACTAGGAGCACCAGCAGCACCAGCAGCACCAGGATTAGCAGTAGCAGAGTAAGCACCAGCAGCACCAGCAGCACCAGCAGCACCAGCAGGACAAGGAGTAGAACCAGCAGAGTAAGCACCAGCACCAGGAGCACCACCAGCAGAAGCCCCAGCACCAGCAGAGTCAGCCCGAGCAGCAGAAGCCCCAGCAGAAGTATAGTCAGCACCAGGGGGTGGGATGGTGGCCCTGTCCTTGCCAGGGCTGGCAGCAGATGGCACAGCCTTCCTCTTCTTCCCCATGGTTGTTGGCTGGAGATGTGTCTGGCAGCAGGTCTTTCCTCTGAATGGTGACCTGCTTGCGAGCTGCATCCTTTTATATCCACGGGGCTGACACAATGCATCCTCCCCGCATGCGCAGTGAACGCTTTGCATCCGCTAGGCATCCGCTAGGCATCCGCTAGGCATCCGCTAGGCATCCGTAATGCATCCGCTGTATCCGCTTGGCATCCACTCTGCATCCGCTCCTTCCGCTGCGCGTCCGCTTCGCTGTGCTCCCCCGGAAGCCCTGCGGATGTGCCATCCGTTTCCATCTGCTAGGCTTCCGTGGAGCATCCGCTTAACATCCTCGGTATGTCCTCTCCCCATCCATTCCTTTCCGTTGTTGTCCGCTCTGTTAATGCAAATTTGGGGGCACTTTTGAGAGTGGATAACAATGGATGGAACATTTTCTCCTCCGCTGTGTCCTTTTTACATACTTTTTGCATCCATCGGCCTATGTGACAGGCCCTTAACTAATTTAAAGTCAAACAAATACAAGTACCTATACCTGTTAGATACATCAAGTAACATTTAATTTGACCCTACAGATTCAAATTTAATAATACAATAAGATTTTATAGGCCCATGTATTCTATAATTTGAAAAAATATGCTAATCATCTGTCTCAAATTGACAGGTAAAACATAGGCATACAAATATATCCCTTGTGCCACTTAATAAGTGGTAGAAGGAACAACCATTACTTCAGTGCAGCCAGAAAAATGCATCAAGAAAATTAGGAACTGCATTTCATGACTTCAACACTCTGGGTAGCTTCCAGACACTAGTAGGCTGCTCCTGTTTTCTCTATAATTGCTGTGTTTTCTCAGCTCTCTACTTGGACAACTTCATATAGAGATAACTACTATTGATCATATGAACTTTCTTCATTTCTCTCTTATTCCTATTTATAATAATAATTATCTGAACAATTTCATCCATATTGTATAAATGACCATATGAAAATGTAATATGCATCAGTGGTGACAAGGCATTTTTAATATTGATTCTTTAAGCACTTTTCTCACAATTCTTATTAACTGCAGTATATGTTATACGTTTTGTCAACTGGTTAATTTTTTGCAGCTCAGTCATATTTTCATGGTATTTGTTGGAGTTCACCTTCTGGCTTTAATTTTCAGCAGATAATCTTAGCCACCCTGCATCTATGCCACCACCTTTGCAGATAACTCCCAATTTAGTTCTTGACCTGATTAGGGAGTGGGAAATTAAATTAAATAGTAGTCCTTCAGGAGTGGTATCTGGGTATGGTGGCCAATAAGCCAAGCCTCACTCAAATAAAGCTCACCCCTTGGGACAACATGGATTGTCTCCTATCAAATTTCCTAACAGCAACCCTGAAGATTAGATTCTCATAAATGTCTTGATTTAAGGGAGAACTGGCTATCTATATGCTCTTGTTCTGCAGTGTATGCAACTATTAATTCATATTCCAGACTCAGAGAAATCTATTACATCCATATTATTTTTATGTAAACAGTTACAAAAGCAGCTTGCCATCAGCTTGTTCTGTGTTTTCTAATTTTTCATACCAGCCTACACTCTGAAGCATCTATTCATGCATGTTAGCCATTTGTCAGAAACCTGCTAAATAGTCATTTTGTAGAAGTACTTAACAATGTTCTCAAATATACCCGTCAATCCCAAAAAGTTGGAAATCTCTACTCGAAAGTTACTCATCCATTAATAGCACAAGCTTATTACTGATAGGATATGGACTCAGTTCATATCCTATGAACCATAAAGAAATTCCCATAAAATTAAATAAAACTTTTTATCAGTAATATTCATACAGGGACATTCCAATCCAGTACCTTATGAATTTTAAAAAGATTGTAAGATTTGTAAGATTGTAAGATTTTTCATATTGCATGCCCATTATCATTTAAGTAAGAACAAACTTCTATCGGAAAAGGACAATGATTGGTCACAGAATAGATATGATTTTCCAAGGCTGTCTCCAGATGTTCTGTTTTCCAATACTTTTGCTTTTTACTTCCCATTGGATTTTTCTAAAATATAGTTGCATATACAATCATATGAAAAAAATCTTCATATAGGATTTTCATTCTCATTTCTTAGGTCAGAGATGGGAAACTATGGTTCTTTTATGGTTTGTGCACTTCAACTTACAGAATTCTGTGAATTGAAGTCCACATGTGATGACCAGGGGCATGACACAAAGGCAACATGGGCAAATAAGCAACAAGTGTCCCTTTAATACCTCCAACTTTGCTCCAAATATCCAGGTTATCTTCAGCTGGAGATAAAACTCTCCTAAGAACAGTCTTTAAAGGCTAGGTCCCACTGGCTGACGGACGCAAAACATATGCATAAAGGACACAGTGGACGAGCAAAATTTCGGGGGTGGCTCCATCCGTTGTCATCCGCTCCAAAAAGTGGTGAAAATTTGCATAAACAGAACAGAAAATAACGGAAAAGAATGGACGTGGGTAGTACATAGCAGGGATATTAAACGGATGTTCATAGGAAGCCTAGCGGATGACAGTGGATGGAAGCGGATGACACCTCCGAAGGGGTTCCGGGGGAGAATTTCAAAACGGACGCATAGCAGAAGGGGCGGATGCATAGCGGATGAAGCCGATGCATCACAGACGCCTATAGGAAGCAAAGCGGATGCCGCACAGATGTATATCAGATGCAAAATATTCACTGTGCATGCAGGGAGTATGAATTGCGTCAGCTCCGCGGATATAAAAGGATGCAGCATGCATGCAGTCAGCATTCAGGGGAAAGACGTGCTGCCACATACATCTAGAAGGAACACCATGGTTCGTCAGTTAGGGAAAAAGAGGAAGCCTGTGCCTACTCGTTCCAGCCCTGGCAGGAAGGACAGAACCAGCATCCCACCCTCTGCCACTCCCTCTGAACCTCCTCCTACTGCTGCTGCTGCTGCTGCTGCTGCTGTGGTGGATCAGCCCCAAGGCCCTCAAAGCCCTGCTGCTGAAGGCCCTGCTGCTCAAGCCCCTGAAGGCCCTGCTGCTCAAGCCCTTGAAGGCCCTGCTGCTGAAGGCCCTGCCAGAGGGAGGAAAAGGCAAAGGAAGGAGAAGGGAGAGAGGAAACAGTACATCGTTTCCGAGGAGCATGAGGATGAGGTGCTGGAATGGCTGTGGGAAAACGAGTACCTCTTGAGAAAGGGCCACAGACTCTATCGTGACACCAAGAAGAAGCAGGCAGCTTGGAGAGATAAGGCAGAGAGCCTGGGGTACACTGCAGATGTACTCCTTGGATGGTGGAAGCACATGCACACCTGGTATGGCAAGCTACACCTCAAAAAATCCAGGCAGGCCGCTGTCAAGCTCACTGACCGGGAGATGTACGTCATGGCCAAGTGCAGTTTCCTGGAGGGTGAGATCCGCCACTGAGGAGCAGCCCCTCTGACACCCCTCTCCCTCAGACAGCCTACAGACAGCCAGTCCTCTTCCAGCCAGGAGCCAGCGAGCCTGTCCAGGCAGGTCTTCAGAGAGCCCCACGGCAGAGACCCCCCCCCCGACAGCTGCACTCCCCATGCCGGCGGACTTGGAGTATCCCCTGTCACAAATAGAGGAAGAAGCAGCAGCCACCAGAGACCAACCAATCCTTTTTATATGCTGAAAACCTTATCAATTTTTTTGCATCCCTTTTTCACAGCATGTAAATGAAGCTTTCCCAGGCTCAAATTATGCATGTAAAATGAAACTACACTTTTCTACAATTAGAAATCTATTTTAAATGCACTATTCATATTCAAAAAGGTTACAAAAAGAGTTTAGAACATGATTTTTATAGAGATGTTGAAAACAAATTATGCAAAGGAATTATGCAAAGTATCAAAGGATTTTGATACCTAGATGAAAATACAAAAAAACTTAAGAAAGTAACAATTTGAATAAACATTATGGGAAAAGTTAAGCAGTAGTAACTGTGAAATATCTCAAAAGTTTACAATAACAATAACACATAGACTTGTATACCATCCACAGTGGTTTACAGCACTTTCAGGGCAGTTTACAATGAACATTGTCTCCAACAATCTAGGTTCTCATTTTATCAAACTTAGAAAGCTAGAAGGCTGAGTCAATTTCCAGTCCCATCAGGATCATATGCCAAACTATGGGTAGAAATAGCTTGCAATATTACATTCGCTAAAACTCAAAAAAAGTTATTACCAGTTCTGTGGGCATGGCTTGGTGTGTATAGCAGGGAAAGGATACTGTAAAATCTCCAGTGAGAGGTGGTATTTGCCAGTTCTCTGAACTACTCAAAATTTTTGCTACCAGTTCTCCAGAACTGGTCAGAACCTGCTGAATACCATCTCTGGCTACCAGGGCTCCCAAAAGATGTGATCAAAAATGTCTATCTGTGTCAGTTTGTCAGCAGTTTCCATGGAGCAAAGATGGATTTCCAAAATGAGATTCCTCACAAGCATAAAAAGTTGTACTTTCAGAAGAGGAAATTTAAACAACCCTATGTTATCTGACTTGCCTTATACAGCCTATTAGCCATTAAAATCTACAATATGATGTAATAAGAAAACTTCGTAAAATTAATACTTGTACTAGTTCCATCGCTGTTAAAATGCAAAACATGTACATCTAAGTATGCATGTATAAAGTTCTTTTTAATTGAAGTGTAGCATGCCCACAAGAGACGTATGCATTGTTGACTTTGCTATCTGGGAAATCTCATTTTCTTATATATGAATGTGAGGAAAATTCATTCAAATACACACAATCAAACTTTGCAAACAATAGGAATTAAAGGCCCTGTCACACTGGCCGACGGATACAAAACGTTTGTAAAAAGGACACAGCGGACAAGAAAAATGTTCCATCCATTGTTATCTGCTCTCAAAAGGGGCAAAAATTTGCATAACCAGAGCGGACAACATGGAAAGGAACGGACGGGGGGAGGACGTAGGGCGGATGGAAAGCAGATGCTCCACAGAAGCCTAGCAGATGAGAGCAGATGGCACATCTGCAAGGCTTCCGGGGGAGCACAGCAAAGCAGACGCGGAATGGAAAGAGCGGATGCCGAGTGGATGCTGAGCGGATGAAGCGGATGCAGAGCGGAAGCCTAGTGGATGCCTAGCAGAAGCCTAGTGGATGTCTAGCATTCACTGCGCATGTGGGGAGGATGCATTGAGTCAGCCCCACGGTTATAAAGGGAAGCAGCTCCCAAGCAGGTCACCATTCAGAGGAAAACCTGCTTCCAGACACAGCTTGCCAGCCAGCCAGCCAGCCAGCCAGCCAGCAACCCAACAACCATGGGGAAGAAACGGAAGCCTCTGCCATCTGCTGCCAGCCCTGGCAAGAGGGACAGGGCCACCCTCCCACCCCCTGGCCCTGACTCTGCTTCTGCTGGGGCTTCTGCTGCCCGGGCTCGATCTTCTGGTGCTGGTGCTTCTGCTGATGCTGCTTCTGGAGGTGGTGCTTCTGCTGATGCTGCTTCTGGAGGTGGTGCTTCTGCTGGTGCTTACTCTGCTGGCACTGCTCCTGGTGCTGGTGCTTCTGCTGGGGCTTACTCTGCTGGTGCTGCTCCTGGTGCTGGGGCTTCTGCTGGGGCTTACTCTGCTGGCGCTGCTCCTCGTCCTGCTGGTCCTGCTGGTGCTTACTCTGCTGGTCCTGCTGGTCCTGCTCGTGCTCCTGGTCCTGCTCGTGCTCCTGGTCCTGTACCTGGTCCTGCGGGTGCTGGTGCTGCTGCTGGTCCTGCTTTTGCTGCTACTGTTGTTGCTGCTGCTACTGCTGGTGGTGTGGAGGAGCAGCCCCTACAACCTCGAAGCCCCTCTGATGAGGGCCCATATGGCCCTGCCAAAGGGAGGAAGAGGCAGACGCGTGAACAGAAGAGGAGGGAATACAACATAGAAGAGGAACATGAGGAGGAGGTGCTGGAGTGGCTGAGGGAGAATGAGTATCTATGGCGAAAGGGACACAGGCTCTATCGCGACACCAAAAGGAAGCAGGCTGCTTGGAGAGAGAAGGCGGAGAGCCTGGGCTACACTTCAGAGGTGCTCCTCGGCTGGTGGAAGCACATGCACACCTGGTACGGGAAGCTGCACCTCAAGAAATCTGGCCAGGCCGCGGTCAAACTGAAGGACAGAGAGACCTACGTGATGGCCAAGTGCAGCTTCTTGGAGGGTGAGATCCACCACCAAGGAGCAGCCCCTCTCACAACCCTCTCTCTCAGGCAGCTGCTGACAGCCAGTCCTCTTCTGGCAAAGAGTCAGCTCCTATGTCCAGGCGTCCCACGACGTTTTACATCCTCTTTCCATCCGTTGGTGCAGTGTGACATGGGATTAAATAAGGAAAGAACAAAAGAAGCCATGTTATGTGTCCCAAAACAAAATTAACACTGCTGTTTCTCACACATGGTGTATATATAGATTTGTTAGTCATAATGGGTTAATGTTATCAGCGAACTGTAACAGAAGAAATATGTTGTAAATAGTTTTCAGCATAAATGTTTATGAAAAACCATCTAACTGGCATCAATAACATTACTTGTTTGTCTTGCAAAATTAATATTTTGCCCAAAAGTTTATTTCTAAATGAAGTATCAATTACAAATATATTTATTATTCATTCATTTCTGGCACAAACAGCATACAGACACCATACCAATTGTTTCTGTTTCAGCCCTGAAACATATTTTATGATGTAAAATATATGGTTAAGTTGTAACTTGCAAATATCAGCCGACCTTGCCAAATATGATTTAATTATATGCTATAAAGCACAGTCTTAAAGTGAGTGTATAGCTTATAACTTGTCATTCTTTGCCACACTGAAATTTCTCTCAACTGTTGTTCCTTCTGTCTATAAAAGGCAAAGGATAATTAGCTATATTACAAGAATAAGTTAAGATAAAGATGCTACCACTTTTCCCCACTAGAAGATAAATAATAATAAATTGCCTTCACTTTAGGAGCAGTCAGGCACTAAATTCATAAATCATGCAGGTTCCAATTACAGGAGTCAGTGTTGGTACACTTCTTGAAGCAATTTTTCAGAGTAGAATGTAAACTCATCAACACGTTTAATTCATTTTTAATATTGTAGAAACCTGCTGAGTTGTTTGAAAAGTTTACTGGAAAAATCATTGTTTCTTGTTTTGGAAATAAGGATTTATAGGACAAAAATAGTTAAAACACTGAAATGTATCACCAATAACGGAAAAGAACTGATTAAAAACTGCATGTGATTTTCTGTAAGATACCTGGTTTTTATTTGCAAAGCAAGTATTCCAAGCTCATACCTAGAAAGGTACACTACTTTCAAGGAAAATCTTAAAATAGATTAAAAACTTGGGCCTAATGAATGATTCCATCTGTAGATATCTTCATGCTATTATTTATATTGATAGTGAATGTGTGGGATTTGAATAATGCAGAATTACTCCCATAATATTTTTGTCATTAAAGAAATATGGCAGCTCTCTCCAACACATTATGCAGGAGAATTCAATTCTTGCCTAACAGCTAAACATTTTTTTTCTTGTCCTAGTCACTACGACCTAGTGTATTCTTTGTCATCTGCTCTTTGGTACAATGAAGAATATGTCACTGTATTTTTTAAATAAGATTGATGTGTTAGTTCATTAACCCTTTTTATTTAAAAAAAAAACAAGAAATCTCACAATATATGGTGTTTATATTAATAAATGGAATGCCAAGGTCAGAACATTCACAAATAAATACATAAAGGTTTCCAAGGAATTTCAATAAAGGTGTGCTCAGAGCAGAGATACATTGTATGTCTATGAACTTAGAGACCATCCCAGCACAATTTAATAGAATAGCAGAGTTGAAAGGGATCTTGGAAGTCTTCTACCTGAGACCTTATATTGTTCCTGACAAATAGCTGTCCAATCTCTTCTTAAAAACTTCTCGAGTGTAGCATCCATTACTTATGAAGGCAAGCCATTCTACTGATTAATTGTTCTCACTGTCAGTGAATTTAAATATGCTACTTTAAATTGTTGCACAGTGGTTCTGATTTGGGCAAAATAGATGTTGTCCATACATAAGGGTGAATTTTAAACTCACATAACTTTTGCACTAACCCGGCTCTATACCATCCTTTATTCCTTTTCCCTGCCCTAACAAATTTACGTAGTATAAATATAATTAAAGTTTTATGGTCTTCTAGGCAACAGTATAATCATATCACTTGGTTCACAATCTGATATTTATCCACAGTGAGAATAGTTGTTAATGGTCCACATTCTGTGATGTATTAAATTGTTCACAAAAGCACTTTAGGAGAAGCATGTCAGGAGAATGATTGTGTGTTTCAGGGTAAAGCTACTTGGGCATCCTTGATTTGACATTGTTGTTTATGGGACCATTAACACTGGAATAAGGCTATCATTATCAGAAAACCATTTAAATCAAAGAAAGACTTCTTTATCTCTGTATTTAATTAAAATCAGTGTTTGGGAACATTGGTTTTCTTAGCAAAAACACTTTAACTGCCTTCCCTTCTCAAATCCAATTCTAAATTCAAGAAAGGAGGTCTACTTTTATGGGCTGGTCATGAGTCAATAACTTGATACCCTGCATCTGTTTTTGCATTGCAATTTTTATCATTGGCTGAGGCTGATAATAATTGAAGCCAAAACATCTGGGTGATCATAGGATGCATATCCCTGAACAAAAATAAATATCCAAAATCTGCCAGTTTGATATGATTACTTTTCTCCTGGCTGGTCATTGTTGAATGTTGATAAACAGTTTTACTTTAATGTGTTGCCTTTCTAATGTTTTTTCCTTTCAAGGAGAAAAGTATTTATCCTGTTTATGTTTCCTATGACAACTTTTGTCTGTGATGAGATGAATGTGCAAGTCAAGATTTTCTGCAGGACTTCCTTTCATTCTGCTGAGCCTCCTTGTAATTTACAGAGTGCTGTTTCTCTTACGCTTTTCAAATAAAAATGTTTATGACAAAGCTTCCAAATGATCTATGCTGCTATATTTAATACGTTTTGCCAAAAGCATATAATCCCTCCTAGGCAAAGCCCCAAATCATGCAGTCTGTACAGAAACTGTTAATGTGTCTAATATCAGGAACTTGACTTTTTATTATTTGATCTAGAAAAATCACACTGACTGCCCCTGCTGAGTGGTTTAAGAGAAACAATTTTTTAGATCTTGATAATATTCAATGCAATATCAAGACTGACCTGAAATCTCTGATCTGATGAAGGCACTGTATTGTTGTTCAGTTACTTTACTAGTAACTAAAAAAAACCTTTACAAAAACCATGGTTTCACAAAAGTTCAATTGGTAAACTATATTTCTGTAGTTTAACTATGTTTCTCATATATATTTTTTAATTTTATTGGGTTGAGACTCAACATCATTACTGAATGGGAGTAATCCCTTAGATCATGATTTCTCAAATTAATTTATCCTAGTCTAAGAGGAATAGTGGTGCCTGTCCCTTAATACATTTTGGAGTGTAGCTTCCATAATTCCAGGGTGGCTATAACTGATAAAAAACTAAGTTCAAACTATTTAACAATAGTTAATGCCTAGACATACAACACTGAGAAGCAATGAATTTATTTTTAGAAACATTAAATCTTGGGTCATCCAAATTCAGTATTCTTTTTATCATACACATTAAGGTCTACAAAGAGACACAGCAGATTAAAAGCACTGGAATTGTCAGCCAGAGAAGGTCAGCTCTCTGCATTCCAGCAGTTCAAACCCTAGCACTGTGTGATGGAGTGACCTCCTGTCACTCATCTCAGCTTCTGCCAACCTAGCAGTTCGAAAGCATGTAAATGCAAGTAGATAAATAGTAGTGGGATGGCGGAAGCAAGAAATAAACTGGTGCTGGACCAGCCCAAATGTGAGATGAAAACCGGCAGAGGAAAAGGCCCAAATGATGCTGACACTCCCCCACAACATCTTTACCTGCTTTGTGTGTGGAGTAGTTCACCCCTCGTGGTGCATCCCAGATACAACGCAAGTGTGAATTGAGTGAACTAGCAATCTTAGGCAGCCAATATCTACTCTGTACCAATGCCATATACAAAATAAATAAATTGGCTTCTACAGGTATAATTCAGAAAGTGGCATCAATTGGCTTGTTTACATATCTCAGTTATTTTTGTTACATTAGCTTTTAAATATAATTCAAAATGACATTCTATACTCTACAATCAGCAAGAAATCCCATAAAGTGGTTCTTCTCAGAGCATCTGAGAAGCATCACAATTTAAAAAAAAAACATAATGAGAGTGGGAGAAATATCAAAATTTACTCTTGAGTAGAACCTATGAGAGCTCTAATGGGCAATTGCAAAAAAGCTAAGAAACTTAGTGATATGAAGAGTAAAGTGTAAATCTTTAAAGTGGTATATTTATTTTGTTGTGTTAGTTTTATTTGGGGGAATATCACTCAAATTATTTATCGTTATAGGATTATAATGATATGAAGTTTTGGAAACATGACTGTAAGAAACAGGAAACAACTAGGCTTTTTGACAACACCAATGAATAATCATTAGCTTACAAAGAGGCAGCCCCACACAAATCTGCAACACACACACAAACAGACACGCACCTATACATAAACATACAAAAGCAGTAGTTTTTAGCTTGTTTACATTGTTAGATATTTCCACCTCTTGCTTATACTTTTCCCACACTGAATACTGATAAAAGATAGAAAAGCAAACACATCATATCAAATGTTTCTGCCTGGTCTACAACAATTCATGCATACATATTACATTTGGAAAAAGCCAGGCATTCTTTGAAATAAAATTTATGTTTTGGCATCTGTCCAGTCCTACATAATAGGAAGCAGGGGACATCCTGTCTGAGAGAAAAGACTGTTAGTTCAATTATACTTCCAAAATTGAGTTAAATTTCCATGAAATCTGCCTCTGAATGTGAAAAGCCTAAGGGAATTGTATTGTCTCAAATTGCAGAAAGCAGGCATTCCAAATACAATGGTAGCATCACCAAGAAAAAAACTGGGTATTGTCTGCTTGTTGAAATCATTTGTCTCTGATAGTACCATGTAATAAGCCAAAAATTAGCCAATTGTTTTGCAAGGGAAAAGAGAGGATGAGCCTAGTGCTGTTCTCAAAATAAAACATACAGCTTTTGAATGTGTCATCATTGACAGAAAAGCATTAACATCCTTCCAATACCATTTTAAAGGCCCTGTCACACTGCCCAACGGATGCAAAACATTTGTAAAAAGGACACAGCGGATGAGAAAAATGTTCCATCTGTTGTTATCTGCTCTCAAAAGGGGCAAAAATTTGCATAAACAGAGCGGATAACACGGAAAGGAACGGACGGGGGGAGGATGCAGAGCGAATGGAAAGCGGATGCGGAATGGAAGCATCCTTTTGCGTCCTCTAGGCATCCTCTAGACATCCTTAATATCCGAGATAGGTCCCTCTGCTAACGTTTTTTCCATTTTGAATGCTTTCTTTGCGAGCTGCATCCACTTTCATCCTTTCTCCGTCCGTGCTACTAACGCTGCGCGTCCGTTCCGCATCCATTTCGCTTCCTCCCTGTGTCCGTTTTCTGCTGGAGCGGATGCGAGTTGCGCGGATGTGCAGCGGATGCCTAGTAGATATAGCAGATGCGTAACAGATGACAACGGATGCAGAATGGATGTCCCCCGTATGCCTAGCGGATGCAGAACAGACGTGTTTGATACATTTTCTGCTCAAAAGTTTTGAGCAGCTCAAAACCCTCTGAGCAGATGAAACATCAATAGACAGATGCTGGACGGATAGAGAGGAAGCAAAACAGAGGCAGTGAGTACAGAACGGAAGCATCGCATTAACCAACAGATGGTAAGTGTTTTTCTCTGTTTTACATCCTCTTTCCATCTGTTGCTGCAGTGTGACAGGGGCTTAAGATTGTAGCCCAAGGCAGATGTGGCTTAAACACCTTGTACATCTCTTCTCTGTTTTGTGATGACTATCTTGTATGATAAAATTTGATTCTAATTTGTAGACCTAATGAAGGTTTATTGCCTGAATATTTTCCAGATTTTAATGTGCATCCTAACTGTGTCAAACTCAAAGGGTACTTAGACCCAATTCACACGGAGTGAATTTTAAATTCCTAAAAAATTAGTTTATTTTATACTTTCCAGGTAGTCCCAGGCCCAGGATTTCCTTGTGGTCTTGCATCTACCTGTTCAAATTTGTTTAAAGTTTGTGAAAACAGCCAAGATAAACGAAGTGCTACCACCTGCTATCTCTCCAGAGAACTTCAGCACTCAACTTATTTTAAATAGTTTTAATTGTTTTACCCAAAAATACAGTTTTAATTAACTACAGACCTCAGCTTACAACCACAAGTTAGCCCAAACTTTATGTTGCTAAGCACTTCATTTTACGACCTTTCTTGCATAGTTGTTAAATGAATCAGTTCTTTTTTTTTTAAATGAGTAGCACAGGTGATAAGTATGACCTGTCATTCTGTAAAAAAGACTAAAAACTTTTGTCAGTTTCATTCTAACTTAAATTTGTAGTGAAACTCAATAGCTTCACACCAAATTGTTGCAAGGGATGACAATGCTGCTAATGAGCTATTGGAAGCCCCTGAAAGTAGACCATGGACTAAGAGACAATGGTGTTGGAATAAGCAATGTTGATGCCATCAATCCCTCCCCCAAATAATAAAAACAGTAAAATAGTATGTTCAAATGAAACTTTGTTTAAAAAAAAACTTGTAATACTCACTTGGAGTAAAACCAACACCATGTAGCTGAAAGAGCTGAATTTTAATTCCCAGTGCAAACTGATGTTTGTGCAGCACAGAAACTTTTCAACAGTCCTGTTCCTTTTTTAAGAAAAATAAAATATGTGTTTAAAAACCCATTAGATCCCTGTTTAAAAGAAAAGGATACTGGTCTTTTAAAGGAACACTACCTTCATGTACTTAAGAGCCACCTGTGATGCCTACCTCCAAAGTGCAAACTTCTGACTCTGCATAAACCAGATTTCTGTCCTTTCTTGGAAGCTAAGCCAAAATGACTTGGGGGGGGGGGGGGGGGCAGTGAAGGCATCAACTAGTGACAGAAAGCATGCCTGCAGCTGCTTCAAATGGCCACTGAGAAATGGGTGGTTCCCAGCCCTGCTGCATTATCACTTAGCATCATTGCAGAAATATTGCAAATTATTGGTACAAGACATGTCAGAAGAAGAAGGAAAAGAACTATTTTCAAACCAGAGTAGCTAAAAGTGGTTGTAGAGTAAAACAATGGCAACTTTGTGAGGATGTGTCCTCAGCTGGGCGTCTTTTTTATTTTGTATTTTTTGTATTTGTATTTATTTTACAAAATTATAATTAAAAGAATGCAAGACAATCAATTTAAAAATGATTGTCTAGCTATTATCAAATATTTCCACTGCCTATTTTTAAATTATGAGAAGATCAACAAATATGCAGCTCAGATATCAATGCTGGAAAAGGAAATAGACAATGAACCACACTGAGGTATAATTTTATTTCTGAATTGTTATAGTTTTTGGAACTTTAGCTGAAAAATCAGAAATTTTTATCAAATAATTTTTAAGGCAACAGTAAAATTCTCAACTCAAATGAGATGCCTTAAACAGTCTCATTAAGGCAACAAAGATCACACACATCAAAGCATTGTGTTAAAGGAAACTGAAGATTTGAATATGAAATATGATGCAATGACGTCTGCCCTATACATTTGTTCCTGAAGCGGAACTGAAAATAGTTCATTATGTGGTCATTCTTGGAGAAGATGTGAGAGCCAGAAAGAGATATTCAAATTAGAAATATGATAATTCTTAGAATATGTTATCTGTAGCTAAAAGGTTAGGAAGTATGGTTTTGCTTAAAATTACTTGGAAGCTGCTGAATTTTTAAGTTGCTATAGTGAAGGATTCTTAGACAATGAAAAGCTCTTACGTTAATATCTTTGCAAGCCTTGTGATACAATTACCTCAAGAGTGGTCTAGCCTTTGCTTCTGGTGACATTACAATGATAAAATCACAAAGTAATTATAGAGTGTTTTAATAATTTCTGAGCTTCTATTGTAAGGGCTTTGTAATCAGCATGGATATTGGTTTTCTGGTGTTGTTCTTCATAGTAGATTTTGAATGTTATTCAATATTTCTGTCAGTCAGTTATCAAAATCTGCACTCCAATTAAAAATTGCAAGTTTGTGCAAATTGCAGAGGAATGAGAGTCTCTTAAAATGAGTATTTTGATAAAAAATAAAGATATGGATTTTAAAATATTTTCTGAATGTACAAACATCTCACTGAATCAACATTATTGCTAACAATTACTTAATAAATTATCACTCATATATTGATTAAAGGAAAAAAAGTTAAATCAGGACTTTAAAAATATCAAGAACAGATGCTTCAAATAAAACTAGAGATCTGCTCAGTTTTTGGTGTTCACATGCAGAAAATAATTAGTATTTGAACATATTATTGGAAATTGAGAAAATAAAGTAAATGCAGCAAAACATGTTTGAAGAGGAATGCCAGCATCAAGATTAAAGTAAGACAAAGAATAAAAATAGCAACAGTGAATAAAATAACTTACTGAAGGAGCTAAATAATGTGAAATATAAATGTGTAAAGTTCAACCTGACCTAAAATCAAATGACTTACAAAAATACAGAAACTTTCCAATTTCAAATAAAAAGAACACATCGCATTAGTTCTGAAACAACTTTAGTATTGAAAAATGTTTCCTCAACTTGTTAAAAACAAAATGATAATGAATTTTTGGATGTTTTTCTTCCATGTTAGTTAGTTTATGCCCAAGCCATGGATTGCACAACAGATGCATGAACAGATGCATTTTTCATTTTGTTTCATTTTTATAAGACAACCAAAGTATGGAATATTTTCCTCTATGTTAAGAAAGTACAGCAAGGTAGGAACAGGATTGGAAAACTGGCCAAAAGGAGAAGAGCTAAACAGCTGCTTTACCTGCTATTTTTCTGTGCAGATTTCCAATGCATCATAATATGCAAACACCCAAGAATTTCAGATGATAGAATTACTTTTGCTAGTAAGAGCAAAATATGACATAGCTCCATAACATTCCATTATGTTGCTCTTGTGAAACATAGATATTACTGAGTGAATGACTTGCAAGACTAACCTGATTTTCTGCTGGTGACAAAATACAGTTTTAGATAAAGCTTTACTCATCACCATATATCTACAAAAAGGATGTCTTGTATTCATTGCTCATTACTTCTACCCAAAGTTCCTCTTATCCTATATTTCCATGTAATGAATATATATGCAATTGAGATATGAAAAGATTTCACTCTGATTGCAAGCACAGGATGAGACAAATTTTATAAATTACATACATCATAAAATCTCACTATCGTGTGCTTCCTAAATGTTATAGTAGATTTAAAATATTCTGTGATTGCACAGTTAATTACAGTGACTTCATCACTAGAATCCTTTTAAACAAAATAACCTGAAAATAGTTATTTCAAGCTATCTATTCTGCAAATATTTAATATTATTTAAATTGGAATATAGACTGAAAATCAGAATATTTATCTTATTTAATTTATGAATTTACCATGTTGTAATTTTTGTAATTCAGTTCTTTATGTCAAGAACAGAGTCATATTTGAATAAAATTCTATTTTTATTGTTACTAAATGCTAGGCAGAGTAATCCTTTCTGCCTTTTCAGCACTTCATATCAGAAGACCTTCCACCACCATTGCTTTCCCTTCTCCCTGTGCTACTGTGGCATTTGGAGCAATGCCGTGGCATTTGGCGCAGCCACACAGCATTTGGTTCAGCCACGTGCAACCAGCCAGGGCTCCTCCCTGAAACCGGAGACATTTAGCTTCAGGCGCTCCTCTCACCGCCTTCCTGGGCATCATTCGAAGGCAAAGCCCATTCTTTTAAAAATGATTCCCTACTACCAGTACAACAAACCCTCCCCTGCCTGAGAGGGCAGCCCAATCTCATGTGGGGAGGTGAATCTCCCAGAGCCACAGCACAGGATTGGCCCACCCCGGGAGAAGCACCCAGCTGCCATCCCTGCCTGGCACCAGGCAGAGCGTGAAGAGCTTCGCCTGGAGTGCCCAGCGCAGCTGACAGGAGGGCCCTCCTGCCCGGCAGAGGAGGTCTGGTGAGCACCTTCCTGCCGGGCCCTCTGCTCAGCCTGCCAGAGCTGTGCCAGAGCCGGGAGGGCTGGGCAGAGCCGGGAAAGTGAGCCGCGAGTGCGCGCCTGCCTGCCAAGCGAAATAGCCAGGCCAACCCGAGCTTGGCTTCCCAAGTCCCTCCAGCCCGACCCTGAAGGGGCTACTGGGAGACGCTGCCCGAGGCAGTGATAGCGCCCACCTGTCCGCAGACATGGAGATGAAGTGATGGCAGCACAGCTTCCCTGGCTGGCAGGTCCAGCGGAGAGAGCCTGAAGCCATCCGTCCTTTTCACCCCTCACCCAGCCTGTCTGACTCCGGCGCAGCCCTGGTGGCGATGAGTGGAGGGCCTGGCGGGGAGGCACTTGCTGCCTTGGCCAGAGCTCTGCCACCACGCAGGAGGGCCTGCCTTTCAGCTGTGCTGGATTCCCCAGGTGAAGCTCTTCACGCTCTGCCCAGCATCAGGCAGGGATGGCAGCTGGGCACTTCTCCTGGGGTGAGCCGATCCTGCACTGTGGCCCCGGGAGATTCACCTCCCCACATGGGGTTGAGCTGCCCTCTCAGGCAGGGGAGGCTTTGTCATAGTAGGGTGTTGTTTTTAAAAGAATGGGCTTTGCCTTCGAACGATGCCTGGAAAGGTGGCGCCAGGAGTGCCTGAAGCCAAGTGTCTCCACTGGACTCTGGTTGCAGAGAGGAACCCTGGCTGGCCACACGTGGCTGTGCCAAATGCCACATGGCTGCACCAAACACCGCAGCATTGCTCCAAATGCCGTGGCAGCACAGGGAGAAGGGAAAGCAAAGATGGAGGAAGGTCTCCTGATATGAAGTGCCCCACCAACACCGAGGTCAACGCAGGAAGCACCATATCCAGGTGTGCAACAAAAGCACTTCCTATACAAGACCCCCGCCATTAACCCCCATTTCGCATGTTTTACTATGGGCCTTAATTTGGGGGAAGGGGCTTGATTTCATGTCATGCCAATAAACAAGCTGGGACTTCCTATTGGGGGAGGCCGTATTGTTGGAGAAACACAGTAGTTACCAACTACAGAATTGGTATATTACTCACAGAAAGTGCATCACCTACTTAAAATATTAAATGCAATGAAACTGATTCAGTATAACAGGGAAAAGAGGACAAACCACAATTCACATCAATTGTGAATATCTCCACAGAACTTATATAGATATATAGGATTTTAAAGCTGTTTCTTAGGAAAGTATATTTGATAATAATGTTCTTTTAAAACTTAATGAAAGAACTCTCTTATAGACTGATGGTCAACAGTTGCACCCTGAGGAAAAATTCTGAGTTTGAAGTATGTCAGGTCAGGATTCTTTGGGTTATTCTTATCCATAATAACTTTGAGCCACTGAGAGTTTCTCCTAAGCCATCCTCATTTTTTTGCTGAGATGAAATAAAGCACCTAAGACTATGAAAAATCCTTACATAAAGCTTTTATTACATTTTTTTTTCTATAGTTTGCCCAAGAGAACTTTTCAGTGGATATTGCTACAAGTATTACATCTGTAAATTATAATGTTGTAGATCGGGGTGATAAACTCTTTTCAGACTGAGGACCAAATCGATTTTTTAGAAAAAGTCTTGCAAGATGAAATAGTAAAGTGAGAAGTATTAACTGGAATGAAAATATGTCTCCATCATTCAGCATGAATGATTTGTCACTGTACATGCCTACTGAGCAATAATCCCATTTTCATTTAGAACAGTATACCCTATGCATCCAAAAAATGGTGGTTTGTTTTGTTGTTCCAAACAACTCTACATTCTTAGGCATTGTCTTCAGCTGCCCAGAAATTTCTGTTGAGATTAGAAGAAGCTAAAAACTCATGAGAAAGCAACTGGTTGCATCCGGGAAAATCATGAAGCAAAAGAGCAACACCCCCCCCCCCAAAAAAAGGGAGGGGGAAATCATTGCAAAGGATCAAAGGCAAGTGAAGGTAGCGGGCTAAAAAATGGAGTGTGCCTTCATTACATGATTTTTAGGATACATTTAAAATCCTTTTGGACTGGAATATTTCACTTTTGATTGGATCGAAAAAATTCATTTTGTCAGTATGTATTCATATTACATGGTTGATTTCAATATTCTATTCAATCTGGTGTTATACTAAAGAGGAATGCATTCTTGTGAGTGTGGGAGCAACACAGACTAACACTAATATTTAGGTCACTGATATAATAGCAGCTGTTGAGATACATATTCAGGGTATGTTTTAACCACTTCCCAGTTTCAGTTAAATTTAAGGATAAATGTATGACACCCAACTCTTCCCTGTCAACTTTGTTAATAATTATAAACTGCATTGTTATTTCTAATAATTATGCCAGAATAAACTGAAAAAGAAAGTCTTGATAAAAATGGATAAATGCTAAAGTTATAACAATTACCTTTTTATTCAAAGTGTGTGGTTCTTTTAAAAAGAAAAACCCGCTGTTTAATAGTACTTAGCAATTGCATTGCTAAAAATATCTTGATCCTGTGCTGTTTTTACAAGATATTTGAAAGTAACTAGGAAGTTAGCACCCAATCCTGTCCTAGGAAAATGAAATACTTTAGGATATATTTAAAAAGGCAGAATATTTCCCCTAAAAGAGAAGTAGAAACTCAGAAGCAGAAACTCATCTCAGAAGCAGAAGCTCACCCCCACCTTTGTTAATGGGGCGGGCTATTAAGGCCTGGGTCAGAATATTCTACATAACAAAGGGCTCTACCCATCTCACCACTTGGCCTGGGAAGATTGCATCAACCAGCACTCAGTTGAAGCCATGTGGTCCAGACAAAACCTACAAAGTTAGCTAAGACCCCCGCCTCTGAGAGTCTGACAGCCAGTGAGATACATTTCTTACACAGGAACAGGAAACACTAAGGTGGGCCCCAACAGAGGGTATAAAACTCAGGGTCTCTCAGCATCTTGTCCCTTCTTTTCCTTCACCCAACATCTTAAAGCATGTGATCGTCCTTTTCACTTTGGAGTTCCAAGCCATGTGGTCCTGTCCACTATTAAACCATCTTTCCAAACAGCCTCCATGTCTTTTTCCCCACTTGGAACTGAACCCAGAAGGATATTTCTTCCAACAATTATCAATTGATTTGTATTAACATTAAGATCTCCATGAAATAAAAATAGGAACATCACATAAACATTTACAGGATATAAAATTTTATTTTGAATTATTACATAATGTTAACTGTGACAGATATAAAGAGAATTGATTTGTAATATTTTGCTCTCAAAGTTTTCTCCTTTTCAGAAAAAATATCTCCTTCAGAAAAAAGTCATTTGCTTTTATTGGACATATTTATTAATAAATTTTAAACTAGTTTATTTTTAGTGCACCATTAAATACTCTATACAATGCTCACCATTTTAAAATTAGAAGCATTTTTGCTCTTAATTTGTGTGTTGGAGAGCTGTTTACAGAACTGTTCTAAACAGTAATTCTGAATAAAACATTTTTTGCTAATTTACTGATGGATGGATCAATTTGATTTTTATCAACTGAGTAACAAGAAAATTAACAAGTAAAACCCTTCAAAATAGATAAGAAATATATTCAAATTAAATGATTACAGGATTGACAATAAAGTGAACAGTATGTTAAATTTCTCAGTACAGGAGTTACTTGTCAAGTAGTATAGAGGAAAAAGAAAAACAGTTCTTTAATGATAGTTTGGTGATTTTTAAGATTTAGCAATGTATAATTTGGGGCTAGTTGAAATCTGAAAAAAACATTACTGTTCACAAAAACAATTTATAATGGCTTGATAGTTCTAGAATTGTCTTTTACTAAGGCCAAGAATTGCCTGCAGGAGAACCAAGATATAGCATTGCCTTTTTTCATAATGTGTTTTCAGCTTCCTAGTCTAACCTATAAACCTGAAATGCCTAATTGGTTACCTAAAATGCCTAATTTGCCAGCCTGCTCCTGCTTGGCTTTTTAGTACAGTCAAGGTGAGCCAAAAACTGCCAGTTATTAAGGTTTCTTAGATTTCTAGGGAAATCTTAGATTTCAACAAAAATAATTATCACTCTGAGGTTTCATTGTTTCCTGCCCTCCACCTGTCAAATGCTAAATTTATTCTTTATGTCTTGATGAGTAACTCAGACATGTGGTAGCACCAAAAGTGACAAAAGAAATAAGTTCCTTCAGTTTCATTAGTTATCTTTTCACATGTGGCAAACCAATTAACTGTAATTAAATCTAGTTGTGGAGAGAAGGAGGCTTTGAAAAAGAAAACAGGTAGAGGAGAAATGGCAGATAATAAGCAGTTACTGCACAATCATGCTTATTATTACATGCTTAAACCCTGACAGATTTCAACAAAAGTGAATATGAGTATCGCCTTTTAGTAATTCCTATGCTGAACTTCTTCCTCTTTTGGTGTGCTTAGAAGTCCTCATCAGACGAAACAATGTCTTGTTCTGCCTGAAAAAATTCTAAAAGCCATTTGGCTCCATAGCTGCATTGGCACACGATGGAAACTGCAAAAGTTAAACTAGCAATTCTTTGTTACACTATAATGTTCAATATGAATAGTGATCCTGTTTTATCATCTTGTCATATTTCAGTGTGTGGCACTGAATGAAAATGTCTCAACTCAAAAACTATTTTGTTGTAAGACAGTCAAACATTTTGAAATAAAAGCACATCTTCACAGCATCCTTAGATGAGTTCCAGGTTGAGAAACATGAGCTGAGGTTAGAAGTAAAGTAAAGAGTGGGAGGTTGCTTGAAAATTTTTCTCCCAAGAGGTACCTCACATAAATTTTCATGGAAGCCAAGCATTGTTTTAAAGATCGTATTATTTTGTACAAGTGTTAAATAGGTATGATAAGCAAAAAGCTAGATACTACTTTAGTCTATGAAGGGAATTACAGTATCAGAAAAATGTGCATAAATAATCAGAACGGCAAATGAAATCAAGGAAGTATATTTATTAATTTGAATTGGATTTACTATTTGAATTGGATTTACTATCTGAATCTAATTAGCAAATTGGAACAGAGGGTAATTTATTGAATAAGACTTCACTATATTTAATCCTTTTAGTTTCTAGCACTTACCAAAATACTTTGTGGGAGACCATAACCATTCCAAATAATATTGAACTGGCAGTAGAATCAAGTGGACAGGAAAAGGGTCATTGCTCCAAACTAGTTGGAGTTCCTTCTGTGAGTAGCTATAAAATATACCTTTGTCAAGAAAGTCCCTGTGAGTCAGCTGTCTTCCATTTTAATGGTTACAATCCAAATTATTGACTTCAATGGTCAAAACTACAAGCCCAATTTGCACTAAGTTGAGAAGCACTTTGATAAATGGAATATAACTTTCTACGGGGTGGGTATTTAGAAATCAGATAGCTATTCTTAGAATGACTGATTGCAAATAGGAAAAGATTATTCAGCAATTCTCCATAGTAACTGGGACAGTTGGCTTTATGAATAAAATAAAGATGGCTGGATTGATAAATAAATAAGTAGATTTTATACTGTACAATAAACACCCCACCAAAGGCAGTTAAACAATGAAAATAAAGGAAAGATTCAGGCCACGATCCATGTCTGCTGTGTACCAAACTCAAAAATTTCTCTTTTACTTTGGTCTTTTAGTTGTATATTATCAAGAGTGATGAGGTGGCCTAAAAGTGGAACACTTGCCTCCCAATCAGTGACTTCAATCCTACATAATGGCAGGTCTTTGGGCACAATGTGTAATTGTCTGCTGTGAACTTCACAACTTCACTACCAACAACTAGAGTGCTAAATGAAGTATAAAAAAACCAAATGAAGTACAAAGTCCACACAGGGCTTCAAGGATTAATCGGAACAGAATGAACAACTTTGCTTCCTACAAAGGTTTCTTTACCTTTGTCTGTCCTTTATACCTTGGAGGGGCAATCACCTCCAAGCCTTCCTCCCAAGTCACTCCTTTTGTCTCAGCTGCTCTTGCCTTCTAGCAGCTCTGTGCAAACGCACACTGGGAACAGGCTGCCCTTGTTCCTGTGCCTCGCTGTTGCTAGACTCCAGAGGCTCCAGAGTCAGCACACCACTCCCAGATGGTCCTGGCCCCATCTCTTCAGGACTTCATCCAAGTCCTCTCCAGATTCACGGACTGGTCCCCATTCTTCCCCACTATCCAATTCCACTGCCATCTGCACAGGCTGCTGGTGAACCACAACAGCTCCAGATTAGTTCAGTCGCCTCTATTCCACCCCATGAAAGGGATTAGAGGGACATTAAAAGAAAAAAGTTTCACATTATCATTTTACTCAAATTCATCTGATACAGCTAATCTTTGTTCAGTGACCACAGTTAGAATCAGCAACTCAGTTGTTAAATGAAGTGGTCACTAAATAAAGCTACAGCAGTGCTTGTGATCTTGCTTCAAATTCCATTTGCTTTACAGACCAGCAAAGGTCATAAATGGAAGGACTGATCACAAAGTTACTTTTTCATCACTGTCTTTAAGTGTGGAGATCATAGTACAAGGTGGTCATTAAACAAAGACTTATCTAAATTGCAGTTTTTAAAAGATATATCTATGATTACCCTAAATTAGACAAACTTCTAGGTATTTTAAATTGACATTTGATTTGGGAAAGAGCTAAATGAATTGCCACTGATTCTGGAATGCTGTTTAGGATGCTCATACAAATATTCAGGAGAGGGGACAGATTATTCCTCACTTGCATAAAGCAAAATGCAAACACGTCTACAAGCTTCTGTTTCATCACACAAAAAAAGTGAAAAGTCAGAAAAGTGGACAGCAATACATTTCCATTTCTAACTCTCGGCTAAAGCTTTTTATTGCAAACACCATTACTCTAAAAGGCAGAGGAATGTTGCTTAGTAATATATCACTTCAGTTCTTTTTCTTTAGAATTCTCCTGACCTTATCTTGGTTTTGTTGACAGCAAAAAAATCACAGTTCCAAAACTTAGGTTCTTATAGATTTTTTAGTCATGTAAGGATATTTTTGGTTCTTGGTACATTGAAAAAATAGACTTATGGCAGCAATGTATGCACTCTCATCAATATCATGATCTATAACAAGTAATATAAATAGAAAAGGTGCCTTCCAGTATTTCATACTTCCCTTACTGTCCACCCAATCATGATGGCTCTTGGCTGGCTCATAAATAATCCTCATTTAATGACTGCCTTGTTGACCATCTGTTTAAACTTGCAGTGGTGCTGAAAAAATGACTTTATGACCAGTCATTGTACTCAGTCACATGATCAAGATTCAGACATTTTACAACCAGTTTTGTGACAGTCACAGTGTCTTGCATTCACATGTCACCATTTGAATGCTTCATAGCTAGCTTCTGACAAAAGAAGCCAGCAGTAAAATCACAAGTCAGGGTCACATGATATCTCACTTAACAGCTTTGGTGATTTGCTTAATGGCCATGGTGGAAGTGGCATCTTAAGTCTAGCATAATCATAAGATATCACACTTAATGGCAATATCACTTAGTGATTGAGTTGTTGGTCCCAATAGTGGTAGTTAAGTGAGTATTACCTGTGTAGGTAATATTCAGAGTGACATGTGAAGGAAGAGAAGACAGAGTGGTTATGCAATAACAGATTACAGGTTTTATATTTCAAGATAGCTGCTTTGAGACTATAATGGAGTGTCCTGGCTGCTTTAATATTATTTTGACTTTGTTTTGAGTCCTGATCTAAGAATTAAGCTCCTCTGGATTCTATGTAGGACAAACAATCCAAACATTGTGCAAAAGACTTAATGGGCACAAAAGAAATGTTGCCAGTACAACTGAGAAAAGAATTACTGAAGTCACCACATCAAAGGTTTTGGCTACTTCAAGAAGTCTCAACAAGTACAATAAATTCATCATAACCCATAACAATTGCTAACATACATGCAATCTGTCTCACATATAATTTGCATCTGCTAATCTCGCCTGTCTTCTTCTTCCACCCACCCCCCCATTGTCCCAATTTAAAACCTACAGCCATCTAATAACTCGATTGCAACTGATAAAATGAGCAGCAGCTTACAAAAACTTATGCATTTCATAAAATAAAAGTGCTAGCAGGCTCCTTCAGATTTTTGGTTATCATTGACAAACATAAACCTCATTCTACAATGTCGACTATGAGTTTTGGCAATTCAACAGAAGTATGAGAACATGCAGGCTGCATGGAAGGACTTAACTGGCCATGTTGGTCTGAGATTTTAGGCCAACATAGTTCAGGACATTCCAGAAGTGCTTCTTTTTAATTTCAAAGTTTGTCATCAGTGATTTTTATTTAAAGGAAGTCCATGTGAACTATTTTCAGTACATGGGTTATAGTGCATTAAACAGATTTTCAAATTATTAAGAATTATTAAATTCTTTCATGATATCTTTGCTTCTTTGGATTCTAATTTAAAATAAGCAGAATTTGAAACACATGTGTTCCAAGGTTTTTAAATATCCATTCCTTTGGTAAGTATGTTGTTTATTTTTTCTGGCAAACACATTCCCTCTTTATTATATCTGCTCCACTATTTGATTGTTTTCCACATATTCTCTCCTTATATGGTAGCAGAAAAGAGTTTTGTATCAGTTCCAAAATGCTCTTTCAAGCTTGTAGAAGATGTGAACAGAAAGCAAATGTCATGAAAGGAAAAGGGAGAGGAGGAACACATCAGTAATAACAAAAGGCATGTATTTTTCTATTAACAAAGGATTGAAAAAGAATAGAATAAAAGTTTTCGCAAGGGTTTATTTCATTTCATTTTAACTTTATCATATATTACTTGGGGCAGGGGAGTTCTTTAAGTTCAGTGATTCAATAAACATGTCAAAGTGACATTATTGGGTCCGTCCCCCCCGCCCAAAAAAAAATGCTAGAACTCTTTTTTGGTTGCATAAAACATGCAAATGCTGAGTCACATATTAGGTTGATACAAAAGAGATTTCATTATTTGTCAAACTTGATGAACTCTGAATTATTTTTTCTAAAGGGAAACTGGCATGCATAAATTTAATGATAATAGTTCCTTCCAGTCAGGGAGGTGAGTCAGCACAGCACCTTACAAATGTCATAAACAGAATCTGTGCACAGCCCTTGTCTCTTTCCAACCTTATAAGCACGCCCACATCTTATTGCCCGAGGTTCCTTTCTTTGTGAAAAGTCATTCTCAAAAGATAAAGAACTACAAATGGTAAATGAATAGAGTTTTACTATTTACTTAAAAGTTAATTTGAAATTAAGCCAGAAAAAATTACATTGGCTCCAGCAACTATGCTAAAGACTCCAGCTATCAACATCCTTTTTTGTTTTGGAAACTGAAATGCTAGAAGAAAGTTTATAAAAATAAATGTAATAATATATATTGTAGTATATTAGCCATATTTAATGTAATTTAATTGAGTTGCTCCTCAAGTTGTGGCAATAAATGCTACCAGATTTTCCATTACTAATGATAGGGTCATAAAGCACAATGTCATTTACTACATAGCTTTATTATAACAATTCTAATAGTCCTCACTGCTGTCATTAATCAAATCCCACTGGTTGCTAAATGAGAATAGATCCCAATTTAAGCCATTCCAAGCTTGGCTCCTTCAGCCTCAAGTCTCGGTATTGAAGTTATTTCAATGGTCTTTTAAAGTTTCAGGTGTGCTGAGCAAATGGTTATTATGTCCAGTCTCTGAAATCATAACATCACAGCATCCTTGCAGTCTCATGATCAAAATTTGGTCACTTGGCAGCCCATCCATACTTGCAACCACAGGGACACTTCAATTCCCCCAACCCAGCCTATCTCCCTCTCATCTCTGCGCTTTTGACTTCCCTTCATTCTACTGATTTTGTTGGCCCTGTGCTCCATTTGCCTTAGTACCCTACCATCCTGAAATCCACTTGCCCTGCACCCAGAGCTAAACCTGCCCTGTTATTCTGGCATCCACTCACCCTGCTGCCATGGGGTCCATTCATCCTGCTGCCCTATGCTTCAAATGTCTGCCACTTGGGTTCCATCTGTCTTGCTGCCCTGTGCTCCACTGCATCTGCCTCGTAAAGAGCCAAGCCAGCTGCACCTCAGCAGCAACGGGGGAGGAGGAAAGGTGGCTGGGTTGGCAGATCAGAAGGGTGAGCAGAGCCTAGGGCTGCAGAGTCAGAAGAAGAAGCAGAGTACAGGATGGCCAAAAGGGGAGAAATGGGGGGCATAGACAGGTGGGGAGTAGAAGCACTCCTGCAAAGTGTGGGGCATCTGCCAGCACCCAAATTTTGATCACATGATTATGAAAGTACTGCAATGGCCATAACAGCATACTGGGCATAGCTACCATTAGTTCAGCATGACCAAAACAAACATCTGTTAAGCTTAGGACTACTTATAGTGCTTTAGTTTATGATAAAGCATTTTTATTCTTCCATTTTCTGTTAATAGAACATTTGTTTTTCTGAATTGTATTTAGAGGGCTTTTACTGTTCTTTGCATAGTGTTAGTAATGGTTCAAAAACAAAGACAATTTATTGCATTATTCCTTTCTACATGCCATCCTGATGCAACATTTATGATTTCCATCAAATCAGATACATAAGTTTATTTTTGATTTCTTTGTAACAATACTCAGCCTTTCTCAAAACTCTCTTTCCCATCTGTGAAGTTCCATGTGTGCTTGAACTCACACATCTCTCTTCAGAATTAAAGCCAGTATCTGAATTGAAACTATTTTGCTTCTTCAGGTTTCTCATGCTTTGTGTCACATTTCAGTGCCTTCTTGGTGAAAATCATGTTTATCAGGTGGCAAAATTATTACATCCACTATCTATTTGTATCACTACATCACTGGAAAATTTTGAGATGTCTTTAGGCTGTAAGCTGATGAACAAATGACTGGACAGTATGTCTGTTTTACAGCTTTGGTGACAATCCTATAACTCAGTCGAAGGAAATGTAAGATTGTAATTTAAGGTACTAAAGGTCTTGCACAATGTTTTACATGCTAAATGCAATAAATAGATGATATAAGGAGATAGTGTGTGTGTCTGTGTGTGTGTGTGTGTGTGTGTGTGTGTGTGTATGTGTGTGTGTGTGTGTGTGTGTGTGTGTGAGAGAGAGAGAGAGAGAGAGAGAGAGAGAGAGAGAGAGAGAGAGAGATTAATTTTGTGATAATACAGTATAAAGAGCAAAGTTTACTTTGCACTGTGTTTTTCAGTGAACCAAATGTTTGTCGAATAATATGAATGTGATGTGTCCTGCCTCTGTCAATGTCCAGAGTTACAACATTGTCCACTGAATGGTTCATTAATTGAATCAAGCATGTATGCACCTTAGAATAAGGTAGCTTGACTCCCTGTGATCCAACACCTTCCTCCCACAATGTTCTTCCCCCTCCCTGAAACTCCCGGGTGCAGTTGAAATGGTGTGCCCCCACCAGCCCTTATGCTTTACAAAAATCCTCTCTGCCACTGAATTACACTTTCCTTCCCAACTTTCTGTAGCTGGGTCAGGTGAGAGAAGCACTACTTATTCAATAAGAATTTTAAATCTTTACTACCTACAACAGCAAAGGCAGAGAACTCACACAAAATTGGAAAGCAAAACAACGATGAACAGATGTTTTCTAAATAAAGTTGTCTCACTCAGCTTCAAAATCTTTCACACAAGCACACCAAAATAATGTCACATAGTGCAGAACTCAGCAAAGCTATAATGTAACTAACTTTACTGTTCTGAGCTTGATTTTCAAAATGCTAACACCAACTTTGTTTCAGTCACTGGAAACTTTTTCTCTTACCTGCCTTCTAGACAGCTACAGCAATGATTTATTCAAACACACTGAAGACAAAAGCAAAATGTATTCCTTCAAGGGGGAAAATTAATTGGTTGTAGCATTTGCTTTTCCCCTGCTTCAGTTTTATCAACTTAATACCTGGATTGATAAGTCCAGTTATTTTTCTCTTGACAAGACTAATTCTGATGTGGAATTTTCCCTCATTCACTACAGGTTTCTTTTTTCATACAGGAAAATGAATTGCTAACTAAAACTATTTGTTCATTTATTCATATAATTTATATAAGTGTCCATTTCGCACAAGTGACATAAAAACTCACAATATGTATCCCCAGGCATCAGAGGGAAAAAGCAATGACCCTACTTATAGAAAACAATGCATCAAAAATGACAGAGCTCATCTAATATCCTGACACAAATACCTGGAGAAATAGCCTGGTCTTCAATGTTGTTAGGAACTTGTGATAGCTTTAACAGTATATCTGAACAATTCAATAATTGTTTGCACCTTTGTTACACAATTCCCATTCCATTACAATATATGTATATATAAGTAAGTGTGTATGTATAAGTATGTATGCATGCATGCATGTATGTATGTATGTATGTATTATGTTATATATATTGCAAGAAAAAAGGGGAGAGCTATAAGTATCCCAATTACTTCATCCACGAGCCCTGACAACCAACATTTTACTACCTTCTCCATAATTTCTCCAAAAAAGGGGATAATATACACTGGAAATTTATCCAACAGAACTTGACTGAGAGAGAATTGTTTTAGAACAGAACGCTCTGCTTCTTCCTTTGAAGCAGTAGGCATGTTCCCTCTGTCAAAAAAATGATTCATCTGTTCTCAAATCCAGTCAGCCACCACTCCCTGGTTAACTGAAGGAGCCAGCAAGGATTAGCATCCAATGCATGAGAATCAAAATCATGTTTCAGAGATCTCTATCCACTTCCCTATAATCTACAGGTCAATGACATCATAACATACCAGCCTAGTCATTCTATTGGTTCTGGTCATGTAGCATTTAAATCCAAGTATTTTTGAGTGGTTCTGTCTATAAAATATCTAACAAACAAGTCACAGAGATCTTTTGTATATTATCCTATGTAAATTTTGCTGTTGGATGACATTCTGCAGATCCCAGAACAGCATCTATCTAATTTGCCAACATTGCTGTTTCACACTAAAATGCATTACTAGTTTATTAGAAACATGGGTTATCTAGAGAGTCCTTGCTCTCTTTGAATGCCAATGCATTGCTCCTAGATCAGTGGGAAATTTCCCCAAACCTGTAGAAAACCAGCTCGATCTAAAACATACCTACAGCAACCCATCTTCATCAATTATCTATCTGCAGAAATCAATGGTAACAACAAATCTCCTTATTAATATAAAGTAGTCTGATCACAACAAAGACATGACAAAAATATATTCACTCTCAGATTACAATCCATAAATTCCAGAATTAAGAGGCAAAAATGCTCAATGAGAAATGAAATGGTTTGTACATCTGTAGCCATATTTTTTCAATGAGGATTTCAGTGATTCAGACAGTCACTGAACAATGAAATATTTGTTGATCTTTATGATGATTCCTTTGTTTCTTTGGTTCAAAACAAGAAACAGCAGTGTGTATTTATAGAAGGTTTTTTTTAGACTACAATTCTTTATCGGCCAAGTGCGATTGGAAACACAGGGAGATTGTCTTGGTGCATATTTATATTGTTCCTTATCTCTAAAGAATACTCTCTTTGCTTTCTCTATCTTAGCAGTGATGAGCTCATTAGGTTGCATTTTTTTGTTAAGAATTGATAATGATTTACTATTCTACTTATCCTTAAAGAATCTGAGAGCCAAACTGAACTTTGGAGGTACTAAAGTTAGGAATCCATTATACTGAACCCTTTTCCCCTTTGACTATGGAGTGCATTGCTTCACACAATCATTTTCCTGTCAGACTACAATTTTTATAGAGGTTTCCTATGTGAACATTTCCCCTTGTGCTCTCGAAATTGATTGAGAAATTGTGGCTGTGACCAGATTTTTTTGTGGCATCCCTGGGAGCAAGATTCAATTGCTAGTTTAAAAAAAAAAGTAATAGTAAATTCTGGCTGGGCAGTTTGATGCACCTCAATATGATAGTTACATTTCCCTCCAAGTTCCAGTCCTGTTCAAGGCATAGTTTGAATTGAAACAAAATGTTCCAAACCCTGCCTGTCTTCACATGTTAAGTTTTTTAAAAAAAGCTCAGTTAACAACTGTACTCATTCCCATACTCGCTTGGCTTTTTAACCAAGCTTTGTGGTTTGCTATGTCATTGAAATGTGTAACAGTCACTACTTCAATTTCTCAAAACTATACTTGTTCTTAACATTTAACTCTAGGTTATAACTTTTGGAAAGCTGGAAAGCTGGGTTAAAAGGCCCTGTGCAACATTGGGGGGAAATTATAGCGTGAAGCATCATTGACTACATTTTTCAATTTAGTATGCCCTGCAAAAACAACAATAATTTTTCTTTATCATTTCTTGTGGATATTTTATTCCAAAGTTCCACATGTCACCATAGTTTTTTTTTTTTGAAGAAAATTTTATTGATTTTTAGAAACATACATAAACAAACACAACACAGAACATGAAAACATAAAACTTCTTTTCTGAAAGCAGCCTGATCCCGGGTTACATCTCTTTGTACAGACACCAATTCAAATTCATGCTCATTTTTATACACCATTCCATATCTTATTACCATTCTACATTTTCTATATAGCTTCTCCCTTCTTTTAACTTTCTAAATTTTATTTTTATTTGTTTCATCTCAAATCAGATCATTATATTTATATTCTTTGTCTCTCCTATTTCAGCTGTCTATTATCTTTTCTCATTAAACAAAATACCTCCTGTGGTCACTGATTGGAGTATGATGCCTTTATATCTTTCCCCTAAAATTATAACACTTAATATAGAACATAACTTCCATTCAGATTCTGCGTAGTATACATTAAAGCTACACACTACATTTTAAAAAGAAAAAGAAAAGAAAAATAAATATATAATATTATTAAAACAACGATCTATACCAATTCAATTCTATCATTAATGTTTAAACATTTAACACATTACTTTTCAAGTAGGTATCATGCTTCTATGGGAACGCTTATAAACTTTCCATAATTACTTCCCTCCCACTTGCATTTTAAAACATTATGTCATTAAAATGTTCCCATTCCTTTCTAAATTAATTCTCTCATTTAATTCATTCCATTTATTTTATTTACAAATGTTTCACTAAATCATACGTTGTTTCCAATTTTCTAACATTATTTCTAAATACAAATATAACAATATAATCATATGTACCTTTGCAGAATCACTTTTTCAATTAAATTTTTACCCATTATCTCTAAATAAATCCTGTTTCTTTTTTTTTTTTTTTTTTTTTAAAGTTTTTATTAATTTTCTACAAACAAACAAACATACAAAACATTAAAAACATCTACTCTCATATATACTTCCGGTGTATCGGTTGGTTCATCAGTTTTGTGCATTCATTTTATAGTGTCAATTACAATTATATTGCATAACCACTCATATTGTCAATCCATATTCTAATATTACTAAAGAAAAAAATAAAAAAAAATTTTTTTTCTGACTATACTTTTAATCATTCATGCTTTGCGAGATAACAATACTTCAAACAATTTGTCGTATAATCATAACAAATCAATCCTAAAAAACTCTTCATATATATAATATTAATGCTCTATTATTGTATTTTATCATCTAACCATTGATAAAAAAAACCCCAAATTGCATAAAATTGTTTATCTTCTTGTTCTCTAATTTCAAATGTCAATCTACTCATCTCAGCACATTCCAATATTTTCTTAATAATTTCTTCCTGCAATGGTATTTTCTCATTCTTCCAGTTTTTAGCAAATACAATCCTAGCCGCCGTTAATACATTTACAATCAAATATTTCAAGTCTTTATTATATATATCAGGTAAAATTCCCAATAAAAAGATCTCTGGCTTCAAGTCTATGTGTTTCTTTGTCATTTTTTCCAACCACATGTGAATTTTAGTCCAATATTTTCTAGCATTCTCACAAGTCCACCACATATGATAGTATGAGCCAGGTATCTGATGACATTTCCAACATTTTTCAGATTTATTCTTGAACATTCTTGCTATTCTTGTCGGGGGAAGGTGCCACCTGTAAAACATCTTATACAAGTTTTCTTTATATGCTATTGACATTGTCATTTTATAATTTTGAGACCACAATTTTTGCCATTGCTCTAAATCAATTCCATATCCAAAATTCTTCCCCCATGCAATCATAGTTTCTTTAACTTGTTCTTCCTCTAGCTTAATTCCCAATAAATAACCATATAACTTTTTAATCACTTTCTCATCAGTACCCATCAATATCTTATCTAAATCAGTCTGTTTATCATAGAATCCTTCCGTTTTAAAATCTTCAAGATATCTTGAGTGTATTTGCGCATATGAAAACCAATTCATCCTTATACCTTGTTCCTCTAAATTTTGGATCGTTTTAAGTCCACCCTTTTCATCCAACAGTTCCCCATATCTAACTGTTTGTTCCTTTTTATAGATCATAGGATAGGAAAATGCTTCAATAGTCGATAACCAAATTGGAATTTTCAAATAACATTGTTTTTTTATCTTCTCCCAATTTAACCACAAAGACTCCCGTATATAATGTCTTCTGAAATACCCCTGTGTTTTAGTTCCCTTGTACCATAAAATAAATCCTGTTTCTTTACATCTTGCTTCACACCCTTGTAGCTTCTCTTCCCTTCCCTCCTCCTTTGCTTCTTCTCTCTGCCCTTCTTATCCCCTTGTCTCAACACCTCGATTTCCCTTTTCTGTATTCCCTTTTTCTGTTGCTTTCTCACATTATATCCACTTTTCACCTTATTTTTCCTTTTTTTGGTTGTTTTTTTAGGTCTCAAATTCTCCATTCTCTTTTCCCTCTTTCCCCTTTCTTCCCCAAGTAGAGTTACTTGTTCATTTAAAATGGCTTCTTCTTTGTCCCAATCTTCTTGTAGCGTAGTCTTTTCTTGTAATTTCTCGTAGGTAGAGATCGCCATTTCTAAGAATTGAAAAACAGAACCAAGAGAGCCCTTCCCTTCTTGTTCCTCTTCTTTAAGTTTTTTAAATTCTATTTTCAGTTCGTCCACAAGTTATGCCATTGTAGAGTTTTTTTTTCTTTTAAAACAACCACCCAAGTGTTTTTAATCCTTCAAATATGGTTCTAAAAGTCCCAAAGTCAGCAAATAATCCAAATACACACAAGCTCTTTCTTTTGACACTTTCTTCCTTTTTTTACTTTCTCTTCCTGGGGTTAGTATTTAGTTACAAAGTTCCAGTTAAAATGTATCTTTTAGAAGTCCTGTTAAAATTTAACTTTAGATTCTTTAGATTCCAGGCTATCTCCTCCTTCCAAATCCTGTTCTTATTATCTTCCTCTCCCTTCCCACTTAAAGCAAAAAAATAAATAAATCCTTCTCTTTTTTTTTTCCTTTTATATTCAGAAATTTTTATTATCCCCTTGGCATTAAGTTTTCCAGCTTAAATACCTCTTGATGCCAAAGCAGATTTTTCTGATTTCTCATTCATCTCTATTCGCTGTCCACATAAGGAAGGAGAGTAAAAAAAAATTTTTTCCCTTTTCACTTTCATTTGCTGCTTCCGAATCTTCTTTGGGAGCGATGTATTTCTTTTTTAAAATTTCAGTTCCAGGATGCCTTAATTGTTGTTTCTTATCCTGGTCAGCCAAAACTTTCACTTCAGCACTTTCTTCCTCCTGCACATTCTTTTCTGGATGAGGGCTTCTTTGAGGCAGCCATTTCTGACCACCGCTCTACCGCCTTCAGGAAAGGGAGTTTAGCCAGCTGGGGATGAAAGATGCAGCTTTCCTCGACCCTGGTGGAATCTCCCCCGTCTTCACTGACCTCTACAGGTGGCTTAGCCCCGAAGCCAGCTGGCTCGGGGTGCTCCGGCGGCATGCCCAGGCAGAAACCACGCACGATCGCGGATTCCTGCCTGCTGCCAAAGCCCTGCAAACCAGAAGTTTCATGTCACCATAGTTTTTAATTTGCTTCTTCATTAATGTAATGCACTATATGTGATTGTTTCAGCCTTCTCTCTTTGCAATTGCCTTCATTATATGACTGCGATATATAATATAAGACTTCCTTAAATATAATAGCTAAGTTCTTTCTTATTCATTCATTAGATTTCATATTTCACTTTTCCTCTAAATCCTTAGGATAGCATACCCAGTTTCTTGCCATTCAAGCATGGGAATCCATGTCCATGATTGTGTATATGTTAGAATCTGGAAATCAAAAATTCACTAGTCTACAAGAACGCCACAGCTTAATTTTACCAGAATTGGGTCACTAATAAAGGAAAATTAAATCCTGAGTATTAATTGGCTCCAGATTCTAAAACACAGCTTCAGGTTAAAATTGCATCAAAATTATTCAAAATTATGAGGGGGATGTGCAATTATGCTGTACACCTTTTTTTACAAAATGTGATATAGCAATGAGAACGATGCCTCACCAATTATTATAAATTTATCTTTCATGTAACATTTTCATACTTTTTGCATGAAAAACTGACAAACTTTACCATAAGATTAAACGATAAGGTCCCATCTTTATTTGGTATCTTGCAATATCCTGGTGGACCATCTCCCCATGCTCATCACTCACTGCCCCCGAGTTCAAAGGGAAATAGTGTAAATGTGAGTGTAAGAAGTATATTTTCAGTGGCATGTTTGCACCAAGTGCTTTATAAACCTAAGCAAATTTTCCACGTGTTTTTCATAGTCATCTGCCTTGCTGTTCTCAAAGCGAAGATAAAACCATGCACTTCCATATAGTACCATTTTCATTGTTCTACCATACTTTGTCAAGCAGTTACAAGGCATCATGATCATTAGATATCTCCCTCCCTTGTAGGCAAAAATACTAGTCTGTGTGATATTTCAAGATATTGATTGTGAAATATCTTGAAAACTTTAGCCAACCAGAGCCTTTATCACCAATTTTCTAATTCATCTAATCAAAATATGTGAAATTTACACATTTCATCTCAGAGGCTGATAATTTCCTAAAATTTGTAGACCCATTCTATTCGCACCTTCTTTCTTTCAGTTTATACTTACAATGGAACCCTCATAAACAATCATGTCAATTCTGAGTATAGGAAATTGGTCCCTGGTTGATGAGTGGAGAGAACTTTATTGTTCTATAGTGTAAAGTATTATTATAAGTACATTTCTCCATGTAATTTAGTTGCATTTTTTTTCCCATCATGCCAACTTGGTATACTGGCTCTTGATTTAAGTACAAAAGTTTCAGTTCCTTCTGGATTTAATCCCACAAAGGCTATTTGAAATAAAATGTATTTTACTGAGCTTCAGGTTACAGTAAGCTAGCAAATTTTGCCTGAATCCCATCCATAAAAAGTCCATCCATACTTTATTTTATGATAGATGAGAGGAGGCAATTAGGAATTATTCTTGAATCCTTCCCTTTTACATTAATTTACCCTTTTGTATTGAACCTTTTTACTTTTCAGAACCTCATCTAACTGATGAGATATTGAAAATGTAACCATTCAAACTAGTCTTAAGCTAGGATGAACCATTTTATTTTGACCATCTGAAAATAACAGTCCCAGACTAAAATGTCCCCAATGACTAGATCATTGACTCATTGTCAGTTTAACAGCACTGCCTTCCCATTCATTGTTCCAATTTCAGGGATGTTTATCCTTCTAGATATAGTCCCAGATGTGCAGAAGAATGTTGGGTGAAAGAGGAGGAAGCATGTTTTGCTCCAAAACATATTTATGTTAGGCAGACAAATTTTGCTCCAATGCAGAATTTTAAATGGGTGTTTAATAAGAAAGATCTTGGCTGTAATGCCATTGTAATGCATAGGATGAGAGAGAGATACAAGAAATTATAAGCAGTATATATTTATGTAGACTGGAGTTTCTGCATTTCAGACACCCAAACATCATCAATGTTTACTTTTTCCCTACGATATTATACAGGTGACATGAATAGAAATAATATTACTTACTGTCCTCCAATCATTTATAAATGTCTAGTGAACTTTCTCTCTTCTAAAACATGATTTAATATCTGAAATTATTCTAAGTGCATGGTTAAGGTAGTGCTGTAGGTGGCATTCTAAGTAGAAATAAACAATTTACTCAGATTATGAAAGTAATATGTGCTTATATGCCTCTGACAGAAACAAAAGAAAAATAAAAGTAAGGGTAGTAGGTTCTGAGGATAATGGGTTAAGAGTCTCAGAATAAATAATAATTAGGAAATGCATTGCTCTGAATATGGGAGGTTCAACATTCAGTTATGGCTTCTCTTTGCTAGCAATGTTACTTTCCTTAACCAGTTTTGTAGTATTTGTGGGCCCTCCTGTTCCTACTGGCAATAAGGCCTGGATTTCATCTCCGGGATTTGCTCTGACCATTGTTGTAATAGAAATCTAAAGATAGAGTGCTGTGAAGTACAACATTGATGTAACCCAAGTTGTTGCATCATTTCTTGGAAATGGTGTCTCCCATTGTTCATTTCCTGAAGAAATTTATTTAGTTCCTTTCCATCATAGCTTTTCTTTTATGAAACAAATATTGATTTTGGTCAATCATGTATGTGATTTTTCTAATCTCATTAAAGGTTATTTCTAATGCCTTCATTATCTATTCTCACACAGGGAAAAAAATTTCTTAAGGCAAATTATCCCTACTTTGAAAGTCACATCCTGAATAATGTTCTCATAAGAGAGAGGTTGGCTGCTGGCCTTGAAGGATGTTTGTCTTTTAATTCCTTATGGGAGCATTTGAACAGTCTGATACAGCTGAAGGCTTTAAATATCACCCTATTGGTCCTACTGGTCAGTAAGGACACATGATGCCAGCCAGCCCTTCTACAACATTTCTCTTCGAGGTTTGATTTGCAAGATGGAAAAGTATGACAGACAATTTCACTCTCAAAACTGTTGTTATCAAAGTGTAACTGAACATTATTAATGCCAGACATAATGGCTGTGTCCGATTTACAGACTGGTCATTTGTCAGCTGCCCAATCTTTCCCCAGCCATGCATAGCCATTAGAAGGGAATCAGTAGCCAGATCTATTTTAAAAGAGAGCATCTGTTTTTTCTTCTCTGAATCCAATTAAGAATGTTTAGAGATACATGCTATTTCTTTAAGCTTCAGTGTTTTTTTATGATCTCATGATATAAACATAAAATTCTGTATTTATGGATCTCTCTTTATTTCCCTTTGTTTCCCTATAAATTGCTGCAATTTAACTCAAAGACTTATTGTAGAATCAGAGTTTCTCACTCGTGAAATTTTAAATGAAATATATGATGCCTTCCGTTTATAATTCTCCCATGTTTTACATAACTTATTTCATCATTTTTTTTACTTGAAAAGAATATCTGGTAAGATGGGGAAAATGGGATTAGTTCTTAGTAACTTATGACTGGTATTATTAAGAAGCTGATTCTTACAAGAAAGAAGAATGCTATCAGGCGTAATGAATCAGGATCATTCATGTTGGTTGCACTATAAAAAATTATTGAAACTTGTGCACAAAAATTTGGTCAACTAATAATCAGCACTAAATTGGTGATAGATAAGAATCACTGGAATTCAAAAGGGGGGCGTAGACTTGGATTTCTTATGGCAATGCAAGCATTCTAAACTGATGGTGCATTTTATTCCACCACTATCACCTCCTCCCCAGGGTCAGCCTACTCTTCTCTACAGATGTTCAGTTCAAATATGAAGATAGTTCTTAGGAATGGTAGTTTAAACTAAATTGGACAAGCAAGTACTATCAGAAATATGTTTTTTTGTATACAACTCTGTTGTAATGATCAAAGTACATACCTTCTCCCTACACCCTAATATTCAGGCCCAGATCAGATGACAGATGATCTTCAGTGTTTATATGCAGATAGATTTCCAGTATGCATAACAAGAGAAAGAAAGTGAAGGAGATTATAATGTGAGTTTTTGGTATTTTTTAGTATTTATTTTATTTGTCAGTCACAAGATACAGGTATAAGAATAAACATAATTTTGAATACATAAGATAGATACTTATAAGAAAAATAAAAAGAAACAATAGGACGGGGCGGTAGGCATGATTGGTGCACTTATGCACTTAAGGCCCCCTACAGGCCTTTTAGGAAGGGGATGAGGTCAGTAGTAGTTTGGAACTGGGTGGGTACTGCAATGGAATACCAAAGATTAAGCCCTTATACTAGGAGCACTTTCTGAATTTGGAAGCCTGTCCTGGAAATCTGCAAGGCTTATTTTGTATTCAGCTGAATGCAAAATTATGCCATTAAGATAGTACATAGTTGAGCCCTCATCCCTAAGGATTTTATACAGTCAGGCAAAACAGCAAGAAAATTGTAAGATAGAGCTTTTTATTAAACTACTTTTTCATTGTTTGTTCACTATATTGCAAAGATACTAATCTGCAGAGCAATTCTTTTTATAATGAAATAAGATGGTAGATTCATGAGTATCAACCCCTCTTTCTCTACTTCTTCCCCTCAAATACAAACAAATAGGAGCTGGATGTTGTACTTCAGTATATTATTTGAACTATGTATATCAGCCCACAGGACTTGCACACCTTTATTAAAGATCAGTATCTCCATATTCAATCTATAATCATTGTGTCCTAGCCTTGTCATTCACTTTCACTATCTTTCTTTAGTATTCTGCTCATGTTCATGAAAATAGCTTTTTCTTTTTCTGAAGGAGACAATGTAAAAACATATAGTACCTACAGTTTACTTTTCACATTAAAAGCTCTGTCACTCAAGCTTTTGTTTGAAGGAATACTTAATTCTCTCCTGATGCAGTCTCTACCTTACCCATGTACATTTGATGCTTCTGATGCATAATTCATGTAGCTGTTCTACTGCCTACAAAATACTTTATTTTTCACTTGCCTGTCACATTAAGAAGTTTGTTCATTATTTGCTAAATTAAATCTTTCTTGTCCACAAAGCCACTTACTATGGATATTGGAGACGCATTTTGTAAATGAGCAGTGACGGTTCTGAGATCAAAATTACTGTATATACCTCAGCTTTCATTTCAATTGAGACACAAGTCCTTTGTTTGCCTCTAAGTAATGAACTGACATCGTTTGGCATTAAATGGCAATAAAACAAAGCATGTCAGCTGAGCTGCTTTTAAAAGCTTCTCTTTTAGTCCTCCCTTGAGATAGTCTTATAAAATCAGTAATGCACAACACTAATTGTGAATTTTTCAGCTTCTGCCAGTCTTCCATGTGTTGAATGTTAATTAGAGAAACTGAAGGAGCAATATTTTTCGTTTAGCTTTTCTTCTCCCAAGGATAGGCCTATAATAACAGCCAAGTCCTTCTCATTACAATCAGGGCTTTACAATCAATTTTGTAACAACCGGTTCTGTAGGCATGGCTTGGTGGTCACAACACTGGATGGGCGTGGCTTGGTGGCAATGTGACTGGGTGGGCATGGTCAGGTGGCCATGTCACTGGCAAACCAAATACAAGTGGTCCTCGCTTAATGGCAGTTGCTTAGCAAATGTTCTAATTTATGACTGACCTCCCCAGAGTTACTTGACCTGTTTTTGGAGCTTTGTCAGCCATGCGCTCTCTCTCTCTCCTCTCTCTCTCTCTTTCTTTCTTCCTCTCCTTTTTTATCTCTCTCCCTCCTTCCATGTATTTACAATTTCTGTTTAAGCAATTAATATTGTATCCTTTTCATAAATATGTTTGATTTCTGGATAAGGAAATAGAACAAGAATAATGAAATATAGCTTATATCTTAGAAAACCATTGTCTGCCATTGGTTAATACAAACCTACTCGTAATTTATTGTTAGTTAAATTGAAATTTAGGCAGCTATTAGTAGTTGTACAGAAAAATAGTTTAAGTTGATTTTTTTTTTTTTTAATTTGGAAGTACAGGTAGATCTCACTTAATAATTATTTATTCAGCAAGCATTTGAAGTTACATTGACATTGCTGAACAAATGGTACTGATGCCTGGTCTTTGAAATTATTGCAGCCCTTCTGTATGACATGATCAAATTTTGCCTGCCCAGCAATTTTTCCTGCCTTACATCTGTATGATGTTCTTCAACTTCCATTTGCAACTTCCACTTGTAGTGGTCATGTAGTTTGGTACCCCAGATTTCCCAAACTATATTAAGATAAAGAACAGATAAATCCTTAAAACTTGTCTGCCTAAATATAGCTATTTTTTCCTGTCTTTTATGTCAGCTACAGACTATACTAAGCCAAAGTACTAAATAGTCATGTATTAAACTGTGGTTTATATTTAAAAGTGCATTTCCAGAGGAACTGTCTTTCCATTTTGTTGTTCAGAGCAAAACCAGATTATCAGAAAGAGAACAATGAACATGATAGCATGAAATGGGATAAGTCTATGCGAGCATTAAACTTTAAACTTTAAAACTTAAAACTTTTTATAATCAATAGGATCATCAAGACCAAAGGAGCAATAGTGCACTGATGACCCAGAAATCATTAAACAGCAAGAACTAGCTATGTCAAAGTTCCACAGAGAAAGCCTATGCAAATATATTCTTTCCTAGAACTTGTCCTGCACTCCGTTAAATCTTGGCTCCTGTTTATTTTGTCATTATCTCATTCTCATTAAAAGATTCACTGCATTAGCCAACATTTTATTTTTTTATTTTTATTTATCACATTTTGGAACCACCCATCTTCCTTAAAGAGGGTCTTGGGACAGTATACAATAAAATTTCAAAACGTAAAACTAACATATAAAAGTTAAAAATTCTAAAAAGAGCAAGAATAATTAAAATTAATTAAAAGGTGAAGGAAAGGTTGCTAGCCAGCCCCATGCTCCTCTAGGCTCCCCAAGGAAGGCTGCAGAGCCATGTTTTCCCCCTTTTATGGAAGACCAGGATGATGGAAGACCAGGTCACCTCTAGGGGGAAAATATTCCATGAGGCGGGAGCAGCAGCAGATAAAGCTCTCTTTCTGGTCAAAATGCTTTAAGTGATCAATACACCTTCTCTGTCTGATGATATGGGAAGGGCTGGTGTTATGGGACAAAGATGGTTCTTTAGGTAGACTGACCCTATGTCATATAGAGCTTTAAATTTCTGAAAAACTTGTTTCTGTTGTTGTTTAGATCCCTATGTGAAAATTCATCTGATGCAGAATGGGAAACGGTTGAAGAAAAAGAAGACAACAATTAAGAAGAACACTCTGAATCCTTATTACAATGAATCATTCAGCTTTGAAGTACCATTTGAACAAATCCAGGTAATAACAAACTTGCAAGTCCTTCTTCACCTTGAAATTCTTCTCTTCAAAGGAACCTTTATTAATTCCTATGCAGTAGTTCTGCATGGGGTGAAAATGAACAGTACCTTACTTAGAAACATCAATTCTTCAAACAGGCAGCAAATAATGAATATTTATTCAGCAGCAATGGATGCTAAATAGAAAATCCAATGGTGATTTTATTCCAATAGTTCAGGAGAAAATCATTTCCATTCTTTCAAATGATTTGATTATTTTATCAAATCAAAATTAGTTAAAGGCAGCGCAATAATAGTTATAAAGTTATTATTCTAAACTGCATAACTAATACCATACTTATAATAAGATGCATAAGTAAATAAATAAGGTGTTGGCAGTTCCAGAGTACTCAGCTTAGTTCTGTGCTTTTATCTCATTTCAAAAGCCCACTGGAAGTAAACAGCTCTGACTTCTGACAAAGGGAGGAAAAAAGAAATATGACATTCAAAACAGAAGACCAAAAAGGAAATATCAAAAAACTTAGAAGTAGAAAAATAGTCATTCATCTTTCACTGTGGCCTTCTATTGCTTCCTTAAATCCCAATCACTTTTGGCATATAGTCCTCTATAAATTACTCCAAAGTGAATGCAACTCTTGGCAGAAAAGCCAGGCTGTCCATCCCAATTTATAGGATTGTAGTTTAAGTTTCCAGTTTGAGAGATAAATGTAATGATAAGGGTCATCGTCTGTTTCATCACAGTTTCACCAAATCACTGAGGCTGAAGCATTGTTGCAATAGACTGCGGGGCGATTCATCCATTCATATTGTATCTGTTGATTTAAATACAAAGTTTTGATTTAAAAATATGTGTCTCTGTCTCCATAAGACTTACATTGCTGGTACATAAATATTTTAGAAGAGTGATTTGGCAGTGCAATCTCATTACTGAAGCATTGGCATCATCCCAGGCAAGATTATTGCAATTTTTTCAAAATCCAATTTAGAGAGAAATTAGAATAGAAGAAGCAGCTCAGTTGTATATCCTGAAAAACTGCCAATGATAAGATTTTTGGAGGGGAATGTATAGAATATAATTCCTAAGAGGCTGCAGGAAAACAAAGGTAAACCAGAGCTCAGCTTCCCATATATTCCTGTCCACTTACTTCATGGAATGTACTTCATAGATTCTGACAATCTCAGCAGCAAAATGTATAGATTTGCATTTTTCAACCTTGCTTTGTTCTCTTCCCATTGTTTAGAAAGTGCAAGTTGTTGTGACTGTTTTGGACTATGACAAGATTGGCAAGAATGATGCCATTGGCAAAGTCTTTGTGGGCTACAACAGCACTGGTGCGGAGCTGCGACATTGGTCAGACATGTTGGCCAATCCAAGGCGACCCATTGCACAGTGGCATACCTTACAGCCGGAGGAAGAAGTAGATGCCATGCTTGCTGTCAAGAAGTAGGGAGAAAGTGAAATGTGAAAAGAAGGCCTTTCTGCATTTGCCCATATAGTGCTCTTTAGCCAGTATCTGTAAATACCTCAGTAATATGGGTCCTTTTATTTCCAGCCATGCATCCCCAACACAGATCAGTGGTACTTCTACTCTTGTTTTAATTTGCACAACTTTAATGTAGAAAAAGCCCTATAAGGCACTCCATCTCACCACTGCCCTCAGATCTACTCTTCTTTTAAGCAATATGTGTAGATAGAGCATGACAGAAATTATTTATTGTATCACACAGTTGTACATACCAGTATCTAAAAAATTATTTCTAGTCTGTTTATTTGTTTGTCGTAAACGTTTCCTAATCTGTGTATATCTAGATGTTTTTAATAAGATGTTATATTTTAAATTATGTAAATTGATTGAGATATAGGAGAGCTGATAATTATATTCTAGGGTAACTATTGTCTGCATTCCAGCAAAAATTCCAACTTGTAAGGCACTAGTAGTGTTACACTGACATCTTAAAGGACAACTTAAATCTGAGCTTTCAGCTGAACCATTACAATATCAAGATATGCTCTTGAAGGAATGAATCCACTGGTAGACTTTTCTCGTGGGCAATTTTGCATGATCTGAGCAGGACTGACTTCTAGGAAGCATAGCAGAAGCTGATAGATCACTTTTTTTCCTCTTTCTCTCTCTGTATATATATATGTGTGTGTGTGTATGTGTGTGTGTATAAACAAACTGAAATCATGGCTTTACACTTAGAAATGAAGGTACAGTTACATTATGGGAGGGAGTTGGGAGCATGAAATATTACACATAGCAACATATAAACTATGTGTGGGAATCATTTCAGGGTTATGTAGCAGCCGCCGCCATTGCAGCCGCCCTACTATCACCCATGGCAAACATATATACTTGAAGACAAGTAGCTCTCCTTTATCACCTTTATACGAATTTGCATACTGTGAATCCCATTTGTGCTCTCACATTCTCTAATTCTAATGAGTTTGCACATTAGACTTTGTAACAAAATATTTTATTATACTAAGCCAGATGAGAAGGAATGCAGAATATTTTTTAAAGCAAAACAAAAAAAAATCACAGCCGTGTGTGTTTATTATACAAAAGTAGTTTCATGGTGACGAGACAGTATTGTACAATCCCATCAAAAGAGGACAAAAAATTAGCCATATTTCTGAATGCACTTCAAAGCAAGCCAAAAGATAACAGCTAGTGACCTTTTATATACTATTTATACTAAGTTTTAATTTGTCCTTTAAAAAAGTGAAACAAAACAAAGAACAAGTTCTAGCAAACTGAAGCAACCTCTTATGTACACTAGTTGCTCGTTTCAGGAGGAGTTTTTAAATGTTTTCAATGTTACTATGTAGTAAATGGCACTATTATGAAGCTATTAGTCATTCCATAAGCGTCTTAAAAGACTGCTCTGTGTATCACTGTGACTGCCGTGTGTGCTTAGAAACTGTAGTTCTCTCAGTGGATAGCAATCAATTTATTCTGTAGTGATATTGTAAAAATACTGCCATTCCCTTCTACTGCACTGCCGAAGGATTGCATAGCACAAGAAGTTCTTATAGCTATGGACCAATTCAGAACTGAAGAGCTATGCACAGGACAAGGCATCATATAGAACGGACTGACAACACAGCATTTTGTCAACACTGCAATATTCCACATCTCTCCCCAGGTTGATGGTAGAGGCTGTCCTTCAGACAAGACCGATGGTCACTTTAGCTTATATTATTTCCTTGTGTCGCATCGGGGCATTATTTTTGCAATTGGGTTCTCTTCCTTGGAGACCCCTTTCATTAATTTATTTAAATGCTGCATATTTATTTAAAAGATTGTAAATATATTTTAATATGTTGAAACACAGGTTCTATTTTCAGTAACAACCAAGCACCAAAAAAAAAAACCCAAGAAGACATCCCCCCCCCCTGCCCCTTTTGGTAGTATCTTTTGGTAATAAGTGTGGGATTTCCTCAGAAATAATTTAAAAATATAGAGTTTCCTTTTTTAAGAAAAAAAGCATCCCTAGTCATGTTTTTTTGATGACAGATCTCCTTTTTCTGAGCTCTAAGCTGGCAAGTTACTGATGAAATGTAGAGAATTTAACTCACAAACCAGAAATGGATTGTGGCAATTTAATCCAGTTCCTATTTAGCTTTCCACAAGGAGCAACATTTTATGATTCCGGTGCTTTTTCTATTGTCTACATCAGTGTTTTTCAATGTAAGCAACTTTAAGAAGTATGAACTTCAATTCCAAGATTTCCCCAGACAGCAAGCTTGCTGTCGGGGGAATTCTGGGAATCCACAAATCTTAAAGTTGGTGAGATTGAGAAACACCATTCATCAAAGAGGAAAAGGCAAAATTGAATCAGATAAGTTGAACTATATGTTAGGAGGGTTGTAATTATATACAACCACCAAATCTCACCAAAGAGAGTGAGCCTAAACACAGAGGGTTCAGTTCTGCTGTAACTTCTTTTAGTTGATCAGCATAATGGGAGAGAAATTTCAAACTGAAGCTGCCAGAACTGATTCATTGTGTGAAGGTATTCTAAATTGATTCTCTTTTTACACTGCCAGAATAAATGTCACTGTGGAATTGGTTTGTAATGTTCCATCATTTTCAGCAGAAAAATCTGCTATTTGACCAAGATGACATTTTCATCCTCAAAGGAAGCCACATGTACCTTCCTGACAAAGCTGTGTAAAGTATTAGAATCTGATGCTGTAGAAAGATCCTAGTTGCCTTTGTGTATATTTACTGCCTGCTTGAGTGTTTCTATGTGTGGGGTTTTTCTCTGTATCTTGAAGAAACATTTGGGGTGTTCTATCCTGCCATACTGCTCGTGACCTACGAGCTGACAAGTTTAGCTGTATTTTACATTTAGTTTTGATGAAGGTGATTTATCTTTTGTTTCACTTTTGTGTAGTGAATCCCACAGTAGAGTTTTCCAGGTGTCGTTAAATAAAACATACATACTACCCAATATCCAATAAAATGTTTTATTTCCTGTTGATGCCTCAAGTGTTCTCAGCATTATTTATTTTTATTTATAAAGCCGCCCATCTGAAATAACATATGATGGCATTCAACAAAAAACTTTTTTTAAAAAAAACACAATCATCCAGTTCTTGGAACTACCTGGGCAAGTCCATGCAGTTTTCTTGGCAAGATTTTCCAGAAGTGAATTGACACTTCCTCCTTCCTAGGCTGGAAGAAAGAGACTGGCCCAAAGTCATCCATTTTGATTTGTGCCTATGATGGAAGTAGAACTCACGATCTCCTGGTTTCTAGCCTGATGCTTTAACTACTACACCAAACTGGCTCTCTTCACATGACATTAAACCTATCTGATATAAAACTATAAAATACAAATATAAATGATAAACAAACACAGAGCAACCAAATGGTTGTTGGTTTCTAGCTTAGTAAGTTGTCACATCAAAATAATTTACTCTTTAAAATCAGTTCTTCAGTAAGTGGAAGTAAAGGTTGTCCTTAATACTAAGTCATTGTCTATGTGCATTCATATGCCTTTAAGCAGTGTCCAACTATAAGAACTTTTCCAAGGGCTGTGAGAATACTTATACCTTCACAACTGAGAACTTAAGTGCATGGGCACATATTTTTACACAAATATTCTCTGGCTTTGCATGTACATTTAAATAGAAAAAAAGAAAAGACAGAAGTAAAGTGGATGAAACACTTCTACTTGGTTGCAAAACATCAAAAGAAATTGAGTAGTACCTTTTCCAATGTACAAATCTGAGCTAATGAAATGTTTATACCTTTTAATAAAATGTATTAGAAAATGTGCTACCAGGTTCCTGGTGTTTTGCCTTACCATAGGTTAACTTGCCTCTCTTCTTCACTTTCTACTTGATTGTAAATTACTTGAGCCACAGTGGCGCAGTGGTTAGAATACAGCATTGCTTATTCAGCTCATTGCCAGGATCCTGTTTGATCCTGACCAGTTCAGATTGACTCAGTCTTCCATCCTTCTGAAGTCAGTAAAATGAGGGCCCAGATTGTTGGGGGCAATATGCTGACTCTATAAAGTGAAGCAGGGATGGGATTCAAAAACTCCTGGGCCTCTGGGAGGGCAAAAACAGCCTCCACTTGTCTCTGGAGGCCCTCCAGAAGCCAGAAACAGGCCCGTTTCCAGACTTCTAGAAGGTCTGTTTTTTTCCCTTCCCAGAGCCTCCACGAGTACCCTGCACTTTCCTGCATTGCATGGAAACTCCTGGGAGGGGCGGGAAGGGTTGGGAGGGACCAGCCAGTCAGTTGAAATATTGGTTCAGCGAGTCAGATGTAACTTTAACATCTGGTTCACCCAAACCAGTCTGAACCGGTAGAATCCCACCCCTGAAGTGAAATCTGTAAAGCACTATGAAGCAGTATATGTCTAAGTGCTGTTGCAATTGCTACTGAAAGCATATAAAGAATAACTCAGACATAAAATTTGTAACAGATAATAAAATGTAAAATCAGCATTAAAATTGTTCACTTCGATACCTAAAGAGAATCGAGGCATTATTTTTTAAAAATCCAGGAAGGAGTTTTGTCCGAATTAAGACAATAAAACAAAAATGCAGGGACGGGGGGTTGGAGGGAAATGAATGTACTGCTGACAGAGCAACCAAAGAAATAATTCCATTGCTAAAACTATTAAACCAATGACAATCCGTTTAACACATCAAAGTTAAGAAAAAATGCAACAGTAGCTTATTGCAAGCAAAAGGATAAGATTACTGAAGCATAGGTAGACAGACTGTAGAGATTCTAATAAATTCACTGTCAGCCTTTAATTCAAAAGATCTTGATTAGACATTAATGTCTAAAGAGAATACAAAACTGCAGCCTAATGGTCATGACAAGATAAAGTGAAGTGCTAATTGATAAGCTAAAATTTAACAAGCACAAAATTAGATACTAGAGAGATTAGCTGTGTTAGTTAATTGGAGTAAAAAAAAAAGTTTAACCTTTCATTGACTGAAGCCCAGTCTGGCTATCAGAATACCTAGGTAATATTAATTTTCTAGCATTTTTCAAACATAGACTTTAGACTGTAAATAAAACAATTGTTAGTAGATTCAGAATAGACAAAGTAGCCACATTTTCTGTCATATAAATCCCTGACACAAACTTTCAGGTGGAGGATAAAAGCTTAATACTGGCCTCACCTTATGTCTTTTGCACCTTGTCTATACCATATTTGTTCTACTCAAATTTTGAAAAGTGATTTGCAAGGCAATAGTATTCTGGTTCATTTGAATAGTAAGTAAGCAACCTGTAAATCTACTTTACAGTAGATTTCATTAACATTTCAATTTGGAGGAAGAATTATCAAGTGAACAATCATTTGTTCTAGATTTAATAATACAACCAAATGCAAGAGTGGGAAAAGAGGGACACATGCACATATACACACAAAAACAAAAGCATGCCACATATAAATATGCACATTTATAGTGCTGATAGGGAAAGAGATCTCAGAATTTGATTTAATTATACTGTAGCCTTATATAGACAAATTGCAGAAGCTAGCATTGCACAGAGTTCAGTGATCATAGCTTTTTTTGAATAAATACAATAAATAGAAGTTCTAAAGTTAACTATTGGAGCAAAGAATGAAAGATTATTGCCTTCATGCTTTGCTTCCCAATTTTTGAGAATATCTGACTGATCACTTCTGGAAAAGTTCATGTTGAATAAAAATTTAACAGAACAAAGGATCTTTTTGGTCTTTTATGATATATCTGAATATAATAGTCCACTCAACTAATGGTAGAGGCTTTGAAGGCTAAATGTACTTTTGAAGCAGATCAATCAGCTCATTGGTAGAAATGGGACATCAGACATCTTCCTCAAAATTATGTTCAGGAAGCATTTTTGAGCAATGCTTTCATAACCTGTTGTTTCACCAAACAACAATGCAGTGATTTTAAATGTGATTTTTGCAACTTCCCAATAATAACTGTGCACATTTGTATGATTATGGTTTAAATAATGTCATCCTAAGCATATTTTGGGGAAATGACAATAAATAAATTATACTTTCTAAATATTTTAACACGGCCTATTTTACCCCAAACTCAAGTATGATGTTGCTGTTAATTCTTTCAACTCCTGCTCTTTTTGTATCTTCAGTCTTGACTTCAGTTAATATACTCTAACTTCAATTCAGAATCTCCCCATCTCCATCGAAATGTACTGATAACATACTATACCTTAATGTGGAGCAGGATATCAAATTCAATTTCAATGAAGGCCAGATCAGGGCTGTGGTTTACCTCAGAGAACCAGGGGAATGTAGCTGACTGAGTGGATGTGGCCAACTGGTCAGTTTGATGCCACTCATTTGGGCATGGCTGACAGGCTGGGCATGGCTGACAGAGTGAGCAAGGCCAGATTGACACCACTCCCCAAACTGCTGGCATGTTTCCTCTTTGCACTGGGTAGACTGGGCTGAAATCACACTGGCCTAGTTTTTCCTCTTTGCATTGGGTAGACTGGGCTGAAGCAACACGGGCCAACCTCTTTCATTTTCCAGGATAGTCCCACGTGCTGGATCTGATCACATCACAAAATATTCCTTATTGCTATCAGTTAGGCTATTATAAAGAAATGGTTTTAAATAATTGCCATTTCTCTAAGCACAGAGAGAAGCAAAATTATCCATATTATTCAATTCATTTAGCTCTTAATCAATTAGTAAAGAAATATTCTTTCCAACTGAGCTTACTTAGCAACTTAAAAACATTCAAATTTCTCAAATTCCATTCTTATCAAGATTCACTAATTGTTTTTAATTTATGCAAAAAAGGAAAAATAATTTATATTTTCCATTATTTGCTGATTTATGTTTGCAGTAGAATTCTTGTTTTAAGGAGTCAGGTCAGATTCCTAATTTTCAAAAGAAAATCCAGATTATGTCTTAGTGAGAGACCTTATAAGGAGTCTCATCACCTCTGCTTGCATATGTTTATGACTCTATGTGCCATTTCAGTTACTTGTCAATACAGCCTGCCTTTACAGTGCAATGAATCTCAACATAAATTTCTCACCAGATGATTAATTTATAAATTCAACATCTCACTGAAGTAAAAAAAAATGTCTTTATTATATTCAACAAAAAGATTCTGTTGTTACATTTATTCATCAAGATTAGCCATGACATTTGGATGTTGAAGCTAAAATTTGCAGAGACTTTACTATACGTCAAGCAGGAGTTTCCACAAAACCAAACAGAGATCTTCTTGACTGCAAGGATATCTACAGAAACCTCCATCAAACATTTGAAGAACATGAAGAGGAGGAAGCTGCACTGGAGACAAGGCATAAAGGATCCAACAAGCATCTCTCAATCAATGAGATATGAGCAAGGTTAAATTCATAATAACTTCATCACATTTATTCAGATTACAGTGCCTGGTATTGCAGAATTACTGGCAACTGGATATTTCAACCATGCTTCTAGGAAACATCCCTTTTACAAAATGTAGATGAAAATAAAAGCTTTCTTTAAGTAGTTTCAGTCAATCTTCTGAAACTGTTTCAGTGACAAAATGATACTGAGAGGTTGCAGTGACTGATCACTGGAGAGATTTGGAGATCAGATCATGGTGATAAGTATAAAGGGAGATCAACATGGGCATAGTCTGGAAACATTTGTGATTTTTCACTGCAGTTGGCAGGGGGATTAAGTATATGAAAAAGTGCAACACTTTGAAAAGCAGCAACAGTGCTTAGAGTTAAGCAAAGCAACTATGTTGCTTGGCTTCATTGTCCCTTGATACACCTCTCATTCCATCTCATAGAGCTAAAATTGCAGAATCTTCCCTTGTAGAATTATGGAGGGACCTTCCCAAACTGGGCTTTTCTGGCAGGGACAACAGGGAATGTCAGTAAAAGCCAAAAGTGTCTCTGGCATATGATGAAGGCTATTCTTGTTTGAGCAGCTAGAAGCTCTGAGAATCACAATGCAATTGCTCAGAGTGCATATTGAAGATGCCAGCCTTAAGGTGAAGATCTTCCTATTAGGAACCTTTGATGAAGTCTTCAAACAATCTTCAGACTATTGAACTTGGAAGTATTTTATCTGGACTGTGGGGGATGAGTGTGGAGAGACAAAAAAGATCTTTCTGCAGCACCATCCTACAGCAATTTAAGAAGCAGATCAGTTACTTTCAATGCCCAAATTACTTTGTTGAGGCAAATCAATATTTCCTTTAAAAAGTTTTAGGAGAAAATCATTTCACTTTTCCATCATTTTCTTTTGATTAGGCTTCTTTAACACATTATTCATTGAAAGTGAATGAACATCTCACTTGGAAGAGAGATATTTTTTTTCAAGATGAAAAAGTTACCGCTTTCTCAACCCAAAACAACACTGTTGAGATAAGAATTATATAGGTAACATTGATCCAATTCCTGGAAAAAGTATTCTGCCAAATGCTTCCTCTTTGGGTTTCATCAGTGGATAAAATGGCACATCCATTTAAAATGTTAGGCTGTTCACTTTCTGATTGTTCTCTGTCCAACTAATATTTCTGTGATCCACCCAAAAGTAATAAACTGTACACATAGCAGCTGTATCCCAAGCCTTCCTAAAACGAATAGGTTTTTGCATATCTGTGTCAGTTGTGTGCATTTGAAGAACTAAAAATTCAATCACTTTCTTAAATATATTTACTTTCTCATTGAAAGCAGTAACAGAACTGAAAAACAATTGTACTGGGGGGGGGGGGTAACAGGCTATATTGATATTAGTGAATGTTGAAAAAATATGCTGTACATTTATATCCTAACAAAATGTTACCGAATAAGTGTGATTATTTAGCATATTAAATGGAAACAGATTAAGTGGAAACAGATTTTAAAATGCAATTCATTTCTTTGAAAAAAAAATCTGGATAGCTGTGGGCTCAGAAGTTTAGTTATAATCAAAATGTGACTCAGAATTTCTTTCTGTACAGCTTATTCACCCTGACAATGTTTGCAATCTGTACCTGGAATGTCATAAAGTAGTACTGATTCGATGTTACTCTTTCCTAGTCAGCCAGATAGTGAATCTTGGACTAATTCAGAATATGTTGCCACCTTCCTACTTTTTCTTTCTTTCTTTTTTTGGTCATACAGTTCCATTTTGTCAGCAGCGCCACTTAGTGGAAAAAAATAGAATCTAAGAACAGATCCAGGTATGCTACCTGTAAGGTCATATAAAGAATGAAAATATACTGAAAATGCATTAAAATACCTCTTTTCACCAGAGTGAAGTTTGAAAACCACGAAAACATAATTTGGCTTATGTAGTATATTTGCTTATATAAACATTATTAAAATGTTGACCAATTCAAAAAAGAAGAAAGAAATCAAATTTATATTTATTTTATTTAGAGTTGCCAGTTAACATAAAGAGCCAAAAGAAATGTGTAAATTAGTCCCCATATTTAACATGCCAGGTGGCACAGTTGGATGCAAGTGTTTTATGTTTCTTTTATTCAGTTAAGAGACCAGAAATGTGTTTTCTACCCTTCTAAATAAAGAAAGATGCTATCGCAGAACCTGCTAAAAGTGTCAATTTGTACCTGCCAAGTGAAAAAACATAATATTCCTTTTTAAATTCTCCATTCACTTGTAAACAAATTTTCTTTTTCTCTTTGGCCAACATTGTCCATCTGCAGAATTAAAGAGATCTGGAGAGGAAATTTTCTTCTGTAGTAGAGCCATAGCAATCAATTGCTTTCTGGGAAGAATCTCGGAGCAAACAGACACTGAGGTGGCAATCATCTTAAACATCTGAGCTGTTATGTTTGAGTTATTATATTTAATATGGTTTGTTGTGCTTTACTTGTGCAACTTCATGTTTTTATAAGTTGCCTTGGAAATGTTTATAGTCTGAAATATGAGACAAAAACAAACAAACATATATAATGTAAATATTAATTATAAATTTTTCTCACAAAAAGCGCTTGTTGAAATCTATCCTCAACAAGAAAATATTATGGTTTTTCACAATACAACTAGGTAAAGTCATGTCCAGCTAAATCTGGAGAAAGGACATCTAGGCTGACATTCATGGTCAAACAGATGCTTCAAGGAGTCCATATCTAGGACATATGAACATAAGAACAACCAACCACAACAACTAGATGTGCAGAGATGTTGTCTAAGAAAATAATTGATAGCTTTTTTTTACAGCTACAATGGGAAGATTATGCCATAACAGAAGTTGTATCTTGGTAGGTCTTCATTTTGGGGAGGAAGCATTGATGAAAAATGGATCATGATCTCACAAGGCAACCCCCAGATATTTTTGTATCAGATGCTAAACCATACAGCAGATCTGTGTTACTAAGTGCATATCATTTTTTTCATTGTTGTGGTTAGTTACAAGGGCACAATTCATTATTTCAAATAGAGCTAAATATTATTTTCATTCCATGCAAGGAAATAAAGGAAATAATGTTTGTGCTTTTCTAAAAGACAAGCAACAATGTATTTTTACTTCCTTTTTTCAGATAAGTAGAAACTCACACAGTGAACTTCTAAATCTGAGGAGAACAATATTCTAGTCTTATGTGTTCTAATTTCTATAGAACTGCATTTTCTATTCAAAGAAAGCCATAGGGTTAGGGTTGATATCCTTTCCTATACTTTCACTTATGTTGCTAGAGGATGCCTGCCAACATTAGACAGTGTTACTATTTTTACGGCCTCTAGAAAAGGTTTTGGTTACCATTTTCAACAGCACCTCCCCTGTATAAATATTTCTAATTAAATGCAAAAAGCAGAATTCACAAAACGCCCAAATAATTATTCTGATTTTTCTCTACCATTATCATTCAATTTTGTGGAAATGAAGATTTTTTTTATACTAGGTATAGTATAGGTGGCACCTGTCTCAGTATTACTAAGAGTGATCTTAGAGTCCTAGTGGACACTCACTTAAATATGAGCCAGCAGTGTGCTAAAGCTGTGAAAAAAGCCAGGGCAGTCCTAGGTTGCATTAAGAGAGAGATAGAATCAAGATCACATAAAGTGTTAATGTTTTGGTCATCACAACATTAAAAAGATGCTGAGATTCCAGAAAGAGTGAAGAGAAGAGCAACAAAGATGATTAGAAGACTGGAAGCTAAAAACATGAAGATCAGTTGCTGGATTTAATATATCTAGTTGAATGAAAAGAAGGACTAGGAGTGATATAACAGTGTCCCAATATCTATGGGCTGTCATAAAGAAGAGGAGGTTAACCTAATTTCCAAAGAACCTGAAAACAAGACAAAAAGCAATGGATGGAAATTATTAAAGGACAGACCCAACCTAGAATGATATATAAATATATCATTTATATAATAATTTATTATTATTATTATTAAGACATAACAGAGACCTAGAAGATCAACAGATCCATGGAACAGCTGTCCTGCCCTACATAAGAGGTACCACAGATAAAATCAGTAAGATACTACCCAACCACAGAATCATCAGAGAAGCCATAGAGATTGAAAAAAGACCTGACAGCATGAATAGAAGAGATGATTCCACCAGACTGTCAATCATTTGGAAGCCTGCACTCTCAAATAGAAAGATCTCCATGCCACAAGCCAGGCAAACACCTGGGCACAAACAGACTCCCTCTGATAGCTCCAACCCAACCCCCCCCCCACCAGGCACCCAGGTGAAACCCAGCTTGCTAATGAATAGCAGCTTGCTAATGAAGAGCAGCCGTCCCTTCACA
>BLBF01000022.1:29781653-29877866 GCA_015471245.1 Laticauda colubrina | reverse complement strand
CTACATCTTTAAGAGCAGCATTAGTGTGGGCAGCTAAGAAAAACTATATCATTAACCATTTAGATGTAGAAACTGCTTATCTACATGCACCATTGCAGCACACTATATATTTAAGGAAACCAATTGGCATACATGCAAATAAAGTAAATAGTAATAATGATTGTTGGAAACTCAAAAAGAGTCTTTACGGGTTGAAACAATCTGGGTTTGAGTGGAACCAATATATTGTGAAAGAGTTAAACAATATAGGTTTTAAATCTGGTTTAGCAGATCCGTGTGTGTTTAAAAGAAAAAATAATGGAACGGTGTCATTATTTTTATTATTTACTGATGATATTGCTTTAATAACTAAGACTAATAATGAAGCTAATGAAATTATATCATTATTAGCCAAAAAGATAAAAATAAAGCATTTAGGTGAAATTAAAAGGTATCTAGGATTGACAATAAATAAAACAAATAATGGTTTTAAGATATCTCAAGAAGATAAAATTTGCCAATTAATTAAAACTTATAAGATGGAACTTTGTAAACCGGCAAAGACTCCAATGAGTCAGGAAGTTTGCCAAACTAATGATCAAAGTCCCAAATTTGATAAGTCCATATATCAATCTTTGATTGGTAGCTTATCATATATAAGCAATTGGTCAAGGCCAGATATAGCTTATAGTGTAAATCAGCTGGCACGTTTTAATTCAGATCCTAAAGAATGTCATTGGAAATCCTTAAAAAGAATATTGAGATATCTTAAGGGAACAATGAACCATGCATTGTATATAGAACCAAAGGGTGATTTGATTCTTAGTGCTTATGCAGATGCAAGTTTTGCAACTGATATAAACACTAGAAAATCAACATCTGGGATAGCTATATTATTTGGTAAGACACTAATAGGATGGAGGTCAATCAGACAACAGCATATTAGCTTATCTACGATGGAAGCTGAATTTTCATGTCTGTCATTATTATGCACTGATTTGATTTTCTACAAACAGTTGTTGTTGGACATGGTTATAACTATAAAAGATTCCATTATGGTGTATGAGGATAACCAAGCAGCTATAAAGTTAGCTACTAGTATTGCTGTAAAAACTAGATCAAAACATACTGACCTAAGATATTTGAATGGAAGAGAATCAGTGAAAAATGGATTAATTAAATTGGTATACTGCATGTCAGAAGAAAACATTGCAGACCACTTTACAAAAGCTCAAGGAGCAATTAAGTTTAAAGAAAGTTGCGAAAAATATTTTCTAAAGATGTAAATGATTCATAGTTATTATGTAACCTAAAAGGGGAGAATGTTAGGGATAACATTGTTTACCCTAACTGGTTAAGGTGAAATTATAACTATGAATCATAGTTAGTGTATGCAGCTTTAACTGTGAAATAGCAATTGTGGGAGTGGTTATGAAAACCATTTAAAAGTAGCAAGTCTACAGCTTGCTCGGACACTCTCTTTGGCTCTCTCTGGCTTTGATGATCCCTGATTACTGCTTGGAATCAAGACTGCATAGCTCGAACGGGAGAGACAACAAAGGACTGATTTATAAGTGAACTGACATAGGATATTCTACATGGACTTTGCTAACTGAATATCCCTGAATGGACTGACTACATGGTAAATGACTATTGGACTGATATTTGACTATGCCATAAACTTATAATGGAATAAACTATATTCTTGATAGCACAAGCGTATCTGTTATTTTTACTGTATGTTAATAAACATACAAGCTTAGCTCACTCATTTATCTGTGTGCCTATCTGACTAACGCTGCACATTCTGTTTAGCTTGTCTACCTAACCCTGGTTGGGGAACCCAGGCTTAACAGGCTTTTTCCTGCCTCTCTAGCTCTCCAGAACTTATGAACCTTCTCTTGAGCAATCCTTGCTCATCGTGCTCAATCTCTGCACTGCCCGATCCAGTCAATGCCACAGTCTGTTATTTCAAAGTTTGCTTCCTTCTTTCAGCTGGGTTATCGAGACTTTGGGACCACCATTCAGGAATGGTAGCCTCTTGTGCACTGGCCTCAAAGGGTTTCTCTTCATTTCATGGGCAGTGGCCCTCCACTGCTCTGCTCGAGTTTCCCCACACTATCACGGGTCTTTTCAGAATCCGTGTAACCCACAGGGGTCCTCCCAATGACAAGAAAAAGGGTTGGAGAATGGAGCCCATTTTTCTTCACCGTCCCAACATCACCACAGGAAGTCCTCACAAGTAAACATAACTTCTGTTACATTTTAGAATCAATAGCATTTTTCTTAAAAGATGGTAATATGTTATTAGAGTATGGATTTCAACCCAGCTGTTGTATACTTTCATGATTTATTTGAAATGGCACATGAAAAAAACTAAATTATACTTCCCATTTTAGACACAAACAAACAGACATAGATGATTTAAAGTGAATTGATTATGCACTTGAAAAACTGTATTACAAAGATTTATACTCTGTGTGTGTGTACATCTACATACATACATACATACATACATACATAAACACACACACACACACACACACATATATATATGTGTGTGTGTGTGTGTGTGTGTGTGTTTTCTGAGGTTTTCGCGGGTATTTGTATGTGGATCTTTGGTTATTCGGGTTTTCTCCCGCGTAGAATTGGAAGTATCTAGGCAACGTTTCGATGAAGTCTCATTCATCATCTTCAGGCTTGTTTCTTCAGCTCTGTGCCTCTCAGAGTAATGTGAGCTTGCAGCTGCTTCTTCCTTTTAACTGCTAGTGGGAGTGTGACTTGATTGGGTGGGGGTTTGGCTGTGTTCTGATTGGTAGGGGGGTTGGCTGTGTTCTGATTGGCTGGGGGTGTGTTCTGCTTAGGTGGGGGCTTGGTTGTGCTCAGGTTAGTCTTAGTTACTGGGGGATTTGAGCTGGTGAGCTGTGATCTTGTTGTTTGGCTTCGTGTTCGTGTTCGTGCCACATCTTCATGGTGGGTGTCAGTTTGCTTCTTGTATGGGTCAGAGGGGTTTGAAGCGGGTAGTGGTGCAGCTGCAGTATGGTTTCTGGTTTGTGGTCGTGTCTCCTCTTCTGTGTGGGTGTGAGTCTTTTTTCTGTGTGGAAGTGTGGTGGTAGCATCTTGTGTGGCACTTGCGGGTATGGGTCTGGTGTCATTCTTCATGTTAGTTACTCGTTTATTAATGAGGGCAGGTTTCCAAATGGTTGGTAGGCGGGAGGTATCATCTCGTCTATTCATGCTGTGTGGGCGTTTCTCTATCTCTATGGCTTCTCTGATTATTGTGTTGTTGAAGTGTTCGGTTTTGGCGATAGTTCTGGTATTTTTAAAGTCAATTTCATGTCCTGTGGCTTTGAGGTGTTGGACCAGGGAAGAGGTCAGTTCTTCTTTTTTGATTGAGTTTTTGTGTTCTTCAATGCGTGCACTAATTCTTCTGTTAGTTTGTCCTATGTATGTGGTGGGGCAGGCAGTGCAAGGGATTTCGTATACTCCTTGGTTTTCTAATTCGATTTTGTCTTTAGGGTTTCTTAGGATGGTGGATATTTTTCTGTTTGTGCAGAATGCTGTTTTAATGTTGTGTTTTTGGAGGATCTTGCTGATTTTGTCTGTAGTGCCTTTTATATATGGGAGGAGGGCTTTGCCATTCTCTTGTTCTCTGTCTTGGCTTTTGGTTGGGGTTTCTTTTTGGATTAGGTGGGTAATCTTCTTTTTTGGAAATCCATTGGCTGTAAGTACATTAGTGAGGGTGTGTAGTTCGTTTTTTAAGTGTTGTTCATCGGCTAAGCATTTTGTTCTGGAGATGAGTGTCTTGGCTACGGAATTGATCTGTGCTGGGTGGTGGTGTGAGAGTGCATGTAGATTGCGGTTTGTATGTGTTTTCTTCTGGTAGATGGTGTGTCCTAGGGAGCCATTGGATTTTTTTGTATACTAAGACATCTAGGAAGGGAAGTTGATTGTTGGCTTCTGTTTCCATGGTGAATTGTATTTTGGGATGTAGGCTGTTGAGGTGTGTGAGGAAGTTGTTCAGTTTTTCTTTCCCGTGTGGCCAGATTATGAAGGTGTCATCTACGTATCTGAGCCAGAGTTTGGGTTTGTGATCATATTTTTCTAGAGCTCTACATGGAACACTTTGAAACACAAAATTGACATTTCCAGGTCAATTTTATCTTTGGGATTTCTAAGGATGGCTGCTATTTTTTTGTCTGTTTTGAAGGCAGTCTTGATGTGATGCCTGTATAGTAAGTATATTACTGATTTTGTCTGTGGTACCTCTTATGTAGGGTAAGACAGCTGTTCCCTAGGTGTGCTCATCTTCTAGGTCTCCATTATGTCTTGGTGTGTTTTTGTGAATGTAGCCGGTGATTTTGGTTTTATGGAAGCTGTTGGCTGTCAGTACTTTAGTCAGGGTGCATAGTTCAGTCTTTATGTGTGTCTTGTCTGCCAGGTATTTAGTTCTGGCAATTAGTGTTTTGGCCACGGAGTTTATCTGTGCTGGATGGTGGTGGGATTCGGCGTTGAGGTAGTGGTTGGTGTGTGTTTTCTTCTGGTATATGGTGTGTCCTAGTGTGCCATCTGTTCTTTTGTAGATTAGTACATCTAGGAATGGTAGTTGTTTGTTTCTTTCTGTTTCCATGGTGAATTTGATTTTGGGGTATGTGCTGTTTAGGTGTGTTAGGTAATTGTTTAGGTTTTCTTTTCCATGGGGCCAAATCACAAATGCGTCATCGATGTATCTTAACCATGGTTTGGGTTTGTGGGTGGCATTAGCCAGGGCTCTGGATTCGAATTCTTCCATGAACAGGTTTGCAATGATGGATGACAGTGGTGATCCCATAGGGGCTCCTTCAATTTGCTTGTATCTTTGTCCTTTGTATATGAAATATGCGTTGGTTAAGCAATGTTCTGTTAGTTCCATGAGGTGTTTAGCTGGTTGGTATTTATTTTTGATTATTTCAAGAGTTTCTTTAATCAGGACTTGAGTGAATAGTGAAACCATGTTGAAACTTACAAGCAGATCTTCTTGTTCCACGTGTAGATCTTTGATCATTTCCAAGAGGTGGTATGAGTTTTGTACATGTGAAGCTGCGGTATGAGAGCAGTGTTGGTGAACCTATGGTATGCATGCTGAAAGTGGCATGCAGAGCCATTTCTCCGGGCATGCCAGAAGTTGTCCATTGCTTTTCCAGGTTCTGGTGCATGCATGCACGTCAGCCAGCTGGTCTTCACATGCAGGAGCACCAGAATCTGGAAGAGCAGCTCCCTTCATGCGTATATGTGTGTCAGAAACTAGTAGACCTGGTGGCCGGTGCTCATGCCTGTGCTGGAAACCAGAAACTCAGCTTCCCAGTGCGTGCATGTGCACCGGGGAGCTGCTCTTCCGGTTTCCGGCGTGCATGCTCCTGTTTTGGCACTTGGTGCCGAAAAGTTTCACCAACACTGTATTAGAGTTAGAAAGCAGAATCTAAAACTATTAATGTCTGTTTGTTATTCTTATTGGATATGGATTTGACAAAGTTTATTTTTATGTACCCAGATATTTTTTCCCTTTCCTTCCTGATGCGCTGGGAATACTTTTTCCTTCATACAATTTATGTCAAAGCCAGATACATGTTTAATTAAATGACTGGAAAATAATCATCTGGCCATGTGTTTTGTGCAAGCTATCCCCAGGTCATTCATGATCTCCATTGTAATTATTTCTAAATTAAACATAATTAAAACAAAAAAGTATATTACTCTAACTTTGGAATTTTACCCACATGGAACTTGCTGGGTTACACCGATCAACATAAAACAGCATTTTTCCAAATGCTTTCAATGAACTGATTTATTACATCAAATTTATATTATGTGGAGTCCTTGATGTTCTCTGAATTTAGTTGTTTTCTTGCAGACATTTGTTTACCAAACTAAGTAATGTCATTATTTATATTTTGGAATCTTTAAATTATACAGTTCCTTTAATACAACATATTTTAAAATATCTTTATTGCTATTTTGTATTTTCTTTTTAAATATTATCAATAATTCATACATGTATCATCATTTAGTTTTACTACTCTGAGGTATATTTGAGTTGTACTTAAGTGCTACTAACAGTGAAAGTACTGGGAAAAGCTTTTTTATGGAGTTATAGAATACATAGAATATGTATCATAGAATACAATACATAACAAATTTAGACAACAGAGAAGACCATTTGTCACATATATAAATAGTCTTAAGCCTTTCCTTTTTGTATGGTTCCTGTTGGAAATTGCGACTTCCAACAAATTTCTGTAGGGGTAACTCTTTTTCAATTTTTCATAGAAGAAGGGGTATGTCTGAATGATGCCTTCATCTCTGCATTTCAGCAGTATGGAGCCACAGATATTATAATTACCAGTCAAATTATATTAGTTGTCTTAATGGTTTTTTGTTGTGGATCATATTCATACTGGATACTTTTTATTTATTTATTATGCATATTACATACGGAGTCCCAAGAATTATCAGTCTGTCACGTACAATTCCTGAGATGTTTTGTTATATTTTGGATGACTTAATAATTGATGACTAAGTATATGTATAATAAATGATTGAAATAACGATATATAGTAATGCAACCTGTGCCAGAAAAGCTGAGTATGGGTATACTACAGTAAGAACTTTAATATGTAATGCAATGCTTATAATGGCTAAAATACCCCAAAGGCAAAACAATTCATATTGTAATAGTAATATGTTTACTGCATGATTTGAATAACCAGTTGCTTAAAAATGTTACATTTGGATATTGTACTCTGGATAAGAGTCAAGGGAATTCAAGGTGGGCTGGACTAAGAGGTGCAAAGGGACTCATGATTGACCCTTCTCTTGGGCCTGGCCATTTCCTACAGAAATCACACATTAATGTTTATTTTTTTGGTGACTGAATTACCACAATAAGGTCTAGAATGCAAGACTTTTATATGCCTAAAAAAATACTACAAGGAAGTCAATTGAGCAAATTGTTCATTATGAAATTACATAGGGACAAAAACCTTAACAAAGCCTGTTTCTATATAAACCAGTTTCAAGTTAGATAATTGTTTATAATGTGCTTTTATAAAAGACTGCAATCCATAATATGGAAACATTTTTCATCCTAATCAATATTATTAAAATCAAATTTATTTAAAAATAATTATTTCAGTTATAATAATCCCAAAATATGAATAATAATATAAAAGAGCGCAAATTCAGTAATTAGAAGCTGCTGTTAAAACAATGAATACAACCAAATGTTTTCAAATAAGAAAACCCATAGTATGGATAGTCATCTTACTTAATTGCTACAGTACAAGACACACAGTTCTTTACTCCAATATTAACAGAGATGTATAATTTTCCCTTAAAGGAACTTTATCCAAACCTTTTATTAAATGCTATGTAAATGCAATTTCAGGCAGGTAAAGATCCTATTAAGGCAGATGTATTTTTCTTATATATTTTATATAAAAATGTTATCACAATACGAAGAAATATTGTATTGAACATAGAAGTAGCAGAAAATGTTATTCATCAGTGTTGGAAAGACAGATTTACAATCTTGGATCACTGAAATATATTTCCTTGCAGTTTATGAATTGGCTGTCTATCAAAGCAAAAAAATATTGCTGAGTATTAGTTCTTTTATAAGGATTTAATGATGTATTTAAAAAGTAGACTGACAGATTTGCTACATGTAATATAAATCAATTACTTCTGATTTTTCATTTTACCATTTTTTATCATTCATTTCTTCAGTCTTTGTATATTAAACATGTATAATTCTTATCGCTAAAAAAAGGAAAATATTTAGATGACTTGAAGTTGCAATTTAAAACATGACCCAGCTAACAGTTTGCTGATATCTTTCTATATTGGATAGACTTTGTATCACAACAATAATGGCTGAATAATCAGGGGTCGGTTTCTATCAGTTCTGTCTACCTCTGTAGAACTGATAGCTCTGAAGAACAGCAGACATAGAACCTGTTGTTTTTGCCAACCCGGGCTCTTACCTGACTTTATTTCCTAATTTTTTCAACTTCAGCTGCCGTGCAAGGCACAGTTGCAGTTAAAAAAGCAGGAAAAAGGGCTTTTTGAAAGGCTGCTTCTCTGCATGCAGCATGCAGATAACGATTTACAGGCATGCACCAGCAGCATGCAGGGAAGAACACAGTAAATCACCAAACCTCGTAAATGACCCAACTGGTATTTAACCCTGTCGGATCCCACCTCTGTGAATAATGCTATAAATTGCTCCTGTGAATAGTCATTTGTCACTTCTGGTTCGGTTTTTAAGACAATGATGTTTTAAGTCTGCATCTGTAGGATCACAGATCTTCTCTCTTATTATTAATCAATATTGTGCAACAGATGAACTCTAAATTTTTAATTAATTTCATATCAAAATTCTTGCACATTTTAAAATTATTCTAACACAAATTATATGTAATTAACAAACTTTCTGCTTTACTTAATCCAGTGAAAAAAAAGTTATTTATTCTTAGCACATTTATCTTCCAGTATGTTTCAGGATTCTTGATGACATTAAAATAACATATTTTTTTAAGCAAGGATGTTCAGACTAAGACGATTTATGAAAGTATAAATAACTTTCAAGGGTGCAATTATGTAATTCTAATGGTTCTAATTTAGTAGATGTTCCAAATGTTTTCTTTTCATTTTTACTGATCCTGTACTGCTGTAATTGTTTTTTTTTAAATTTTGTAACTTCATTGACAATCTGACATAAAAAATAACAACTCATAATAAAAATGGCTTTTTATTATATAATTATATATTTTATAATTTATACATATAGAATTTATAATTCTATATAATTATAAATTTATAATTTATATTTATAATTATATATAAATTTTAGAATTTATATGTATATTATATAATAATAATTATTATATAATAATTTTTATTATAAAATAATATTTTTGTCCATAATTTTTATTTCTTTTTCAAAATAGTAAGGAATAAACTGTTTAACAAGTAGAAGTCATTTTATACAATGATATTCCCCCCACAAAATTGGCTTCCTGATTCCACAAGATGTTTTAAATAACCCAAAAGGTTTCACTGAAAATTACTTTACAGGGTTGAAATAGAAGGGTGGGATTTACCTGAAATGGGACAAATGAATCTTATACCATCTGCATTTCCTTAATCTCTCTTCTTAAAGGCTTAGAAGATATAGCCACAATGGTTATTATACCACTTGGCTTGCTTACAGCAGCTTATCAAGGGATACACAAGGGAAAGGAAAGATCTGTTGCACATGTTTTCTGTTGTAGAGCTGCGGAATTGACTGAGGCAGACACGGATCAACAGACAGGAATCTTTATTCAACGAATAAAGGGTTGCTGTGACTGCTAGGCTAACAAGCAGTCAGCTTGCGGCAACAGCTGATGCCGTTTGACAGCGCTTCATATAGCCGGCTGTCAAATGGCATCAACTAATCAGAGCAGTCCGAGCTCCGGCCAGGAACGCAGACCAGAGTGAAAACTTCACATCGATGAAACACTCCTTTCCCCTGGCAAGGAGCAGGCGTAGTCCCGTAAGTAGGACGGTCATCTTCTCAGGCGGTCGGAACGCTGTAGAAGAGGGGCCTCCGTCCTTCGGTTGAAGTCCTCTGCTTCAGGGGCCCCTTCCGAGCCGGTTACCACAGGAGCCTCGTCCTCTGGAGCTGCAGATGGGTCGCCTGGGGCTGGAACAGGTAGGTCCCTCCGTCCATTGTTCTCCCGGGTGTCATCAGTCAGCGGCGGCAGGTTCTCATAGCTGGTGGTAGACTCGGGTTGGTGGGTGGTAGACCCGATCTGTCAGCGGCCAGTGTCCAACGCCTCCTCAGCTGGTCGATATGTCTACGCCAGGTACAACCATCCTCCAGCAGCACCCTATATGACTTAAGGCCCTGTCACACTGCCCAACGGATGCAAAATGGACACAGCAGTCGAGCAAAATGTTCCATCCGTTGTTATCCGCTCTCAAAAGGGGCAAAAATTGGCATAACCGGAGCGGATAACACGGACGGGGGGAGGACGCAGGGCGGATGGAAAGCGGATGCGGAATGGAAGCACAGTGGATGGAAGCAGATGAGAGCGGATGGCACATCCGCTAGGCTTCCGGGGGGCCTCAGCAAAGCGGACGCGGAATGGAAAGAGCGGATGCAGAGCGGACGCCGAGCAGATGAAGCGGATGCACAGCGGATGCATAGTGGATGAAGCGGATGCAGAACGGAAGCCTAGCGGATGCACAGCGGAACCCTAATGGATGTCGAGCATTAATTGCGCATGCGGGGGGGATGCATTGCGTAAACCACGCGGATATAAAGGGAAGCAGCTCGCATGTGGCCAGCATTCGGAGGAAAGACCTGCTGCCAGATACATCGAGTCCTTGCCTGCCCTGCCTGCATACCTGCCTGCAAGCCTTGCTGCCAGCCTGCCTCCAAGCCTCCTGGCCGGCCTCCCTGCCAGCCTTGCTCTCTACCTGCCTGCTGTCCAGCCTTGCTGCCAGCCTGCCTTCCAGCCTCCCTGCCAGCCAGTCTGCCTGCCAGCCTTGGTGCGTGCCTGCCTGCCTGCCTGCCTGCCTTCCTGCCAGCCTTCCTGCCAGGCTTTCTGCCACCCTGCCTGCCTGTCTTGGTGCCTGCCTGACTGCCAGGCTTCCTGCCAGGCTTCCTGCCAGCCTTGGTGCCTGCCAGCCTCCCTGCCAGCCAGCAAACTCACAACCATGGGGAAGAAGCAAAAGCCTCAGCAACCTGCCACCATCCCTGCCAAGAGGGACAGGGCCACCCTCCCGCCCCCTGTCCCTGACTCTGCTTCTGCTGGGGCTTCTGCTGCTTGGGCTCACTCTTCTGTTGCTGGAGCTTCTGCTGAAGCTATTCCTGGCGGTGGTGCTTCTGCTGCTGTGTACTCTGCTGAAGCTGCTCCTGGTCCTGCTGGTCCTGCTGGTGCTCCTGGACTTGCTCGTACTGCTCGTACTGCTCGTGCTCCTGGTCTTGCTTGTCCTGCTCATGCTCCTGGTCCTGCTCATGCTCCTAGTCTTGCTGGCGCTGATGGTGCTTACTCTGCTGCTGCTGATCCTGGTTCTGCTGGTGCTGCTGCTGCTGCTGCTGATCCTGCTGCTGCTGCTGATGATGATGATTATGATCCTGCTGGTGATGATGATGATGATGATGATGATCCTGCTGGTGCTGCTGCTGCTGGTGGTGTGGAGGAGCAGCCCCTAAAACCTGGGAGCCCCTCTGATGAGGGCCCATCTGGTCCTGCCAAAGGGAGGAAGAGGCGTATGCGGGGACGGGAGAGGAGGCAATACTTCATTGAGGAGGAACATGAGGATGAGGTGCTGGAGTGGCTGAGAGAGAATGACTATCTGTGGTGGAAGGGACACCGGCTGTACAGGGACATCAAAAGGAAGCAGGCTGCTTGGAGAGAGAGGGCGGAGAGTATGGGTTACACTTCGGAGGTGCTCCTTGGCTGGTGGAAACATATGCAAACCTGGTACGGGAAGCTGCACCTCAAGAAATCTGGCCAGGCCACGGTTAAGCTGATGGACAGAGAGACCTACATCATAGCCAGGTGCAGCTTCCTGGAGGGTGAGATCCGCCACCGAGGAGGACCAGAAACCCCTCTCACAACCCTCTCTCTCCGGCAGTCTGCTGAGACCCAGTCCTCTTCTGGCCGAGAGTCAGTCCCTGTCTCCAAGCAGGTTTCTGTGGAGCGTGCCATGGCGGAGAACCCGCGGACAGGTGTTGTAACTATGGTGGAGCGCGTGGAGGACTCCCTGGTGTGGTGGAGAAAGGAGACATCGAGTCCACCACAGTCATACCCGCATCCACCACCCCCAGCTCCACCTCCACAGAAAGGCAGAGAGCCAGACAGCAGGAGGGGCAGAGCCACACTGTCCTGCTGGAGATCAGGGACACCATCCGCACCAGCATAGATCTCCTCTCTCAGCTGGTCAACACCGACTCCTCATCCTCCAACCGCAAGCCCTTCCTCACCTATGTCAACCAGACCCTCAGGAACATGGCGGAACCCCAGTACCAGGTGGTGAAGGACCGGATCACCGAGCTGCTTCACAACCCTCCAGATCCAGAGGAACCAGCTCCCACCCAGCTCAGGTCTGCTCCTCCACCCCAGGTGATGTCCCTCCCATTCCAAGGCTTTCCACAGCCCCTCACCAACCAGGACTACGGCTACCAGAAGGTCCAGCAGCACAGGCAGCAGCCCTTCCCAGTCCAGGCACAGAGTCATCGGGAGACACCATTGCCACCGGTTCCACTGATGCCATCAATGCCACCCACGCCGATGATGCCACCGACGACAGCGATGCCACCAACGCCAGTCCTCACCCAGCTGCAGACCAGACAGCCCCACTACACTACTCCTTCCTCCACCCCACAGCCAAGCCCGGCCTCAGTACATCTCTCATCAGTACTGGGGCTGACACCCCATGGCATGGAGGAAGGACCTCTCAGCATTACGGGTCTGAGCCAGCTATCCGAGAGCTTTCTCAACACACCGTCACCTGTTGTCCTCTTGGAGGCAGGCACCCCAGTGGGGCTTCAGACCAGCACTGCAGCAGCAACCACCTCCACAGCACCTGGACCCTTCACCCCTGAGACTGGGCACACCTCCGAGTGACCGTGAAGACTGCCAGAGACTGGGTGTGGACTTTATTTGGACACTTGACTTGGGTCTTTTTCCTTTTACAGCTTGTTGTTCAATAAAGTTTATCTTTGATTTACACACTTGCTTCATTTCTTTTTTTTAATAAAGTCTTCAGGGAAACTTTTAGAATTGGTTTAAACCTTTGCATGCTTGTGGGATGGGATAAGATAGCAGTGGGATGGGCAGGGATACCTTTGGGATGGGTAATAGCTGTGGGATAGATAAACCTGCAGTGCAAGCATAGTGGGACTGTATGGTCCACCCTCCCAGGTGCCACACCTATGGCCCTTTTTTATCAATAACAATGTAATCAATCATCCACACATGTCAACACAAACACAACTCTTTATTAAACGCCCTGTTCATTGTAGGCCCACCCAACATGCATGGCCCAATCTCATCCGTGTGATGAGACAGGCTGAAGGAAGCACTCATTAATCATCTATCATACTGTCTTGCCACTCCACTGCTCCAGCTGGGGAGTTGCACCAGTGTTTCAGGAGGTTGTGCTGCTTCTTCCCTTCACGTGAGGCTCTGTTGGGGCCTTGCACATCCTCAGTGTCTATTAGGTTTTGCCCTTGCCTCCATTCCCCAGGCTCCATGTCCCTATTGCCCTGCTGGAGGTCCATGAGCCTGTTCTGCAAGACTGGGTAGCGGGTGCGCATGAGATTGTGCAGGATGCAGCAAGCTTCCACGATCCTCCTCATGGTCTCTGGACGATGCTGTATGGTGGTGAGAAGTTCCTGGAACCTGCTGGCCAGGATGCCAAAGGCGTTCTCCACCACCCGCCTTGCCCTGGACAGCCTGTAGTTGAAGATCCTCTCATCAGGGTGAGGAGTGAGGAGTCTGGAAGTGTAGGGCTTCATGAGGTAGGTTCTGAGGGAGAAGGCGTCATCCCCCACGATGAAGTAGGGCACATTTTGCATGTCATTGGGCAGGGGGTCTGGATCTGGGAAGCCCATGATGAGGTTGCCTTCCAGCCCCTCCTTGAGGTCACTGGCATTGTATACTACCTGGGCATCTGAACATGAGCCGTTGCCTGAAGCATCGATGTACATGAACTTGTAGTCAGCATCGACCATGGCGAAGAGGACGATGCTGAAGAAGCCCTTGTAGTTGAAATAAGTGGACCCTGACTTGGGTGGTGCTTTGCAGGCCACGTGCTTCCCATCTATGGCTCCAACAGTGTGGGGGAAGTTCCACCTCTAAGTTCCAACGGTGTGGGGGAAGGATGGAAGTTCAACTGCTCTGCAACTTTCTTCCATCCTTCTTCAGTGGAGGGGAACTGGAGAAGCTCCTCCAGGTATTCTTCGATGATGGCCTGCACCACTTCTCTGACCACAATGCTGATGGTATTGTGTGGCACCCTCCAGCTGTACTGCATGCTCCTGTAGGTGATCCCTGAGGCCAGGTGGCACAGAGTGAGTGGCACCTTGAGCCCAGGTTCCAGGCTGGGCCGGAAGTTGGTGTTTGCCTTGGTCAACCTGGGTGTCAGCCGCTGTACAATTTCGTTAAACATGGCTGGAGGCATCCTCATGAAGTTCTGGAATGCCCGAGTGTCTTCGTTCCTGAGCTCCACCATCAGCTTGTTGCACAGTCCGTACTCTGCTCTTCTCCTGATCCATCTTCGGACCCAGATGCTTCTTGGCCGCCTCCTTTTCTTCCCATAGTAGAGTTCACAGAGCCTGTAGATGGCTTCGCACTGTTGCAGAAGGATGGTGGCTGCCAAAAGGACTTTGTTACGATTTACGGTTGACATGACTGGATGCTGTGGAAGAGGAAGAGTCAGATGAAGGCTGCAGAGGTCTGCACAGCTGGTCTGCTGGTCTGAAAGTGAGATGCAGACAAGTTGCTCCCCTTTTTTATAGGCAGTATAGGTGTCCCTTTGCATCCTCTAGGCATCCTCTAGGAATCCTCTAGACATCCTTAATATCCGAGATAGGTCCCCTCTGCGAACGTTTTTTCCGTTTTAAACGTTTGTTTCCATGCTGCATCCGTTCTGCATCCGTTCTGCATCCGTTCTGCGTCCGTTCCGCTTCCTCCCTGCGTCCAAGCGGATGCGAGTTGCGCAGATGCACAGCGGATGCCTAGTGGATATAGCGGATGCGTAACGGATGCAGAACGGATGCGTAGCAGATGCGTAGCGGATGCAGAACGGATGAATTGGATACATTTTCCATGCAAAAGTTTTGAGCAGCTCAAAACTTTCTGAGCGGATGAAACGTCAATAAACGGATGCTGGACGGATAGAGAGGAAGCAAAACGGAGGCAGTGAGTACATCACGTTAACCAACGGATGGCAAGCTTTTTTGTCTATTTTACATCCTCTTTGCATCCGTTGGTGCAGTGTGACAGGGGCTTTAGACCCTGTCACAGCTATGACCTGTCCTGGCACCCATAAGGGGTGGCCTGCATAATTGCGGGCATAAACCTGGTCATTAAGGCAAACTCCCTAGGCTGGCTGTCAGACCCAAGAGAAGTTACTAGGGCGTAGTGAGGGTGCAGCCTGTCCAGGGGAGTCCTCAAACGTCTGCCCATAAGGAGTTCAGCTGGGGACCTATTGGTAGTGGCTCAAGGGGTTGTATGCTGATATAGCAAAAATCTGGACAACTTAGAGTGCCAGTCACTTTGGTCAAATCTCCCTAGGTCTTCTTTCACTGACCTAACTGCCCTTTCAGCCATTCTGTTGCTAGCAGGGTGAAAGGGAGCTTTGAGGGCATGCCCGACCCCCAGGTTGGCTAAGTATAGTTCAAATTTGCAGGAGGTAAATTGGGGCCCATTATCTGACACTACTGTGTCAGGGATGCCAAGTGTCACAAATAGCCTGGTTAGGGCCCTGGTAACTGCAAGGGTGGTTGTTGTGGGCAGCAAGGCCACATCAATCCATTTTGAGAAGGAGTCTACTACTACTAGAAATGTACACCCCTGCATTGGGCCAGCCAGGTCAATGTGCAGCCTGGACCAAGGGGCTCCAGCGTCCTCCCACTTCCAGGGGATGCAGTTGGTGGGGCAGATCTGGTTGCCTGACAAGGCTGACAAGTGCTTACCCAGCTGCAGATCCAGGCATCCATGCCAGGCCACCAGACATAACTATGGGTCAGGGCCTTCATTCTAACGATGCCCGGGTGGCCTTCATGCAGGAGCTTCAGAACTAAAGCTTGCAACGAGGAAGGAATGACCATCCTTGTTCCCCACAACAAACAACCCTGGAGTGATGACAGTTCCAGCTGGCGTGCCTTGAAGGGCAGGAACTCAGGGGAATAAGGGACATCTGGCCACCCCCTTCCCACCCAGTCAAGGACTTAGGCAATTATCTTGTCCCTTGAGGAATGGTAAGCAATATCAGAAGCTGTAATGGGCAGATTGAGTTCGTTGAATTCGAACACAGCATGGGTTGGTGCAGGGTCTTCAACTGGAACCGGCAATGGGCAGCGGCTGAGAGCATCAGCATGTGCAAGGTTTTTTCCAGGTCTATGGATCAGTTTGTATGAATAAGCAGCCAAAAACAGAGTCCATCTGGTCATCCTTGGGGATAGAATCTGAGGTGTTTGTTTATCAGTAGACAAAAGGCCTAGCAGAGGCTTGTGATCTGTGATCAGTTCAAAATGGTGGCCATAGAGGAATTCATGAAATTTCTTTACAGTGGCAACTGCAGCCCAAAGCCTCTGTCTATCTGGCTATAGTTGCATTCAGCTGAAGAAAAGGTTCTGGAGAAAAAGGCAATGGGTGCCTCAGAGCCATTTGGCAGTCTGTGACTAAGAACAGCCCCTATGCCAAAAGGGGAAGCGTCTGCAGCAAGAACTAATGGAAAATGCTGGTTGAACTGAATTAAAACTGCTTTAGAGGTGATCAAGGATTTGACAGAGTGGAAGGCATGGGCTTCCCTAGGTCCCCAACGCCAGGGGGACTTTTTGTCCAAAAGTCTATGTGAAGGCTCTGCGATTGAAGCTTTGTGAGGGAGGAATGCAGCATAGAAATTGAGAAGCCCTAAGAAGGCCTGGAGTTCAGTTTTGTTGATAGGAGTGGCTGCCTCGTGGATGGCCCTGACTTGAGATTCTATAGGGTGTATGCCAGAGGCATCAATTCTATAGCCCAGAAAATCTACTTGCTTCGTGGCAATGGTGCATTTGTCCTTTTTAAGTTTGAGGCCATTTTGCCTGAATCGATCTAGAACTGACCTTACTCTTTGTAACAACTGAGGTTTGTCTGTGGCTGAAATTAAAATATCATCGAAATAGGGGACTACCTCTGGGAGATCTTGAAGTAGCCTCTCCATCAGGGATTGAAATATCTCAGGGGCTACACTCACGCCAAATTGAAGGCGTCTGCACCTAAAAGCTCCCCTGTGAGTTACTATTGTCTGCAATTCTGCCGTGTGGTCATCTACAGGGAATTGCTGGTATGCCTGGGACATATCTAGCTTTGCAAAAATAGACCCAGGTTCAAAAGAATGTAAAAGGTGCTGAATGATGGGAACTGTGTAACTGTGTAAGGTATCTATTCAGGGAAATTTTGTAATCAGCGCATATCCTAACACTACCATCTTTTTTAAGAGGGGTCACTATGGGGGCCTCCCATTTAGCAAAATCTACAGGTTCTAATACTCCTTGTTTGATTAGTTTGTCAAGTTCCTTATCTAACTTAGGACGAATTGCAAAAGGCACTCTATGAGGTTTCAGGTGTACAGGAGTTGCTTGAGGGTCTACACTAAATGATATGAGGGTGCCTGAGTAACATTCCAAACCCTTGCTGAATACATCAGCATAGTCTTTGAATAGGGAATCCACTTCAGCATTTAAAACAGAGTGGATGCCTGTTATATTTAGGCCAAGGGCAGGGAACCAATCTAAACCTAAAAAACTGGGGAGAGCACCTTCCATCACAACCAGAGGCAAGTGGCCTTTAAAAGTTTTGAATTGAATGAGGAACTTGCCTTTCCCGAGGACTGGAATGTTCTTGCCTTGGTAATCTCGCAGAGTCAGGTGGCAGTCAAGGAGCTTCTTATTTGGAAATCTGGGTAGTAGCTTCTTAAGGGTGTTCCATGAAATAATGGATAGAGCAGAGCCTGTATCCACCTCCATATTGCAAGGTTTACCTTCTAAGGAGACAAAAATACTGATTTTGTTAGAGCTGTTGTTGGACTGATTGAAGTGGTAACAGGTATAGCAGTCTTCCACTTGCCTTTGAAAGGTGGGGTTTGGCTGAGGTTTCTGATAAAGGTTTTCCCAGCTTGGCAGACCCTTGCTAAGTGACCCTTCCTCTGGCAACTTAAACAGATGGCATTCCTGAACCTACAGGAGGCTCTTCAGTGATTTCCCCCACAGCTTAAACAGATGGGTTGCTGCCGGGGAGAAAAACTAGCTTTTGATTTTGAGTCTTCTGGAAGGGGTCTCTGTTGTCTAAGACAATTTACAATAGCTGAATCCTCAGAGTCCTCATCAGGAGAAACCTAATCAAAATGGACTGTTGAGCTATTTTATTTGATTGGGTTTCCCTGGATTTCAGCTGAAGATTGAGCAGAAAGCTCAGCAGCCTGAGACTCTTCAATGGCTATTGCTAGGGTTAGGTCCCTTTTGGCTAATAGGCGCCTTTGCAGCCTTAAGTCTTTAACCCCATACACTATTTGGTCTAGGAGCATATCCTCTAGATAATCCCTGAATCGACAATGTAAGGAAGCAGACCTCAGAGCAGCCATGCATTCACTGATAATCTCTCCCTCACCCTGAACTCGCCTCCTAAAGGCATGTCTCCTTGCAATCTGTGAGGGCTTGGAAAGGATTAGAAAGGATTTCTTGTAGCTCCCCCCAAGGGACTTCTCTGACAGGTCATGGGGCTACCAATGCTGTGGCAGTGTCAAACACTGCAGCCCCACAAAAGCTTAAGAAATAGGACTTTTTTCTATGGGCTGAAGCTTCAGTGAGGTGTATAGCATCCAGGAAGAAGTCGAAGCAGTTCCTATAGGATTCCCAAGTCTCTGCCGCTGGTCTAAATGGTGGGAACGCAGGGGTTGAAGACATCTCTTCTCAGTGATGACAGTCTATTCAGCTAGGAAGTTGAATTTCGTGCTCACGAAATGGCGTCAGTGGCTTGTGACAGTCAACTCATAGTGGCTTCAGCTCTTTTGTTTAGTGACTCCGGCTCTTGAACAGTGACTGCGCTTTGCTGTATTGTCCAGTCGCCTCTTATTTGTATCCCACCCTCGTCGCCAGTGTTGTAGAGCGGCGAAATTGACTGAGGCGGACACGGAGCAACAGACAGGAATCTTTATTCAACGAATAAAGGGTTGCCGCGACTGCTAGGCTAATAAGCAGTCACCTTGTGGCAACAGCTGATGCCGTTTGATAGCGCTTTATATAGCTGGCTGTCAAAAGGCATCAACCAATCAGAGCAGTCCGTGCTCCCGCCAGGAACGCGGACCAGAGGGAAAACTTTGCATCGATGCAACATTTTCTTTCTGTCATGATGATATCATACCTCTAGAAAAAAAGTAAACTTAATTATTCATAGTCCAGTTATAGGCAGACTTGTTGACTAGGTGTGAGCAATTCTGATAAAGCTTAAAGTATCATATTAGTATTTTCAGCCTGCTAAAGTGGGATATGTGATCATCAGATTGGGTGTACTGCAGTTAAAATGTTGTATCCTTTTGGAAGTGCAGTTAAGAGGTGCACCCCTTATCACTCTCTAAAAAAGAAAGGAAGCCTGATAATTTTGGATCATAGGGATTCTCTGGAGGCTGTAACGTTAGTTACAGCTTACAGGGAATAACATGGCTGGAGTTCAATGCAGATTTGATTCCCAGCAGCCTAATCTACAGTAGAATAAGGGCTCTGAATATGATGTAATCTTTAGCACACAATAAATAATCTATGAGTCTCTGACTGGAGTTGGCAAAAAGAGCAAAGTCTGATAGCTTTATTCATGAAATGAGGAGAAAGAATGACACTTGTTTTCTTCATCCAGATTTATTGTTCTCTGTGGCTTTATCTTGGGTGTCTTCATTTCTAAAACCCACTGAAACTTTTCTTGTATATCTTAAAGTCCTAAAAAGTCCATACAGCTTTTCCTTTTCAGCAGATCTACTTGCAGAGATTGTAGAGTTTAATTTAGGTTGTAATTCAGGTGTGTTTCACTGAGATAAGGTTGCCGATTTATTCTTCTTTTTTTGGGGGAGCTATTATTTAAAATATTTTTTAGGGATTGACCCTTGTTTATTGTAATTAGAATTATATTTAAGATGAGAAGCAATTTAGATAATGAAATATAAAAACAACAGGTAAAAAAGAATTCATAAAAATGTTCAAATCTTGACTAAAAGTAATATATAGAGACCTTCGTGGTCCCTGAGTTTGATTGTTTGCTTGCAGAAATTTCATTACCTGAAATTTAGATAATATTGATAATGTTACCCAGTTAAAAAAAATGAAGCTCAGAGACCACCAAGGACTCTATAGCTCAACCCTGAATTATATATGTTCTCTTCTATTGGAGTAGCGTATATAGTTTTGTGGAAAATTATGTTTTCAAGTGTAACATCAGTAATGTAAATAATACTTCAATCTGGCTATTGTAATGATGTCATTTGTCACTAGGTTATATTTTTAGTACAAGGACTAGCAATCTAAACATTCTGACATTTCAGACATGTGCTTCCATCAAAGACTGTCATCTGTTCTATGCATATGGACTTTGATCCAAATAGGTTATCATCAGTGCAGTGAATGAAAAGGGCAGCTTTGTTAGCTGTAAAGAACATTAAGATACTTATTATGGATTAGAACTCATGATCTCATTTTGTTCTCTTTGCCACCTTATATTTAATACGCTGTATCATCTATGTACTATTTTTGGATATTTGTTATTAAATCTATTAAGAGGCAGAATTGTCAGAATTTTTTTAAACAACTGTGAAAGGTTTATTACAAAGTACATATTTGAAAAAGCTAAATAAAAAATAATGTTACAGTAGCTATCGTCAGTATAAAGTTTGGTCCACTTTGACTTATCTGATGATTTTTAAAAGAATACCAGTGTCATTTAAGTCAATGTTTCTCAACCTTGGCAACTTTAAGATGTATGGGCTTTAACACACAAAATTCTAATTAATTCTGGGAAATTCATGAGGAATTCTGGAAGTTAAAGTCCACATACCTTAGATTTACTAAGAATTTAAGTCACTTGATGAAATGTTAATAAATACTGTATTTGACAGCTATTGGATTAGAATAATGTTCAAAGTTGTGCTGAAAGGGTTTAGTCTTTAAGAAAAAGTAGAACCAATTAAAATATATTTCATCATGAGATCAAATGAAAATCTGTGATTATAATATTGTAGTTGATTCAGTATGTGGTCCAGATTAGGCAAAAAGTAAGCTGGATCTTCTAGATCTACTGAGGTAGGTGAGGTAGCATTTTGTATTGTGTTATTATCCTCCAAACTGCAGATAAGTGGCAGCAAGTTACCTAGTTACCTTCCATATTCATCTACTAGTCTCTCAGCTGTGAACATCATAGCAACGTTGGTTTTTATTTTGTTTTTCTTTTTTGTGCAATGAATCATGAAGTTTGTAGCTATTTGGGTTTTAAAGATAACCTTTGCAAAATTCTATCAAAATGCATACTGGGAACTATCTCATGTGAAATAACCAGAAATATGCAATCTCATTATTCTTCTTATTGTCTTTGCTCAGTGTGAAAGAAAAGGCTGCTGGTGAACAATTGGAGGTACCTGTGCTGCTTTCCTCTGCTCCTATTTAAGCTGTAACCTTGAAAGAGGTGGGAGAAGAGAAAATAGGTTGTATGTAAAACAACAAAGAAGAAATCCCAGAGAGGGAGAGGATACAAAGAGATCAGAATCTGTAAGTGTAAAGCACTGTTCTATGTTAATAGTAGCAGTTGTAATCGCAGTAGTAATAATTGTAAGAGAAATAGTATAATGTAGCATAGAAGTACAAGTAATAGTACAGAATGTAATAGTAATATAGCATATAGAACATTGTAAAGTATCAATAATAATAGTATAAGACAGTAAAAAAAAAGAATTTGCATAAATATATTTCATTTGTACTTTGAGTATTTTTTCAAATTAAAAAACCCATGTCCCTAGCTCTCATACGGAGACATAAAAATCCAACTGCATAGGGTTCAGCACTTCTGATGGATCTTTTGAGCTTCAGTCAAATCAAATTGGGTACACTCTAAAAAGAACCCGTGACACTCAGGAACTAATATTGTGAACTCTTTGAAGTTAAAGTAAAATGCAAAGGATGGACGCGAATCAATACCATCTCCATGGGGCTAGCCAGCACCAATATTCCATTAGCTGAAAATACATTAGATAGAAAATTGTTGCCAAAATGCTGGCACAATCACAAGAACAAACTGTAAAGGAACAGCTAGATCTTTTTTTTTTTTAATTCATAGGGCTGTAGAAAAACAAATATCACAAGTCAGAAAGGTCATAGCTTGCCATTTCTAGTGTCATTTATTTGAAACAGACACAACTTCAACGCAGCTAAAAAACTGGAAGCATTATTTCCTTTTATTTTCATGTAACATGTTAGAAAAATCAAAAGATACATAGATAAATGATCTTGCCTGAAAAATCTTGAGAGGCACTCGATGTTATTATGGGCAGACTATTTTACTTTGTGCTACATTGTGCTGCAGTTTACTGAAAAGAAACCTTTCAGAACAAAAATAGTTCAATGAAATGCAATTGTAATTCAGAAAAGAACACAAACACAAGTGAAGACCAGCACCAAACTATACAGAATCCTGGTAATTTAGAGGTATCTTTGTTTACTTATAATTTCAATGCTAACCCTTAAATAACTCAGCTGATTACAAAGATGCAAATGAAATATTTTTTTACAGTTCAATCCTATGCATGTCCGCTTACATAAGAAACAAGTTTCATTAACATAGAAGCAAAAACAGATCATTTTGATTTGATGATTTTATTTGTTTGATATAAAAACTTTCTTAGAAGTTTCTGAAGATTTTGGGTTAATCCCAAATTTTATAATCTGGACTTTCACATTTAATTAATTCCTTAAACCATGTATGATTACTAATAGTATTAAATCCTTTTGGTTTAATATTATGCCACACTATGTGATCAGGATAATGTCTTTGTTTTAAAAAAATGCCTCAAGAGTCTTGTGCTCTCAGAATATTAAAGGAACTACAATAGTGAATAGAGGTGTTTCTGCTTTTAGATAGAATGTTATATGTCATAGATAAGCTAAAACCTTTAATTTCCCATTGCATTTTACTACTATGTGAGCTTGATATCCTGTCTTGTTCACTCCATAAATTGAAGAAAGTCAGACTTAATACTATTCTTAGATATGTAAAGTTTGAGCCTTTTCTGCCTTTATTTTTCTACAAAGATTCTTGGATAGCTTTTTCCAAATTGAATTTATGCGTGATTTTCGACATAAATGAAGGAATACCCCAATATCGACAAATTATATTGGGGTAAATATATATTTCTTTCAAGTGAATTTAACTCATCATATATATTGTATACTTTCACACATTTCATTCTATTTATGGTTAATTAAGTGATTTTGTTGGGAAGGAATCCCTTAAGATTATATAAAAACTTAATGCTTTTTATTTTTAATAAAATGTTTTAAAAATTTTAATGGTACTATAATGTTTTGAATTTGAGCCACCCAGAGTTGTTTGCTGAAATGTTGAGCTATAGAAATCAAATAAAGAAATAACATAGATTATAATTATCTTTCTGGAAAAGATGTATTTAATTATTAATTGAACTAAAGGCTTCAGAATTTAGAACCTCTTTGAATTCAGCTTGAAAGCTTAGAAATGTACAATTACTATATTCTGATCATAACATGAAATGCAAAACAACTTTATATTTCATTTTTGTATATCATCTGAAAAGAAATTTAACAAAAACTGGATATCATACTTTTGCTGTTGGGAATGCCATTCAGAAATTGAAATATATATCTGCATGAACTTTAGTGTCACTGCCATACTTTTAGTTGAAATCCATAGGATTTTAACCCAAAATTAGATCAAACATTGTTAATAATATTCTGTATGAAAAACCCTCACCCTAATCTGTCAGAAACCCTAAATTTCTGACAAAATACGACAACTCTGGAAAAATAACGTATTATTTTTGTTACTAAGATAATTTTAAAGATCTTTCTCTTTTTTGTTCTATTTACTTTCTCTTTTGATAAATTACATATTGTTTGATAACTATTTCTCTCCCCCCTCCCCCTTTTATTAGTCTGATGTATAAAAATGTTTTGGAAAAAAAACTCCTTTTAAATGTGCTTCATGTTTTGTGATTCTGCTGTAGGGGGAGGGAGGGAGGGAGGGAGGGAGGGAGGGAGAGAGAGAGAGATCGTCCCTTTGGCAGGAAAGTTCTCCCTCTCTGTATGTATACATTTAGGCATTCAAAAGGAGAAATAGCAACCTCAAGCACTATATTTATAAGAATGCTTTTGAACCCAAAAGATATTCTTAGAAAGGAAGAATGATGGATAGGTGCAACCTAGTATTTGTTAAATATGTGTCCGCTTTCTTGAGATAAAGAGACAAGTGGAATTGGAAGGAATATCAAAAAGCAATCTGATGTTTGATACTTGAACTCTATATTTTAGCAGCTGCTATCTCCATGACAGCCATTTTCATAAGAAAACCTAAAACAAATCTCAAAATTACAAATATGCTCCCCCAGCAAAAAATTTTTAAGAACCCCTGATTTGGTAAATATATGTACTTATATATAAAAGCACTGCAAGGTGGTGCAGTGATTAGAATGAAGTACTTCAGGCTACTTCTGCTGACTGCCGGCTGCCAGCAGTTTAGGTCTCACAGGCTCAAGGTTGATTCAGTCTTCCATCCTTCTGAGGTGGGTAAAATGAGGACCCAGATTGTTGGGTGCAATATCCTGATTCTGTAAACTGTTTAGAGAGGGCTGTAAAGCATTGTGAAGCGATATATACAGTAAGTCTAAGTGCTATTGCTATCTGCATACATACAAATTAAATACTTATGGCATAGAAGTTTTTAAAATGAAATACTCTGTGCAACATGAAAGTTCCATATATACAAAACTTGTTAGCATTACCGCAAGAAAGTATTGATCATATTATTTGGGACTGTGCTTGGTCTCCTTAGTACCATGTGTACAACATATACATACTGTATGTCAGATCTTAGTTGAGAGTAGAGATTCAATTTTCTCAAAAAAAAAAAAAAAACCCAAACAAAAACAAACCTAAGTTATAGTAGTTGGTGCGTAATGGAAAACTTCAAAGCCTGTTCCACTTTACAATCCTTTTGATGGCAGGTTATATCCTGTATATTCCATTTCTTGGCCTTTTCCACTAATGATATCTGCATTAAAAGAGAAATTGTATTTCTCCAGGCTTTGTCCCCTTTTTCTAACTGCTGCTCAGGGAGCTGTCTTTGCAATGCGTTATTTCAAAAAATTATATCTTCCGATGGCTAATTATCAATAACTCACAGTGAATTTTTAGGAAGATAATATAAAGTCAGCTTTATAAAGGGTTCATGAGAGGATTGGTAAGGACATTTGTGCTTTGTCTGATCTGAATCTGTACAGAAGCCTCAGTGTGAGTCAGTGAAAGTAGTATTTTTAGAAATAAAATTTTGATTTATTTATCCAGATTCAGGAAGCAGTCATGATGGTCATAAGAACATTCAAAAATCACTGATGTCTCTAGGTTAGGTTGCACATCAGAAAATGGCATAAAGAAAAGAAATGGAGGAAAAATTGGGGGAAAAAAAGATGAGCATAAAGCCATCAAATCAGTCGAATTAAATTTTAAAGGGTTTTCATTTTCCTAAAGTTCTTTTGCTTCTACATTGCAGCTAGTGGTGGAAGGCAGGACTGCAGAACTAACAGTTGGACTTAGTTTTTCCTGCTGCGTTTGGCTCTAGGCTTCCCAGGCTCTAGAGATCAATGTGGAGGTTTCCAGATCATCTTACTTGAGCTGACAACCAGATTTTAGTTGTATGTTTTGGGGTGGGGTGGGGTGGAGAGTGGTACAGTGATGAAATCCCTGCAAAAAATGACCAAGCTCAGAGAACATAAAAAAACTCCACAGTTCAACCCTGAACTGCATATATTCTATTCTGTTGGTAAGACCCTACAGAGACTTGGCCTCCCTGAGACTGCCAGGTGTTTGGGAAGATACAGCACAGGGTGGCTGAGTTCCCAGTGGGGTGGGGTGGGCTATTGAATATTTGGTTGGGTTTGTATGAGATAGGTAGGGAAATGTAATGATATTTGTGGATGACATTGAAGGATGAAAGAAATATATGCTGCCTAGGAAATATTAAGATAAGGGAGACGAAATCACAGTGGCTTAATGGTCAGATGAACAAAGTTGATCAGGCAGTTAAAAATGACTGTGGTCTTATACTTTCAGATATATAAGATTCTATGAATGTAGCATTAATTATCACCCTGTGTCTAATCTTCTTTCTTTGGAAGGTTGTTGAGGAGTTGGTTGGTCTGCAATTGATGAGAATCTTGGAAGAAGCAGGTAAACAAGATTAATTTCACTCAGGTTTCATGTAGCTCAGAGATGGTTAAACCTGTTTGCTATCCTGGCCTTGCATTGGGATGGTGGTTGATAAAATCCATCATAGTTTTTGTAATTAATAATTATTTTATTCCTATTGTATTCTATTTTTATATTGTTGTTTTTACTGTATGCTATGCAGAGTATACAGAGGCAGCAAGAGTCAGATGGCACCTAAATTAATCAAATTAACTTGAATGTTTGTTGCTTCATTATGTAACTATAATATGTATACATTTTTCTATGCATTTTTCTTAAGATTCACAATTTTGCAAATATGTTTCCTACCATATGTATATTTTTGTAAGCAATTCTCCCCAGTAGGTTTTTTAAGTGCAAAATTTTGTGAATAATAATTTAGAAAAATAAGAATATGTTGATAGGTGGTTGTTTTATGATAGTGTAAGTTTAGGAAATATATAAAGTCTCTTATGATTAAGAATGAATATATTACATAAGAATGGAAATTTTAGCAGTTGAAATTCTTCTAACCCTGTTAATAGAGTTAGCAGCACGACAAGTACAGAACACAAAATATAGAACTTACAATAAAGATTGATGGTAGTTTGGATGCAAATTCCAAGTTTCCTTTAACATTAGACTTGAAAGATGGTTATCTCAGAGACAATATTTCAGATTACAGTAAAAATATTTAGTAGTTAGGATTAGGAAGCAAAATTTGATTTTATATAGGCTGTGAAAGTATATAACAATGTGAAACTATATAACAATCACTTAATGAATTTAATTAGTAAAATACTTATCAGTACAGCAGGAGAGGGATTATATCAATATGTTCTGTCTCGCCTTTCCTCTTTCCCAAAAGATGAAAGAGTACAAACTCACATAAACACAGGCAGGCAAGCTGGCTTGGACTTCACAGAGTTAATTCTTTGGAACTGATAATACTCTTGGCATTCCAATATGTCCTGCCTGCCAAGTCCAAACTGATAACAAATAAAGTTCTACTCACAGAAAATCACAAGGCAGTCCACAAAAATAATCATTCATGAAGAAAATCTAAAGTAAGGTTAAACTTTGTCCCATACAAAGTTTCAGGAGAAAACACACCCACTTTTATCCCCTGTGGAGTGTGGCTCGATGACTCAGCTCACTTTCTGACCCTCCCACACCTCCTATGTTGCTGCTCACATTTCTCCCTATGACGCTGCTTAGGATCGGGCCAACACTCTTCCTCTTTACTCCCTGTCAGGGGCTGCTCTGATATGCCTTCCTTCTGATTAATCTGAGGCTGTTCCTCTTGGTTGTCTGATGTAACCTGAGGCATTATCAGGGAGGAAGGTCCTGGGAAGGAAGGCATTCCCAGTTCCTCCTTCTCATCTTCCAGGTCCTCTTCCTCTGACGGCATAGGTTCGGGAACCGGGGCCACAACACAATACTTTAAAGAATGATGAAAATAATTAATTTTAGTTTATTTTGTTTGGGAATCTATAAATCATTTGATAAAGTGCAGTAATTTCTTCTGAAAAGTATGATAGCTATGGAGCTCAGCTTTAGAACCTGCTTTGAATAGTAGAGTCCTAACAAACTACAATGTTATTTAGCATGTATAGAATTATAATTGGTCCCAAGCAAGAGAATCCTTATGTCAGTTGTGTATAAAAATTTGAATATAATTCAGCCTTTTCTTCGTGAGCAGGAGAGGTTTTTTTTTTCAAAGGCAAGGATTAAAGAATGCATAAACCCAGACAAAGAATTTCACTGTACTTTAATTAGGAAACAGCCCTGCTTATACAATGATATGTCCTTATCCTCCTCCCCCTGATTAAATCGAGGATTATCAAGAAGTATGACATGTGCATGTTATGAAATAGCATTACTCTGTCTAACTTCTGTTTGTTCATGTGTAAAACAGAGATTTACCTTTCTCACTTCTTATCCCAGCAGGTGACCTGTATCATCAGAACAGAACCAGCAGGGTTGTCTATTCAATATGCCTGCAGTAGCCTGTAAAAATCTCTGGATTCAGTGTTTTAGTCTACAAAAAGGTAGACTAAACTTCCTTCCACATCTAAATACTAAGAATGAGTCATTTGCAATTGTTTTTTTTTTCCAGTTGAGTATTTAGGCTTTAGTTTTAATAGCTGTTTGACAACTGAAGACATAATGTTCCAGAAGAAAAGAAAGAAACACAATACACCGGGTTTTATGGCACTCTCACTAGAATGTCTAATCAGCTGCACACAGGAACTCTTCAAACAGATCTGAGGTAATGTGTGGCACAGCCAGATAATTTTGACAAAGTTCAGTTCTCTAATATTTGCAATTAAACCATCAGCACTAAAGGGGAAAACACAAATGTACTGTTATTGCATGCAAAGGAGACTTCATTTGGTCAATACTAAGCTGTTTTCTATATAAGTGTGGTACAAAGGGTCAAGTAGGAAATGGAAACCAACGGATCCAATCAGCTCCTACATATGTAATAAAATCCAGTATTAGCAAGTAGCAGAGGAACAAAGCAGTCATCTCATCAACATGTCTGCCTCACTAGATCTGTGTGATTAATCCCAAATGGACGTCAACAGGGATTTAGTGTAAATGGAATAGAAGGCTATTCCTGAGAAAGAGGCTATTTATATATATTACTAATGTCCCTATTTTTTTAAAACAACATCAGCAATAAACTTCTAATTAATATTGAAAGTCTGACAGCTCCTTCAGGATTATTCATAAAATAGGATAGAACAAAAATATGAATTAGCAATTGACATTCTTGTTATCTTGTAAAAGAAGTCTGCAATTCTTTTTCTAAATTTCACTGTTGCATCATCTCTGCATTTTAAATTATTTTCAAATGACAAATAATTTGCAATAAAACATTTATGATGCTTGTATATAGAAACAAAAATTTTAATGATATAGTTGGGGAAATACTAAATAAGCCTTAAAAAAACAAATTAGCGTAATAAGATTACACTGAGTTATTTTGCCATCACAGGAGACATTCTATCTTGTCTTTGTATTCAATATTTTCAAGCTGTAATTAGGAGTTTAATTTAAATGTATCCTTTCATCAGTGAAAGTTTCTCTCTAAACCTAGAAAAGCTCTGGATCTAGTACAAGTAGTCCTTGATTTATAAATGTAATGGAACTCTGAAGCTGACCTGACTGAAGCCATTTTTGATCATTTCAGTGTTGCTACACTGAAGCTGAGGGATAGGGAGGGGGTATTTGAAATTGAGGGGATTCCATAACCAAAACAAAATATTTTCTCTTGGGGATCAAGGGCATCCTCACACCTGGTCAGAGGAAGGCAGAGTGATGCATCCCGATTGCCAGACCACACCTTGATTGGACCATGTGACTAACTGTTTTGAGAAAGTAGAAAAACTTTTATTTTTAATTAGGTGAAAACCATGGGAGGCTTCAGAGTTGATTTTCACCAGATCTGTGATAGGCCATTATCATAATCATTGTAAAAATACATTCATCATAGCAATAGCACTTAGATTATATACTGCTTCATGATACTTTACAGACCTTCTAAGCACTTTACAGTCAGAATATTGTCCCCAACAATCTGGAACCTCATTTTACCAAGCTCAAAAGGATGGAAGGCTGAGTTAACCTTGAGCCAATCAGGATCGAACTCCTGGCAGGGGAATGCAGAGTTAGCTTGCAATACGGCATGCTAACCATTCTAAACACTATGTTATCATAGCTCATGAAACATGTTTCATTTTTTATTTGAATTACATCATTTGAACAAGTAGAAAAAAAATGATATGCTATTTGGGTAAAGATGCTTGGGATAAAAACACTATTCTGTAAGAAAAAAAATCTACATGTTGCTGTTGCAAGTGATTTTTTTTAGATGAATAAATAGGAAGAAATCATTTATAGGGAACCTGATTATAATGCTCCACATCTATTATTGGATCAAGGCCATAGTCTTCACATATGATATTTTGTCTTTTGTTAAGACAAAATATTATCAATCATTCTACAAAGGATTATCTAACTCTTGGGAGATTTTGCATGCAGTATATTTGTTTATAAGCTAAGGAAAAAAAGCTAAGAAGAATCAGAAGATAAATTCAATCATAGAGAGTAATCAATCAAGTGCTAAAATGATAGATGGAAATAACTTTTCTCCAGGAAAGCCAGCAAACAGTACTGTTTTGCAAAATTAGGTTGAATAACTTGAACATGTCAAAGTACTGCAAAATGTAAATTTATGTCTTAGGTTTTCAATGTGAAAATATACAGCTATTGTGTCTGCAATATCAAATAAATAAATAGAAAATCTGAACTGATAAGTAATATTATTTATTGTTTATAAAAATGTAGCCACTATATATTGATCTAATAATTAAGAATATAGTAGGAATTTTTTATAGTCAAATGTTTAGGTCATAGTCATCCATAATTAAAACCGGGCTTCAATATGTATGAGACCAAGAAGCTGAATTCTTTTCTTGGAAACAGCAGTCAGGATGAGGTGATACAAAACAAACTTCAACTTCAAAGCTGGCCTTCTGGCAAAGCCACATTTTCCACAAAAGGACAGTATAAAGGTTACATGGCTTTTGAATATATATTCTCCACGAAATTGAGCTCATTTCTGATCATTTAATAGACATGTCCATGGAATTTGACATTCCAGGATATTTTGAAATTCCCAGCCAGTATTTTGGATTGCAGCAGAATGCAAATTTAATAAACAAAAACTCTAGCCACGGGATTCCATGGGAATCTGCACTAGCGTTACAAAGGGTGAAATTCACTTTGCTTCCAAGCCCAAGGGCCATTATTTGCTAAGCCATAATTTCAGAACTGATGTGTGTATAAATATGTGTTTGGAAATTTGCATGCATATTCAGCATAAAGTTCCAAGTAACAGTTGGATAGGTATCTTAGATATATGAGCCTTGATCATTTTTCCAAGACTTTGGGAATAGAGATTATTTTGCTAGAACACTGACAGACATTATACGATCTCATTTCAAAAACCAATACAGACTAAAAGAGGCGTTGGTAGACTTACCAGTGAACGCCCTTTCTAGACATGCTGTGATAGAGTCCAGCATTGAGTATAACTCCACCCTGTTATGACGTGAGCTGCGTCTGTCGCTATGAAAGGTTCACTTCTACTGAGAGCCCTAGCTTTTCTGGTGAAGTATCTTGACAGACTAGGATTGTCTCTGGAATATAAACAAATAGAATGAGCATACAACCACTTCCCCTACCTGAGAATACTAGACCAGACGGCCACAGGATGGGGCTGGACTCTATTGCAGCATGTCCAGAAAGGGCGTTCACTGGTCAGTCTACCAATGCCCCTTCTCCATCACGCTATTCTAGAGTCCAGCATTGGGACATACCAAAGCCTGCATGCCCAAGGGAGGAACTTGGCTGGTCCTCTTAATCCAACTCAGGAACCACCCTTTATCCAAATGCAGCCTTTGCAGATATAAAGGAGTCCAGCCGGTAATGTCGGACGAACGGGAAAGGCGAGGTCCATGTAGCAGCTCTACAAATTTCTTAGATCAGAGTCTGCGTGGCCCAAGCTGCTAAAGTCACTGTGCTCCGGTTAGAGTGTTCAGTCAGTTTCATGGGAGCTGGCAAGCCAAGAGTTTCATATGCAGGAGAAATGCATGCTCTGATCCACAAACTCAACATGGGAGATGAGGCCTTAGACCCCAAGGAGACAGGTTGAAAAGACACAAACACTGACTCAGATTTGCGAAAAGGTGCAGTTCGTTTGACATAAATCCTGAGTGCCCTTTTCACATCCAATGTATGCCACTGATGTTCCAATAAATGTTGGGGTTTGGGACAAAAGTCAGGGAGAACAATACTTGAGCTCTATGAAACCAAGAGTTATTTTTTGATATAAATGAAGGTTCCAGACACAAAACCACCCAGTTGTCATGAAACATACACAAATCTGGCCTTACTGAAAGGGCAGCTAATTCAGACACCCTCCTGGCTGACGTAATAGCCACCAAGAAGGATACCTTCAGAGTTAAAATACAGAGGCCTGCTGTTCATAAAGGCTCAAAAGGAGGGCCCGAGAGGGCTTGGAGAACCTTAGGCAAGTCCCAGGTGGGATATCTATGCACAATGGGTGGTCGCAGATTTAAGGCTCCCCTCAGAAATCTGTGGATCAAAGGGTGGTGGGAGAGGGATGTGTTTCAGGGATGTCCCATGAAATTACTGAAGCTAAGGCCACCACCTGCCTGCGGAGGGTGTTAGGCATGAGGCCCTTGTCCAGCCTGTCCTGGAGAAACTGAAGGATCTCTGGAACAGATGCTGAAGAGAGGTTCTGGGCTCTCTCCAAGCACCAGTCACTGAGTTTCCTCCAGGTGGCATTGTAAAGTTGGGTTGTAGACTTTTTATGTGAAGCCTGTATTATGTTAATTACACTATCTGAAAGGTTGGCCTCTTTCAACAACTTCCACTCAACCATCAAGCAGTCAACTGAACCATTGGGGTTCTGGATGCAGAAGGGTCTGACTGAGAGGGATCCGAGAGGCCAGGATTTTCCAAGGCCTCTGAACAGACAGGTTCACCAGGTCCGCAAACCAGGGTCTCCTGGGCCAATATGGGCCCAACAGAATCAGCTCCGTCTTTTCCTCCAACATCTTCCAGATGACTACCGGGATGATTGGAAGGGTTAGAAAAGGCGTAGAGGAGATCTGGGGGCCATCTGCTCTGAAGTGCATTGCTTCCCTGCCCTCCCTGGGTTGGGAACCTGGAAAAAAAACTGTTTACCTGTGTGCTCTGGGGAGTAGCGAAGAGATCCACCTCTGGAGTTCCAAAAATGTGGGACAATTCTATGAACAGGGGAGGATGGAGTCTCCATTCCAAGTGGTCGACTTGAGATAGACTCAACCAATCTGCCTAGGAGTTGTCGACTCCCTAAATATCGTCCACCCTGAGAGACAAGAGATTCCGCCCATCTCCCCAGACATTCAGCCTCCCACAGCAAACCTCCAGATCTGGTCCCTCCTTGCCTGTTGAAATGAGCCTTAGCTGCTATGTTGTCTGTCATGACTAGCACATATGATATGGGATATGGAGGTAAGCCTCCATGAGGTTTATGGAAGAGAGGAGAACATCCTCTCGGATGCTCTGAAGAATAGAATGTAGGGTCTGCATCTTAAAATGCCTGTATGAGATGAATTTGTTCAGAAGCTTGAGATCGAGGATTGCTCTCCACCCCCCCTGTGGCCTTCAGGATAACAAAGAGGTGGGAGTAGAAGCACAACCTCTGCTGATCCCATGGCACTCTTTTGATGGCTCTGATGTCCACCAGTTGATGGGTAGCTGAATCCATCAGGGCCTGTTTAGATGTGTCATGAGAGGTAGGACAGCTGACAAAAAATGATGGAGGGGGAGAGAGAAATTCTACTCGAAGGCCCAATGATATTGGACTGGTGACCCAGGCATAGTTAGTTGATTCCACCCATCTGGATTTTAAAAAAGGTCAAACAACCTCCGATGGGAGGGTAGTGGATGCAGTTACTGAGAGCACCTGAATGAATGACCTCTTCCCCTTCGAAACGGCTGCTTACCCAAGAATTGTTGTTGTTTGGGTTGGCGGTCCTGCTGTTGTTCCCGACGAGGGGGATAGGTTGTCTAGTTGTGACTGAAGTGAGGGGTGTTGACTGACCTGAAGGTTTGTGTGGTATGTTGAAATCTGACCCCTTGGAAGAAGTAGACAGCACCTTTCTCTTGTCTTGTGTTTCCACAAGTATGTATGGCTCTACATACATTCCACATGTATGGCTCTAAGTCTGCTACAAAGAGGTTTTCTCCTGAGCAAGGGGCCACTGCCAACTTCCACTTACTCTTGGAGTCGGTTTGCCAGTTGCGCATCCACAGCAGGCGCCTGGCAAACACAGAAAAGGCCATTGCCTTTGTGACGAATTTGGTGGAGCTTAAAGTGGTGTTGGTGGTGAACTCGGCTGCCACTATTATTTTTGAGGTCCTGATGGGACCTAACATTGGCAATGGGAACTCTGTCCTGAAGTTGATGCAACCAGAAAATAGACAACCTGGTAAAAAACGAGGCTGTGGTGGAAGCTTTCACAGCCCGAGCTGCAGCCTGGTGTGTGCGCTTCAGGGTTTGTTCCAACTTTTTGTCCTCCGGTTGTAAAACATCCTCCGGTTCCGTAGGGGTACCTGAGGAAGTGAAGGTGGCTATCACTGGGGAATCTACTTCTGGGAGAGCTAATGCATTAGCCAAGGTGGGACCTACATTAAAGAACCTCTTGTCCTGGGAAGAAGGGCGAGGCCCTGACAAGGGGTTCTCACGCTGGTCCTTTACTACATCGAAGAACAACAAGGGAGATGGGAGAACCTCATTTCAGACCACTGGTTTGGAGAACAGTGCATCTCCCTGGCTTGAGGGACCAGCCTGTGGTTCTGGTGACACCTCTTCTGGGTTTAACTGGGCTGTAACCAGAGCCTTCTGTAGTAAGGGCCGAAACAAGGAGGGCTTAAAGATAGTAGATGTGGATGGTTGTTCTGGTTTGGTTTCCCTTTCGTCGGAGAGGAAGGGGTCTTTAATTTCCTCCTCTTCCTCCTCTGAGGAACTACCCTGTTCAGAGTGGTAACTACCCTGTCATCCTGTCCCTCCCAGCTATAAAAATGACTAGGGGCATACATGGGTTCTGAAATGGGAACCTCCCTCCATTGAGGGAGGGTTATCCTGAGAGAAGGAAGAATGGATACCTAAGCCTCTGCCTGGGGGTGGGGGGTGGAGGAGGTGTTTGAGACCTTCAGCAATGCCCTGTCTGACTTCTACTGAAACTACTTCCTGGATGTCTTGGGGCCTGTTTTCCCAGGGAGGAACTATCATCTGGAGCCTAGTCACAGAGGGGATAAGATTAGCTTGCTCTCTAAACCTGTAAACCCCAAGGAATAAGCCTTCTCAGGGTTAGGTGTAGCTGTATTCCAAGTAGGTGGCCTGTAAGAAGGGCCTGATAAACTCAGGTCCTGGGGAAGGGATTCATCCTGCCTTTCAGGTGACCAGGTCCGTAGATGGCTAGCCGGACTGCTATCTTCCCTCTCTGTGCCTGCAGCTTGTTCTTGTAATTGTTTTTCTAAAGCATCATGTCTTCTCTTTTCTGCCCTAAGTTCAGACTTGGAGACCTTCTTGGAGGCTAGGGCCCTGACCTTGATCTTTGCTGTGGCCTTCCTGTTGGCTGAACGGACTCGTGGTCATTTTCTTTTCATAACCCTTTTGGGGGTTTGAGAGGTCTGAATGCTCTGCATGCCTGATGGTCCTGGCTGGCCCAATCTATTTCCACTGCTCAAGGAAGAAACACCGGAGGTGCTGTCAGCTCCTCCTGATGGTGTTTTCTGAGCTAAATGGCCAGGAGAGAGATAGGATCACTACCTCAGGACCCACTAAAAAATGGCTCCCGGAGAAACTCAATCACAAAATGGCCATCAGCCACAAGGCGAGGGGCCTTGAGGCCTTCAATGATCCCTATCGCACATTTGAATCCCTAGGGCTTGTTGCTGTGGCCTTTGTTTGGCAATTTATAATGCCGGATTAATATCTTTGTAGAAGGAAGATTGCCCCTCCAATCGATGCAGCAGTAGAAGGGAGGTTGGTTGGGATCAGGTCCAATCTCTGAAGAGTCTACGAGGGCAGCTGTTGTAAAACTTTGATAGTTTATGGCCTAATAAATCTTCCGGGACTTGAGCAGCCTTGGGACGTTTTTCCAAGCTGTGCAGCCCAGAGAAAAGCTGCAGAGGAGGCTGTTTTGATGTTAATTAGCCTCTAGCAAGTCTGAGGGAGGTTCCGCGGCATTTTGGCTGATCGCACTTATGGTTTGCGTGTTAGTGCCTTGCTGAGGCAGCTGGCAGCTGGAGGAGAGTGGATCTCTGCTCTCCTCATGAGAGCTACCCTGAGAGCTTCTCTCCATCCTGATGATTCTTTTTTTCTTTTTTTCAATGATTTTGTTTTGAGGAATGCTAATTAACTCAGAGTCCAGAGACAATAGCTGATATGTCCAAGAGCTGAGTTGAAAAGCTGTGGCTCTCAGCAGAGGCGAACCTTTTAGAGTGGCAGACTCAGCTCAGGTCATAAGAGGGCGGAGTTTTATCTAATGTTAGGACTCTAGAGCAACGTCATGGAGAATGTATTAATCAGGGCATTTTTCTTTCTACAAAATATACATAGAAAAATATGAAACAGTAACTTCAGGCTTTTCAAAGAAAAATAGGAAGAAATAACTGACAGTAATCATATTACTTTATAAGATAAAAGAAAAAAAGAACAGAAAGAAATTCAATTTTCTTAAACAAATAGACTGAAACTGCCCAGGATTAATGTTTTCGACTGAATGAAATAAGTTTTTTTTATTTTAGCAGTTAGCTGTTCTAGCAGTATTCTCTTGAGCTAATCTGAACAATAACCTGATCTGTTAAATTACACAAATTTGTCTTTATAATACGTAACTAAGGTATTATAAAGAAAGTGTCATTAGTCAGACAACCATAACAAAGCAGCATAGCTGTCCATTGAACCATTATCCATAATGTTTTAGCAGATGTAATTTGATAGAACTTAAGTTGCATTAGAATTATGGTCAGACAACTTTTCCAAAGCATATGTTGAAATTACTGTTTTTTTCTCCATTCTGCAGGATTCTGCACTTTGAAAAATACATTAATTTAAAAAAAAATGAAAAGTGTAGAATGAAACTACATAAAATTCCATCACATGTTTGCTATCATTATTGAATAAAGAGAGCTACATATCTGCCTCCTTTTTCTGCATGCATATTCTGTTATTGTTTTAGTATATTTTGAACATTGAACAGGATTTCTCTATCCTAGATCTCATATTTAATGAGTATGAAAGTAATATTTTGCCAAATTAATTTGGAATACTTTATCATGCTTTTTAGTTATGAGTAAATTCACAATATCAAACAACGATAAGACTTTTCTAAGAGTGGAGACCAATTGAAAACTTCAAATAAAAGACTATATTTGTATGGAAAAAAATGGCAAGGCTCAATTGCCTGCAATGTTGCCTTGAGGATTATCTTTCTAACTTTTGCTGTTCACTCATAGTCTTTTTAGAATGTACATTCATAATCCAGATAATATAACAGGGTTTTATTGTTTATAAACAAAATAAATAGATTTTGCAGATTTAAATACACTGAATTCAATTCCCATTATCACAACCACAATGGTGTGCTAAAAAGTATATATTATACATCTTGAATAGTCATTGCATTTGAGTGGGTGTAATGGCATAGTAGTTAAGATGTTGAGCTAGCCAACTGGAAAGATGACAGTTCAAGATTGAAGTGCTGCACGACAGGATGAGCTCCCATTCTCACCCCAGCTCCTGCACATCTAGCAGTTTAAAAGCATGTAAATGCAAGTAGATGAATAGGTACCATTTTGTTGGAAAGATAACAACATTCCATGTACCTTTGGCATATAGCCATGCATGTCATAGGAAATGTCTTTGGGCAATGCTGGCTCTGTTGGTCAAGAAACAGAGATGAGAACTGCCCCTTAGTATTACACACAACTGGAAAGAGAAACCGTTATCTTTAGTCATTGCATAGTTCCATTTTTATAAGTATATAGTTATGGTCAGGCATTTGTATTCTATAATCACAATGCTGGATGATATTAAAAGGTTTATTTTTATATTCGGCCTGAAAGAAAAAAAGTATAATTGTATTTATTTGAACCTTAACATAAATCAATCAACCAGCCAGCTTTCATGCCCAAGGCAGAACTAAAACTCAGTGTCTTCTGGTTATTAGGTCAGCACTTATTATACCAAAGAATGAAAGAGTTTGAACTTAATGGTATTAAGTAGAAATAAAAACTGAAGCAAGTATATACAGACATCTTCCCATTGTAAGATTCAGGGATATGTTATTTATTTATTCAATTTCTATGCCTGCCCATCTAAAATACATGATTCTGAGTGGCTAACAATACTTAAAAATGAGGTGGAAAACCAATCTAATGTTACTTGCATAGCACAGAACTATGTGCAACTCTGCATGAGGTCTGTTTCTAAGAAAAGTATAATCCTGAAGCAATCTTACAAGGTATCCCTTTGCAAAGAAACAATGTCACTGTCTGAGACCAATCATATGTGACTGACCATTCTTGTATCTTTCCAAAGTACAATTATACCTCTATGAAAAAGTGAACAATATTGGCAATATTCTGTCTTTCTGATTCCAAGCTGCCCTGAAGATAAATAGCAAGCAAAACTTCAAAGTATTGGAGGATATAAAAATGTGTATTCCACATTTTCACAAATACATTCAAAGGAAAAGCGTCCATAAAGAATCCCCTCAACAGATAAAATGCATGAAAAGATTTGCCATTTCCTTTTTAATTAGGTTACTTCCTATCACTGATAGTATCCTTGTCAGGAAGGCAGTCATACCAATCTTTTCCTATATGGTAGAACACAGACACATGGAAGGAATTACTTCAGTCTTTTATCTAAGAGGATTAGCAGATAAATAAATTTTAAAAAATCCATTCCACAAAAATGAAATTGAGTTTGAAGATGAATCTTGCACAGTATGTCATACTAATTTCTTACACCATAAAAGTAAAGAATTAAAATGAAAACCAGACTGGACAGAAAATTGAATAAAAATGCTGTGTTTTAAAATATGATGAAAACTGACTTACTGTTGATGATGTGATTCAAGATATCTTCTTTTTCTCTAAATTCACCTTCCTGTAAGAACAAAACATCCAAGGAAATGTTATTGATTTTACTAAACAATATAGAATACTATTCTATAATAGTTCTAAATGAAAGAACAGAGATGGGCAGCTTATGGTCTTCCTGGGAATGAATTTAACCATTTAAACCAATCAAATGAAAATGTCAGAATCTAATAGAGAAACCCAGTATGACCAATACTCAGAGGTTTATATGACTAATTAAATCTGAAAGGCCATAGAGTGCCAACACTTGTAGTAAGACAATGCAATTTCATCAGGATTTGTAGAGAATCAGTTTGGGACATGTATAAGCAACATAAATAGTTAGAAGATAGAACCCCAAAGAATAGGTCATTAGATACAGATGGGTAGTTTTCCTGCTTTCTGACACCTTTTTTCCTTTGATATTTTCTACTCTCTTTCGCAAGCAGAAGCCTGCAGGGTAGAAACAGAGAAATCTTGGTTTACACTGATCTTCTGCACCCAGCAGTTTAGATCAAAGTCTACAGGAAATCGATTCAAGAATCATATTTAGACTAGGGACACAGACTGGCTATCCCTGCCATATAATAAGATTTGTGTTACTCTGCCACTATCTGCTACAATTAATATTGACTGGCCACAACTATAGGAAAAGGAGAAATAGTACAGTGGCATTTTAAATTAATTGATGCATTGTCATTTTCAGGACAACTTAATTTATTAGATGAGGTGGTTAGGATGATTTTTTAGACTGTGTACAAGGAAGAGTTTTTCTGTATACACAATTCCACAGAATTTTATACAGGGTTGTATGGATAATCTTCAGAAAAAAAACCCGGTTCTTTTATAATGCTATCTTTTGCTACATGTTTGCACAGATGTTTTGTCAACACAAAAAAATCCCAAGTATTGTTTTGTAAGGATCAGGGTTATTAACAAACTTTTATATGGTAAAGATGGGAGTGGGGACTATGTCAGCTTTTCTTATATAACCACATTAGAAAGCAATAGTAATGGAGTGTTTCTTATTATAAATATTTCTCTTGCAAAATTAATTTGCTCTTACTTATATGTCTTATATGGTTTGCTATTAACTTTTAAGTTTTGGCCTTTCAAATATGTTCAGGATAATAGGAAAACATGAGATAGAAGAAAAACTGCTGAAGAATTTTAAATGGATTTTAAAAAAAACAATATTGCAATATTTTTAAAATATAAAACTAGTGTAAGGGAAGTTGAAAATCAATAATACAAATATTTAAATTTTAATCAGGCTCATAATCATTTTCACTATATATCATGTAATTATATAAGATGAAAAAAGGAAAGTTATTCATTTTATCTCTTTATTTTAAAACATTTAGCCTAGCTTTCTCCCTTTTTTCTCTCTCTCTATATCAGATGCCATAAAGATAAACTGCCCTTTCCCATCCCATAATAGTAAAACACACTTGTCTCCAATTTTAATTTCAATTCCTGAAATCACTGCTGTCTCATAAAAAATCACTGCTGTCTCATAAAAAACAGGGATAAGAAAATATTATTTTGTAAAAATAGTGTCCATTTGCTTCCATCTTCTTATATTTAACCCATAATTCTTTGTATAACATACTGGAACATTAAATCAGCCATTCATGGCTATGTTTCCTTTGAGTCCACTGCACAGGGTGAAATCTTGTAATGACAACTGTATTTCCTAAACTGTTATTGCAACATCTGTCAACTACAAGATCCTGAATTAATTTTAATAATGTTTCAGAGAATCTTTTCTTTTCATGAGAAATACTGTAGAATATAATGATTTTAGCTATAACTGCCTGCCTTTTGCAATATCACATCACAATGCAGTATATTTTTATAACAAGAAAGGATTCTTTCAAGACTCTAGAGCAATCAAATACATAATGTGCATCATATGTTTAATTTACTCATAAGATTCTACGGATTGGGATGAGTGGTTTCACTGAGATTTGATTCTGGAAAAGCCTGAAGACAAATAGAATGAAAAAATTAGTCAACAGCAAAAGGAAATGGGGAAAAAAAAAAACTCTTAGCATTACATACCAAATGAATACATAAGAAAGAACTAATGGAATAACAGATTTTGAAGAATGGATCTACTTATATGTGTCATCAACCCACTATATTTAGAAAATAAAATTGCATGGTGTACAGTATGTGAATTCCTAATACGAGTCCATATATCATTATAGTGGATACCTCATCATCTCTATTCCCTGTAGAAAGCAAACTGCCTTGGATTCCTCAGTGATCCCTTCCAGCTATATGATTCTATGTCTCAAAAGAAAACTTGGGAAAAGTTCAAAATGCTCAGCCATGGAGTAATCTTGAATTGTTTTTTTCTCTTTTTATGACCCTTTAATCTCTTTGTTTTGGAGTGGAGTTAAGGTGACTGATTGGAGCTGAAAGTTTATTGGCTGGATGCCTTTCCTGATGCCTATGCAGAGTTTGGAGCACATATTTTCTCTTTGTTTTCAGAAATCTGCCACTGCCTAGGATTGAATTCTAACTTTCCGAGTGGGAAGTAACTTTCCACTCATCAGGCAGCTTGAATGAAATGAATTACTATATTTAGAAACTGTAGCAAACAAGTCATTTCCTCAAAATTAAACTGGTATATAAATTAAATATTATTAAGATTTTCTGGCCTGTTTTGCTTTGCTATGTGCTTAGAAATAAGATATTATATAAAGCATATAAAACAGAAGAACTTCATCATATCATAAAAAAGAAATATGAATAATTTTCTATAAACCAGGCATGGAGAGACTACAAGTATTTCCTCCTTAAATTGATAGTTGAACTACTAACATATGCTGTTTTCATTTTACTTTGACACTTTTTAAGGAAGCGATAGAAAGGCTGTTTGGCTCATAAACTCTGAAATGGCCCTTAGATGACAAACGGTAGAAATTACCAGTGAACTCTCCATCTGCCTGAATTTGCCATACAATGATTATCCCAGTTGCTGGATAATATGGATAGTAATGGATAGATAGTATGGATGGATACAATGATAGGAACAGAAAGGCGACCATCCAATAAAAGAATATATCACATATTCCTGTATTATTTATATAGAAAAATAATCCAAGAAATGTTCAAAGTAGAATGAACAAAATGTCCTTGGGTTTGTTCACTCGGTTAAATGGACTATTTCAACTGAAAATATGAAGGGCCAGCAAATGAAGGCAAGAAGTGGTAGGTATGTGGTGTATCAACATTATATTTTAACTGCTGGTTCTAATATGAAGGAAGAAAATAACAAAGCATTCTTTCCTTTAGGCAGCAAAAGTCTAAATAAGGTACTAGTCATCCAGACAGCAGTCTCAGTTCATAATCCAAAATGCATGTAGCTAAATAGCAGGATTATTTCTGAGTAAATCAAACTCCTACCATAATCTCTGTTACATTTTAATCTCCCAGAAAAATGTTTAGTCTTAAACAGCATGCAATGCTTACCAACTTTACATAGTACATTTAATAAAACTTTTGTGTCTATAATTTTAACTTCATTATTTCAAGAAGCTATAAAATACTTTGTAAAAATGAACAATCATTTCCCAGAGCTAAAAGAAGTTACAGCACAGATCTATAGATTAGCACACAGTTTAAATGTGGATCCCATCACAACCTCCATTTAAAATACTATCCGTTCAGGCACAAATGGATTGCTATGGCAACAAAATCCTAAATACCAGGTAATAAAAATGTAAATTATTGATGGACTCATAGTTCTGTCTCTTGGACACTCTCTCCCTAAAAAATCAACTCTTATGCAAACTAGTAAAGAAAAAAAGCTTGGTAACGTTTATTTTCCACAGTAAGTGCTTAATCTAAAGGGATTTCATTAAATATTATGGCTCAAATTTTTATTCTTATAGCAGCAGTCAGCAAGCAGAGATTACAGCTGAAATGCCACCATTCAAGTTATGGCTCCCTGAAGTCAGGAATTTGCACTAACATGACCGAAACCACCTGACGTGGTTTTTTTATATATATTTCATTTTTAACTGTTCTGGCTGGCAATCTTTTAGCCACAATAACAGTGCTGGTCAGCAATATATAGAACACAAGTATAATCAGCAAATACATAGTACTTTAAAAATAATTAAAAAGGCAGAAAAAAAGAGAGTGAAAAGAAAAAAAATAGCAAGTTGTCAAGTGTTAATGTATTCTCCCTGGAAATTTTCCAAATTTCAGAATGATTCCAAACAGAATCTTCTGATATAAACTACAAGCATAATTAAAACCATATTATTAATAGTATGCTTAAACATAAGTACACCATGGTACGTTATGCTCATACTAATGAGTAGGACAATTTAAAATTTAGCATATATTTATTATTCTTGAACCATGCTATTTTATGAGCAGTGAACAGTAATTCTTAAAACATAAATGTGTGCCTTCAAGTCAACTCTTGGTGACTGCATGGACAAGTCCTTGCAGTTTTTTTGAAAATATTTTTTTTCTTTTGAAATGGCTTTGCTAGGGTTGAAAATCAAGTCACCAAGCTAGAATTAGAACCCACAGTCTAGAACTAGAACCCAGTTTCTAGCCTAATAACCACTACATCAATTTGGCCTTCTTAAAATATTTATGCCCTAAAGAAATATTGTGTACAGATTGTATGATCATGGAAAAAGTTTCTTTCAAGTAAATGCTAGCAATTCCAAATACAGATATCAGTGAAAACTTTATGGTTATAGAAATGTTCTTCCAATCATTAAAGGTAATAAAAATACTATTAGTTGTATTTAGTTTAAAAATGTTCATTGGTTCAAAGGATAAACAAAATACATGCAAATAAAATTAAATTTAAATTGTGCTGTTTTTCCATTTATCTTTATCTTTTATTTTATTGCTTTAATTTTTCAACATTTTATTACAGCTTTGGTGAATATAATTCACATATAAACCCAAAGATGAAACTTACTCTTTACAATTAAAGGTAAACAGAAAAGCTGTTTTGTAAGGAACACCTAAAGTAGAATAACTATTGATATACTTTGTTCTAGTGTACATATATTATGTGAAAATGGATCTTTACAGTTTCCTAGTTCAAACTCTGTTCAATGCAGGATTTATTCTACAGAATATAACACACAAATAAGCATAAATTCTACTTAAATATGTGAAGAAAAACAGCCAGCATTGTCCTTATTAAAAATAATTAAAAGAGACTTTATCTTAGTAAAAACTAGTACTAATGAGAAAACTAGTACTAATGAAAGTTTTCAACATCAGTCACTTGGACATAATATTAGTAGTGTTTATTATTTTACAATAAAATGTGACTCTAAGTTGCCTGGATGAAAGGAATGATTTTTAAAAAGTTTTGTTGTAAATTCCATCAAAGCAGCATACTGCTACTCGAAACACATTTTACCTAATTTAATTAATATGGCTGCAATCTCTGTCATAACTTTGATATCCATTCCTCCCTTGTATGTAGCACTAACATACACTGCTCAAAAAAAATAAAGGGAACATTTAAACAACACAATGTAACTCCAAGTCAGTCACATTTCTGTGAAATCAAACTGTCCACTTCGGTAGCAACACTGATTGACAATCAATTTCACATGCTGTTGGGCAAATGGAATAGACAACAGGTGGAAAGCATAGACAGTTAGCAAGACATCCCCGATTCTGCAGGTGGTGACCACAGACCACTTCTCTGTTCCTATGCTTTCTGACTGATGGCTTGATCACTCTTGAATACTGGTGGTGCTTTCACTCTCGTGGTAGCATGAGACGGAGTTTACAACCCACACAAGTGGCTCAGGTAGTGCAGCTCATCCAGGATGGCACATCAATGAGAGCTGTGGCAAGAAGGTTTGCTGTGTCTGTCAGCGTAGTGTCCAGAGCATGGAGGTGCTATCAAGAGACAGGCCAGCACATCAGCAGATGTGGAGGAGGCCGTAGGAGGGCAACAAGCCAGCATCAGTACCGCTACCTCCGCCTTTGTGCAAGGAGGGACAGGAGGAGCACTCCCAGAGCCCTGCAAAATGACCTCCAGCAGGCCACAAATTTGCATGTGGCTGCTCAAACGGTCAGAAACAGACTCCATGAGGGTGGTATGAGGGCCACAGGTGGGGGTTGTGCATACAGCCCAACTCCATGCAGGACGTTTGCCAGAGAACAACAAGAGTGGCAAATTCACCACTGGCTACCTGTGCTCTTCACAGATGAAAGCAGGTTCACACTGAGCACGTGTGACAGACGTGACAGGATCTGGAGACACCATGGAGAGGGTTCTGCTGCCTGCAACATCCTCCAGCATGACCGGTTGGCAGTGGGTCAGTAATGGTGTGGGGTGGCATTTCTTTAGGGAGCCACACAGCCCTCCATGTGCTCACCAGAGGTAGCCTGACTGCCATTAGGTACCGAGATGAGATCCTCAGATCCCTTGTGAGACCATATTCTGGTGCGGTTGGCCCTGGGTTCCTCCTAATGCACAACAATGCTAGACCTCATGTGGCTGGAGTGTGTCAGCAGTTCCTGCAAGACTAAGGCATTGATGCTATGGACTGGCCCGCCTGTTCCCCAGACCTGAATCCAATAGAGCACATCTGGGACATCATGTCTCGCTTCATCCATCAACACCACATTGCACTACAGACTATCCAGGAGTTGGGGGATGCTTTAGTCCAGGGGTGGGAGAAGATCCCTCAGGAGACCATCCGCCACCTCATCAGGAGCATGCCCAGGCATTGTAGAGAGGCATGTCGAGGCCACACACACTACTGAGCCTCATTTTGACTTGTTTTAAGGACATTACACCACAGTTGGATCAGCCTGTAGTGTTGTTTTCCACTTTAATTTTGAGTGTAACTCCAAATCCAGACCTCCATGGGTTGCTAAATTTGATTTCCATTGAATAATTTTTGCGTGATTTTGTTGTCAGCACATTCAACTATGTAATGAAAAAAATATTTAACAAGAATATTTCATTCATTCAGGATGTCTTATTTTTGTGTTCCCTTTAATTTTTTTTGAGCAGTGTAAATAGATTGACAGAAAATTGTGGCAAGGGGATATAGATAGATGGGAGGGAGACACATATTTGATAGTGCTCCTCATGTTATATATAGATTTTATATATTAAGAAAGGAGAAAAACTCGAAAGGTATTTTAAAAATGTTGTAACTAAAAGTAAAGTAAAAGCAACTTTCAGACAAGTAAAACCTGAATATGAATATTTATTAAAATGTGAGAATGTAAATGTTAATGTAGTAGACTTCGATGAATTGCTAAAGAAGCAAATCCTGAAAGGTGCTTCATGAAGATATATTATTCCTTTACTTCTAAAAGCAAATGACCATGTCATCTTCAGTCTGGATATAATTTCAAAGCCACCCAGCCTGAAAATGCTTCAACCAATATACCAGGGGAGAAGGATGAAACGAATCTTGTCTTACAGTAATGACATGAAATAGTTCAAGGTCAAATTGTTTTGTTGAGGTAAAAACCTCTTCACTTCAGTAAGGAATCTATGTTGCTTCACATAGACTTAATAAAAAAAGTAATGAAAAAGTAATGTGAGCACCAGGCAGATGTCTCTGAAACTGCAGGAACTCTTACAGAAATAAAGATTAATGCTGTGCTGTAAATATAGTACGTAAGTATAAACATACTATATATGTTGTGAAGGATATCTATTTGGTTATTCAGTAAATGGTGTCTTGGAAAAAATACTGTCCCAGACTTTTTATCTCTACTTATAAACTCTGACAAGAGTCTACCAGGGGTGGGCTGCTGGGGGTCCGCAGGATTTTGGGAGATCCTCTAGTTAAGATTTTGTGCAGCTCAGAGAACCCCCCAAATCCCACTCATGGCTGGCCCCTCCAAGGAGTTCCCATGCGGCCCATTTTGGATGCAGGTAAGTGCAGGGCACACATGGAGATTTGGGGAATGGTGAGAAATGGGCCTCCTGGAAGTTCAGAAAGGCCATAAATGGGCCCATTTCTGGCTTCCAGAAGGCCTCTGGAATCCGGGGAGGCCATTTTCGCCCTCCTGGAAGCTCAAGGAAAACTCCCGGAGCCCGGGGAGGGCAAAAACACGCCACAGCTATGGTGCAGGAGACTGACTAGGCCATGCCCAGCACATCCATGCCCACCCAGCAACTGGGCACAGAACCTGTTGCTAACATTTTTGAAGCCCACCCCTGCTCTTACCCAAAATGGTATATATACATACAGTTATAAGAACAGAGGCACAATTTTGTTTTTCCCTTCTTTCTAATTTTGGGAAGATCATTTCATTACTATAAGTTCTTTTTTTTAAAAAAAGTTTTATTGATTTTTAAGGACAAACAAAAACAAACAAAATATAAAGACATCCAACTTTCTTCCATAGGTGTACAAACAGTGTGTCGGTTGGCTTACAAATTTTTTGTGCATCGATTTCATAGTCTCAATTACAGTTACATTACATAATAACTCATATTATCAATCAGAAATTGAATATCCTAGTATTATTATTAATCAATCATTTGATTATAATTTTGTTCATTCATACTTTGTGAGATAGCTATACTTTACTTAGTTTATTTTATAACAATTCATATAGTCCTCCCAAATCTATCCTAAAAACATTTTATATATAATTATAAAATTACATTTTATATAATTTTGTAAAATTGTTTATCCTCTTGTTCTCTAATTTGAAATGTCAATCTACTCATTTCAGCACATTCCAGTATTTTCTTGATAGTTTCCTCCTGCAATGATATTTTCTCATTTTTCCAATTTTTAGCAAATACAATCCTAGCTGCTGTTAATACATTTACAATCAAATATTTTAAATCTTTGCTGTATGTATCAGGTAGAATTCCCAATAAAAATATCTCTGGTTTTAAATCTATATGCTTTTTAGTCATTTTTTTCCAACCATGTGTGGATTTTAGTCCAATATTTTTTTGTATAAGTTCTTTTTAAGTTCTTTTTATTTCTTGTTATAAATTAAGTTATAGGAGACTCAGAAAGGCATTTTTTAAAACTGTTGTTATAAGTGCAGTTTTTTAAAAAAGAAATTTTGTTCAACTGTCCCAACTCAGAGCAAATGTTTTTTCTCTTTAAGTCAGAATTTCATAAAATTATACGTTAACATTATTTTACAATCAGTATTTCAGAATTTTAGTTTCATTATAGAGATTTAAATCACAGGTGAAATATTCTGCTAGCAGCAAATACGTAGCACTGGCAAGGACAACAATCCATCTAGCTTTCTTAGGTTCAGATTGTTGGATTTACCACTGTGAACAATTTCTACTTGATTCCCATCTTGACCCCATGTCGAAAGGTCACATTATTTGGCAATGTACTACTTTGATATCTGAACTATAACAATGGCTTGCCTCAGTATCATAACTCCCTGATCAATAAGCAATCACAGGAGTCAGTGGGCATCACAAGACTCTTTTCAGTAGAGAAAACTGTTAATTACTTCACAATGACACCTTTTTTTACCTATCTTGCCACACTTCAGCTGAAACAAAATACATTTTAAAGACATCAAAAATTCAGTTGAGTTGCAGACAAGCTTATGAATTACTGCTAGGGAGGGAGGGAGGGAAAAAAGAACAGTGGGGGAGATTTCCAATGTTCACTGCCACCTTCCCACATGGAAACTCAATGGGGACAAGTCAACAGGAAGTTGGAACTTATTCCTGATCCCCCACTGATTTTTTGCACATCTGTGGCCATTGTGTTTCTCTATTTAGATAAGGAAATATCTCTGAAATGTACCTAATGGATTACAGATTTTGTAGTATTCACTACAGATGAGAAAACAGAGAAAATTTAAGATCTGCAAGTGCTGATAGATAGTAGCAGTATGTAATATATGGCGAGGAATTAATGTTAGTTGTATAAAAGAGTGCTTCTACTGTCTTTGCTATATGGAAATGAGACTTGGGTACGACAGGAAAAATATAAAAATATATTGGATGAAGGATGCTTAAGAAGCATATGTGGTGAGGCAGTATGTGGTGAGACTGAAGAGACAGAATTAAGAATAACTCATGGAGATCAAACATAAAAGCAAGTGACCAGTATGAGTCATCTGCTGGCTTAATCATTTAAACAGAATAAAAAAAGAACTGAATTGCAAGATAAATGGAAGGAGAGTGAATAAGTTGAAAGGTAAGGAATCAAGAAACTTCAAGATGGAGAAGTTGATGAAATACAGAAAAAGTAATAAATGAGAAATATAAAAAACAAAAGGTAAAAAGTGAAGTAGTTTATAATTTTTAGAGAACATTATTACAAAACAAAAGCATGGGAATTTTGAAGAAATGCTTTAAAGCCCCAATTAAGTGATTAACAGGAAACATCAAGCAGGTAAAATCCTCTAAATATATAGTTTCTATTTTGAGTGTTCTACTGCTGGTCTACTTAAAGCCAAAGTTCTGGGTTTAGTGCTAGATAGTTCTTAGCTTAGTTAGAATCATTCCAGTCAAAATTCTTGAAAATTTTACCAAGAATAAGATGACCAGAATTATCATGCTTTACACATGACTAAAATTAGCTTGCATTTTTTTCAGGGAGGGGAAACGTCATTTTGTTGTCTTAAATTCTGATTGAAGGATGTTTATTGGGGATCTTCCCTAGTTTCTTTCACTTTCCTGCAAAGGTTGTCTTCTAAACTTAAGCCCCTGTCACACAGCACCAATGTCCTGAACAAGGAAGTTTCCTATATTTTGGTTTTTGAAATAGAAGTTGCTGTCTCTGTTTCTATTTGACTGGTCCATCTTAAACCTATGTCACACTGCACCAACGGATGGAAAGAGGATGTAAAACAGAGAGAAACACTTGCCATCCGTTGGTTAACGCGATGCATCCGTTCTGTACTCACTGCATTCGTTTTTCATACTCTCTATCCATTCAGCATCCGTCGACTGAGATTTCATCCACTCAAAAAGTTTTGAGCTGCACAAAACTTTTTGAGTGGATAAAGTATCCAATGCGTCCATTATACATCCGCTACGCATACGGGGAACATCCGTTATATGTCCGTCATCATCCGTTATGCGTCCGCTATATCCACAAGGCATCCGCTGCGCATGCGCACAACTCACATCCGCTCCAGCGGAAAACAGACACAGGGAGGAAGCAAAAGGGACGCAGAACGGACATGCAGCGTTAGTAGCACGGACGTAGAAAGGATGAAAGCGGATGCAGCTTGGATATAAAATGGAAAAAACGTTCGTATAGGGGACGTATCTCGGATATTTAGGATGTCTGCAGGATGTCTAGAGGATGCAGAAGGAACACCTAGTGAAAAACGATATTTCCTAAAAAAAGGGGGAGAAATCACCTGGATCTCACTTTCAGTCCAGCAGCCCTGCTGTGCAGACCTCTTCAGCCTTGATCTTGCTCTTGCTCTTCCACAGCATCCAGTCATCTCCACCATGGATCATCACACACTCCTTTTGATAGCCGCCATCATTCTACAACAGTGCGAAGCCCTCTACATGCTCTTTCACCTGTTCTACGCAAAGAAAAGGAGGCGTCCAAGAAGTGTGTGGGTCCAAAGATGGATCGCGAGAAGAGCCGAGTACGGACTGTAAAACAAGTTGATGGTGGAGCTGAGGAACGAAGACTCTCGTGCATTCCAGAACTTCATGAGGATGCCGCCAGCCATGTTTAACAAAGTTGTGGGGCGGCTGAGACCCAGGTTGACCAAGCAGAGCACCAACGTCCGGCCCAGCCTGGAACCTGGACTCAAGGTGGCACTGACTCTGCACCACCTGCCTCCAGGACCACGTACAGGAGCATGCAGTATGGCTGGAGGGTGCCACACAACATCATCAGCATTGTAGTCAAAGAAGTGGTGCAGGCCATCATTGAAGAATACCTGGAGGAGCTCCTCCAGTGCCCCTCCACTGAAGAAAGCTGGAAGAAAGTTGCAGAGCAGTGGTATCAGAAGTGGAACTTCCCCCACACCGTTGGAGCCATAGATGGAAAGCACGTGGCCTGCAAAGCTCCAGCCAAGTCAGGGTCCACTTATTTCAATTACAAGGGCTTCTTCAGCATCATCCTCTTCACCATGATCGATGCTGACTACAAGTTCATGTACATCGATGCTTCAGGCAACGGCTCATCTTCAGATGCCCAGGTATGCAACGCCAGTGACCTCAAGGAGGAGCTGGAACGCAACCTCATCGTGGGCTTCACAGATCCAGACCCCCTGCCCAACGACACACAAGATGTGCCCTACTTCATCGTGGGGGATGACTCCTTCTCCCTCACAACCTACCTCATGAAGCCCTACACTTCCAGATGCCTCACCCATGAAGAGAGGATCTTCAACTGCAGGCTGTCCAGGGCAAGGCGGGTGGTGGAGAACGCCTTTGGCATCCTGGCCAACAGGTTCCAGGTACTTCTCACCACCATGCAGCATCGCCCAGAGACCGTGAGGAGGATCATGGAAGCTTGCTGCATCCTGCACAATCTCATGCGCACCCGCTACCCAGTCTTGCAGAACAGGCTCGTGGACCTCCAGCAAGGCAATGGGGACATGGAGCCTGGGGAATGGAGGCAAGGGCCAAACCTGATAGACACTGTGCATGTGCAAGGCCCCAATAGAGCTTCACGTGAAGGGAAGAAGCAGCGCAACCTCCTGAAACACCAGTGCAACTCCCCAGCTGGAGCAGTGGAGTGGCAAGACAGGATGGTAGATGCTTAATGGATGTTTCCTTCAGCCTGTCTCATCACACTGATGAGATTGTGCTATGTTTGTTGAGTGGCCCTACAATGAACATGGCATTTAATAAAGAGTTGTGTTTATGTTGAAATGTGTGGATGAATGATTAAATTGTTATTGATAATAAAGGGCCATAGGTGTGGCACCTGGGAGGGTGGACCATATAGTCTCACTATGCTTGCACTGGAGGTTTATCTATCCCACAGCTATATTACCCATACCACAGGTATCCCTGCTCATCCCACAGGTATCCCTGCCCATCCCACTGCTATCCTAACCCATCCCACAGCTATTACCCATCCAACAGGTACTCCTGCACATCCCACTGCTATCTTAACCCATCCCACAAGCATGCAAAGGCTTAAACCATTTCTAAAAGTTTCCACCAAGACTTTATTGACAAAAAGAACTGAAGCAAGTGTGTGAAGCAAAGATAAACTTTTTTAATAACAAACTGTAAAAGCAAAATGACCCAAGAAAAGTGTCCCAAGCAAAGATAAAGTCAACAGGTAGCAACTCAGTCTCTGGCACTCTTCTCAGTCACTCTGAGGTGCGCCCATTGTCTCGGGGTGAAGGGTCCAGGTGCTGTGGAGGTGTCAGTGGCTGGAGTGCTGGTCTGAGGCGCCATTGGGGTGCCTGGCCCCGAGAGGACAACAGGGGATGGTGTGTGGAGGAAGCTCTCAGAGAGCTGGCTCAGTCCTGTGATGTTGAGAGCCCCTTCCTTCATGACATGGGATGTCAGTCCCAAGACCGATGACAGAGGTTCTGAGGCTGGGCTTGGCTGTGGGGTGGAGGAAGGAGGAGTGTAGTGGGGCTGTCTAGTCTGCAGGTGAGTGAGGTGAGGCATGGGTGGCATCTGTGGCATGGGTGGCATCTGTGGCATGGGTGGCATCTGTGGCGTGGGGGGCATCTGTGGCGTGGGTGGCATCGGTGGCGTTCGATGAACCTGTGACTGGACTGGGAAGGGCTGCCTGTGCTGCTGGAATTCCTGGTAGCCGTAGCCTTGGTAGGTGAGGGCCTGTGGGAAGCCTTGGAAGGGCAGTGACATCACCTGGGGTGGAGGAGCAGACCTGGACTGGGTCGGAGCAGGTTCAGCTGGGCCTGGAGGGTTGTGCAGAAGACCTGTGATCCTCTCCTTTATCACCTGGTACTGTGATTCGGAGATGTCCATGAGGGTCTGGTTGACATAGGTGAGGAAGAGCTTGCGGTTTGAGGATGGTGTGTTGGTGTGTACCAGCTGAGAGAGGAGATCTACGCTACTTTTGATGGTGTCCCTGATCTCCAGCAGGACAGTGTGGCTCTGCCCCTCCGGTCTGGCTCTCTGCCTGCTTTCTGTGGAGTTGGAGCTGGGGGTGGATGTGGGTTGGTCTCTGGTGGAAGTGCCCTCTCCTTGCTCCCACTGCGTCAGGGGGTCCTCCACGCGCTCCGCCATGGGGAGTGCAGCTGTCGGGGGGGTCTCCATCGTGGGGCGCTCCACAGAAACCTGCCTGGACACAGGAGCTGACTCTTGGCCAGAAGAGGACTAGCTCTCTGTGGGCTGCCTGAGAGAGAGGGTTGTCAGAGGGGCTGCTTCTCAGTGGCGGATCTCACCCTCCAAGTAGCTGCACTTGGCCATCACGTAGGTCTCTTTGTCCGTCAGCTTGACCGCGGCCTGGCCAGATTTCTTGAGGTGCAGCTTCCCGTACCAGGCATGCATGTGCTTCCACCAGCTGACGAGCACCTCCGAAGTGTAGCCCAGGCTCTCTGCCTTCTCTCTCCAAGCAGCCTGCTTCCTCTTGGTGTCTTGATAGAGCCTGTGTCCCTTCCGCCATAGGGACTCGTTCTCCCTCAGCCATTCGAGCACCTCATCCTCATATTCCTCTTCGATGGAGCATTGCCTCCTCTCCCGTTCTCGCGTATGCCTCTTCTTCCCTATGGCAGGGCCATCTGAGCCCTCATCAGAGGGGCTTCGAGGTTCTAGGGGCTGCTCCACCACCACACCACCACCACCACCAGCAACAATAACAGTAGCAGCAAAAGCAGGACCAGCAGCACCAGCAGGACCAGCAGCACCAGCAGGACCAGGAGCAGCGCCAGCAGAGTAAGCACCAGCAGAAGCACCAGCACCAGGAGCAGCACCAGCAGAAGCACCAGCACCAGAAGAGCCAGCCCGAGCAGCAGAAGCCCCAGCAGAAGCAGAGTCAGGGCCAGGGGGTGGGATGGTGGCCCTGTCCTTATTGCCAGGGCTGGCAGCAGATGGCACAGGCTTCCTCTTCTTCCCCATGGTTGTTGGCTGGAGATGTGTCTGGAAGCAGGTCTTTCCTCTGAATGGTGATCTGCTTGTGAGCTGCATCCCTTTATATCCGCGGGGCTGACGCAATGCATCCTCCCCACATGCACAGTGAACGCTTTGCATCTGCTAGGCATCTGCTAGACTTCCGTGATGCATCTGCGTCATCCGCTCTGCATCCGCTCTGCATCTGCTCCTTCCGCTGCGCATCCGCTTTGCTGTGCTCCCCCGGAAGCCCTGCTGATGTGCCAACCGCTTCCATCCGCTAGGCTTCCATGGAGCATCCGCTTTACATCCCCTCTACATCCTCTCCCCGTCCGTTCCTTTCCGTTGTTGTCCGCTCTGTTTATGCAAATTCGGGGCACTTTTGAGAGCGGATAACAACGGATGGAAAATTTTCTCGTCCGCTATGTCCTTTTTACATACTTTATGCATCCGTCGGCCTATGTGACAGGCCCTTTAGAAGAGAAATTAACAATGATTGAGCGTATCACAATTTTACCTTGTCAGCACTATCTGCTTTGGGACTTGGTAATGTCTGGCGGAACTAAAGTAGAGAATTTGGAACTAGATATTCCAAATAACTGAGCCAAAAGCTTCCAGCCCTTTTATAGCACAAATACATTTCCTCTCTAGTCTGTCCCAAGATATTTATTTAACACTGCATGTGTTCCACATATAGGATGCTATTTACTTTGGCCCAAATTAGGATACTACCTATCAGGGCACCAATTGCTAGATAAATAAGCTGTTTATATAAAAACTGGATTTATTTTTGTTCAAACCCATGTGCTAATAAATATACACTGTATGTCAATCATTTTAAATATTTCGTATTGTTAAGAACCCTAATTTACATTGTTATCTGGAAGCTATGGCTCGTGTGCTGGATGCGTCATGTGTTAGTTTATGTTAGCCAGATTGAAAGTCTAGTCTCTAACATTTTCATTCTAATACATTAACTATGAGTAAATTCATGCACGATATATTTATCAATTTACTGTGGCATGAAGCACCGGGAAAGGGAATATTGTAATTTTTAGAAAATGCTGAACAACAGTTCATTGTATATCATGGGCGGAAGCTATGCTAGATGGACCATTGTAATTATTTGATTACCATTCAATGTAAAAAGAACTGCAGTACATAAAACAGACAGAAAGCATGATTTTTCTAAAGTGCACTCAATGGTTTTTGAAGAGATGTTTTAATCTAAAAGATATTAAACACAACAAACTTTACAGAAATTAACTGGAAGAAAACCAAATAATTCTTACTCTCAGATAACTGGGCACAAGACCTCAGCCTAAGCATGTTAATTGTTGCAGAAATAAATCATTAAGTAAGCCAGCAATAGTAGCAAAGATCAAGCAACCTAATCCTATGGCTGAGTTAGTTTCATAGTGCTTTGACATTACACTAAGGACAATACTAGCTCCTTCAATCTCACCTAGCCAACTGTATCATTCAAAGAAAGCTATTATGAATGAGAGGAAAGAAGCTAAGCAGCTTACAGCAAAAAACAACCATTAAAAACTAGCTTGCAGAGAGCAACTGGGGTTTGTAGATGACCACCTATGTATGAAAACACTGTATACCAAACAGTTACACATTAGCATTTTGTTTGGTGAGATATTTGTCTTGGAAACTGTTATTATTGATATTTGTATTCTGTCTTCTACCAAGAACAGGGGTCGCCAACCTTTTGGACCTCAGGGACGACCAAACTCATAATTTTGAATCTCAGGGACCACTAATATGAATTTTGACTGACGATAGCTTGTTGATGTTGGTGGGAGAGAGAGAGAGATCTGATCTAACCTTTCTCTTTCCCTCTCCCTCTCTCATTCATACACACACACACACATACACAAACCGGTTCTTGGGCGTGGCCTAATTTGTGGATGTGGCTTGGTGGTCATGTGACAGGCTGGGCATGGCTTGCATGTAAATATTATCAATATTTATATAAATATGGAACTTTTTATTAAAAAAGAGCAACTTTTACCCAAAATCAGGCAAAGCAGGCAGGCAAACTGCTTTGCCTGTGATTGTTCACAGAATCAAATTTGTGATTGTTCACAGAATCACAGATTCACTTTGAGATCTGTGTTTCTGCTATCGGCTACCTGAGCCTGTCACAATAAAATTTGCTTGCAAGCAAACTCACAAAATTAACTCACAACACACCCTGTATGTAAATATTGATTTTTTCATATAAAAAAAGAGCAACTTTTACCTCAAATCAGGCAAAGCAGGCAGGCAGATTGAGTTGCTCACAGAAAAACAGATTCACTTAGAGATCTGTGTTTCTGCCATTGGCTATCTGAGCCCACAACTGAATAATAGAACCTTCAGTCCTAAGGAAGGTTTGGCTCTGCTTTCAAGCAGAGCGAAGATCTAAAGATTAGCTGGAAAGCAAGAAATCCAACAGTTTCATGCTTTCTAGCTAATCTAAATCTCCTGACACAGCAGAACAGCTGATGGTCAGGGGAAAAAAAGGAAAAATAGCAACTTAGCAGGCAAGTTTGCCTGGTAAGGAGTGATTGGGCAGGGAGGGTTCCTGCGGGGCATGTGGGAGTTGCAGCTTGGTGTTCCTGCACAGCCTGGATTAATTGCTTTGGGGGAGTACTCTGGGAGTGACATTTCTCTGTGGATCACCAACATTTTCTTGCCATCCACCAGTGGGCCATGGCCCAGCAGTTGGCGACCACTGACCTAGAATATATATCTAGAAAAAGAACCACCTTTTATTGATTGCACAATACATGCTTATGGAAGCTGTAAGGCTAAATTACTATATTTTTGGTGGGTGGAGGGTATTGTTATTCTCATTGCAATTTACGAGACCATTTTTTGTTAGAAAAAGTAGTAGTTTAATAAGACAAGTTAGAATTATACTTTATTTATTTCTTCTGTTAATATTTTTATATCCATTATTTTTTGGTGATATATCAAGCTAAAAACTGATTGGCTGCTTCATGGGGAGTAAAGCTCTACCTAAAGCCAAATCAGCATCAGTAAACCAGTCTTGCTAGGTTTCGGCATAGTCTGTATATCCTTCCATCCAATCCCTAACAGACAATAGGTAAGGACATCCATTCATTTCCTGCCTGGCATGTGCTAAAGATATACAACCAAATATAATTATAATGACATCACTTTACCCTGAATGGAATAGAAGAATAATCTTGGGTGGTAGCAGCGGGGGGGGGGGGAGATGCAGCCCAGGAAACGATCAGATAAGAGACAGCATAGCCCATGGTTGTATGATGGACAGAGAAAGAGATTGAGAAAGGAGTCTCCCTAACTTCTCAGGCTGTAAAGCCCATGTCCCACTGCACCAATGGATGCAAAGAGGATGTAAAATGGACAAAAAAGCTTGCCATCCATTTGAAAATGTGATGCATCCGTTGTGTACTCACTGCGTATGTGTTTCATATGCTCTATCCGTCAAACATCCGTCTACTGCTATTTCATCCGATCAAAAAGTTTTGAGCTGCACAAAACTTTTTGAGCAGATGAACTTTCCGCCGCATACGATGTACATCCACAACACATACGGGCAACAAACGTTCTACGTCCGTTGTCATCCATTACACATCCGCTGTATCCTCTCAACATCCTCTGGACATCTCCTCAACTTACATCCCCTGCAGCTGAAAGCGGAAAGAGGGAGGAAGCGAGATATGACACGTCCACACAGCGTTAGTAGCACGGAAATAGAAAGGATGTAAGCGGATGCATCTCGTATATAAAGCATTAAAACGGACACAACGTTTGTATATGGGACGTATCTTGGATATTTAGGATGTCTGGAGTATGCCTAGAGCATGTGGAAAGACACCTAGCGGAAAACCGATATTTCCTATAAAAAGGGGGAGGAAATTACCTGGATCTCACTTTCAGTCCAGCAGCCCTGCTGTGCAGACTTCTTCAGCCTTGGTCTTGCTTTTCCACATCATCCATTGATCTCCCCCATGGATCATGACAAACTCCTTAGCTGCCATCATTCAACACCAGAACCAAGCCCTCTTCAGACTGTTTCACCTTTTCTACGCAAGGAGAAGGAGGAGACGTCCAAGAGCTGTGTGGGTCCGATGATGGATCGGGAGAAGAGTGGAGTTTGGCCACTAAGACAAGCTGATGGTGGAGCTGAGGAATGAAGACACTCGTGCATTCCAGCACTTCATGAGGATGCCACCAGCCATGTTTGATGAAATTGTGGAGTGTCTGGGACCCAGGTTGACCAAGCCGAGCACCAACTTCTGTCCCAGCCTGGACCCTGGACTGAAGGAGGCACTGACTCTGCGCCACCTGGCCTCTGGAACCACATACATAAACATGCAGTATGCCTGGAGTGTGCCACACAACACCATCAGCAAAGTGGTCAGAGAAGTGGTGCAGGCCATCATCGAAGAATACCTGGAGGAGCTCCTCCAGTGCCCCACCACTGAAGAAGGCTGGAGGAAACTTGCAGAACAGTGGTATCAGAGGTGGAACTTTCCCCATACCACTGGAGCCATAGATGGGAAGCACGTGGCCTACAAAGCTCCAGCCAACTCAGGGTCCTCTTATCACAACTACAAGGGCTTCTTCAGTATCATCCTCTTTGCCGTGGTTGATGCTGACTACAAGTTCATGTACATCAATGCTTCAGGCAACGGGTCTGCTTCAGATAGCCAGGTATACAACGCCAGTGCCCTCAAGGAGGGGCAGGAACGCAACCTCATCATGGGTTTTTCCAGATCCAGACCCTCTACCCAATGACACACAAGATGTGCCCTACTTCATCATGGGGGATGACGCATTCTCCCTCAGAACCTACCGCATGAAGTCCTACACTTCAAGATACCTCACCCGTGAAGAGAGGATCTTCAACTACAGGCTGTCCAGGGCAAGACGGGTGGTGGAGAACACCTCTGGCATCCTGGCCAACAGGTTCCAGGGACTTCTCACCACCATGCACCATTGCCCACAGACTGTGAGGAACATCGTGGAAGTTTGATGCATCCTGCACAATCTCATGCACACCCACTACCCAGTGTTGCAGAACAGGCTTGTGGACCATCAACAAGGGAATGGGGACATGGAGCCTGGTGAATGGAGGCAAGGACGAAACCTGATAGACACTGTGGATGTACAAGGCCCCAACAGAGCTTCACGTGAAGGGAAGAAGCAGCGCAACCTACTGAGACACTGGTGCAACTCCCCAGCTGGAGCAGTGGAATGGCAAGACAGGATGATAGATGGTTAATGGATGCTTCCTTCAGCCTGTCTCATCACACTGATGAGATTTGGCCATGTATGTTGAGTGGCCCTACAATGAATAGGGCATTAATAACAACCTTTGTTTATTTTGAAATGTGTTGATCAATGAATAAATTGTTATTGATAAAAAAGGGCCATATGTGTGGCAGCTGGGAGGGTGGACCATACAGTCCCACTATGCTTGCACTGGAGGTTTATCAATCCCACAGCTATCCTTATCCATCCCACAGCTAACCTTACCCATCCCACAATTATACTTACCTATCCCACAAGCATGCAAAGGCTTAACCATTTTTTCAAAGTTTTCACCAACACTTTATTAAGTAAAAAAAATGAACCAAGTGTGTGAAGCAAAGATAACTTTATTAACAACTGTCTTAAGTAAACTGTATGACTTTATTAAAAAAGCAAAATGAACCAAGTAAAGTGTCTTTTAGCAAAGATAAGGTGAACAGGTAACAACTCAGTCTCTGGCACTATTCTCAGTCACTCTGAGGCATGTCCATGGTCTCAGCTGTCGAGCGGCCAGGAACTGTGGAGGTGGCTGTGGCTGGAGTGTTGGTTCGAGGCGTCATTGGGGTGCCTGGCCCTGACAGTACAACAGGGGATGGTGTGTTCAAGAAGCTCTCAGAGAGCTGACTCAGTCCCGTGAGGTTGAGAGGCCCTTCCTCAAGGACCTGGAATGTCAGGCACAGTACTGAAGACAGATTTTCTGTTGAGGGGTTTGGCTGTGGGGTGGAGGAAGGAGGAGTGTAGTGGGGCTGTCTGATCTGCAGCTGGGTGAGGTGAGGTGTCTGTGGCATGCGATGTACCTGGGCCTGGACTGGGAAGAGCTGCCTCTGCTGTGGGAAGTCCTGGTACTCGTAGCCTTGGTAGGTGAGGAGATGTTGAAAGCCGTGGAAGGGCTGCGACATCGCCTGGGGTGGAGGAGCAGTCCTGGACTGGGTCGGAGCAGGGTCAGCTGGGCCTGGAGGTTGGTGCAGCAGTGCTGTGATTTTCTCCTTCATCCCCTAGTACTGGGCCTCGCGCAGGTCCATGAGGGTCTGGCTCACGTACGTGATGAAGGGCTTGCGGTTCGAGGATGGTATATCGCTGTGTACCAGCTGAGAAAGAAGATCTGTGCTGGTCTTGATCATGTCCCTGATCTCCAGCAGGACAGTGTGGCTCTGGCCCTCCAGTCTGCCTCTCTGCCTGCTTTCTGTGGAGGTGGAGCTGGGTGTGGGTGTGGGTTGGTCTCTGGCTGCTGCTTCTTCTTGCTCCATTTGAGACAGGGGATCCTCCACGTCCTCTGGCATGGGGAGTGCAGCTGTCGGGGGGGGTGTCTCTGCCATGGGGCCCTCCAAAGTCACCTGCCTGGACACGGTAGCTGTCTCCTGGCTGGAAGAGGAGTGGCTGTCTGTGGGCTGTCTGAGGGAGAGGGTTGACAGAGGGGTTGCTCCTCAGTGGCGGACCTCACCCTCCAGGAAGCTGCACTTGGCCATGACATACATCTCCTGGTCAGTGAGCTTGACAGCGGCCTGGCCAGATTTCTTCATGTGCAGCTTGCCATATCAGGTGTGCATGTGCTTCCACCATCCCAGGAGTACATCTGAAGTGTAGCCCAGGCCCTCTGCCTTGTCTCTCCATGCTGCCTGCTTCCTTTTGGTGTCACGATAGAGCCTGTGGCCCTTTCTCCACAGGTACTCATTCTCCCTCAGCCATTCCAGCACTCCTCCTCATGGTCCTCGGAAATGGAGTACTGTTTCCTCTCTCCCTTCTCCTTGCCTTGCCTCTTCCTCTCTCTGGCAGGGGCTTCAGGGCCTTCAGCAGCAGGGCTTTGAGGGCCTTGGGGCTGGTCCACCACAGCAACAGCACCACCACCACCAGCAGCAACAGCAGCAGCAGGAGAAGCACCAGCAGCACCACCACCAGCAGCAGCAGCAGCAAGAGAAACACCAGCAGCACCAGCAGGAGAAGCACCAGCACCAGCAGCACCAGGAGCACCACCACCAGCAGCAGCAGCAGCAAAAGCACCAGCAGCTTCAGAGTCAGCGCCAGGGGGTGGGATGGTGGTTCTGTCCTTCTTGCCAGGGCTGGCAGGAGTAGGCACAGGCTTCCTCTTCTTCCCTGACTGACAAACCATGGTGTTCTTTCAAGATGTCTCTGGCATCAGGTCTTTCCTCTGAATGCTGACTGCTTGTGAGCTGCATCCTTTTATATCCATGGAGCTGATGCAATTAATCCTTCCCACATGCGCAGTGAATGTTTTGAATCCGCTACGCATCTGCTACACATCCGCTATGCATCCTATAGGCGTCCATGATGATCCGCATCATCCGCTATGCATCCGCTCCTTCCGCTATGCGTCCGCTTCGCTATTCTCCCCTGGAAGCCCTGCGGATGTGTCATCCGCTTCCATCCGCTAGGCTTCTTACAAACATCCGCTGACCATCCTTGCTACGTACTACCCACGTCCGTTCCTTTCCGTTGTTTTCTGTTCTGTTTATGCAAATTTGGGGCACTTTTGAGAGCAGATAACAATGGATGGAGCCACCCCCAAAATTTTGCTTGTCTGCTGTGTTTTTTTTGCATACGTTTTGCATCAGTCGGCCTAGCCTTAAAAGAGATAGTGGGAAATCTGTATTATCAGCCTTGCAAGATTTTGTTAATATAGCCTTACAATAAAATGGAATTAAATCATCTTCTCAATTTTCTGATTTTGTCCACCTGGAAAAGCTAAGAGTGAAACCATGTAAAATAGTACTTACAAGTGTATGACTTGAGAAATTTTTCTGGATTCAGTGAATCTGCTTTATCAGCAGGATTTAATACATTTGTATGTATGTATGCTAATAGAAGAATTACAAAAGTTGTATTTTAACTGCAAATACAAGCACACATATAAAATCATATATAGTTTGCGCTCTAGAAATATACCATTTGCAGAGCTTAGTTAACAATTCCCAAAGTAGTAATAGTGTTTAGTGTTATTATCTTAGTTATGTATTTCTCAAGGTCTTTATTATTCAGCATTGCCTTTCAATTAAGAGTGTTTTCAAAAAATAAACAAGGATAAATGTTTTTTTTTTTTTTTCTGTACTGGATATTCCTGCCTGAAAGGAACCTGGCATGTATTTTTATTAAGTTCAAGCAATGCTTGAAGAGCATTAGAGTAGCAAGTGATACCATTTTACTTCATAAGAAAAGATAAAGAACTACTAGACCCCCCTGCCCAAAGGAAATGCTATTAGAAATTGAAAGAGGGGAAAATCTTCCTCTGCAAAAGGATCAACATGAAAAGAACCAATCCAGTAAATGAGAATGACAATTGGAAACAAAAACGTAGTGTTGGAATTCAGAATTAGTTTCCAGGCTTTCATAGAAGAAATCTGCAGGGACAAAACAAGAAATTGATTGGGAGATGAGAAAATGTCCCCCCCCCCCCCCAAACAACAGAAAAGATGCACCTGCTACAAGAAGACAAAGAGAGAAGGTATTTAGTAATTCTTTACTAGGAAGAAAAGAAGATAATGTATCAGCAAGAAGCATAGATAAAGCAGCAGCAAAAAACCTATCAAGCCCAATGACAATTCCTTTTCTGCAAAAATCAGCTACATCTCCGAAGACTTCAATGTTGTAGGAAGGAAGCTGAAAAATATGAATGTGGAGGGACTTACCTCTTCTTTTAGTGCATAAGAGCATCAGGATACAAGAATAAAGAAAATGAACGCAAAAAAATGGAATTGTAAAGTGTTTAGTTTCTGGGAATATGTTCACTGTTCCAAGCTGGAGGAATTGCTAGTAAGAAATGAATTGCCTCTCATAAAGACTGGAACGATGTGTCTTCTGGAGAATGAACCCTTAAGGATTTGAAATTATTGCTCTTTAAGTAAGGACTCCAGATGAAAACTTTTGTAGTGCATAATTAAAAGCCAAACTAAATTGTGGCCTGTAATCATTCACAATTTTTCATCATAAAAGTAATTCACAAAGTTCACAACTTTCATAAAGTAATGTGAATGTTTTATGGATGAGAAATATGATGAATAGTGAAAAGTATTTTTTTTTCTGTTCAGTTGTGTCCAATTCTTGAAGATTGCCTAGCCAAATTCCTATAGGTTTTTTTGGCAAGGCTTTTTCAGAAGGAGTTTGTCACTGCCTCCTTCCTACTGTTGAGAAAAAATGACTGATCCAAGGTCACCCAGCTGGCTTCATGGCTAAGATGGGACTATAATTCACACTCTCCCAGTTTCTAGCCTGAAGTTTTAACCACTAGACCAAATTGGTTCTGCAGTAAAAATACAGTAGTAATAATAAAAAACAAGATTTAAAAGGTAGTAAAACTAATAAAAAGAATAGTTAAAATATGGTAAACATTTATCAGAAAATGCCTGATGACTCAACCCACTACAGCACAACCAACACAAGCTATGAAAAGGACAGCACCCTACCATACACCAAAAATATCTCACAAATTACCAACATATGATAAAACCACACAGTTTCACTGTAGGAGATAAACCAACCAAAGTCTTCCAAAACATCTTTAGGAAATCACAAGTTTCAGTAGCAGAAGGGAAAAAGAAGAAGTCATCTACTGTGAAGTTATAACAGTCACTATGTAGGATAGATAGGCAGGCAGACTAACAGAATATCCATGAACACCAACTAGCAATTATAATACATGATGAATACTTTTAATGTGGACAACCATAGTTTCACCTGGGAAATTGTGAGCATCCAAAATCAAACTGAATCAAAAAATACTAGGAATTTCTGTAGGCTTAGCACTTAGACAAATCAGCCATCCATAGACACATAGAGCTCAATCACGTTTGCACACAATTTTAAAGACACAATAAAAAGTTAAGAAGGAAACAAACAAAGGAAAAAGACCAAAGACATCTTCTCAAGCAATCACTCTCTCTCAGCCCAACTCACCTCACAAGGTTGCTGTTGTGGGGAAAAGAGGAAGAAGTTGTGTTGGATATGTTTATCACCTTGAGTTATTTGTAAAAATAATGGTGGTATATAAAATAAATAAAAATGAACACCAAGATAAGCAGGCATTAACAGCAAACAAATGATCAAGAAGAAAAGAGTAAACCTAAGCAACAAACTACCAAGGGGAAAATATATACCTACCAACACTGGCAAGGCAAGAGACTGATATAAACAGGGAGAAAACCCCATACTCAGTAGCACTGAAGATTATTAATTGGATAATGAAACATCTACAAGCAAACAAACAAGTTCAGCAAGCATAAGAATTCCACAGGATAGTAACTTTTATTTAAGGAAGGAAATGTGAGATAATAAATATATCTGAGTAATTCTCATTATTGGAATGTAGGGACTGAAGAATACATGTTATTTTAAAAAGGGGAAATAATAGAAATAAAGGAGAAGTTGCAGTGTAAGTTAAAAAAATAAGACTGTTGGCTATTTTTCATTTTCATGGTTAAGAGATGCTCAAAACTAGATTTTTTTTGGTGTAGTTCTGCCTTTATAGTTTTCCCCTCAAAAAATTAGACCGGCCACACTCATAGCATTATTTGCAAAACTGGCTAATTTCGTTCCCAAAATATTTCATAGTTAATACATTTCTATCATCATTTAATTTTTATTAATAATTATTGCTCCACCAATATTATATTGTTATTTTATTACATTAATTCTACATTGTTAATTTTAATTACTCTAGATCTTTTCATTGAATGATACATTGCTATAATCTGCCTGTAGCCCTTAGCAAATATCTATAAATAAATAGAGATATCCTGGACTTGTAGGGATAATACCAGGAAAGCTAAACTCACAATGACTTGACTTTAGGAAAAAAATGTGAAGAACGGCAATATTTATTTAAATCTGTTCAAAAAGGGAATAAGAAAATACAGTATATAAAAAATACAGTGTATCAACTAGTAAAGGCAAGAAAGTAACGAAAGGGTAAGAAGTAACAAAGGCAATAAAGAAAGGCAGAACTGCTGAAGTCCCTTTGGTTTACTCTTATTTTAGTACAAAAGACAACTAAAGGCCCTGTCCCACTGCACTTACGGATGCAAAGAGGATGTAAAACGTTAAAAAAAGCTTGTCATTTGTTGGAAAACGCTATGTATCCATTGTGTACCCATTGCATACGTGTTTCATACGCTCTATCCATCGAGGATCCGTCCACTGCGATTTCATCCACGCAAGAAGTTTTGAGCTGCACAAAACTTTGTGAACGGATGAACTTTCCGCTGTGTACGATGTAAATCCACGACATACGAGCAACAAACGTTCTATGTCCGTTTATCATCCGTTAAACGTCCGCTGTATTCTCTATGCATCCTCTGGCATCCTCGCAACTCGCATCTGCTGCAGCTGAAAAAGGAAAGAGGGAGGAAAGAAAGTGTACATGGAACGTCTATACATCGTTAGTAGCACGGAAATAGGATGTGTTTGCATCCGATATACATCCGTGTGGCATCCCCTTTCTTTCCTTTAGGCATACATGATGCATCCGCTTCATCCGCTGTCATCCGCTAGGCTTCCTATGAACATCCGTTCAACATCCTCGCTACATACTACCCATGTCCATTCTTTTCCGTTTTGTTTATGCAAATTTTCACTTTTTGAAGCGGATGACAACGGATGGAGCCACCCCCGAAATTTTGCTTGTCTGCTGTGTCCTTTATGCATACGTTTTGCGTCCATCGGCCAGTGGGACCTAGCCTTAAGGGAAGATATGTACCACTTCTTAAGAATCCTAAGGAATTTCACAGAAAGGAATCTCAATACCTGTTGTATAACTCATACAATATAGGGCACAGAATAATATCTTTGAAAATTAAAAGAAGGCAGACATTAGGTGACTGTTAAATTAAACCATAACAGCAGTTCAATAGTGAAAACCAATTATTTAGAAACATGGTAAGTTTTCCTTCACTTTGTGAATTGAAGAAGACAGGAGAGATATTTATAAGAGCGCTAATTTCTGCACTTAGAATGAGGTTGAATTTAGCAATATAAATGACATCTTCCAACTCATTATTTCCCAATTATATTCAATTGTTTCATTTATTTATTTATTTGCAACAGTTCCATAGGTGCCCATCTTAAAGCCTAGCTATGGGTGGCTTACAACCCAACAACAAAAAAAAACCCTTAAAGCTAAAAGAGACACTAATTGAACATTTGTGAACCACCAGACTCAGTGTCTTCTTCCAAGATATGTTCCTAAAGCACAACAAATTCAATAACCCCCTCACACATTATCAAATCAACATAATGTAATACATGGACAATTTATTGTACCAAATTACCTGGGGTGAGCCAAAGTTGTTTTGATCTGAGAAATGAACACATCCTTGGGGGAGGGTGTCAATACTCATTATCATATTTTAGTTCTAGACACCAATAAGTCTTTGCATGAATTTCCATGGTTCTTTTTCATTAACCTTTGCATCAGAGGTATACTAGCAGGGCATCATCAAATTGATAACTCCAACCCTGACTTTATTGGATGCCAGGAAGTAACAGGCACAACATGGTTATTGCAGCCAATCAATATTTATAAGGTAAAAGAGTTGCAGTGTTGCAGTGGTTAGAATGCAGTACTGCAGGCTACTTCTGATCAGCGGCTGCCAGCAGTTTGGCAGTTCGAATCTCACCCGGCTCAAGTCTTCCATTCTTCTGAGGTTGGTAAAATGAAGACCCAGATTGTTGGGGGAAATATTCTGATTTTGTAAACTGCTTAGAGAGGGCTGTAAAAGCACTGTCAAGTGGTATATAAGTCTAAGTGCTAATACTAGTGCTAGTGCAAGTGCTAAATTTTGTGCTCTCAGAAGACAGCAAGTAAATTCTGCAAAAGCCTTTTCCTCCACCAGGACAGTGTAAAGACACATTTATTTTATCTGTAAAAAATACTTTGAAAACCTTAATACTCTGGAACATGAACAAGTGACTGGTTCAATTAGGCCACACATACTGAATTAAGAAAGCTTTAGATTTCTCTTTGATTATCAAAAAAAAAACTTTAATTTGGAGTGTTGACTACTCCAGGGTGCTATGATAAATAATAATGATTAAATTCATAATAAATAATTTTTACAATATGTTCCTATCTATATCATTTAGAAGCAAGTTTGGTTGAGTTTAAAGGGACATTTTATTAAATAAATATAAGACCCCATCAGTCAAGGAATGTTGTCTGGTAAGGTCGAGGAAAAGAGTCTCTTTTACCATGGCTCCTGCTCTTTGGAACATAGTGCTTCCCAGGTAAGATCCGCATACACATCTTTTGGCCTTCCAAAAGGACCTAAAGACCTGGCTCTGCCAACTGGCTTGTGGCCCCAATGGGGGTGCATTATTCTGGAGGTAACTCCATGCCCCTGTGTGCACCTCCCTCCTTCCCTATCTTGTTAATTTTAAAATAATTGAATGTTATTATTTATTGTTTTAACATTTTTATTGGTTTTTAATTATTGTAAGCCAACTAGAGTCTCCTCCAGGTGAGATGGGTGGCAAATAAGTTAAATAAATATAAATGAATTAACTCCACTTGTTCTCCAAATGCTTCCTGAAATATGTAACAAGGACTTTTGTTTTTGTGAAAAAAAACAAAAACCACTTGATTGAGTCAGGATATAAGCAGAGATTTCTACAATTGTGATGCAAGGTCAGCTGCTCCTGGACCTATTGCCCTGACATTAAGTATATGTGAACTTTACATTTTTTATTATGGTCTCTGAGCAGCATTAGAAGTAAGAAAAAGAAAATGGATTGCTATGGAAAAATTATTACCAATAAATTATAAACAAAACAATAGAGCAATATGTTTAAGTCAAACTTCTGACAATTGTATAGCTTGGTAACCTGGACTGGGAATATAGAGATGATATTCCTTAAGGCCCTGTCACACTGCCCAACGGATGCAAAACGTTAGTAAAAAGGACACAACGGACGAGAAAAATGTTTCATCCGTTGTTATCCGCTCTCAAAAGGGGCAAAAATTTGCATAACCAGAGCGGATAACAAGGAAAGGGGAGGACGCAGAGCGGATGGAAAGCGGATGCGGAATGGAAGCCCAGCGGATAGAAGCGGATGAGAGCGGATGGCACATCCACAAGGCTTCCGGAGGACCTCAGCAAAGCAGACGCGGAACGGAAAGAGCAGATGCAGAGCGGACGCCGAGGGGATGAAGCAGATGCACAGCGGATGCACAGCGGATGTAGAGCGGAAGTCTAGCGGATGCACAGCGGAAGCCTAACGGATGCCGAGCGTTAATTGCGCATGCGGGGGGGATGTATTGCATAAGCCATGTGGATATAAAGGGAAGCAGCTCGGAAGCAGGTCACCATTCAGAGGAAAGACCTGCTGCCGGATGCATTGACTGCCTTGCCTGCCTTACCTGCAAGCCTTGCTGCAAGCCTTGCTGCAAGCCTGCCTCCCAGCCTGCCTCCCAGCCAGTCTGCCTGCCAGCCTTGGTGTCTGCCTGCCTGAAGGCCAGCCTTCCTGCCAGCCTTGGTGCCTGCCTGCCTGCCAGCCTTCCTGCCAGCCTTCCTGCAAGCCTTGGTGCCTGCCAGCTTCCCTGCCAGCCAGCAACCCCACAACCATGGGGAAGAAGAGAAAGCCTCAGCAACCTGCTGCCATCCCTGGCAAGAAGGACAGGGCCACCCTCCCGCCCCCTGTCCCTGACTCTACTTCTGCTGGGGCTTGTGCTGGGGCTTCTGCTGCTTCTGCTTCTGGAGGAGCTGATGCTGCTGCTTCTGGCGGTGGTGCTTCTGCTCGTGCTTACTCTGCTGAGGCTGCTCCTGGCGGTGGTGCTTCTGCTCGTGCTTACTCTGCTGAGGCTGCTCCTGGAGGTGGTGCTTCTGCTAGTGCGTACCCTGCTGAAGCTGCTCCTCATCCTGCTCGTACTCCTAGACTTGCTCGTCCTGCTCGTGCTCCTGGTCTTGCTCGTCTTGCTCATTCTCCTCGTGCTCCTGGTCCTGCTCGTGCTCCTGGTCTTGCTGGTGCTGCTGGTGCTTACTCTGCTGCTGCTCATCCTGGTCCTGCTGGTCCTGCTGCTGCTGCTGTGCTGATGATGATTATGATCCTGCTGGTGCTGGTGCTGCTGCTGCTGCTGATGATGATTATGATCCTGCTGGTGATGATGATAATGATGATGATGATCCTGCTGGTGCTGCTGCTGGTGGTGGTGTGGAGGAGCAGCCCCTACTACCAGGGAGCCCCTCTGATGAGGGCCCATCTGGTCCTGCCAAAGGGAGGAAGAGGCATATGCGGGATGGGAGAGGAGGCAATACTCCATTGAGGAGGAACACGAGGATGAGGTGCTGGAGTGGCTGAGAGAGAATGACTATCTGTGGCGGAAGGGACACCGTCTCTACAGGGACACCAAGCAAAAGCATGCTGCTTAGAGAGAGAAGGCGGAGAGTCTGGGCTACACTTCGGAGGTGCTCCTCGGCTGGTGGAACCTGGTATGGGAAGCTGCACCTCAAGAAATCTGGCCAGGCCATGGTTAAGCTGACGGACAGAGAGACCTACGTCATGGCCAGGTGCAGCTTCCTGGAGGGTGAGATCCGCCACCAAGGAGCAGCAGCAGCAGCAGCCCCTCTCACTACCCTCTCTCTCCAGCAGCCTGCTGAGAGCCAGTCCTCTTCCGGCCGAGAGTCAGCTCCTGTCTCCAGGCAGGTTTCTGTGGAGCGTCCCATGGCAGAGAACTCCCCCACAGCTGTACTAACCATGGTGGAGCGCATGGAGGACTCCCTGGTGCGGTGGGAGAAAGGAGATGGCACGTCCACCACAGCCCTACCCGCATCCACCCCCAGCTCCACCTCCACAGAAAAGCAGAGGCAGACCGGAGGGGCAGAGCCACACTGTCCTGCTGGAGATCAGGGACACCATCCGGAGCAGCATAGATCTCCTCTCTCAGCTGGTCCACACCGAGTCCTCATCCTCCAACCGCAAGCCCTTCCTCACCTATGTGAACCAGACCCCCATGGACATGGCGGAACCCCAGTACCAGGTGGTGAAGGACCGGATCACCGAGCTGCTTCACAACCTGCCAGACCCAGAGGCACCTGCTCCCACCCAGTCCAAGTCTGCTCCTCCACCCCAGGTGAGGTCCCTCCCATTCCAAGGCTTTTCACAGGCCCTCACCTACCAGGGCTACGGCTACCAGGAGGTCCAGCAGCACAGGCAGCAGCCCTTCCCAGTCCAGGCACAGAGTCATCGGACGACACCGTTGCCACCGATTCCATTGATGCCACCGATGCCACCCACGACAATGCCACCGACGACAGCAATGCCACCCACGACACTGATGCCACTGATGCCACCGACGACACTGATGCCACCCACGCCAGTCCTCACCCAGCTGCAGACCAGACAGCCCCACTACACTGCTCCTTCCTCCACCCCAAGCCCGGCCTCAGTACATCTGTCATTGGTACTGGGGCTGACACCCCATGGCATGGAGGAAGGAACTCTCAACATCACGGGTCTGAGCCAGCTGTCTGAGAGCTTTCTCAATACACCGTCACCTGTTGTCCTCTCGGGGCAAGGCACCCCAATGGCGCTTCAGACAATCACTCCAGCACCAGCCACCTCCACAGCACCTGGACCCTTCACCCCTGAGACTGGGCACACCTCTGAGTGACCAAGAGGAGTGCCAGAGACTGGCTGGCTGGCTACCTGTGGACTTTATTTGGAAACTTGACTTGAGTCATTTTTCTTTCACAGCTTGTTGTTAATAAAGTCTATCTTTGATTCACACACTTGCTTCATTTCTTTTTTTTAATAAAGTCTTGGTGGAAACTTTTAGAAATGGTTTAAGCCTTTGCATGATTGTGGGATGGGTTAAGATAGAAGTGGGGTGGGCAAGGATACCTTTGTGATGGGTAATAGCTGTGGGATGGGCAGGGATACCTGTGAGATGGGTTAGGATATCTGTGGGATGGGTTAAGATAGCAGTGGGATGGGTAGGGATACCTGTGGAATGAGCAGGGATACCTTTGGGATGGGTAATAGCTGTGGGATAGATAAACCTCCAGTGCAAGCATAGTGGGACTGTATGGTCCACCCTGCCAGGTGCCACACCTATGGCCCTTTATTATCCATAATGTCATAATCATCCACACATGTCAACATAAACACAACTCTTTATTAAACGCCCTGTTCATTGTAGGCCCACCCTACATACATGGCCCAATCTCATCCGTGTGATGAGACAGGCTGAAGGAAGCATCCATTAAGCATCTATCATCCTGTCTTGCCACTCCACCGCTCCAGCTGGGGAGTTGCACCAGTGTTTCAGGAGGTTGCGATGCTTCTTCCCTTCACTTGAGGCTCTGTTGGGGCCTTGCACATCCACAGTGTCTATCAGGTTTTGTCCTTGCCTCCATTCCCCAGGCTCCATGTCCCCATTGCCTTGTTGGAGGTCCACGAGCCTGTTCTGCAAGACTGGGCAGCGGGTGCGCATGAGATTGTGCAGGATGCAGCAAGCTTGCACGATCCTCCTCACAGTCTATGGGTGATGCTGCATGGTGGTGAGAAGTACCTGGAACCTGTTGGCCAGGATGCCAAAGGCGTTCTCCACCACCCGCCTTGCCCTGGACAGCCTGTAGTAGAAGATCCTCTCTTCACGTGTTAGGAGTCTGGAGGTGTAGGGCTTCATGAGGTAGGTTCTGAGGGAGAAGGCGTCATCCCCCACGATGAAGTAGGGCACATCTTGCGTGTCGTTGGGCAGGGGGTCTGGATCTGGGAAGCCCATGATGAGGTTGTGTTCCAGCCCCTCCTTGAGGTCACTGGCATTGTATACCTGGGCATCTGAACATGAGCCATTGCCTGAAGCATCGATGTACATGAACTTGTAGTCAGCATTGACTATGGCGAAGAGGACGATGCTGAAGAAGCCCTTGTAGTTGAAATAAGTGGACCCCGACTTGGCTGGCGCTTTGCAGGCCACGTGCTTGCCATCTATGGCTCCAACGGTGTGGGGGAAGTTCCACCTCTGATACCACTGTTCTGCAACTTTCTTCCATCCTTCTTCAGTGGAGGGGCACTGGAGGAGCTCCTCCAGGTATTCTTCGATGATGGCCTGCACCACTTCTCTGACCACAATGCTGATGGGGTTGTGTGGCACCCTCCAGCCGTACTGCATGCTCCTGTAGGTGGTCCCTGAGGCCAGGTGGCGCATAGTGAGTGCCACCTTGAGCCCAGGTTCCAGGTTAGGCTGGAAGTTGGTGTTTGTCTTGGTCAACCTGGATGTCAGCCGCTGCACAACTTCATCAAACATGGCTGGAGGCATCCTCATGAAGTTTTGGAATGTACAAGTGTCTTCGTTCCTGAGCTCCACCATCAGCTTGTTGTATAGTCCGTACTCTGCTCTTCTCCCGATCCATCTTTGGACCCAGATGCTTCTTGGCCACCTCTTTTTCTTCCCGTCGTAGAGTTCACAGAGCCTGAGATGGCTTCGCACTGTTGCAGAATGATGGTGGCTGCCAAAAGGACTTTGTTACGATTCATGGTGGACATGACTGGATGCTGTGGAAGAGGAAGAATCAGATGAAGGCTGCAGAGGTCTGCACAGCTGGTCTGCTGGTCTGAAAGTGAGATGCAGATGAGTTGCTCCTCCTTTTTATAGGCAGTATACATTTTCCACTATGTGTCCCTTTGCATCCTCTAGACATCCTTAATATCTGAGATAGGTCCCCTCTGTGAACGTTTTTTCCATTTTAAATGCTTTCTTTGCGAGATGCATCCACTTTCATCCTTTCTCCATCCGTTATGCATCCGTTATGCGTCCGTTATGAATCCGTTCCGCGTCCGTTCCGCTTCCTCCCTGCGTCCGTTTACCGCTGGAACGGATCGAGTTGCGTGGATGCGTAGCGGATACCTAGCAGATATAGCGGATTCGTAACGGATGCAGAACGGATGCCTAGCGGATGCAGAATGGATGCATTGGATACATTTTCCGGGCAAAAGTTTTGAATAGCTCAAAACCCTCTGAGCGGATGAAACGTCAATAGACGGATGCTGGACGGATAGAGAGGAAGCAAAACGGAGGCAGTGAGTACAGAATGGAAGCATCGCATTAACCAATGGATGGTAAGTGTTTTTCTCCATTTTACATCGTCTTTCCATCCATTGGTGCAGTGTGACAGGGGCTTTAAAAAGAATGACAATAATTTCAATCTATGCGACTTTAAAATTTTGAAATAATAGGGGAAAGCAAAATGCAGGGCTTCTATCAAAAAGTTGTGATGCTGCTTTTGTTAATTTGAGGAAAGCATTGAATCCTACAAATGTCTTTTTCTATAAGTTAATATAGTAATCAGTTCAGAGAAAAAACAGCTCAGGTTGAAAATAAAGCAGAAGATAAAAATTAAAGAACTATTATTTTGAAATATCCTAGAAACAAAAAGAAGGAAGTCATCTTGGGGACTTTCCAGCATTTCATATAAGATGGGCAGCTGTAGAAATGTTTTAAATAATTAAATAAAATCTCTAAAGAATCACAAAAGTTGATTGACGAAAGAAGACATGTGAATTATGAATATATAGTTCTGATTGGGTTTACTAAGCAGGGTCTTATTTATCCTTATCCTTTTTTATGTGATGTTGAGATTATGTTGGACATAATATGCATCTAACAATTACTTTTGAACATCTGGCTGAAAGAAAAACATCTTATAAAGATAGTTTGTTGAATGAGTATCTTTTATTCTACTTTATGTAAAATGAAAATGCAAAGTTTTTGGTCAATAAATCAGTAAATACATTTTCTGAAGCAGAATTTAACATTTATATTGCTCCAATATATTTTTTTATCCTGATACCATCAAATATTATGATTAATTTCTTAACATTCTTGGAGTCGGCAGTCATTTTTCTCATCTCAGTATTCCAGCAATGATATACCTAATCACCATATCTACTCCTTTTTACTTGGCTTTTTGTCCCTTTCACTAAAATAAACTGTTAGGGATAACATTGTTTACCCTAACTGGTTTAGGTGAAATAATAACTATGATTCATAGTTAGTGTATGTTAAAGTGTCTGCAGCTTTAACTGTGGAAAAGTAATTAAGGGAGTGGTTATGAAAACAATATAAAAGTAGCAAGATTACAGCTTGCTGACTCTGTCTTTGATGATCCCTGATTACTGCTTGGAATCAAGACTGCATTGCTTGAACGGGAGAGAGAACAAAGGACTGATTTGTAAGTGAACTGACATAGGATATTCTACATGGACTTTGCTAACTGAATATCCCTGAATGGACTGACTACTTGATACATGACTATTGGACTGTTATTTGACTATGCCATGAACTTATAATGGAATAAACTATATTCTTGATAGCACAAGCGTATCTGTTATTTTTACTGTATGTTAATAAACATACAAGCTTAGCTCACTCATTTATCTGTGTGCCTATCTGACTAACGCTGCACATTCTGTTTAGCTTGTCTACCTAACCCTGGTTGGGGAACCCAGGCTTAACATAAACTTCCTTCAAATTTGAGCAAAATGGCAACTAGGGCCATGTTCCACTCTTTCAATATCCACATTAGACTTTAGCAATATCAAGTTACTGATACTGGATCTGTTCATTGTGTGTATTTATCAGTTAATATCCAATTAAATATAAGTTATCATTTTGCCTGGGAGCCACAGGTTATCTCAGAATATTCATAATTCAAAAGTAGAACAAAAGTTCAGATGGACTGGATATAAACTCACTTTCCAGCTGATACATCAGAATACTTTCAGACTTGTTTTTCCATGATCGATCTTAGAAGTGTTCTTCCTATTGTATGAATTGGCCAGATGATACATTTTTTCCTAGAATAATTTATCTACTATGTTGGGAAGTTTTGGATATACTGTTTCATGTCATGTATTGTCTTTGAATATTATGTACATCAAGTCTGGATCTGATTATTCCTGAGGATCACCATTCAGAACAATCTGTAGTCCAATTCCTTAGTGAACTACAGCATCAAACATGCAAACTTCTATTTTATTCAATTTTAATAGAAGTATGTGTAAGAACATTTTTTTTTTTAAAGCAAATCACTATATTTCAGAGTTATACCATTGGTCAACATAATTAAAATAAATCAAACATCAAACTCAGAAATTTGTTCATAATCAGAACTATCAGTTCTTTCTTGTCATATGTTTTCTTTTGATTGCCTGGTCCCTACTGAATGCAGTCTATGCACTATTAGAATACAAAGCACACAACCTTAAAATAATAATGTCACTGTCTGTTGTATTTCCCTAGTAGTCCCACAAGACATATTTTTCCTTCTGTCAATTGCACAGCAAGGAGACAAGATATTATTCATCTAGCAGTAAATACTTCCATGCAGAGCAATTCAGACTGCCTGCCAAAAAAACTGCAAGTCCATGCCAAAGCAACTGAAGCTCTGTGTCGAAAACAAAACAAAAACAAAAAAAGCAAAAATTAAATATCCATACAAAATATGTACTCTGTGTGTGTATGTCTGTGTATGTGTGTGTGAGAGAGAGAGGGAGGGGGGAAGGGAAAGAATATAATGCAATCTTAGTGGACAATGATATTTTGAATTGAATGGTTTTTGATAATACTGCAATAAAAGTGCTGAATTTAAAAACAGAACTAGACACATTATATATGAGCCATTACGTGCTTTACACATGAAAGACAGAAGATATTCAGAGCATAGAATTTATATATCCCAAGTACTGGAGGCCTTTGTATAGCCTCTTTACAGATTTCCAAAAAGATGAATGATTAATTTACCGCTTAGTCTTTCCAGGATTTCAAGGTGGGGAACCTTCTTTCAACTTTTCCCACCAAAATGGAACATGTTAAAATTTAAGTTTCTTAGAACAGGATTTTCTTTCTATCAATCTTCAGAAACCATAAACATGATTATTTTTAATACAGCAGATACATAAGAGAAAATGTGATTTGGACTATGAGTAAGTGCATATATTACACCTGCAATACATTCCTAAATAAAATACATATTTTCCTCAATTCATATATATATATACTCCCAAAAACATATAGCTTCTTTAAGAAGATCCTCTTTAAAACTGGATTATTAGAGCAGTCCTATTATTCATTAGGATTAATTGTTGATTTTAACAACTGTGAACTTTGAGCTATTAAAAAATACAATTTCTGAATATGTTTGGTAAATGGCAGTTGATTCTAAATGTATATAAGTCAAATGTAGCAAAAAGCCTCCAGGATTATTTGAAATGACACAAACATCCCAAAATCAGAAAACCTTTGTGATGAAGGTCATTGGAGTGCAAGCTCATTTCTAGAAGGAGGAAGGACAATTTCTTTGGTAGCTCATATTATTAGCCCATTCAAATAGAAAAAAAAAACAGTTGTTTTATGCATCCTAAAATGAATGTAAGGAGAATCACATCTACCATAAAGTAAAGGTAAAGCAAGGCAAAGTAAAAACTGCTTCAGACAAAAGTTTCTGCAAAATGTTGATTCAAAAGAGAACGATATGTATGACATGCCATCTTCTCTGTTGCCTTATGCAATCTGCTGTACTCAAATATGATAAAGGATTTGGTTTCTTAGAACAGAGTTGTCAAATTCCCAGCCTGTGGGCCGGATGCATCACAAGGTGGCTACATCCATGCCTGGTTTATTAAAGGGGAAAAAAGTCCCAATACATCACATGATGCCACAGTGATGATGTGAGTTTGACACCCCTGTCTCAGAAAGACTGGACCGCCATCTTGTCTTTTCTCAGAAAACATAACAGTACAACTTCTTATTCTGAAACTGTGAGGTTTTTGAAACATCATCCACTGAAATTAGTTTATTTCACTACGGTGATAAATCCTACTTTGTGAGACTGACTGGTTTTCATAACTTGGCATGCTAGGCCTGCAGGATTTCTTTTTTTAATCTAACCAAGGATGCTGATTAGACAGAGTTAAATGTTCAAGAGCTTAAGATTCACAGATAAATGAGCAATGTTTAGTTTTATGTCCTTTTAATGGTAAATGACTAATTTATATCCAAAGCTTGAAAACATTATTACTACAAATTTTGTTTTATTGCTAAAGAATGCAGTAAACAATCACTTGGCATTTTAAATGATATCACACTTTGGTTCTTGAAATGAAATTTTATAACAGCTCATAGCTCATCTGTTACAAAATACCATTCACACTGTACCTTACAACATAACATTTGTGTTTCTTCTCAGCCATATGTTTTCACTATACTCGTTGAAAAGTCATCTTGAAAATATGTATCCTGAATATGTCAGGATACCTGCATCTTTTTCCATGAAGGATATGGGAAACACTATGTAAACTTCCAAGGTTGTTCATTAGAGACCATTAGCTGGTCGAGAACATCAAGTCATATAAGCATACTTCAGTTAAAATGAAGGTTTGGCAGCCCTTTTGCCAAACAGACTACTACTGCTATTTTACTGTTAGCAACAAATGCTGGATGTGGCATAGGTATGATTAGCCACGAGGATAACCAAATCTATTCTTTGTTTATCTTATTAAAAAATTGTCAAGGTTCACCCAAGCATTATTTGAACTTGAGTTGACTGGCAGTGATTCAAAAAGACGACTCTTTCCTAAGCCAGAGTTAGTACAGTACAAAACTAGAAAAGCTGTAGTAGTCACAAACATCCCCCCTCCAATTCAGGAAGTGCCAAATATATAGTATTACATGATTCTTTTTTCATACTTGTGCACCTTGAAAATGGGCAATTTCTCAGTGACAGAGGCATCAATGCATCATCTTGTAATGGACCTGCCTGTACTAAGGTAATTTACATCTGAACTTGATCCTTTAAGTCTATTTGAAAGTATTAGATGAAAACCTTGGAAAATAGAGGTCATTTTCGCAGGTTCATATGTCATGATTATGGCATATGGGAAACTTCAAATGTAAGAGTTTATATTTTAACATCATGAATTTACCAATTACATGAAACAAGTTGTGTGTATGCATTTTGTCTGAAACTAAAAGAAAAAGAAAGAAATAGTGAAAATAAATGAATCAACCTAATTTTGTTAAGTAGAGTTAATTAATATAAATGGTAGAAGGATACAAACTATTAAAAAAAAACCAGACCCCATAAAAAAGGAGGTGGAGTTGCACTATATGTAAAGGACCACTATACTGCGACAGAAATGCATGAAACCAAAGATGAAAACCTCCTAGAATACATATGGGTCAATATAAAAGAAAAAAAGAATGACATGGCCATAGGTGTATATTATAGGCCACCCAATCAAGCAGAAAAAATAGATGTCCTTTTTGCCAGCCAACTAACAAACATATGCAGAAAACACGCAACAATTGTAATGGGAGACTTCAATCATTTTGATATCAATTAGAAAACTAATTCTGCACCAAGTGAGAAATCAAATAAGTTCCAAACCAACCTAGCTAACAATTTTGTTGTCCAAAACATAGAGGGTGAAAGTAGAGGGACAGCCATACTGGACTTCATTCTTACAAACAGAGAAGAAGTGATAGAGGGAGCTGAAACTGCAGAAATCTTGGGTGAGAGTGACCATGTCATACTAGAATTCAACATAACACAAACACAAGCAACAGAACATAATGACACCAGACTCTTGGATTTTAAAAGAGCTGATTTCAATAAACTAAGAGAGAACTTGGGAAAGATTCCATGGATGAAAATCCTAAAGGGAAAAACAACTCAAGAATCTTGGAAAAAATATTGGAATGTGCTGAAATGAGTAGATTGACATTTGAAATTAGAGAACAAGATGATAAACAATTTTTTAAAATTTGGGATTTATTTTATCAATGGTTAGACAATAAAACATGGTAATGAAACATGTAGATTTTTAGAAAATAATGGATATATAAAGATGTATTTTTTATTATATCTACAAAAGGACTGTAGGATAGATTTGAGATGATGATATGAACTGTCATAAAATAAATTAAGTAAAATATGGATTATCTCGTAAAACATGAATAAATACTAGCATAGTCAAATGATTGATTAACAATGATATAAATGTATTTTATTTGATTGACAATATGAGAATATATACAATATAATTGTAATTGAAGACTACGAAGTGGAAGCATAAAACAATTTGTAAACCAATTGACACACTGTATGTAATTGACTTCCACTACATGGAAGATGGCTTGATGTTTTTTTGTTTTGTTTGTGTATGTTTGTCATATATATATATATATACATATATACGTGTGCTGTTCAGCTTCCTTCGGGTATTATCCCACGTCATTGTAGTGCTTTTAAAGTTGTAGCAACGTTTCAGCATAATCTCATCTGCCATCATCAGGCTTCTATATTGAGTTTGTATGTGGGTCAGGGTCTCACAGCCGTTGGTTTTAAATTTGAGGCTAGCCTATTGTTGTGCCAGGATGTTTTTTTTTCCACATCCTGATTGGTTGGGAGTCTTGGTCTGTGTTTATTGGACTTGGAGTATGTTTGATTGGTGTTTCTGGTTTCTTCTGTCTGTTTTGTGGCTTTGATTGGCTGGCAACACTCTGTTCCTGTATTGGAGGCTTTCAGTGCAGCTTGGCTTCATGTGAAAGGATGGCTATTATCTATTAGGAAGCTTGGTTTCATCTGAGTGCCTAGCGGGGGGGGGGGTGTTTGAGCTGGAGGTATCAGAGGGAGTCTGTTTGTGCCCAGGTGTTTGCCTGGTTTGTGGTGTGGGGATCTTTCTATTTGAGAGTGCAGGCTTCCAAATGATTGACAGTCTGGTGGAATCAACTCTTCTATTCATGCTTTCAGGTCTTTTTTCAATCTCTATGGCTTCTCTGATGATTCTGTGGCTGGGGTTTTCAATAGTGGCTAGGGTTTTAGTGCCATTGAAGTTGGTGTTGTGACCTGTGGTTTTCATGTGTTGGACATAAGAGCCCCTATGGGATCACCACTGTCACCCGTCATTGCAAACCTGTTCATGGAAGAATTCGAATCCAGAGCCCTGGCTAATGCCACCCACAAACTCAAACTGTGGCTAAGATACATCGATGACACATTTGTGATTTGGCCCCATGGAAAAGAAAACCTAAACAATTTCCCAACACACCTAAACAGCACACACCCCAAAATCAAGTTCACCATGGAAACGGAAACAAACAAACAACTACCATTCCTAGATGTACTAATCTACAAAAAAACAGATGGCACACTAGAACACACTGTATACCAGAATAAAACACACACCAACCGCTACCTCAACGCCCAATCCCACCACCACCCAGCACAGATAAATTCCGTGGCCAAAACACTAATTGCCAGAACCAAACGCCTGGCAGACAAGACACACATAAATACTGAACTATGCACCCTGACTAAAGTATTGTCAGCCAACGGCTTCCACAAAAACAAAATCACCAGCTTAATCCACAAAAACACACCAAGACTTAACAGAGACCTAGAAGATCAACAGACCTATGGAACAGCTTTCCTGCCCTATGTAAGTGGTACTACAGACAAAATCAGTAAGATACTACACAGGCATCACATCAAGACTGCCTTCAAAACAGACAAAAAAAATAGCAGCCATCCTTAGAAACCCCAAAGATAAAATTGACCTGGAAAACCAAGGCATATATAAAGTTCCCTGTGCATCATGCCAGGCCACATACATTGGACAGACCAATAGAAAAATAAGTACCCGCCTGGATGAACACAAAAATGCAGTAAAAAAGCTGGAACACACCTCCTCACTAGTCCAACACATGAAAGCCACAGGTCATAACATCAACTTCAATGGCACCAAAACCCTAGCCACTATAGAAAACTGCAGCCACAGAATCATCAGAGAAGCCATAGAGATTGAAAAAAGACCTGAAAGCATGAATAGAAGAGATGATTCCACCAGACTGTCAATCATTTGGAAGCCTGCACTCTCAAATAAAAAGATCTCCACACCAAAAGCAAGACAAACACCTGGGCACAAACAGACTCCCTTTGATACCTCCAGCTCAAACACACCCCAACCAGGCACCCAGATGAAACCAAGCTTCCTAATAGATAATAGCCGTCCTTTCACGCGAAACCAAGCTGCACTGAAAGCCTCCAATACAGAAACACAGTGTTGCCAGCCAATCAAAGCCACAAAACAGACAGAAGAAACCAGAAACACCAATCAAACAAACTCCAAGAACAATAAACACAGACCAAGACTCCCAACCAATCAGGATGTAGAAAAAAAACATCCTGGTACAGCAACAGGCTAGCCTCAAATTTAAAACCAATGCCTGTGATAGCCTGACCCACATACAAACTCCATACAGAAGCCTGATGATGGCAGATGAGATTCTGCTGAAATGTTGCTACAACTTTAAAAGCACAACAATGACGTGGGATAATACCCGAAGGAAGCTGAACAGCACATATATATAATTTAGATGTACATATATATGGATGTATATATGTGTGTGTGTGTGCGTGAGTGTGCATGCACACGCACACACACATATATACAGTAAGGCTTTTTAATGATGCATTGAAACCACTGATCCGCATCCGCAGATTTTATGATGCTTAAAACATAGATAAAATGATGTAGTTATATTTCTACAATCTCTTTTATAAGACATGTTTTCTTGAAAAATTGTTTCCATTAGGACTCAGAAACACATGATCCTCAGACAGGCCATGCTTCTTTAGCAAAAAGTAGAACTAGAAGCTTACAGAAATGCATCAAAGGTGCAATTTTTTGATAAGTACTGTATATTATAAAAACCACTTCAAAACCGCTACAAAAAGAGTTACAATAATCATTATTCATTAAATGCAAGTCCTATTTAATGCAACTAATGATTCAAATTTTTGCATCGTTTTACACTGTCTGCATGATACAATGAGCTTGAGGTTTCATTTTGGTGACATATCGATCCTTTGTTACAAAAGCAGATTATTTTACCCTCTTTGCATCTAACCTTGTCAGAACTAGCTTCTAGAAGTTTATAATTTTATAAATAAATAAACTACAATCTGTTCCACAGTAACAGAGAGCTTAGACCAGGGGTTTGAAACTCACGATGTTATGTCATCATCACATGATATATCATGACTATTTTTCCCTTTGCTAAAACAGGAGTGGGTGTGGCCAGTGTGTGATACATCCAGCCCATGGGCCATGAGTTTTATACCCCTGGCTTAGATGAACAAAGAAAACAACCAACATCCAAGAACCCCCCTCATCTTCCCTATCTATTGTGCTCAGATACCATCAAAAGTTTGTTCATCCTGCATGCACAATCTAAAGAATAATCTATCTCATTAAATTTGATAAAATTAATTTTATACTAAATCAAGTAAGGTTATGATTCTTTTCCTACTAAGAATTTACTGCACCTTATAAATTGTATCACTATTCTGTATTTACCATGAATGCATGAGCTGCTATGATACAGCTACTTAGCTTAAATTTAATTTGGTTCTTCTTTTAGATTTCTATTTATTTTCAAAATTCATGTCTTTTCTTAGGCTACCCCAAGCTTCTTTACAATCTTAATCAGTACAAAAGAAACACAGCTGAAAGTACAGAAACTGTTTAAATATGGACATTTCAACAAAAAGGCCAAAATTATGTTTAAGGAAACATTACTGGTCTTACTAAGCACATACACAATCCCAATAATGTGCTAGAACAGTGGCCCCCAACCTTTTGACACCAGGGATGGTTCCTTGGAGAGAGGTTTTTCTGCGGACCAGAGGGAGTGTGATTTTGTGTATTGCCTGCATCTGCTGGATGGAGCTTTGCTTGTTTGCATGGACTGGTTTTGGGTATGTCATGGCCCTGTGCCAGTCCCCAGGCCGAGAAGTAGACATCCTCGGGTGTGACACCCTCGGACACCTAGATTGCTGACACAAGGAGGCAAATATTCTGGTGGATACACCTGTTTCCATTATGGCAATGTCACAGAAATAGAAATGGAGCATAATTATTGTACTCTGTATATAATCCATTTTTACTATTTTTTTTTCATGCATCTGAGGACATGAAATAATTATCAGCTTTCTTATTTAAAAATAGTTGTAGTGTATTTGATAGCTAACCAAGAGGAGCAGAAGATTACTTAATTTATCTAAATTTCAATTTAGTTTTTTATGAAGTTATGAATTTTCTTAGCCAAAGCAAATGACAAAAGCTACAAAAATGTATTGTTCATATGAGATTGAAAAAAGCAGAGCCACAACTGCATTGCTGAGCATAAAAAGGCTTTATTGGCTGGCTGATATTGGAAACACTGTATTATTGCATAGGTTTCCATACTAATTTATACATTTAAAGAGATAATGTAAATCAGCATCAAGTCAATATTGTAACAAGAAGATATTCTTATTATAATGCAATCAAACATATTTCCTATCAATTAAACAATGGTAGTTTATTACCCTGAGTTTAAGACTAAAATGTGTTGTTATAATTACTGGAACATAATAATAATATTTTTAAAAGTGCACATTCAGTGAGAAGGAGATCCAAGGTTAACATTCAAAATGTTGCACACAAGATAGATCGCACATATTAATGGAGTGAGCATGTTCCACATTACTGAATAACAACCAATGTATCTTTGGTCTATGTAATGTACACTAAGTGAAAAATCTCAATTTTAAAAACATGTTACACAATCATCCTTATAAATACTAAGGAACATCTTTATAAATATCACAATGCAAATTAAAAAGCAACGTAAAGAATAATTGGTTAAGCCCATGTTCCACTGCACCAATGGATGCAAAGAGGATGTAAAACGTAAAAAAAAAGCTTGCCATCCATTGGAAAATGTGATGCATCTGTTGTGTACTCATTGCATATGTGTTTCATACGCTCTATCCGTCAAGCATCCGTCCACTGAGATTTCATCCGCCCAAGAAGTTTTGAGCTGCATAAAACTTTGTGAACGGATGAACTTTCTGCCGTGTACGATGTAAATCTGCAACATACGAGCAACAAACGTTCTATGTCCGTTTATCATCTGTTAAACGTCCACTGTTTCCTCTCTGCATCCTCTGGGCATCCTCGCAACTCACATCCGTTGCAGCTGAAAACGGAAAGAGGGAGGAAACAAAAGGTACACGGAACGTCTACACGGCGTTAGTAGCACGGAAATAGAAAGGATGCGCAGTGAATGGTTTGCATCCGATATACATCCGCTAGGCTTCCTATAAACATCTGTTTAACATCCCCGCTACATACTACCAACATCCGTTCTTTTCCGTTCTTTTCTGTTCTTTTCCATTCTGTTTATGCAAATCTTCGCCACTTTTTGGAGCGCATGACAATGGATGGAGCCACCCCGAAATTTTGCTCATCCGCTGTGTCCTTTTTACAAACGTTTTGCGTCCATCGGCCAGTGGGACAGGACCTTTAGGTATTCAATTAAAATATACTCTAAAGCAGGAGTCTCCAACCTTAGCAACTTTAAGGCCCGGTCCCACTGGCTGACGGACGCAAAACGTATGCATAAAGGACACAGCAGACGAGCAAAATTTCGGGGGTGGCTCCATTCGTTGTCATCCGCTCCAAAAATTGGCAAAAATGTGCATAAACAGAATGGAAAAGACCGGAAAAGACCGGACGTGGGTAGTATGTAGCGGGGATGTTAAATGGATGTTCATAGGAAGCCAAGTGGTTGACAGTGGATGGAAGCGGATGACACATCCGAAGGGGTTCCGGGGGAGAATTTAGAAGCGGATGCATAGCAGAAGGGGCGGATGCATAGTGGATGAAGTGGATGCAGCACAGATACCTATAGGAAACAAAGGGGATGTCGTGTGGATGTATATCGGATGCAAAGCGTTCACTGCACATGCGGGGAGTATGAATTGCATCAGCTCCGTGGATATAAAAGGATGCAGCACGCATGCAGTCAGCATTCAGGGGAAAGACATGCTGTCACATACATCTAGAAGGAACACCATGGTTCGTCAGTCACGCAAGAAGAGGAAGCCCATGCCTACTCGTTCCAGCCCTGGCAAGAAGGCCAGAACCAGCATCCCACCCCCTGGCACTGACTGCTGCTGCTGCTGCTGCTGTAGTGGACCAGCTCCAAGACCCTCAAAGCCCTGCTGCTGAAGGCCCTGCTGCTCAAGCCCCTGAAGGCTCTGCTGAAGCCCCTGCCAGAGGAAGGAAGAGGCAAGGGAAGGAGAAGGGAGAGAGGAAACAATACACCATTTCCAAAGAGCATGAGGATGAGATGCTGGAATGGCTGAGGGAGAATGAGCACCTGTGGAGAAAGGGCCACAGATTGTATCGGGACACCAAGAAGAAGCAGGCAGCTTGGAGAGACAAGGCAGAGAGCCAGGGGTACACTGCAGAAGTACTCCTTGGATGGTGGAAGCACATGCACACCTGATATGGCAAGCTGCACATGAAGAAATCTGGCCAGGCCGCTGTCAAGCTCACTGACCGGGAGATGTATATCATGGCCAAGTGCAGTTTCCTGGAGGGTGAGATCCACCACCAAGGAGCAGCCCCTCTGAGACCCCTCTCCCTCAGACAGCCCACAAACAGCCAGTCCTCTTCCAGCCAGGAGCCAGCTACGCTGTCCAGGCAGGTGTCTTCAGAGGTCCCCACGGCAGAGACCCCCCCCCGGCAGTTGCACTTCCCATGCCGGCAGACTTGGAGGATCCCATGGAGGATGACGCCCTGCTGTCACAAATGGAGGAAGAAGCAGCAGCCACCAGAGGCAAACCCACCCCCACCCCCAGCTCCAGAGGATGCAGGAAGAGAGGCAGACTGGAGGTCCAGGACCACAGTGTGCTGTTGGAGATCAGGGACACAATGAAGACCATCACAGAACTTCTCTCTCAGCTGGTCCACAGCGACATACCATCCTCGGGTCAGAAGCATTTCATCACCTATGTGAGCCCCACACTGTGGGACCTGCCCGAGGCCCAGTACCAGGTGATGAAGGAGAAGATAACAGCACTTCTGCACAACCCTCAAGGCCCAGCTAAAGTTGTTCCTACCCAGTCCAGGTCTGCTCCTCCACCCCAGGCGATGTCACAGCCCTTCCATGGCTTTCAACAGCCTGTTACCGACCAAGGCTACGACTACCAGGACTTCCCACAGCAAAAACAGACCTTCACAGTCAGGCCCAGGTTCATCGGATGCCACAGATGCCACACCTCACCCAGGTGCAGACCAGACAGCCCCACTACACTCCTCCTTCCTCCACCCCACAGCCAAGCCCGTCAACGGACAATCTGTCATCAGTCTTGTGCCTCACATCTCAGGTACTTGATGAAGGCCCTCTCAACCTCACGGGACTGGTTCAGCTCTTGGAGAGCTTCATGAACACACCATCCCGTTTTACTCTGGGGGCCAAGCACCCCAATGGTGCCTCAGACCAGCACTCAAGCCACAGCCACCTCCAAAGTCCCTGCCCACTTAACAGCTGAGACCATGGACATGCCTTAGAGTGACTGAGAATGGTGCCAGAGACTGAGTTGTTTACTTGTTCAGTTTATCTTTGCTTAAGACACTTTACTTGGGTCATTTTGCTTATTTAATAAAGTCATAAAGGTTACCTAAGAAAGTTAATAAAGGCTATCTTTGCTTAAGACACTTGGTTCATTTTTTTACCTTAGTGAAGTGTTGGTGAACACATTTAACAAATGGTTAAGCCTTTGCATGCTTGTGGGATAGATAAGGATAGTTGTGGGATAGATAAACCTCCAGTGCAAGCATAGTGGGACTGTGTGGTCCACCACCCCAGCTGCCACACATATGGACCTTTTTTATCAATAACAATTTATTCATTGATCAACATATTTCAAAATAAACAAAGCTCTTTATTAATGCCCTATTCATTGTAGGACCACTCAACATACATAGCACAATCTCATCAGTGTTATGCAACAGGCTCAAGGAAGCATCCATTAATCATCTATCATCCTGTCTTGCCACTCCACTGCTCCAGCTGGGTCATTGCACCAGTGTCTCAATAGGTTGCGCTGCTTCTTCCCTTCACGTGAAGCTCTGTTGGAGCCTTGTACATCCACAGTGTCTATCAGGTTTCATCCTTGCCTCCATTCACCAGGCTCCATGTCCCCATTCCCTTGTTGACGGTGGACAAGTCTGTTCTGCAACACTGGGTAGTGGATGCGCGTGAGATTGTGCAGGATGCAGCAAGCTTCACGATGCTCCTCACAGTCTCTGGGTGATGCTGCATGGTGGTGAGAAGTATCTGGAACCTGTTGGCCAGGATGCCAAAGGCGTTCCCCACCACCCGTCTTGCCCTGGACAGCCTGTAGTTGAAGATCCTCTCTTCATGGGTGAACTGTACGGCTTCATGAGGTAGGTTCTGAGGGAGAACGCATCATCACCCACGATGAAGTAGGGCATATCTTGAGTGTCATTGTGTAAAGGGTCTGGATCTGGAAAACCCATGATAAGGTTGCATTCCAGCCCATCCTTGAAGTCACTTGCGCTGTATACCTGGCCATCTGAAGCTGACCCGTTGCCTGAAGCATTGATGTACATGAACCTGTAGTCAGCATCAACCATGGCAAAGAGGATGATACTGAAGAATCCCTTGTAGTTGTTATAAGTGGACCCTGAGTTGGCTGGAGCTTTGCAGGCCACGTGCTTCCCATCTATGGCTCCAACGGTGTGGGGAAAGTTCCACCTCTGATACCACTCTTCTGCAAGTTTTCTCCAGCCTTGTTCAGTGGTGGAGTACTTGAGGAGTTCCTCCACGTATTCTTCGATGATGGCCTACACCACTTCTCTGACCACTTTGCTGATGCTGTTGTGTGGCACCCTCCACGCATATTGCATGTTTCTGTGTGTGGTTCCAGAGGCCAGATGGCGCAGAGTCAATGCTACCTTTAGTCCAGGGTCCAGGTTGGGATGGAAGTTGGTGCTAGGCTTGGTCAACCTGGGTCTCAGACGCTCTACAAGTTCATCAAACATGGCTGGTGGCATCCTCATGAAGTGATGGAATGCACGAGGGTCTTCATTCCTCAGCTCCACCATCAACTGGTCATACAGTCCAAACTCCATTCTTCTCACGATCCATCAACTGGTCATACAGTCCAAACTCCATTCTTCTCACGATCCATCCTCAGACCCACACAGCTCTTGGACGTCTCCTTCTTCTCCTTCTGTATAAAAGGTGAAACAGTCTGAACAGGGTTTGGATCTGGTGATGAATGATCACAGCTACCATACGGACTGTGTCATGATCCATGGTGGAGAACAATTGATGATGTGGAAGACCAAGACCAAGGGTGAAGAGGTGTGTACACCACGGCTGCTGGACTCATACTGAGATCCAGATGATTTTCGCCCCCTTTTTATAGGAAATATCGGTAGTCTGCTAGATGTCTTTCTACATACTCTAGACATACTGCAGACATCCTAAATATCCAAGATACATCCCAGATACAAACGCTTTGTCCGTTTTAATCCTTTATATACGAGATGCATACGCTTACATCCTTTCTATATCCATGCTACTAACGCTGTGTAGACGTTTCGTGCACCTTTCGTTTCCTCCCTCTTTCCGTTTTCAGCTGCAGCGGATGTGAGTTGAGGGGATGGCCAGAGTATGAAGAGAGGATACAGCGGACGTTTAACGGATGATAATGGACATAGAACATTTGTTTCCCGTATATGCCGCAGATGTACATCGTACGCGGCGGAAAGTTCATCCGTTCACAAAGTTTTGTGCAGCTCAAAACTTCTTGCACGGATGAAATCGCAGTGGACAGATGCTTGACGGATAGAGCGTTTCAAACATGTATGCAATGAGTACACAACGGATGTATTGAGTTTTCCAATGGATGGCAAGCTTTTTTTAACGTTTTACATCCTCTTTGCATCCGTAAGTGCAGTGGGACCGGGCCTTTAAGACTTGTGACTTCAATTCCCAGAATTCCTCAGCAAAATTCCTCATCCAAGTTTAACAGTGCTTCCACATACACATTGACAATACCCAACAGGTTATGATTCAATTGACTGTTTTCTTTATCTATGTGAAATTTAGTCAGATGTATTTAGAGCAATGCCTTTCATTTTTGACAAAGTCATTTAATATAAAATACTATATACATAATAACTTTAATATGAAATAAAAGATACATACAACTACAGAGATAGATATATAAGGATACAGATTTTCCTACATGTTGCAAGATAAAATTGAAAAATATGATTTTTCAAGATGCTGCCTTCACATTGTAAAGAAAACTTCTTTTAACTTTCTTCTAATGCCATATGGCATAGGAGTAAACGTGACCTTTGTGCTTTGCTCATCAAAATATAAAAAGCCGGATATTCTTGACTTATTTTGATGTCATGTTACTAGTTGCAACGAAGTAAACTGGTTATAAATTTTCAAAATGGTAGATATATAAGACCTTGCAAAAAAATAGATATAATTTAAATTACACCTAAAGAGGATTTCTCTATGATGCTGGTAAATGCTTTTAAATTAATTTGAATATCCTCTGTACCATATTCATGGACTACAGAATATTGGCATGACAATTAAGTATGACAGTTAAGTATTCCATTAGCTTGACAGCATATGTACATTAGTATTAAAATGATAAAGTTGTTTCCTTTATCATTCCTTTATAATAAATGTGCAATGTGAAATATTAATGGAAGACAAGATAACTATCTACACAGGCATATTCATTGAAAACTCTCTGTTTTCCCTCTGCGTGGAAAAAAACTAAGGGCTTAATTTTGAGGCTGATAGATTAATTTTTACAGAACATTTCCAAAAGACCTGCTGTTCAGGCTCAATCTTGAAAATATTTCTTATGTTGAATCTTTTGTGTTCATTCAGAATAATGGACTGTCAATTTATTTGTGACATAATGAAAAGACACTGCAGGACAAACCTCAGTGTCTCATTAGGTTAAAAGAATGATTTGTTCCTTAGTATTTGCTGGAATTTCCATATCTTTCCATATTTTTTGCAAAGAGTCACCACTAACATTTGCACATCAAATCACCTTCAAATCTTAAGTATTTTTCAGGAAAATTGCAAATATTTGTAGCAGACATTTTCCAATGGGACTTTCTTTTTTGCGTCTCCAATTAATTGATTGTTGTAGTTGTTTTGGTCAGTTAATTTTTTTTCCAGCTATATAGATATTACTTCTTTCTAGAGCACACTATTCCATTCATTCATATCACTATTTCACTTCTGTCTCATTACAGTTCTGTTGAGTACATCAATCCTAATAACTTGCTATGTCATTAAACTCAATAAATTTCTCTAGAGGTATCATATCAAGAACAAATATTTGTAGGTATGTATATATATGTCTCTCTCATCTCTCTCTCTTTTATTTCTGTCATCTTTATCTCTATCTCTATCACTGTCATCTTTATGACTAAATCAACATTTTACTCTTTTACTCCAAAATGCATCTATGATTCATTGGACTTTTCCCCAGATATTCCTCAGATATTCTCTTCCATTCTTACAATGCCTACACAATGGCAATAACATAAGTTTTTAATTTCTACAGTACACTAATTTGGATTATGAAAATGACAGTGTGCTGTAGTCTATTCTAGCATCCTGTCATATAAGCACCTCTATGATTTGGCCAAATACCTGCTTACAAAAAGAAGCTTTACAGACTGCATTGATTGTTATTATACCTCAAAAAAAATGGTTAAAAAGATGGAAACTTCCAAGTTAAACATCTATACAATAGGTCAGAACTGCATGAGCAGGTGCTTGGAGGAGAAGTGTGTGGTTTTGAAATGTTTAAACAGACAGTGCACTGGTTTGGCTAGAACTAAAGACCACATGGAAACATGGGAGTTTTACCAAAAGACAAGCTTATTTACTGTGAATGTGGCACTATTCAAATAATCATCCATCTTTTACAGTGCCCACTAAGATGAACATGTACACAGAATGACTTGCTGGTCAGAAATATCCTTGCTATCAATGTGCCTAGCATTGGACTAGAACTGGAGTTATCTGAAATTTTGATAAGCTTGACTTCTGCCAGACTGCTAGAACATACAACACCTATCCACAATAATAGCTGTTATATACAACAGAAAAAGGAAGGATGTCAAAGAAATAAAGGTGGAGGTTTTGCAAAAAAAAAAAAAAAAGATAATATGAAGGGATCACTTGAGTGACCTTATAGTAAGAGTTACAAGTCCATGTAAAAAGTGAGTCTGACACTGAACATATTTGCATCATTTGCTTATACCACATTGAAATCCATAAAAGTTATTATTAGAATGGCTAAGGAAGCGATTATGCCTTAAGTAACAACCAATCTCCCAATGTAAATTAACAGCACACTGAAAGACCAAAATGCAAAGTCAACAATACGTAAAAGTTTGTAATAGATTCAGAAATGTCAGCAATTTTTGGATTCATTCCAATTTTTAGTTCTTTACGATGGGTTTTAATTCTTTATTTTATATTAGTTATTTTAAATTACACAAATGCATAGCTCCTAGATTACTCCTAAATTAGATTGAATAACAACACATGAATAAAGGGTATAATTCAGATAGCTTTATCTTGACAGGATAAAGTTATGGGGAAAAGCATACTCTGTATTGCTGAAGCACAAGAATTACAATGGAATGTACCAATTTTTACTTATAGTATTCTGTATTCAGAATGCTTATTAAAATAGATGTACCCCAAATTTATGATTTTAAAGATTATTTAAAATAATAATTTTATTTTAAATATCTCAAATTAACACACACACTCTTTATAAAACTGGTCTCTTTTAATACACACACACACACACACACAAATATGCCCCCCCATCTTAATATTCAGGAAGGTCCAGTCCAAAAGGCACTTTGTCTAAGAGTCAGGTTTCTAAACTCTTAATAGCAGGGATCCCCAACCTTCAGGCTCTGGACCAGTCCAGTCTGCAGCTTGTGCAGCTTGGTTCGCTTACAAAACCACCCCCTTTTCCTCCCCACTCACTGCTGCTGCTGCTGTCCAGTCTGTGGAGCCAGAAAGGACCATTGCTTTACAACATCATTATTAAGTTCTTGAAAACTATAATGAATTGGCAACCTTTAATACAAGTGTCTTAAATATGGTCTCTACAGAACATTCTACACTGTTGTCTCATTGCTGCCTTCTGCACTAATTGCAGTTTCCAAGTCATTTACAAGGGCAGAACCAAATAAAGCACATTGGAGGATTAACTGTGAGAATTGCTGGAAATAATTTAAGCAATCGTGAATTTAGGACATTTGGAATTATTCATTTTTGCTACCAGAATAGAGCAGAATCACAGTGTTGTGTCACACTAATTATGTATAGATTTATAAAACACATGCACACTAGAATTATTTTCCTTTCAAACTGTCATTGACATTAATCTGATTCTTGCCTCTATCACGGTGATAGGAAATGATCAAATACCCTGAGACTAAGACTGTTACCCATTTAACTGCTAAACTGTATAAATATATAATGAGTAGATTATATTCTGATTGTACTTGATATCTACCCAAAACACCATTTTGAATTTAGTCAGCTAAAACTAAAAGCTAAAAGATTGTGGCTACTTTGAATATATATGGTTACTGAAACAGATGCCAAAGACTAAAATATTCAAAGCAGGGCAATGTTTAAGGGTTATGGAAATTCATTTCATGACTTTATGCCATTTACATCCTTCATCCCTTCCTCACAACATTTCTGTGGCAGAAAATGGAGAGTGTACCATGTAAATTACCTTGAACTTCTGAAAAAAAAAATGAATTATAAACAAATAAATTATAAGTCCGTGAATGTGATTGTGTCCCTCAAATCAACTGCATCTTTTCTAGGCTTGCTTGGCAACTGTTGCTCACTTCCAGGAAAAGATGCATATTGTTTCTTCTCTTATTACATTAAGCTTTCTAATCTGCTTATTTAAACCATAGATATAATGTGGTGCAATAACATGAGATCACGAAGCTGATTTTATAAAATATACTGGTATAAATATACAACTTAATTCACTTGATTATTATACTAAAAAAGTCTCACTGTAACTGAGTTGATCCACCTTTATGAAGGTCTTCTCCTTCTGTTTTTCCCAGCATTAGAGCCATTTACAAAGTGTGAATCGTCACATAATTTGTCTGAAATAGAATAATTTGAATCTGGTCAATTCTGCAAGTGAGAACACTGGGTTACTTCGTTCAATGATCTATCAGTTTGTTTTCTTTCCTGAGAATTGTCAGTTCTCGCGAACACCAAAGTTCAAAATATGAATACTTTTCCTATCCTGCTTCTTTAAAATCCAACTTTTGCTTTCATGGAATCTCACAGGGAATATTATAGTTTGCATAATTTAAATTTAGGTAATTTGATTTCTAATCAGGAAAATTTGCAACACAATGCATTTGTCTGACAGCATACACTCATCTGGATGCCAAGACATTGAATAACTATTCATGCTGTATTATTCAGTCCACATTTTCAGGCAAGAACTAAAGCTATCATTTTTTGCTAAGCTTCAAAATTCTGTATGACAGTAATGAGTCAAGAAAATTTAAATCTTCTCCAGCAACAAATCCTTATTAAATTAAAATGTACTTCTGGATAAATTTAATCACATCTGGCCCTGGCATACTAAACATCTTGCCACAGTTATAGATGCAGAACTGTTTGGAAATCACAACTTATTTCTCACTAGGAAATTACCTGTTAACTAATAGAAAACATTTAGATTCTGCCAATCATCTGCTCAGAGTGATTGCTTATTTAACACATTGCAAAATAACACTTTCCCACAAAATCACATCTTTTTAAAGTTAATGAACACTTGTGTCTAATATTAACTAGTCTCACATTTATTTTTCCCACTGAGTTGATTAACCTGGTAAGAATATATTTTTTTCATCCAGTAGATCTTCCTTTTGAATGTTGAATGACATCAATGAGCAGTTCTATTTAAATAAATTGTATACTTCTGAAGCATCATCTCATACAGTTTTATATAAGGCTTTCAGGAAAGTGAATTTCAGTGCTATGTTTTCGATTTAGTTTTTATCTTAACTGTTATGTTTCTTTTTTAAAAGTTCTGCTTGAATTCATAATTGCCTTGCTGGATCCAATCAAAACAATTATTCTGTTTCCAACAGCGACTAGCCAGATGTCATTGGAAAGCTTACAAACAGACCATTGATCATTGATTGTCACCCTCACTTATTCAGTTATTTATCCCCAGCATACATAATCAGCATTTTTCCTACCTCTGAACATATAACATGCATCTTAACCATTTTAATTATGCAAATGGTAAGTCTAATTTCCATGTGTATGTCTAATTTTTTTAAAAGTCCCCTACCAAAGTGACATCATAAATACATCATCTGTCAAATAACTCACACATCATTTTCACTGTTCATTGGCTAACAAGTGGTTTGAAAAGGCCTCATATTTTCACAAACTTGTTGAACATATTTATGTTCAGAGTCAACCTTCACATGAAGCCTTAATTGCAACATAATTCACATAGCTCTGTTGAGATTGAATCCATTAGGAAAGATATAGGAAATTTACGGCTCATTTGAACACTATGTATGAAAACCTTAGAAAACTAGAATACCAGGGAGAGATGTTCGATCTGTTTCTCTTTGTTATGTATGAGATTTCTCACAGTGGAACACTGCCAGTACTGAACATCATGCAGAGAAGCAGAAGGTAGCAACTGTCTAAATAGGTGTTCAGCATATTTCTCATTCCCATAAAATGCAACTTTGGAATAAGCTCCCCAAAAGATTATTTGTAGAATAATGATTTCATAGGTAAGACTGATGAAGTTTCATTTTAGACAAGATCTTATTTATTTCATAGCACTGCCATTTTCAGTTTTTGAGACAGGGAGCTCAGAAATGCAAATAATAATGAAAACCAACATATCTCTATGGTGCTTGCTATTTACTTCATATCTCTTTCCCAGTAATTTCTAGCTCTGGATTTATATTTTCAGGGATGTAGCTCATTGCACTGTTATTTGCATTGTGCATTGCAGTGTGAACTCTATAAGTCTCCTTATTTCTCCTATAAGTCACATCCAATTTAGAACGTAATTATTGTTGCTATTGTTTAAAAATCCATCCCTTTACATTTTCTGCAACTCTTCTGTAGTAATAATTGATGCCTGGCTATTAGGTTTAGAGATTTTATGGATTTAACCACATGAAATAATGATGTAGCAGATTATTTTATTTTAATTATTTATTTTAATTATTTTAATTCTACGCTTAGGCACAGTACAAAATTATTCCAATGTTTTAATGTTATAAATGAAATAGATCAGTTTCATAAATAAAGATATGACTATACTACTTAAAAAAATATTTGGATTGTAAAGGAATCAAAAATAGCACTCTGCCTAACTTCTCTCTCCTGATGTGGGCTCAGCATTGCCATTAGTCGAGATTCTAGGAATGACATACCATTTCTAGACAGGGATGCTAAAAGGATGTCAACTACAGACAAGCGGTAAAAAGATTGGGGGAGCTCTGATCCTCTGGATTTTATATCTTTAAAGACCTGTCCCTTTTTCCAAATATGTGAAAGGGACACATTTCTGGTTAATTTAACAATTACGATGGGTGAATGTATATAATTTTTCTTTATTAAGAATTTTTATTTTAAAAAAAACAAACACAAACAAAACATAAAACCATCCTCCAGTTACATACAGTGTCGGTTGGTGACAAGTCTTTTGTGTTTCATCTCCGTAGCCCGCACTTATAGTTTGTCTAAATTCTCATATTATCCATCATACATATATATATGTATGATCAGCTTCGTTCGGGTATTATCCCACGTCATTATAGTTGTGCTTTTAAAGTTGTAGCAACGTTTCGGCACAATCTCATCTGCCATCATTAGGCTTCTGTATTGTGTTCTTCTGAACAGCATACATATAAGTACCCACGAAAACTTAAGAAAAAAAAATTATATATATATATATATATATATATATATATATATATATATATATAT
>BLBF01000022.1:29740073-29766500 GCA_015471245.1 Laticauda colubrina | reverse complement strand
GAGAGAGAGAGAGAGAGAGAGAGAGAGAGAGAGAGAGAGAGAGAGAGGGAGAGAGACTGACTTTCCAAAGGATAAAGTAGTACAAAGCTTCTTTTGTATTCATTTATTGGCCAAGTTGCACCTGCTTAGTTAAATGTTCAAATGAAAAGTGACATAAGGGGAAAAAAGTCCAAATTAAACTGTCAATCACCATTAATAAGCTGCAGTATCTTGTGAGAAAATTAACCATTTAATGTGATTTCACTAAATATGTATATTTGGATGTGCAATTCTATCAGAAAAGTGTTTCTAGAATCCCAGTACTGTTGCTATTATTGTTCAACCTCCTTTTCCTCAATAACTTACATGACTGTACTCAGTCATGACCATACAGTAATTAAGAATAGTAATTCAGTCTGAACAAAGGAAGTTGAGGTGTCCATGAATTATCGGGTTGGATTGCAATTACATATTTAAATTAATAAATACATTGCAATAAGCAATCTTCATGAGTTGTTTAGGCAACTGAGGCAATATATTTAAACAGGAAGGCTAACATGTGCACAAAGTTCTATAAAGGCAATACATCTACATGTAATACTTCCTTATAAGAAAAGAAAGCAAGCAAATGGTTCAAAGTTTTATTATGTAATGGTTGGACCAGCTTTAGCTTGTGAGATACCATAAAACGGTGTTATGATCTGCAATTATATGTTATTTGGAAATCTTGCATATATAATTTTGTTGCAGTATGTGATGTCCAATGTGTTCTTAAAATATCTATATACGTAAAAAGTATAATTACAATTATAAAAACCAAGACAAACCAAAACAAGACAGAATGATAAAAAGAAACAGTGGAAGGTTCAAAAAAAGAGGAAAAAGAGAAATAGAAAAGAAACAAATAAAAATATAATACAAAAAAAGAAATATATAAAGTAATTTCCACTTTCATCACAATTTAGACAATTTTAGTAACTTATGGCCACCTCTTAAAACACAACAAATGGTCTCTCCTTCCCATATCCTCTCTCTTATTTGTAAACAAATCCACAAAGCTTCAGCATTTCAGTCCTAGTGACAACAAACATCCATTAAGGATTAGTAAAAATAACAACATATCTATTCAACTTTGATCAAATAAAGCAACATTATATTCCTTCCCTTTTAACGTATTTTTCAATAATTGTATAAATGGTTACAAATACAAATGTAAAAAACTGATAGAAATCAAGAAAATATAAGACAATAAAGGATGGAGAAAAGTGTAAATATTAGAAAAGAATCAGAAAAGAAAGAAAAGATATATAAAAGATTCCACCACCACCCCACTGTCGAGACAAATATAAACAATTTGGTTAATATGATCCCTTCTCTACTACATTGGTTGGCTCCACAAAAACCAGAATTGTGCTCAGTCCACCATGCTATTCTGGAAGCCTCCCTTCCTTTTACTTCTAACAATCTTAAAGTTTAGTCCCTTCAAATAATAGAAGATATATAAAATATCAATTAGAACAAAAATAAGGATTAATAATTTAATTAGAACAGATGTTCTAAAAAAATACAATGGTGGCAAAATTAAAACTAAAAAAGGGATAAATATTGGATAATATAAATTAAGATGAAATTATGAATGATTAATGGAATGATATAATTTGATAAAATTTGCAAATATGATGAGTACAATCTATATTAAAAATGATTAAGAATATATAGATTTTTATGAAGTAATGTATGAGAATATAAAATGGAAAATTGGTAATAGGTAATGATATGAAATTAGATAAGAAAGCTGAATATGTAATTATGTTCATGTTTGACTTAAAAATGTAAAAAACTTGGAACCACACTGTTCATCCAAAAATGTATTTAAAGAAATAAAAATTAAACATTATTTTAAAAAAGCTATTTTATGAATTAACAAGCAAAACCTTTGAGATTTGAATCCTAGGGGGTCAGTAAAAAGGGAGGGAAATACCGTATATACTCGCATATAAGCCGACTCTAAAACTCAATTTTTTTAAAATCAAATTAGGGAGTCGGCTTATACACGCATAAATCTGATCTCACACAAACGAACTGACATGATGCCACTTCTCAGATCACACAATATCATCGATATTACCATACAGTCATACATACATACAGCACTTTTTTTTTTACTCTGGGCGCCTCCATTTTGCTTTTTCTTTCACCGGATCATAACATGCTCTGATTGGTTAGTCATTCACGTGACTGCTTTCGTGTTTGCGATTGTCACATGCAACTTTGTGTCCAGTTTCTCTGCGTTAGTAGTAGTAAAATTCAGAAAAATATGCCCATGTCTGATATTAAAAGAAAAAGAATGTCGTATGCTGCTTCTTTTAAACTAAAAGTAGTGAAGGCTGCAGAGGAAATAAGCAACCTTGAAGCAGCAAGAACCTTTGGAGTGGATGAGAGCAATATTAGAAGATGGAGAAAGGATAGTACATTGGATTGCACCCACAATTCAAAATGTACAAAAAGAGGGCCCAAAGCTGGGCAATTCCTGAAATGGAAAAGGACATTCTTGAGTGGTTTGAGGCTCAAAGGCAGAATGGCTACAGAGTATAGGCTATACTCTAGATTGGCCATACGCTTACAAGCATTGCAGATGGCCAAATCTGGAAAATGCCAAGGTACCTCAACCTTCACTGCTTCCCCGGGCTGGTGTACAAGGTTTTTGAAAAGAAATGGGATATCACTAAGACAAAGAACAAAAATAGCCCAAAAGCTACCATCAGAATTTGAGGAAAAGGTGATGAACTTCCAACATTTTGTGATAAATAAATGAAAGACTGGTGATTTTCCTCTCAGCAGGATTGGCAATATGGACGAGACCCCTTGCCAAACACTAAAACACTGAACCAAAAGGGTGACAAAAGAGTTATTATTAAGACAACAGGGCACCAAAAAACCCATTTTGCAGTGGTGCTGAGTTGCACTGCAGATGGGATGAAGCTACTCCCAATGGTAATCTTTAAATGAAAAACCCCTCCAAAGGACAAATTTCCCAGTGGTGTGGTCATCCATCAGTATCCAAAAGGATGGATGGATGAAGAAGGCATAATCAAATGGATAAATCAAGTGTGGGTGTGCAGAAATGGAGGTCTTCTCAAGAAATACTCCATGCTAGTCTGGGACCAATTCAGAGCTCACCTAACCGAAAAGGTAAAAAGGAGTCTAAAGGAGTCAAATACCGTTCAGGCAATCATGCCAGGAGGGTTGACTGGAATGCTACAATCCCTAGATGTCAGCCTGAACAGACCCTTCAAGACACACATGCAAAACCTGTGGACACAGTGGATGGCAGATGGCAAGGCTGAACTAACAGCCAAAGGAAACTCCAAACACCCTCCTTTGCCCACAGTTGTGTCTTGGGTGAAGACTGCATGGGATATGATTTTCCAAGAAATGGTACAGAAATCCTTTTTAAAATGTTGCATTAGCAACAAATTAGATGGCACTGAAGATGATGTTGTATGGCAGGAGGATAGCAATGAAACTGAAAATGAAGACAGTGATGAAGTAGCAAAAAATGGAAATGAAGATCAAGATGAAGAAATGTGGGATGAAGATAATGTCAAATATACATTGGAGGACTGGAAACATCTCTTTGGGGAATCTGAGGATGAATTTGAACTTGATGATGAGGATGAATTTGAAGGATTCTGAGACACTGATTAATTTGTGAAAATAAATAAAAGTAAAACACAACAATAATGGCTTTTATTCTCATTTATGCTCTTCTGCAAGCTTTTGCTACGATAAGTGCATATATTACCATTATATAACATCAGATTCTTTACATACCGGGTAATTAATTTAATATTGTTTCCTACACAAATGCTTTGATAATGAACCTTCATCAGTGCATTGCACATTGATACTCTTTTGTTATTAGCCCAAACAACACACCATGGTATTTGGGGGTCGGCTTATATGCAGGTTTTTGCAAAATTCCTCATTTTGGGGCAGTTTTTTAAGGGTTGGCTTATATGCGAGATCGGCTTATATGCAAGTATATACTGTAATGTTTTTTTTAAAAAAATATAATGGTTACTAAAGGCCAGGTCACATTGGCTGACGGATGCAAAATGTTAGGGATAACATTGTTCACCCTAACTGGTTTAGGTGAAATAATAACTATGAATCATAGTTAGTGTATGTTAGAGTGTATACAGCTTTAACTGTGAAATAGCAATTAAAGGAGTGGTTAAGAAAACAATATAAAAGTAGCAAGACTACGGCTTGCTCTCACTCTCTCTGGCTTTGATGATCCCTGATTACTGCTTGGAATCAAGACTGCATTGCTCGAACGGGAGAGACAACAAAGGACTGATTTTTATGTGAACTGACATAGGATATTCTACATGGACTTTGCTAACTGAATACCCCTGAATGGACTGACTACATGGTAAATGAATATTGGACTGTTATTTGACTATGCTATTAACTTATAATGGAATAAAATATATTCTTAATAGCACAAGCCTATCTGTTATTTTTACTGTATGTTAATAAACATACAAGCTTAGCTCACTCATTTATCTGTGTGCCTATCTGACTAACGCTGCACATTCTGTTTAGCTTGTCTACCTAACCCTGGTTGGGGAACCCAGGCTTAACACAAAACATATGTAAAAAGGACACAGCGGACGAGAAAATGTTCCATCCGTTGTTATCCACTCTCAAAAGTGCCCCAAATTTGCACAAACAGAGCGGACAACAACGGGAAGGAACGGATAGGGAGAGGACATTAAGCAGCTGCTCCACGGAAGCCTAGTGGATGGAAGCAAATGACACATCTGCAGGGCTTCCGGGGGAGCACAGCAAAGCAGACGCGCAATGGAAGGAGCGGATGCAGAGCAGATGCCTAGCGGATGATGCGGATGCATCACTGATGCCTAGCGGATGTAAAGTGTTCACTGAGCATGTGGGGAGGATGAATTGTGTCAGCCCCGCGGATATAAAAGGAGGCAGCTCGCAAGCAGGTCACCATTCAGAGGAAAGACCTGCTGCCAGACACATCTCCAGCCAACAACCATGGGGAATAAGAGGAAGCCTGTGCCTACTCCTGCCAGCCCTGGCAAAAAGGACAGGGCTACCATCCCACCCTCTGGCGCTGACTCTGGTTCTGCTGAGGCTTCTGCTGCTGGGGCTGACTCTGCTGGTGCTTCTGCTAGTGCTGCTCCTGGTGCTGGTGCTTCTGCTGGTGCTTACTCTGCTGGTGCTGCTCCTGGTGCTTCTGCTGGTGCTTGCTCTGCTGGTGCTGCTCCTGGTCCTGCTGGTGCTCCTGGTCCTGCTGGTGCTGTTGCTGCTGCTGCTGGTATGGTGGACCAGCCCCGAGAACCTCAAAGCCCTACTAATTAGGGCCCAGAAGGCCCTGCCAGAGGGAGGAAGAAGCAATCGCGCGATAGGGAGAGGAGACAGTACTCCATCGAAGAGGAACATGAGGATGAGGTGCTCGAATGGCTGAGGGAGAATGAGAACCTCTGGCGGAAGGGACACAGGCTCTATCGAGACACCAAGCGGAAGCAGGCCGCTTGGAGAGAGAAGGCGGAGAGCCTGGGCTACACTTTGGAGGTCCTCCTCGGGTGGTGGAAGCACATGCACATCTGGTACGGGAAGCTGCACCAGAAGAAGTCTGGCCGTGCCATGGTCAAGCTCAACGACCGGGAGACCTACGTGATGGCCAAGTGCAGCTTCTTGGAGGGTGAGGTCTGCCATCGAAGAGCAGTCCCTCTGTCTACCCTCACTCTCAGGCAGCCCACAGAGAGCCAGTCCTCTTCTGGCCAAGAGTCAGCTCCTGTGTCCAGGAAGGTATCTGCGGAGCGCCCCATGATGGAGACCTCCCCGACAGCTGCACTCCCCGTGGCAGAGCGTGTGGAGGAACCCCTGACGCAGTTGGAGTAAGAGGAGGCCACTGCCACCAGAGACCAACCCACACCCAGAACCCAGCTCCACCTCCACGGAAAGCAGGCAGAAAGCAAGACCGGAGGGACAGAGCCACACTGTCCTGCTGGAGATCAGGGACACTATCAAAAGCAGCACAGATCTCCTCTCTCAGCTGGTACACTCTGACATACCATCCTCTAACAGAAAGCCCTTCCTCACCTATGTCATCCAGACCCTCATGGACATGTCCGAATCCCAGTACCAGGTGATAAAGGAGAGGATCACAGGTTTTCTGCACAACCCTCCAGGCCCAGCTGAACCTGCTCTGACCCAGTCCAGGCCTGCTCCTCCACCCCAGGTGATGTCAAAGCCCTTCCAAGGCTTTCCACAGCCCCTCACCTACTAATGCTATGGCTACTAGGAGTTCCAGCAGCACAGGCAGCCCTTCCCAGTCCAGACACAGGTTCATCCCATGCCACAGATGCCACCGACACCACAGATGCCACCAACGCCTCATGTCGTTCACCTGCAGACCAGATAGCCCCACTACACTGCTCCTTCCTCCAACCCACAGCCAAGCCCGGCCTCAAAACATTTGTCATCGGTCTTGGGACTGACACCCCATGGCACGGAGGAAGGGGCTCTCAACATCACGGGACTGAGCCAGCCCTCCAAGAGCTTCCTCCACACACCATCCCCTGTTGTCCTCTCGGGGCGAGGCACCCCAATGGCGCCTCAGACCAGCACTCCAGCCACTGACACCTCCACAGCACCTGGACCCTTCACCCTTGAGACCATGGGCATGCCCCAGAGTGACTGAGAAGAGTGCCAGAGACTGGGTTGCTACCTATTGACTTTATCTTTGCTTGGGACACTTTACTTGGGTCATTTAATTTTACAGTTTGTTATTAATAAAGGTTAACTTTGCTTCACACACTTGGTTCAGTTCTTTTAGTAAAGAAAGTCTTGGTGGAAACTTTTAGAAATGGTTTAAGCCTTTGCATGCTTGTGGGATGGATAAGGATAGCAGTGCGATGGGCAGGGATACCTGTGGGATGGGTAATAGCTGTGGGATGGACAGGGATACCTGTGGGATGGATAGCTGTGGGATAGATAAGCCTCCAGTGCAAGCATAGTGGTATGGTCCACCCTCCCAGGTGCCACACCTATGGCCCTTTGTTATCAATAACAATTTAATCATTCATCAACACATTTCAACATAAACACAACTCTTTATTAAATACCCTGTTCATTGTAGAGCCACTCAACATACATAGCACAATCTCATCAGTGTGATGAGACAGGCTGAAGGAAGCATCCATTAAGCATCTACCATCCTGTCTTGCCACTCCCCTGTTCCAGCTGGGGAGTTGCACCAGTGTCTCAGTAGGTTGTGCTGCTTCTTCCCTTCACGTGAAGCTCTGTTGGGGCCTTGCACATCCACAGTGTCTATCAGGTTTAGTTCTTGCCTCCATTCCCCAGGCTCCATGTCCCCATTGCCTTGTTGGCGGTCCACAAGCCTATTCTGCAACACTGGGTAGCGGGTGCGCATGAGATTGTGCAGGATGCAGCAAGCTTCCACGATGTTCCTCACGGTCTCTGGGCAATGCTGCATGGTGGTGAGAAGTACCTGGAACCTGTTGGCCAGGATGCCAAAGGCGTTCTCTACCACCCGCTTTGCCCTGGACAGCCTGTAGTTGAAGATCCTCTCTTCATGGGTGAGGCATCTGGAAGTGTAGGGCTTCATGAGGTAGGTTCTGAGGGAGAAGGCGTCATCCCCCATGATGAAGTAGGGCACATCCTGTGTGTCGTTGGGCAGGGTGTCTGGATCTGGGAAGCCCATGATGAGGTTGCATTCCAGCCCCTCCTTGAGGTGACTGGCGTTGTATACCTGGGCATCTGAAGATGAGCCGTTGCCTGAAGCATTGATGTACATGAACTTGTAGTCAGCATCGACCATGGCGAAGAGGATGATGCTGAAGAAGCCCTTGTAGTTGAAATAAGTGGACCCTGAGTTGGCTGGGGCTTTGCCGGCCACGTGCTTGCCATCTATGGCTTCAACGGTGTGTGGGAAGTTCCACCTCTGATACCACTGCTCTGCAACTTTCTTCCAGCCTTCTTCAGTGGAGGGGCACTGGAGGAGCTCCTCCAGGTATTCTTCGATGATGGCCTGCATCACCTCTCTGACCACAATACTGATGATTTTGTGTGGCACCCTCCAGCCGTACTGCATGTTCCTGTACGTGGTCCCTGAGGCCAGGTGGTGCAGAGTCAGTGCCACCTTCAGCCCAAGGTCCAGGCTGGGCCGGAAGTTGGTGTTTGCCTTGGTCAACCTGGGTCTCAGCCGCTTCACAACTTCGTCAAACATGGCTGGCGGCATCCTCATGAAGTTCTGGAATGCACGAGGGTCTTCGTTCCTCAGCTCCACCATCAGCTTGTTATACAGTCTGTACTCAGCTCTTCTCGCGATCCATCTTCGGACCCAGACACTTCTTGGCCATCTCCTTTTCTTCCCGTAGAACAGGTGAAAGAGCCTGTAGAGGGCTTCACACTGTTGTAGAATGATGGCGGCTACCAAAAGGAGTGTGCAACAATCCATGGTGGAGATGACTGGATGCTCTGGAAGAGCAAGAGCAATATCAAGGCTGAAGAGGTCTGCACAGCAGGGCTGCTGGACTGAAATTGAGATCCAGGTGATTTATCCCCCTTTTTATCGTAAATATCATTTTTCCACTAGGTGTTCATTCTGCATCCTCTAGACATCCTGCAGACATCCTAAATATCCTAGATATGTCCCCTATATGAACGTTTTTTCCATTTTATATCCAAGCTGCATCCGCTTTCATCCTTTCTACGTCCATGCTACTAACACTGCACGTCCGTTTTGCGTCCGTTTTGCTTCCTCCCTGTGTCTGTTTTCCGCTGGAGCGGATGTGAGTTGCGCGGATGTGCAGCGGGTGCCTTGCGGATATAGTGGACGCGTAACGCATGATGACGGACGTATAACGGATGTTCCCCGTATGCGTAGTGGATGTATAATGGACGCATTGGATACTTTATCTGCTCAAAAAGTTTTGTGCAGCTCAAAACTTTTTGAGCGGATGAAATCTCAGTAGACGGATGCTGGATGGATAGAGAGTATGAAAAACGTATGCAGTGAGTACAGAACAGATGCATCGCGTTAACCAACGGATGGCAAGTGTTTTTCTCCGTTTTACATCCTTTTTCCATCCGTTGGTGCAGTGTGACATGTGCTTGAGATGGACCAGTCAAATAGAAACAAAGGCAGCAACTTCTAGTTCAAAAACCAAAATATAGGAAACTTCATTGTTCAGGAATATTGTTCTTCTCTGATTTGTTCCAACCCTTTTGCCTAAGACAGTCTATATGATTTTAAAGTGAAGGTGAAATTCAAGGAAGCATGAAAGAAAAAAAGATTTTCCATTGGACAGTAGTACATATTTTTTACCTTGCCCATTATAATGGAAAGATGATTATAAATGCTCCATCTACCGAAAAAGGATAAAGCACAAGTTTGTCTGCTGTTCCTAATTCTGGGCAAATGAGAAGCAATTCAAAACCTTGCTCTGCCATCATAGAAGCGATCTTGTTATCTGCCGAAGAACACCTTCTGATTGACCACATTGAATTGAATGGGTAACAATGGCTTTTAATTTGGGGAATTAATTAATGCACATGAAAGAGCAAAACATGGATAAATGTGATAATTAATACAATATATTGAAAACTAGCTGGAATATATAACAGGAAATCCCATGGGAGCCCTTTCATTTCTTTCTTGTTGATAATGATTTGTTTTGCCAGCTTGCAGAAACAGAGCCTTGTGATCTGTATTGCTTTGAGATGTCAAGAGTATGAAAAAAGAAAAGGAAAGGGGAAAAAAAGCATAAGGTACAAAAACTATTTTATATTAACCCCCCCCCCAACATTAGTTTGATTTTGATGCAGAGCTTTGAAGGCTGCCTGCCTAACCATGACATTTAGCTGTTACTTTGTATCTTCTTCCTTTATTATATTTTAAGATTTTTTTCAAGAAACAAGAGCTAATACAAGCAACTATCAATATCAAGGAATTAGACACAAAAGATATTTGAACAAAATGAAATTTCCCATGTCAATAATAGTCCGGCTGCAGCTGGAAACTGCTAGATAATTAAATAGGGAAAGTGATGCAACTTTTGACCTCTTATAGAGGTATCTCTTATACAGCTAAAAACTGGCTGTCAGCTGCCATCTTATGCTTGCTTCTGTTTCGCTACATTATGGTGACAAACTGCCATGAACTGTGGTGCAGGGAGTAGGCAAGGCGGAAAATGAAAGTAAGTGCTGCATCTCTTTGAGACACTGCTTCAAGGTCACCCAGCATACCAGCTGCTTGTGCCTGAACTGACCATTATAAAAACATCCTGCCTGAACTTGACTGGTCGCATGGGGTGGGAAATGGGGGGTAGCTAAGGGAGGGAATATGTGAACTTAAGAGATTTTGGCAAGCAGTGATGAGTTCTGGCTATACATTGCTGCAATATACTTGACTTAAAATAATCTATACTTTTCTCAACAAATGGGGCCAAGAATTATTTCTATTTAAAGGCTAGGTCACATCGGCCGACGGATGCAAAAGGTATGTAAAAAGGACACAGCGGACGAGCAAATTTTCCATCCGTTGTTATCCGCTCTCAAAAGTGCCCCAAATTTGCATAAATAGAGCAGACAACAACGGAAAGAAACGGACGGGGAGAGATGTATCCAGGATGTTAAGCAGATGCTCAACAGAAGCCTAGCGGATGGAAGCGGATGGAAGCGGATGGCATATCCGCAGGGCTTCCGGGGGAGAACACCGAAGTGGATGCGCAGCGGAAGGAACGGATGCAGAGCAGATGCCTAGCAGATGACGCGGATGCATCAGGGATGCCTAGCAGATGCCTAGTGGATGCAAAGCGTTCACTGCGCATGCGGGGAGGATGCATTGCGTCAGCCCTGTGGATATAAAAGGATGCAGCTCGCAAGCAGGTCACCATTCAGAGGAAAGACCTGCTGCCAGACACATCTTCAGCCAACAACCATGGGGAAGGAGAGGAAGCCTGTGCCTACTCCTGCCAGCCCTGGCAAGAAGGACAGGACCACCATCCCACCCCTGGCGCTGACTCTGCTTCTGCTGGGGCTTCTGCTGCTGGGGCTGACTCTGCTGGTGCTGGTGTTTCTGCTGGTGCTGGTGCTCCTGCTGGTGCTTACTCTGCTGGTGCTGCTCCTGGTGCTGGTGCTTCTTCTGGTGCTGACTCTGCTGGTGCTGCTGCTGGTCCTGCTGGTGCTGCTGCAACTCGTGCTACTGCTGGTCCTGCTGGTGCTCCTGGTGCTGCTGCTGCTGCTGGTGGTGGTGTGGTGGACCAGCCCCTAGAACCTCAAAGCCCTACTGATGAGGGCCCAGAAGGCCCTGCCAGAGGGAGGTAGAGGCATTCACGAGATAAGAGGGAAAGGAGACAGTACTCCATTGCAGAGGAACATGAGGATGAGGTGCTCGAATGGCTGAGGGAGAACGAGTACCTCTGGAGGAAGGGACACAGGCTCTATCGAGACACCAAGCGGAAGCAGGCGGCTTGGAGAGAGAAGGTGGAGAGCCTGGGCTACACTTCGGAGGTTCTCCTCGGGTGGTGGAAGCACATGCACACCTGGTACAGGAAGCTGCACCTGAAGAGGTCTGGCCAGGCCATGGTCAAGTTCACCAACCAGGAGACCTACGTGATGGCCAAGTGCAGCTTCATGGAGAATGAGATCCGCCACCGAGGAGCAACCCCTCTGTCTACCCTCACTCTCAGGCAGCCCACAGAGAGCCAGTCCTCTTCTGGCCAAGAGTCAGCTCCTGTGTCCAGGCAGGTATCTGTGGAGCACCCCACGATGGAGACCCCTCCGACAGCTGCACTCCCCATGGTGGAGCACATGGAGGACCCCCTGATACAGTTGGAGCAAGAAGAAGCCACTGCCACCAGAGACCAACCCACACCCACCCCCAGCTCCACCTCCACAGAAAGCAGGCAGAGAGGCAGACCGGAGGGACAGAGCCACACTGTCCTCTTGGAGATCAGGGACACAATCAAGAGCAGCGTAGATCTCCTCTCTCAGCAGTTACAGTCTGACATATCATCCTCTAACAGAAAGCCCTTCCTCACCTACATCAACCAGACCCTCATGGAAATTCCCGAATACCAGTACCAAGTGATCAAGGAGAGGATCACAGGTCTTCTGCACCACCCTCCAGGCCCAGCTGAACCTGCTCTGACCCACTCCAGGTCTACTCCTCCACCCCAGGTGATGTCACAGCCCTTCCAAGGCTTTCCACAGCCCCTCACCTACTAAGGCTATGGCTACCAGGAGTTCCAGCAGCACAGGCAGCCCTTCCCAGTCCAGGCACAAGTTCCTTGCCTGCCACAGGTGCCACCGATGCCACCGATACCACCCATGCCACCGATACCACTGATGCCACCGATGCCACCAACGCCACAGATACCACCAACGCCACCGATGAAACAGATGCCACAGATGCTACTGATGCCTCACTTCGCTCACCTGAAGACCAGAGAGCCCCACTACACTGCTCCTTCCTCCACCCCACAGCCATGCCCGGCCTCAGAACATCTGTCATTGGTCTTGGGACTGAAACCCCATATCATGGAGGAAGGGGCTCTCAACATCATGGGACTGAGCCAGCCCTCTGAGAGCTTCTTCCACACACCATCCCCTGTTGTCCTCTCAGGGCCAGGCACCCCAATGGCGCCTCAGACCAGCACTCCAGCCACTGACACCTCCACAGCACCTGGACCCTTTATCTGTGAGACCATGGGCATGCCTCAAAGTGACTGAGAAGAGTGCCAGAGACTGGGTTGCTACCTGTTGACTTTATCTTTGCTTGGGACACTTTACTTGGGTCATTTTGCTTTTATAGTTTGTTATTAATAAAGGTTAACTTTGCTTCATACGCTTGGTTCAGTTCTTTCAGTAATTAAAGTCTTGGTGGAAACTTTTAGAAATGGTTTAAGCCTTTGCATGCTTGTGGGATGGGTAAGGATAGGAGTGGGATGGGCAGGGATACCTTTGGGATGGGTAAGGATAGCAGTGGCATGGGCAGGGATACCTGTGGGATGGGTAATAGCTGTGGGATGGGTAAGGATAACAGTAGGATGGGCAGGGATGCCTGTGGTATGGTAATAGCTGTAGGATGGGTAAGGATAGCAGTGGGATAAATAAACCTCCAGTGCAAGCATAGTGGGACTGTATTGTCCACCCTCCCAGGTGCCACACCTATGGCCCTTTATTATCAATAATAATGTAATCAATCATCCACACGTCAACATAAACACAACTCTTTATTAAATGCCCTGTTCATTGTAGGCCCACCCAACATACATGGCCCAATCTCATCCGTGTGATGAGACAGGCTGAAGGCAGCATCCATTAAGAATCTGTCATCCTGTCTTGCCACTCCACTGCTCCAGCTGGGGAGTTGCACCAGAGTTTCAGGAGGTTGCGCTGCTTCTTCCCTTCACGTGAAGCTCTGTTGGGGCCTTGCACATCCACAGTGTCTGTCAGGTTTAGTCCTTGCCTCCATTCACCAGGCTCCATGTCCCCATTGCCTTGTTGGTAGTCCACGAGCCTGTTCTGCAACACTGGGTAGCGGGTGCACATGAGATTGTGCAGGATGCAGCAAGTTTCCAAGATGTTCTTCACGGTCTCTGGGCGATGCTGCATGGTGGTGAGAAGTACCTGGAACCTGTTGGCCAGGATGCCAAAGGCGTTCTCCACCTTGCCCTGGACAGCCTGTAGTTGAAGATCCTCTCTTCACGGGTGAGGCATCTGGAAGTGTAGAGCTTCATGAGGTAGGTTCTGAGGGAGAAGGCGTCATCCCCCACGATGAAGTAGGGCACATCCTGTGTGTCGTTGGGCAGGGTGTCTGGATCTGGGAAGCCCATGATGAGGTTGCATTCCAGCCCCTCCTTGAGGTGACTGGCGTTGTATACCTGGGCCTGAAGCATCGATGTACATGAACTTGTAGTCAGCATCGACCATGGCGAAGAGGATGATGCTGAAGAAGCCCTTGTAGTTGAAATAAATGGACCCCGACTTAGCTGGAGCTTTGCAGGCCACGTGCTTGCCATCGATGGCTCCAACGGTATGGGGGAAATTCCACCTCTGATACCACTGCTCTGCAACTTTCTTCCATCCTTCTTCAGTGGAGGGGCACTGGAGGAGCTCCTCCAGGTATTCTTCGATGATGGCTTGCACCACTTATCTGACCACAATGCTGATGGTGTTGTATGGCACCCTCCAGCCGTACTGCATGCTCCTGTAGGTGGCCCCTGAGGCCAGGTGGCGCAGAGTCAGTGCCACCTTCAACCCAGGTTCCAGGCTGGGCCGGAAGTTGGTGCTTTGCTTGGTCAACCTGGGTGTCAGCCGTTCCACAACCTCATCAAACATGGCTGGAGGCATCCTCATGAAGTTCTGGAATGCACGAGGGTCTTCGTTCCTCAGCTCCACCATCAGCTTCTTGTACAGTCCATACTCTGCTCTTCTCCCGATCCATCTTCGGATCCAGATGCTTCTTGGCCGCCTCCTTTTTTCCCATAGAACAGTTGAAAGAGCCTGTAGATGGCTTTGCACTGTTGCAGAACGATAGTGGCTACCAAAAGGACTGTGTTACGATCCATGGTGGACATGACTAGATGCTGTGGAAGAGCAAGAGGCAGATGAAGGCTTCAGAGGTCTGCACAGTAGGGCTGCTGGTCTGAAAGTGAGATCCAGGTGAGTTACTCCCCCTTTTTATAGGCAATATAGGTTTTAACCTATGTGTCCTTTTGCATCCTCTAGGCATCCTCTAGACATCCTTAATATCTGAGATAGGTCCCCTCTGCGAACGTTTATTCCATTTTAAATGCTTTCTTTGTGAGCTTCATCTGCTTTCATCCTTTCTCCGTCTGTCCTACTAACGCTGCGCGTCCGTTCTGTGTACGTTTCGCTTCCTCCCTGTGTCCGTTTTCAGCTGGAGCGGATGTGAGTTCCGCGGAGGCGCAGTGGATGCCTAGCGGATATAGCCGATGCGTAACGGATGATGACAGATGTATAACGGATGCTCCCCATATGCGTAGCGGACGTAGAACGGACACGTTGGATACTTCATCCGCTCAAAAAGTTTTGTGCACCTCAAAACTTTTTGAGTGGATGAAATCTCAGTAGACGGATGCTGGACGGATGGAGAGTATGAAAAATGTATGCAGTGAGTACACAACAGATGCATCGTGTTAACCAATGGATGGCAAGCGTTTTTGTCCATTTTACATCCTCTTTCCATCCGTTGGTGCAGTGTGACATGGGCTTAAATGTTTAAGTGGTGGCAGGTCTGACACTGGCACTTAAAACACACATTCTCTCTCCCTCCCTCCCTCTCCCTCTTTTAATAATGCAGGATGTAAATATATAAAATCTGGTAGAATTGGACATTTTGTAACCAGATACAAGTTACTGTGATGATCATAATTATGGGGTCTGAAGAATCCACATTAATCATTTTCAGCTACTGCATAATATTCCTTGTTTATTAAAAGAGGTAGTTTGCTGTTGTTGCATCGACGCAGAGTTTTCCCTCTGGTCTGCGTTCATGGTGGGAGCACGGACTACCCTGATTTGCTGATGCCGTTTGACCTCCAGCTTTATAAAGTGCTGTCAAACGGCATCAGCTGTTGCCGCAAGCTGACTGCTTGTTAGCCCAGCAGTCGCGGCAACCCTTTATTTCGCTAAATAAAGATTTTTGTCAGTTGCTCCGTCTCCGCCTTGGTCATTCCCATTGCTCCACAACACTGGTGACGAGGGTGGGATACAAATAAGAAGCGACCGGACAATACAACAGAGCATAGTCACTGCGGAGTCACTAAAAACAAAAGAGTCGAAGCCACTACGAGCTGACTGTCAGAAGCCACTGAAGCCATTTCGCAAGCGTGAAATTCAACTTCCTAGCCAAATAGACTGTCATCGCTGAGGAGAGATGTCTTCAACCCCTGTGTTCCCACCATATAGACCTGCGGCAGAGACTTGGGAATCCTATAGGAACCGCTTCGACTGCTTCCTGGATGCTATAGAACTCACTGAAGCTTCAGCGCATAGAAAAAAATCCTATTTCTTAAGCTTTTGTGGGGCTGCAGTGTTTGACACTGCCACAGCATTGGTAGCCCCACGACCTGTCAAAGAAGTCCCTTGGGGGGAGCTACAAGAAATCCTCTCTAATCACTATTCAACCAAGCCGTCACAGATTGCAAGGAGACATGCCTTTAGGAGGCGAGTTCAGGGTGAGGGAGAGACTATCACTGAATACATGGCTGCTCTGAGGTCTGCTTCCTTACATTGTGAATTCAGGGATTATCTAGAGGATATGCTCCTAGACCAAATAGTGTGTGGGGTTAAAGACTTAAGGCTGCAAAGGCGCCTATTAGCCAAAGGGGATCTAACCCTAGCAATAGCCATTGAAGAGTCTCAGGCTGCTGAGCTTTCTACTCAATCTGCAGCTGAAATCCAGGGAAACACAATCAAACAGAATAGCTGAACAGTCCATTTTGATGAGGTTTCTCCTGATGAGGACTCTGAAGATTCAGCTGTTGTAAATCATCTTAGACAACAGAGACCCCTTCCAGAAGACTCAGGGTCAAAAGCTAGTTTTTCTCACCGGCAGCAACCCATCTGTTTAAGCTGTGGGGGAAATCACTGAAGAGCATCCTGTAGGTTCAGGAATGCCATCTGTTTAAGTTGCCAGAGGAAGGGTCACTTAGCAAGGGTCTGCCAAGCTGGGAAAACCTTTATTCAGAGACCTCAGCCAAACCCCATCTTTCAAAGGCAAGTGGAAGACTGTTATACCTGTTACAACTTCAATCAGTCCAACAACAGCTCTAACAAAATCAGTATTTTTGTCTCCTTAGAAGGTAAACCTTGCAAGAGGGAGGTGGATACAGGCTCTGCTCTATCCATTATTTCATGGAACACCCTTAAGAAGCTGCTACCCAGATTTCCAAAGAAGAAGCTCCTTGACTGCCACCTGACTCTGCGAGATTACCAAGGCAAGAACATTCCAGTCCTCGGGAAAGGCAAGTTCCTCATTCAATTCAAAACTTTTAAAGGCCACTTGCCTTTGGTTGTAGTGGATGGTGCTCTCCCCAGTTTACTGGGTTTAGATTGGTTCCCTGCCCTTGGCCTAAATATAACAGGCATCCACTCTGTGTTAAATGCTGAAGTAGATTCCCTATTCAAAGACTATGCTGATGTATTCAGCGAGGGTTTGGGATGTTACTCAGGCACCCCCATATCATTTAGTGTAGACCCTCAAGCAACTCCTGTATGCCTGAAACTCGTAGAGTGCCTTTCGCAATTCGTCCTAAGTTAGATAAGGAACTTGACAAACTAATCAAACAAGGAGTATTAGAACCTGTAGATTTTGCTAAATGGGAGACCCCGATAGTGACCCCTCTTAAGAAAGATGGGAGCATTAGGATATGTGCTGATTACAAAATTTCCCTGAATAGATACCTCCAAATCAGTGCTTACACAGTTCCCATCATTCAGCACCTTTTACATTCTTTTGAACCTGGGTCTATTTTTGCAAAGCTGAATATGTCCCAGGCATACCAGCAATTCCTTGTAGATGACCACACAGCAGAATTGCAGACAATAGTAACTCACAGGGGAGCTTTTAGGTACAGACGCCTTCAGTTTGGCATGAGTGTAGCCCCTGGGATATTTCAATCCCTGATGGAGAGGCTACTTCAAGATCTCCCAGTGGTAGTCCCCTATTTCGATGATATTTTAATTTCAGCCACAGACAAACCTCAGTTGTTACAAAGAGTAAGGTCAATTCTAGATCGATTCAGGTAAAATGGCCTCAAACTTAAAAAGGACAAATGCACCATTGCCACGAAGCAAGTAGATTTTCTGGGCTATAGAATTGATGCCTCTGGCATACACCCTATAGAATCTAAAGTCAGGGCCATCCACGAGGCACCCACTCCTACCAACAAAACTGAACTCCAGGCCTTCTTAGGGCTTCTCAATTTCTATGCTGCATTCCTCCCTCACAAAGCTTCAATCGCAGAGCCTTCACATAGACTTTTGGACAAAAAGTCCCCCTGGCGTTGGGGACCTAGGGAAGCCCATGCCTTCCACTCTGTCAAATCCTTGATCACCTCTAAAGCAGTTTTAATTCAGTTCAACCAGCATCTTCCATTAGTTCTTGCTGCAGACGCTTCCCCTTTTGGCATAGGGGCTGTTCTTAGTCACAGACTGCCAAATGGCTCTGAGGCACCCATTGCCTTTTTCTCCAGAACCTTTTCTTCAGCTGAACGCAACTACAGCCAGATAGACAAAGAGGCTTTGGGCTGCAGTTGCCACTGTAAAGAAATTTCATGAATTCCTCTATGGCCATCATTTTGAACTGATCACAGATCACAAGCCTCTGCTAGGCTTTTGTCTGCTGATAAACAATCACCTCAGATTCTATCCCCAAGGATGACCAGATGGACTCTGTTTTTGGCTGCTTATTCATACAAACTGATCCATAGACCCGGAAAAAACCTCGCACATGCTGATGCTCTCAGCCGCTGCCCATTGCCAGTTCCAGTTGAAGACCCTGCACCAATCCATGCTGTGTTCGAATTCAACGAACTCAATCTGCCCATTACAGCTTCTGATATTGCTTACCATTCCTCAAGGGACAAGGTAATCACCCAAGTCCTTGACTGGGTGAGAAGGGGGTGGCCAGATGTCCCTTATTCCCCTGAGTTCCTGCCCTTCAAGGCATGCCAGCTAGAACTGTCATCCCTCCCTGGTTGTTTACTATGGGGAACAAGGGTGGTCATTCCTTCCTCATTGCAAGCTTCAGTTATGAAGCTCCTGCATGAAGGCCACCCGGGCATCATTAGAATGAAGGCCCTGGCCCGTAGTTATGTCTGGTGACCTGGCATGGATGCCCGGATCTCCAGCTGGGTAAGCACTTGTCAGCCTTGTCAGGCAACCAGACCTGCCCCACCAACTGCATCCCCTGGGAAGTGGGAGGACGCTGGAACCCCTTGGTCCAGGCTGCACATTGACCTGGCTGGCCCAATGCAGGGGCGTACATTTCTAGTAGTAGTAGATTCCATCTCAAAATGGATTAATGTGGCCTTGTTGCCCACAACAACCACCCTTGCAGTTACCAGGGCCCTAACCAGGCTATTTGTGACACATGGCATCCCTGATACAGTAGTGTCAGATAATGGGCCCCAATTTACCTCCTGCAAATTTGAACTATACTTAGCCAACCTGGGGGTCGGGCATGCCCTCACAGCTCCTTTTCACCCTGCTAGCAACGGAATGCTGAAAGGGCAGTTAGGTCAGTAAAAGAAGCCCTAGGGAGATTTGGCCAAAGTGACTGGCACTCTAAGTTGTCCAGATTTTTGCTATATCAGCATACAACCCCTTGTGCCACTACCAATAGGTCCCCAGTAGAACTCCTTATGGGCAGACGTTTGAGGACTCCCCTGGACAGGCTGCACCCTCACTACGCCCTAGTAACTTCTCTTGGGTCTGACAGCCAGCCTAGGGAGTTTGCCTTAAATGACCTGGTTTATGCCCACAATTATGCAGGCCACCCCTTATGGGTGCCAGGACAGGTCATAGCTGTGACAGGGCCTAAGTCATATATATGGTGCTGCTGGAGGATGGCTGTACCTGGTGCAGACAGCTGAGGAGGCATTGGACAGTGGCTGCTGATGGACCCGGTCTACCACCCAGCGACCCAAGTCTACCACCAGCCGATGAAAACCTGCCGCTGCTGACCGATGACACCCAGGAGAACCGCGGATGGAGGGACCTACCTGTTCCAGCGCCTGGCAACTCATCTGCAGCTCCAGAGGACAAGGCTCCTGCTGTAACCAGCTCCGAAGGGCTCCCTGAAGCAGAGGACTTCGACTGACAGATGGAGGCCCCTGTTCTACGGCATTCCGACCACCTGAGAAGACGACCGGCCTACCTGCAGGACTACACATGCTCCTTGCCAGGGGAAAGGAGTGCTGCATTGACGCGGAGTTTTCCCTCTGGTCCACGTTCCTGGCGGGAGCGCGGACTACCCTGATTGGTTGATGCCATTTGACAGCCGGCTATATAAAGCACTGTCAAACGGCATCAGCTGTTGCCGCAAGCTGACTGCTTGTTAGCCCAGCAGTCGCAGCAACCCTTTATTTCGCTAAGTAAAGATTCCTGTCAGTTGCTCCGTGTCCACCTCGGTCATTCCCATCGCTCCACAACAGCTGTCTAGTGTCAAACTACACATATTGATTCAAGATGCCTCATAACAGTGATGCCAATTTTCAGTAATCATGTACAGAACTACATGAACATATATGTTTGAGGCAAACTACTACACAAATACTTGGTGATAAATTCCATTAATGTGAATAGTATTGAAATCTAGAATCTAGCTCATATCACAGACAGCTAGTTTTCAAAGCCTGTTCAAAGCTTGTCATTTGGTTTAAAACATGTTTTTCTTTCAAACAACTAAAGAAAATGCATAACCATTCAAAGAATCATCTAAATGAGCCTCTAGGATGGAGAGAAAAATGAGCTATTGAGCTCTCAGATCCATAACTGTTTTGATATACCTAACCATTGCCCTGCCTCTTTCCAAGATTCTAAGGCAAAAGGAGATAAGAGAACAAACCAATGCATTTCCTTCTACGGGATTACACCCTCAAAGATCTAATATTTCTTAGAGGGATTTGTGATAGATAATAAGCTAAATCCTAACAGTCTTTTTTTTTTCAAAAAAAAGTTTTGATCAGCTGCTAATATTTAAATGGAATTAAAATTTCTCTGACAAAGCTTAGATCAGGAGTAAGAGCCTATTGTGGTAAAGGTCTTATATAGAGTGGTGTTCACCACACTTTATTTCTACAATAGATGAACGCCATAGCAATTATGAGTAATTATAACCCAGAGAAAGGGCAAGGCAGCAGGCCTAGGTGAATCTAAATGTTCCAATGTGCAGAGAAAGGGAGGTAAACTTTATTACAATTTCATACCAGCATGTATTCAAGTTTGCATGTATACATAAATTTTTCCATAGATTATAACAATTCAGAGGTTGAAACAGATTTTTACTTTAAAAGGGGGGAGTTAAGTTTTAAGTGTATCAATGAAATTTTATTAAACATTATTTGCTGGCTTGCTAATCTGGCTACATTATGGGATGCAGTGATCTTATGTAAGGATTGGTAATAATCAGCTGCACTAGTGGCAAAAGACATTATCCAAGACAGGAAAAAACTAAAATAAACTTTCCAGTCCCTTATTTTTGTTTTCTTTTAAAAGACATAATCCCTTTTAATACACAGATTTTTTTTTTAAAAAAGTTATACACCAAGGGGGTCAAGCTCAACTTCATGGAGGCCCTCATCAGAGTTATGGTTGACCTCGGGGGGCCAGGCAGGCATGGCCGACTGGGTTGGTGTGGGTGACCAGGTAGGTGTGGCCAGCTCAACACTGCTCACTGGGCATGGCTGAGTGGGTGGGCATGGCCACCTTGATGCCACTCACTGGGCATGGCCAACTGGGTGGACGCAGCCATCTTAATGCTACTCACTGGACGTGGCTTTCTCAGGACAGAACAAGTTATACTGGCTTAGTTGATGTAGGGACAATTTGGTGCCCCACACGCTCCTCACCTCCTCAAACTGCTAGCAGTTAAGTGCATACGTATATACACACATACATGCATTCTAAGCTTGGGACTTTTATCCACATAGGAAGGATCCACATCATAAATACATCCCAGTGTTCGGTGGGCTATACTGTTCTGCCTTAGTAATGTTAATCTTAGTTTATTTTCTTCCTTCCTTCTAAAAGAAGGCAACACTCCACCAAATCAATCTGTCAATCAATCAATCAGTGTATTTGACAATCGAAGTTCAAATGTTGCATTTTATAAACTGAGCAATCACATTTAGAATTTATTGGGAACATTTCATAAGCCTCTGGATCAGGTTTTCCCAACTTGGTACTTTCCAGATTGTTTGGACTGAAGCTCTTACAATTCTCAGCCAACTGCCAATTTAGCACTTTGGGACTTGCAATGCAACAGATGTAGGTAAGACTGCCCTGGGCCATCTTGCTGAAGTACTTCTATGTCTTGTTTTTGACAATGCTTTTGCTGTATTTTTGCACCATCCCCTTGTAGCTGAAGGATATGTGTGAATAATGTGCTTTGTAACTCTTTGCCAGAGGATTTAAAACACAATTAGCTCTGGGTGCTGTGCAGCATGTTATATTTTATAAGGGAATTTCACATTCACATCTCCAAGCATTTGTCAGTGTGTATATAAATGAGAAAAGAGTTATCTCCAAGACCAGATTGAAATACTGGTGTCTTATTTAACTTCCTGTCATGTTCTTAAAATATGTCCCAGAAGAAGCTAAAAGGAACAGAAATTACTGCAAAATAGGAATGTAAATTAATGCTCATTATCTCCATGATCATACAGCTTCTGCAATCAACATTTGTTTGCAGTTGGAGAGGATGCTGAGCAAGTGATAAAGAAAGTATCAACCTTGTTTCAAACACTTGAAAAAGGATGGACTTAATTATTTCCCTGAGAACTAAAAAAAAAAGCATAGTAACTATATACCAGTGGCTGTTTGAATATTTTCCACCAAGCAAAACATTTTCCTGCATAAATATTGTCTTTGAAAAGAGAAAGTAAGACCCTTCACTTCAATCTATTTGGTATGTTCACTCTTGCCATCTTTTATTTGTTGGTTTTCTTCTAATTTATTTGATTGTTGTGAGCCACAGTAATTGAATGTCAGGGAATATCCACATTTATTGAATTGTTATTATTTTATTGTTGTTGTTAGCAAGATAAAATTGTAGATGACTCCACAAGAAGCTGAGCAAAGAGATTGCCCACAAGTGTTCAGATAGCTGTTTTTCATAAAGAGACCTCAAGACAGCAGTGTCTGGCAGTTTATGTCTTTGGAAAACAAGGAAATAAACATCTTATTCAAACCACAATTGGTTCCTTTGAAAGGACATTTAAGTTAACAATAAGTGTAGGTGGAGCTTTATTCCTTTACCCAAGTTGGTGAAAGCAGTGAAGAAAAGAGGAATATGAGGAGACTCACAGCTTCCAAAGCTGACCTCCAGTTTCTGAAAAGTTAAGACTTAACTTTTCTTTTAAGACTTAGCAATAAAATTTGAAGTCAATGCCACCAACCACCACCTGATGATGTAAAAATTACACAGTCAAGCCAACAGAATAACTATGTGATGATATAATGACATCTGACACAAATATATAAATTAGATCATTTGTGCAAAGTATTTGCTCCCTCTTTTCAATTCCCTTGGACTTCCATATTCCCTGTGGCAAAAACTGCTTCAGCCTCAATTAACGATCACTCATTATTTTATAGCAGTTAAAATACTGTCTGTCACTGAAATATATTATGACTATATAACTTACCACATTTGTAAAGTATCTGTAAAGGTGTATTTTCTTTCTTTAAAAAAAAGCTTTTTGCTTCTATCTTAAGGATCAATATCTGAGACTTATGGAATCTAGACGTGTAAGTCTATTTCAGTCAACCATTTGTCCATTTGGGAATAAGCACAATTTTGTTTCACAAGATGAAAGAAAAATTTCCTTTCAACAGATAAAAGTGTATTCCTACATTCTTATTTCACACCTGCTATTCTCTTGATAGTAATTTGGTACCTGTAATCTTATCTGCAGGGCTCCAAATTCTTCTTGGCATAATTGTTGTGACATGTGTTGCAAGATGCATATTTTTGTATGGTATTCAGCTTTGTTCGGGTATTTTCCCACGTCATTATAGTTATGTTTTTAAAGTTGTAGCAACATTTCAGCAGAATCTCATCTGCCATCATCAGGCTTCTGTATAGTATACCTATTCTGTATACATATTTTTATCTATACATAGATTATATATACATTTACAAGATATGGGATCATGTAAATGAAATAACTTACCTCATAGTTATGATCACATGAGCCTTGAATCAACAATTAATATTAAACTGCTATGCCTTACTATTATATTAAATCAATAAATATTAGCATAATGGTTGGAAGTTTGAATACAGTGCAGTCAGACTTGCAAGTTTCTGTTACTACAACCAATGTTGGTTGCCTTTCTGTGGCTGGTCTTCTTGATAAATCTCACATCCTTATTATAACGACTTCAATTCCTTAGATATCTTCTTTCAGTGATTATGTTTAGATTATAACACTTAAAGTGGGTGATCATGACTTAGAATTAGATAAATGTTCCAAAAGTCATTTCACTTTATACTTTGGTTGTGAACTATAGTAAATACTAGTCAATTAAAATTATCTTAATTCAATAATGAATTCTCCATGTGTTTGTTTATAGGCTTGATCTTCATTTTCGTTTATCCCACTGCAATATACAGATGTTATATTTCATGAAAATGAATTGCTTGAGTGCAATTACAAGTAATTGTCATGTGGGTCTTTTACTTCCTGAAACTTTTCAATATAATTTTCTGACTTTGGGACTGAAGGCAATATTCATTTAGGCTATATGGTCCCCTCCATAAAACCAAATACACTACAACATCTAATACCTTATAACATCTAATCATGAATTGTCTGTGATCATTTTATTCACTCGAGGGAAAATGTGATTCAATTAGTTAAACATGATTTTCAATGTCAGGACATAATTAACTTTCATTAATATAATCATTATTAATAATGTCAGTATTGTAGAATTCATTTACTGTCTCTGAATATTTAAAGATGTGAGAACCTAAATTAAAACTATCATCTGCATTTCAATTATACCAAACCTGAGTGCAGAGTAGCATTGCTCCTCAAATTGAAATATTTTCTCTGACATCAGTTAAACTATTGGGGAGGTGATGGTTACCTGTACAACAGTAAGCACCAATGTAAAAATTGTTTAAAGCAAATTTTATTCTTTCAGGTTTTCTGCTTGTTTCCTGAAAATATTCAAGCAGCAATATCCCAGAAATGCTTACTAAAATCATAGCCTATACAATTGTCTTGGAAACTACTGCTCAACAAGTGCACCTGCAGATGTCCTAGATCAAATATAGACAGCCTCTCATGTGATCCCACACCCCCCACCTTTTTTTTGTAGTATATGGAAGCATTTGGGACAACAGTTGTTGAACACTGATAGCATATTTATTTGAAAGATTTTTTTCAAAACTCACACCACCACAAAAAGTAGCCTCCCACAAAACAAGAGAGGAAGTCCTGACACAATTTGCATCATCATCCTGACAACACTAGTCTGTCTCTATCCAGGTATAAAAAGGGCAGTGTACATCTGTCCTGGATCATCAATAATATTGTTTAAGCCCCTGTCACACTGCACCAATGGATGCAAAGAGGATGTAAAATGGACAAAAAAGTTTGCCATCCGTTGGTTAACGCGATGTATCCGTTCTGTACTCACTGCCTCCATTTTGCTTCCTCTCTATCTGTCCAGCATCCGTCTATGGATGTTTCATCCGCTCAGAAAGTTTTGAGCTGCTCAAAACCTTTGAGTGGAAAATGTATCCAATTCGTCCATTCTGCATCCGCTAGGCATCCTCTAGGCATCCGTTATGCACCCGTTATGCATCCGCTATAACCGCTAGGCATCCACTGCGCATCCGCGCAACTCGCATCCGCTCGGACGCAGGGAGGAAGCGGAACGGACGCAGAACAGATGCAGAATGGATGCCTAGCGGATGCAGCACTGAAACAAAGCATTTAAAATGGAAAAACCGTTCGCAGAGGGGACCTATCTCAAATATTAAGGATGTCTAGAGGATGTCCAGAGGATGCCTAGAGGATGCCTAGAGGATGCAAAGGGACACCTAGGGGAAAACCTATACTGCCTATAAAAATGGGGAGCAACTCATCTGGATCTCACTTTCAGAACAGCAGCCCTGTGGTGCAGACCTCTGCAGCCTTCATCTGACTCTTACTCTTCCACAGCATCCAGTCATGTCCACCGTGGATCGTAACAAAGTCCTTTTGGCAGCCACCGTCCTTCTGCAACAGTGCGAAGCCATCTGTGAACTCTACTATGGGAAGAAAAGGAGGCGGCCAAGAAGCATCTGGGTCCGAAGATGGATCGGGAGAAGAGCAGAGTACGGACTGCACAACAAGCTGATGGTGGAGCTCAGGAACGAAGACCCTCGTGCATTCCAGAACTTCATGAGGATGCCTCCAGCCATGTTTGACGAAGTTGTGCAGCGGCTGACACCCAGGTTGACCAAGCAGAGCACCAACTTCTGGCCCATCCTGGACCCTGGGCTGAAGGTGGCACTGACTCTGCGCCACCTGGCCTCAGGGACCACCTACAGGAGCATGCAGTACGGCTGGAGGGTGCCACACAACACCATCAGCATTGTGGTCAGAGAAGTGGTGCAGGCCATCATCGAAGAAT
>BLBF01000022.1:29721826-29735073 GCA_015471245.1 Laticauda colubrina | reverse complement strand
GAGCAGTGGTATCAGAGGTGGAACTTCCCACACACCGTTGGAGCCATAGATGGCAAGCACGTGGCCGGCAAAGCTCCAGCCAACTCAGAGTCCACTTATTTCAACTACAAGGGCTTCTTCAGCATCATCCTCTTCGCCATGGTCAATGCTGACTACAAGTTCATGTACATCGATGCTTCAGGCAACGGCTCATGTTCAGATGCCCAGGTATACAATGGCAGTCACCTCAAGGAGGGGCTGGAACGCAACCTCATCATGGGCTTCCCAGATCCAGACCCCTGCCCAACGAAACGTAAGATGTGCCCTACTTCATCGTGGGGGATGACGCCGTCTCCCTCACAACCTACCTCATGAAGCCCTACACCTCTAAATGCCTCACCCGTGAAGAGAGGATCTTCAACTACAGGCTGTCCAGGGCAAGGCGGATGGTGGAGAACACCTTTGGCATCCTGGCCAACAGGTTCCAGGTACTTCTCACCACCATGCAGCATCGCCCAGAGACCGTGAGGAACATCGTGAAAGCTTGCTACATCCTGCACAATCTCATGCGCACCCACTACCCAGTCTTGCAGAACAGGCTCGTGGACCACCAACAAGGCAATTGGGACATGGAGCCTGGGGAATGGAAGCAAGGGCGAAACCTGATAGACACTGAGGATGTGCAAGGCCCCAACAGAACCTCACGTGAAGGGAAGAAGCAGCGCAACCTCCTGAGACACTGGAGCAGTGGAGTGGCAAGACAGGATGATAGATGCTTAATGGATGCTTCCTTCAGCCTGTCTCACCACACTGATGAGATTGGGCCATGGATGTTGGGTGGGCCTATAATGAACAGGGCATTTAATAAAGAGTTGTGTTTATGTTGACATGTGTGGATGATTGATAACATTGTTATTGATAATAAAGGGCTATAGGTGTGGCACCTGGGAGGGTGGACCATACAGTCCCACTATGCTTGCACTGGAGGTTTATCTATCCTACAGCTATTACCCATCCCAAAGGTATCCCTGCCCATCCCACTGCTATCTCAACCCATCCCACTATCTCAACCCATCCCACTGCTATCTTAACCCATCCCACTGCTATCTTAACCCATCCCACAAGCATGCAAAGGCTTAAACCATTTCTAAAAGTTTCCACCAAGACTTTATTAAAAAAAAGAAATGAAGCAAGTGTGTGAATCAAAAATAGAGTTTATTAACAACAAGCTATAAAACAAAAATGAGTCTCTGGCACTCCTCTTGGACACTCAGTCTCAGGGGTGAAGGGTCCAGGTGCTGTGGAGGTGGCTGGTGCTGGAGTGCTTGTCATCAGCTCCTCCAGAAGCAGAAGCAGCAGAAGCCCCAGCCCCAGAAGAGCGAGCCCGTGCTGCAGAAGCCCCAGCAGAACCAGAGTGAGGGCCAGGGGGCGGGATGGTAGCCCTGTCCCTCTTGTAAGGACTGGGAGCAGATGGCTGAGGCTTTCTGTTCTTCCCCATGGTTGTGGGGTTGCTGGCTGGCAGGGAGGCTGGCAGGAACCAAGGCTGGCAGGAAGGCTGGCAGGGAGGCAGGCACCAAGGCTGTCAGGAAGGCTGGCAGGCAGGCATGCACCAAGGCTGGCAGGCTGGCAGGCAGGCAGGCTGGAAGGCAGGCAGGCAGGCACCAAGGCTGGCAGGAAGGCTGGCAGGCAAGCAGGCACCAAGGCTGGCAGGCAGGCATGAACCAAGGCTGGCAGGAAGGCTGGCACCAAGGCTGGCAGGAAGGCAGGCACCAAGGCTGTCAGGCAGACTGGCTGGCATCAAGGCTGGCAGGCAGGCAGACAGCAAGGCTGGCAGGGAGGCTGGCAGCAAGGCTGGCAGGGAGGCTGGCAGCAAGGCTTGCAGGCAGGCATGCAGGCAGGGCAGGCAAGGCTGTCAATCCATCTGGCATTCCTCTGAATGGTGACCTGCTTCCGAGCTGCTTCCCTTATATCTGCGGGGCTTACGCAATGCATCCTCCCCGCATGCACAATTAACACTAGGCATCCGTTAGGCTTCCGCTGTGCATCCGCTAGGCTTCCGTTCTGCATCCACTTCATCCGCTGTGCATCCACTTCATCCGTTCCGTGTCCGCTTTGCTGAGGCCTCCCGGAAGCCTAGCGGATGTGCCATCCGCTCTCATCCGCTTCCATCTGCTGGGCTTCCGTTCCGCATCCGCTTTCCATCCGCTCTGCGTTCTCCCCGCGTCCGTTCCTTTCCGTGTTATCCGCTCCGGTTATGCAAATTTTTGCCCCTTTTGAGAGCGGATAACAACGGAGGGAACATTTTGCTCGTCCGTTGTGTCCGTTTTGCATCCGTTGGGCAGTGTGACAGGGCCTTTATACTAATGTATTTTTTTGAAGGACAGATGAGGTGCAATTAGAATGTCTGAACTAGCCCATCAGTTGAACTTGAAATCTGTAAAAATTAAAAAACTGTAAAAACATGAATTTAAAAGTCACAGTGAAACAATAGAAACTTCATAATATGTCCAGAGACAACAAATATAAACAACATTTTATAACACAGTAAATTAAAAACAATTTAATTAGCTAACACAAATTCTGAAATAATATGGAAAAACCTAATACTGGTAACAAAATAGAACTGAGAATCGCTGATCTATTTTTGGTTCTAGGAATAAATAATTTTGCATAGAAACACAATTTCTTCCATTGTAACTGAAGTAGTATTTTATGACATGTGTCTAGTTATCTTTCATCATATGCTATTAAAGTACTCAAAGCAAATCTAATAATTCAACAAATAGAAAAAGATCTATGTTTAAGTCATTATAGAAACAGAAGATGGTACAATCTGTATGTCGGTATGTATGCAGCATGATCTCTGTCTTTGTGTATTTCACAAATGAAGATTGATAGTAATGTTGTGTTTGCTTATTTATTTTTTCCTTATTCTTCTTGTGTAATATCTGAGCTGCAGCATTCAACTGACATCAAGAATCTGAACAAATTTCAAATTGTAAAGCTTAGATACGATAATGTATATAACTATGAAATAGTAAAACATTGTGCTTGACTAAACACAAACATTAGTTAAATTGGGTTATTAATTGGAAGAGAGGCATACAATTTCTTTTTGGTGGTGGTGGGGAGGCTGAAAAATACACTTGAACTTTGGGTAGCCTGCCAGAAGCCTTCCTCCAAAATGTAAGCTGAGTTAGTAAAATACAGTAAGAGGGTAAAACAAAACAAAAGTATACCTATACAATACTAAACAAATAGTATACCAGTACAACACTAAACAAATAGTGCTATATTTTTAAACAATCCTTTGTCACCTTAAAAATTATACTTAAAGGAACTTTCAGGACAGCTGCCTTAGCCATTCTCAAGGCTTTGGAGACCATACACAACCTTGAAGCTGAGTACTTTACACTAAGAATTAAAATGCAAAAGCATTGGCTTATCAGCCATCATTTACTCCTAAATCCCCAAAAGATAGCAAGATTAGCAAATATATCTCTAATCAGTTGTTTTAAAATTTGGTACTTTTATATAAACAGGTAAATAATCAAGTAAATAATCAAACAAGTAAATAATCATTTCAAATACCTTATATAAGTGGCTTCAACAGTATTTTCTAATCACAAGGAAAATTCAAGCAATGGGCAGATCAAGATTCTTCAGTGTTATGGTTCTTTACCTGGTTTAAAAAAGAAATATATTCTCTTACATGTTCATGTAAATGTTCACATCAACATTTTTCCTCAATCAGTTAGTTTTAAAGAAATGAAAATCAAGAGCAATGTTTCATTTTCAAGATCCTTAGGACAGCAACCTTCATAAAGGAAAACAGAATTTGCAAAAATAAGTCAGTTAAAGGGGTTTTATAGATAAAATATTGTACCTTTCATTTTTTTCCCCAGTAGACCTTATGTACACTTAGTTTTTTTGCTGGAGAAGTTTTAATAAACGAGTTATAATTTCTGTTGTGATTTATTGAGTTGCTGTGGTTTACTTGGTATTGAAAGATTTGTGAGTTAAATTTTAAATGGATAATTGTATTAATCAGATATTGTACTGGGTGTTACAGTATTGATAGGAGAAGGATGAATGATGTTCTTCTTCTTTCACTCCTTCTTTTGAACATTCCCTTATGACCGAGAGTTTCTGATTGCCTTACCAGCTCTCCCCAAACCACAAATTATTATGTGTTATATGAAGCTAGAATTAAATCCTCCTCTTGGCTTTTAACTCCTCTGTTAACTTTTAACTCTCTTTTGCCTTCCCAGCTTTTAACTGCAGTGCCAAGATTTGTAAGATGCCTGGAAGAATTTTAAGGCTCGCTGTCTTTTTGAATGAACACCATTTATTTTTTTATCATTTTAATGCTTTATATCTTTCCAGTGTTTTATACTGTGGGGATGATATATTTATCCTATAACTTTCTATCTTTATTGATTTATGTTTAATTTGTATCCTAGGTTTTCATTCAGTTGTATATAGTTTTGAGAATTATGCTAATTAGCAGTGTAGTAGTACTTCATTGATCAATGTGCTGGCAAATATAACAGCTTAACAATGCCCCAGTATAAGTATTCCATTATGATTTTTTTTATTTCTTAGTTAACAAAGGGTTATGCTAAGTAGCAAAACATATTACTTATCTCAAAGCACATTAGTATGATGACAATTTAAAATGCAAAGTTAATCAGATCTATGACTCTGGATGCTTTCTAGACTCTAGAGCAGCCTTTTACATTCACTCTTTGTCCAGTGAGAGAAGACAAATCTTGTCCCATATCCATTGGATGAGGAGTTTTTTATGTGTGAAATGTGATATATCATGTTATATATCCTAATCCTTAAGTGGTCTACCTGAGTTGTAACTTATTGAATAAAGAATATCTAATTTAGAGAAATGCAATAAAGAAGGCTAAACAATACATATAACACAGTCTGACAAAATATTTATGTTAAAAATCAGTATCTTGGAAAGTTAGTTTCTTTTCTTTCTAGGTATTTTCTCATTTTTAAAATACACGGGTACGTTATAATTTCACAATCAAATTTTATATTACTAAGCACTGAACCTTTGTTCTATATTATTTTTAAATAAAGTTAAAATATAAAAGTACCCTTCCCCTTAAAAAAGAGAATAATTGTGTATTTGAAACAACCTAAAGAGCCTAAGAAGATTTTTAAAATGACTTAATAAAAGATTTAGTCAAATCACTCTTTCAAATGAAATATTTGAAATGAATCTTCAGATTATTATGAGTTATAAAAATTGAATTAAATCACTGCACAGAGCTTCAAAGATGATTCTGTGTTTTGATTTTCTGACGAGGGAAGCCCCAACAGTTTTGCAGCTAATTTCCATAGAGACAAAATTTTGGTGGATGGAACATGATTCTTGATTTGAAGCCCGTCACACTGCACCAACGGATGGAAAGAGGATGTAAAATGGAGAAAAACACTTGCCATCTGTTGGTTAACGCGATGCTTCCGTTCTGTACTCACTGCCTCCATTTTGCTTCCTCTCTATCCGTCCAGCATCCGTCTATTGACATTTCATCCGCTCAGAAGGTTTTGAGCTGCTCAAAACTTTTGAGCGGAAAATGTATCCAATGCATCCGTTCTGCATCCTCTAGGCATACGGGGGACATCCGTTCTGCATCCATTACGCATCTGCTATATCTGCTAGGCATCCGCTGCGCATCCGCGCAACTCAAATCCATTCCAGCGGTAAACGGATGCAGGGAGGAAGCGGAACGGACGCACAGCGTTAGTAGCACGGACAGAGAAAGGATGAAAGCGGATGCAGCTACGCATCCGCGTCATCCGCTACGCATCCGCTCTGCATCTGCTCTACATCCTCGACGCATCCGCTCTGCATTCTCTACGCATCCGCTCTGCATCCGCTTCTATCCGCTAGGCTTCCATTCCGCATCCATTTTCCATCCACTCTGCGTCCTCCCTCGTCCATTCCTTTCCATGTTATCCGCTCTGCTTATGTAAATTTTTGCCCCTTTTGAGAGCGGATAACAACGGATGGAACATTTTTCTCATCTGCTGTGTCCTTTTTACAAACGTTTTGCATCCGTTGGGCAGTGTGACAGGGCCTTGAATAACTGACCAAGGAGTTTTACTGTCTCTAGAAAAGTTCTTATCAAAGTTTGGGAGATTGTTTAACTTACATATATACTGTATTCTTAACTGAAGAGTGAAACAAAAACAGCAAGGAAACAAAGGAAAGGCAAGAATCAAATTTATACTGCTGTTCTAATTTTCTGTTGCTAATTTTTTAGCTTTTATTCTTCCTTAACTCCCACATTTAGCCAGAGGATGTCTTCACCAAACCCACTTGCTTTTCTGTCATGATTTATAAAACATAAAGTACCATATGGTTCGGAATGTTATACAAACTTAGCCAACTGTGTTAATTAAATAATAATTCAATTTTACACATCGTTTGGAACTTCTATTTTAATATGTGCAGACAGAAGTAGAATGGATAGAGTGCCCATCTTCCTTGACAGTTTGCCTTTTCACACAAAAAGAAATTGATAAAAAGGAAAATAATGACAACAATATATACTTTAAGAATAACTGGGGAAAGAATAATGGGCAAAGGGTGAAAGATATTCTTTCTCTCCAATATTTCTCCACAGAAACGCATAGCATGTCCTCACTGGTTTTGACATATATGTATGTATGTATGTATGCATGCATGCATAGATTTACTATTTTATTTTATTTATACAACTGCAAAATAGACAATAGCCATTTTCAAAAAATTACATTTCCTAGGCATGCTCCCTGATGTCAGAATGTTCAACCAGTTCTGTGATAGGTAAAACTAAATTACGTATATATTTAGTTAATTGCCATTATTGATGTTTTGATTGTCATCTAGTGATTCTACAGATGCCATAGTGCAATATTAATTTTTATACATAAATTATTAATGTCATAAATTAGTTCCATAAACAAGCGTATATACACATGTGTATATGAATATATCTGTTTGTATATATGTATACACATATATGTGTGTGTAACTATGTGCCTGTATGCACATGTGCGCATGTGTACATGCACACACATACACGCATAATCTCTGTGAATAGTCCAGACAAGACACAACCTGGAATAGTAGCTCTATCTTTATCACAAGATTACATTAATACTCTGAATCTCTCAGGATCATTAACAGATACTGTTCATGCATGATCAAAACTAGTTAACAAACCAAAGGAACCTTGATATCTGCTCTTAGTTATCCAATGTTATATTTGTTTCCTCAAAAATAAGTTATGTTCCAAAACAATTATCTGTATATTTATCATGTATCCCAAAATAGTTACCTAGAAAAGTTCCACTTAACTCAATTGCAAAAAGTGAATCAATATTCAAATTATCACATTTACAGCATTGAAGAGTGACAATGTCATAAAAGTCATTGCGTATTATCCTATATTTTGATGATGACATTAACTCAAAATCATCTTAATAATCTCATGCTGTTTTTCCCAAACCCCATTTGTGACACAGCATTTAGATTAGACTGCAGTTCAAAAACAAAGTGTTCCTATTATACTTATTGCTTTCTGTTCCACACAAATTTGCTGCTAAAAACATTTTTGTATTGTATTTTTATAATATGAAAAGGTAATGGAAAAACATCTCAAATAAACAAGATTATTAGAAACATGTTTTCTGCACTAGTAATGATAATATTCAATCAGATATCAATATTAAGTAGCATAAAGTATCTATTCTAAGCATTACTAGCTATTTCATGGCAGTGTATTCTTGACTAAAATAGTTTCGTATAGCAATGAGGTTTTATTTCTCTGGACATTCATCTTTACTAAATCAGTAAATCTTAATGAAGATTTGCAAATGTTATATTTATCTTCTAAATGTTATGCCTGTTGACTCATTCTGTCCACATTTTGTACCGTTTAAAATTATAATATATGTTCATTGGTTCTTTAAAATTATCTTTACTGTTCTCAAAATGTTCCAATCCAGATTTTGTTTGAAATATACTAATACAAACTCTTGTTATAAATTTATTTTGTCAGACTGGAACACAAAAGGCATTTTGCTTTGTTATTCCAAAGAACTTATTGCAATCTGCAAATGCTGTTGTACATGAAATAATGAAATGAAATGAAATGAAATGAAATAAAGTTCAGTTCAGTTCAGTTCAGTTCAATTCAATTCAATTCAATTCAATTCATTCACAAGTCAATTTTGCTGGTCTGCAAAAATCTAGATGACTGTTAGGTGGCAGCAAAGAATGCTAAGCCAAGAGCCTTTCTTGTTACCAGTATACTTTGCTAGTGGTTGTCTGTAATGTTATCAATATTTATTTGTTTGTTTGTTTGTTTATTTAGTCAAGCAATATAAGATAACACATATAAGTATAAGCATAGTTATGGATACATGAAATGGATACATATAAGAAAAATAAAAAAGAAACAATAGGACAGGGACGGTTGGCACGTTGGTGCACTTATGCACGCCCCCTACAGACCTCTCAGGAAAGGGGTGAGGTAAATAGTAGAAAGTCTAAGGTTAAAGTTTTGGGGGTTTGGGGAAGAAACCACAGAGTCAGGTAGAGTATTCCAGACATTGATCACTCTGTTGCTGAAGTCGTATTTCCTGCAATCAAGTTTGGTGCGGTTTACCTTGAGTTTGTATCTATTGTGTGCTCTTGTATTGTTATGGTTGAAGCAGAAGTATTCATTGACAGGTAGGACATTGCAATGTATAATTTTATACACTATACTTAGATCGGATCGAAGGCGGCATAGTTCTAGATTTTCTAGTTCTCGAATCTCAAGTTTGGTGGCATAAGGTATTCTGCAACAAGTCAAGGAGTGGAGAATATATGGTAGACATAAACAATTTTAGGTTACTTCTGATATCCTAGCACAATCAATCATTGCTAAGCATGCACCCTGACTTTTTCTAGCAAAAATTTCAGTCAAATCATCTCTCATTTATAGTCCCGAAAACAGCAGCCCCAATCTTTTTGGCACCAGGGACCGGCTATGTGCAAGACAATTTTTCCATGGACCAGAGGGTGGTGGTTTCAGTTTCACTTGCTTGCCTGCTGCTCACATCCTGGTTTCTAAAATAAATGTACAGCCTGGTTTCTAAAATAAATGTCATGCTTAAACTGGATCTGCAATCTTCATTTTCTGAGAAACATCTAAAAAGGAAGGAAAACCAGAAAAATCTGCTTGTGTAAACTCCGGACATTGCTAAAAGCAAAACCTTAAGGCCCTGTCATACTGGCCGACGGATGCAAAACGTTAGTAAAAAGGACACAGCGGACGAGAAAAATGTTCCATCCGTTGTTATCCGCTGTCAAAAGGGGCAAAAATTTGCATAACCAGAGCGGACAACACGGAAAGGAATGGACGGGGGGAGGACGCAGGGCGGATGGAAAGCGGATGCGGAACGGAAGCCTAGCGGATGAGAGCGGATGGGAGCAGATGGCACATCTGCTAGGCTTCCGGGGGGCTGCAGCAAAGAGGACGCAGAATGGATACAGCGGATGCAGAATGGATGCCGAGCGGAAGAAGCGGATGCACACCGGAACCCTACCGGATGAAGCGGATGCAGAACGGAAGCCTATCGGATGCACAGCGGAAGCCTAGCGGATGCCTAGCATTCACTGTGCATGTGGGGAGAATGCATTGCATCAGCCCCATGGATATAAAGGGAGGCAGCTCCCAAGCAGGTCACCATTCAGAGGAAAGACCTGCTTCAAGACACATCGAGTGCCTTGCCAGCCTGCCCTGCATGCCTGCCTGCCAGCCTTGCTGCCTACCATCCTGCCTGCCAGCCTCCCTGCCAGGCTTGCTGTCTGCCTGCCTGCTAGCCTTACTGCCAGCCTGCCTGCCAGCCTGCCTTCCAGCCTCCCTGCCTGCCTGCCTTGGTGCCTGCTTCCTGCAAGGCTTGCTGCCAAGCGAGCAACCCCACAACCATGGGGAAGAAGAGAAAGCCTCAGCCATCTGCTGCCAGCCCTGGCAAGAGGGACAGGGCCACCCTCCCACCCCCTGGCTTCTGCTGGGGCTTCAGTAGCACGGGCTCACTCTTCTGCGGCTGGGGCTTCTGCTGCTTCTGCTTCTGCTTCTGGAGGATCTGATGATGATGCTTCTGGCGGTGGTGCTTCTGCTTGTGCTTACTCTGCTGATGTTGCTTCTGGCGGTGGTGCTTCTGCTGGTGCTTACTCTGCTGTAGCTGCTCCTTGTACTGCTGGTCCTGCTGGTCCTGCTCGTGCTCCTGGTCTTGCTTGTCCTACTTGTCCTGCTGGTCCTGCTGGTCCTGCTCGTGCTCGTGGTGCTGCTGGTGCTTACTCTTCTGCTGCTGATCCTGGTCCTGCTGGTGCTGCTGCTGGTGATGATGATGATGATGATGATCCTGCTGGTGCTGCTGCTGCTGCTGATGATGATGATCCTGCTGCTGCTGCTGCTGCTGGTGGTGTGGAGGAGTAGCCCCTACAACCTGGAAGCCCCTCTAATGAGGGCCCATCTGGTCCTGCCAAAGGGAGGAAGAGGCATATGCAAGAATGGGAGAGGAGGCAATACCCCATTGAGGAGGAACACGAGGATGAGGTGCTGGAGTGGCTGAGAGAGAATGACTATCTGTGGCGAAAGGGCCACATGCTCTAGAGGGACACCAAAAGGAAGCAGGCTGCTTGGAGAGAGAAGGCGGAGAGTCCGGGCTACACATCGGAGGTGCTCCTCGGCTGGTGGAAACATATGCACACCTGGTACGGGAAGCTGCACCTCAAGAAATCTGGCCAGGCCATGGTCAAGCTGACAGACAGAGAGACCTACGTGATGGCCAGGTGCAGCTTCTTGGAGGGTGAGATCCGCCACTGAGGAGCAGCCCCTCTGACAACCCTCTCTCTCAGGCAGCCTGCTGAGAGCCAGTCCTCTTCCGGCCGAGAGTCAGCTCCTGTCTCCAGGCAGGTTTCTGTGGAGCGTCCCACGGCAGAGAACCCGCGGACAGTTGTTTAACCGTGGCGGAGCACGTGGAGGACTCCCTGGCGCAGTGGGAGAAAGGAGACATCGAGTCCAGCCACAGCCCAACCCGCATCCACCCCCAGCTCCAGCTCCACAGAAAGGCAGAGAGCCAGACAGGAGGGGCAGAGCCACACTGTCCTGCTGGAGATCAGGGACACCATCCGCACCAGCATAGATCTCCTCTCTCAGCTGGTCCACACCGACTCCTCATCCTCCAATCGCAAGCCCTTCCTCACCTATGTGAACCACACCCTCACGAACATGGCGGAACCCCAGTACCAGGTGGTGAAGGACCGGATCACCGAGCTGCTTCACAACCCTCCAGATCCAGAGGAACCTGCTCCCACCCAGTCCAGGTCTGCTCCTCAACCCCAGATGATGTCCCTCCCATTCCAAGGCTTTCCACAGGCCCTCACCTACCAGGGCTATGGCTACCAGGAGGTCCAGCAACACAGGCAGCAGCCCTTCCCAGTCCAGGCACAGTCTCATCGGATGCCACCGTTGCCACCGGTTCCACTGATGCCACCGATGCCACCCACGCCACTGATGCCACCGATGACAGCGATGCCACCCACGCCACCGATGCCACCCACGCCAGTCCTCACACAGCTGCAGACCAGACAGCCCCAACCTACACTGCTCCTTCCTCCACCCCACAGCCAAGCCCGGCCTCAGTACATCTGTCATCGGTACTGGGGCTGACACCCCATGGCATGGAGGAAGGGGCTCTCAACATCACAGGGCTGAGCCAGCTGTCTGAGAGCTTCCTCAACACACCGTCACCTGTTGTCCTCTCGGGGCCAGGCAACGCAGTGGGACTTCAGACCAGCACTCCAGTAGCAGCCACCTCCACAGCACCTGGACTCTTCACCCCTCAGACTGGGCACACCTCCGAGTGACCGATAAGAGTGCCAGAGACTGGGTGGCTACCTGTAGAATTTTTTTGGACACTTGACTTGGGTCATTTTTCTTTTACAGCTTGTTATTAATAAAGATTATCTTTGCTTCACACACTTGCCTCATTTATTTTATTAAATAAAGTTTTGGTGGAAACTTTTAGAAATGGTTTAAGCCTTTGCATGCTTGTGGGATGGGTAAGGATAGCATTGGGGCGGGCAGGCATACCTTTGGGATGGGTAATAGCTGTGGGATGGGTAAGGATACCTGTGGGATGGGTAATAGCTGTGGAATGGGCAGGGATACCTTTGGGATGGGTAATAGCTGTGGGATGGGCAGGGATACCTGTGGGATGGGCAGGGATACCTTTGGGATGGGTAATAGCTGTGGAATAGATAAACCTCCAGTTCAAGCATAGTGGGACTGTACGGTCCACCCTCCCAGGTGCCACACCTACAGCCCTTTATTATCAATACTAATGTAATCATTGATCCACATATGTCAACATAAACACAACTCTTTATTAAATGCCCTGTTCATTGTAGGCCCACCCAACATACATGGCCCAATCTCATCCGTGTGATGAGACAGGCTGAAGGAAGCATCCATTAATCATCTACCATCCTGTCTTGCCACTCCACTGCTCCAGCTGGGGAGTTGCACAAGTGTTTCAGGAGGTTGCGCTGTTTTTTCCCTTCACGTGAGGCTCTGTTGGGGCCTTGCACATCCTCAGTGTCTATCAGGTTTTGCCCTTGCCTCCATTCCCCAGGCTCCATGTCCCCATTGCCTTGTTGGAGGTCCACGAGCCTGTTCTGCAACACTGGGTACCAGGTGTGCATGAGATTGTGCAGGATGCTGCATGGTGGTGAGAAGTACCTGGAACCTGTTGGCCAGGATGCCAAAGGCGTTCTCCACCACCCGCCTTGCCCTGGACAGCCTGTAGTTGAAGATCCTCTCTTCATGGGTGAGGCGTCTTGAAGTGTAGAGCTTCAAGAGGTAGGTTGTGAGGGAGAAGGTGTCATCCCCCACGATGAAGTAGGGAACATCTTGCATGTCGTTGGGCAGGGGTTCTGGATCTGGGAAGCCCATGATGAGGTTGCGTTCCAGCCCCTCCTTGAGATGACTGGCGTTGTATACCAGGGCATCTGAACATGAGCCGTTGCCTGAAGCATCGATGTACATGAACTTGTAGTCGACCATGGCGAAGAGGATGATGCTGAAGAAGCCCTTGTAGTTGTGATAAGAGGACCCTGAGTTGGCTGGAGCTTTGCAGGCCACGTGCTTGCCATCGATGGCTCCAACGGTGTGTGGGAAGTTCCACCTCTGATACCACTGCTC
>BLBF01000022.1:29679720-29721426 GCA_015471245.1 Laticauda colubrina | reverse complement strand
ATTCTTCGATGATGGCCTGCACCACTTCTCTGACCACAATGCTGATGATGTTGTGTGGCACCCTCCAGCTGTACTGCATGCTCCTGTACGTGGTCCCTGAGGCCAGGTGGCGCAGAGTCAGTGCCACTTTCAGCCCAGGGTCCAGGCTGGGCCGGAAGTTGGTGCTCTGCTTGGTCAACCTGGGTGTCAGCCGCTGCACAACTTCGTCAAACATGGCTGGAGGCATCCTCATGAAGTTCTGGAATGCACGAGGGTCTTCGTTCCTGAGCTCCACCATCAGCTTGTTGTACAGTCCGTACTCTGCTCTTCTCCTGATCCATCTTCGGACCCAGACGCTTCTTGGCCACCTCCTTTTCTTCCTGTAGTAGAGTTCACAGATGGCTTCGCACTGTTGCAGAACGATGGTGGCTACCAAAAGGAGTTTGTTATGATCCAAGGTGGACATGACTGGATGCTGTGGAACAGCAAGAGTCAGATGAAGGCTGCAGAGGTCTGCACAGCAGGGCTGCTGGTCTGAAAGTGAGATCCAGGTGAGTTGCTCCCCTTTTTTATAGGCAATATAGGTTTCCCACTATGTGTCCTTTTGCATCCTCTAGGTATTCTCTAGACATCCTTAATATCCGAGATAGATCCCCTCTGCGAACGTTTTTTCCATTTTAAATGTTTTGTATGCGAGCTGCATCCGCTTTCATCCTTTCTCCGTCCGTGCTACTAACGCAGCGCGTCTGTTCCGCGTCCGTTCCGCTTCCTCCCTTTGTCCGTTTTCCGATGGAGCGGATGCGAGTTGCACAGATGCGCAGCGGATGCCTAGCGGATGTAGCAGATGCTTAACGGATGCCGACGGATGCAGAACGGATGTCCCCTGTATGTATGCCTAGTGGATGCAGAATGGATGCGTTGGATACATTTTCCGCTCAAAAGTTTTGAGCAGCTCAAAACCTTCTGAGCGGATGAAATGTCAATAGACGGATGCTGGATGGATAGAGAGGAAGCAAAACGGAGGCAGTGAGTACAGAACGGAAGCATCACGTTAATTAAGGGATGGCAAGTGTTTTTCTCCATTTTATATCCTCTTTCCATCCGTTGGTGCAGTGTGACAGGGGCTTTACACTCTTATGACACTGCAAAAAATAAAGACAAACAAGCTGCAATTTTAAATGACACATTTTGATACCTCTTGTTTCCCACTGGTAATGAACCTCAATTAAAATGTGAAAATCCACATACCGTATGTCTCTAACCAACAAACTAGAATACTAGAATAATGTATTTTTAGCAGATAAACTAGGGTTTTTCTCCTGGATTGATTTTGCCTGAAATTCTAAATTGAACAAAACACAATGTTTGATGCCAGAAAGTGTTTTAAATCAACAGCTAATTAGTTCTGAGACACAGGACATATTTCTACCAACCATCAACTAAACCTATATTGAAATAAATATTTTTTCTCTTATACATACACATTCTTAAAAGAATAATTTGCCAGCCTCTATTTCAAGAGGCTGATATTTCTGACAAATATTTAAAATCTTATAATAAAAGAAAACTTGAAATCATACTATCAAATAAATCATGCAGTCAGTGAACTTGCAAGGCAACTCTTAGTGCTCAAGATCAAATAAGGAAATATAATTAATTTTTCTGGAAATTATTCACACTAACAAAAAAGTCTGGGAAACATTGATAACTTATTAGGAAATAAAGTGAACATTTTATCCATACAAACAAGTTAATGGACTTTTTTCTTTTATCATATTTAATTTAGTTGCACATGTTGCTTCCAATAAAGACTACCATTTTATTTGGGAGAAATGTTCTAAGTTGGATTGTATCAGGAGCTTGGCTTAAATTTAAAAGCTTCTTCTGCCAATGAGATGATGGCATTCAACTGTTCCCTCATGCTGTGTTTTCCTACAAATTGCATCCCAGTCTCACCTATCCCTCTGCTGCAGTTCTCAGTACGACAGCCCTTTCTACAATGTGCATTTTCTGAAATGTGCACACAGTTGTTCATAACCCAATTAAACAATCTCAGCATCCTTCAATGCCTGTTTTTTCACCTGACTTTTAAATCATTACAAATTTAGTTCTAACATTTCAAAGAAACTACATCTGGGTTCGTGGAATCAGGAAAAAAATATTTTAAAAAACTCCTTTCCTTAAACTTACAAAAGGACTTTTTTGTAAGTTTTTGTAAGTATATTCTGTAAGCTTTTACAAAATATTTCTGTCATGTCTCCAAGGCATGCTGGAGCCGTGACACCACCCATTGTGCCCTGTCAGACTATGCTATCGAGGGGGGAAGTGCTGTTAACTACCCGACCTGGAGCTTCAACTGTTCGATGGAGATAATGAGCCTTGCTGACGTCACACGCTGAGCTGTTACAGCCTGCGGATGGTTATAGACAAAGTGATTAGGATGCTGCCTGCTGAATTCACGATCTAGTAAGGGGTGGAGGGACACTTCATAGGCGTAAATACAATGATGGAATAGGATAGTTTGTACAAGTATAGTAAATAGGGGTAAACAATTAATGGCTAAAAGCACGGTGTATAAGGTGTTACATGGTAATCAGATGTGATGCAGTAACACTCACCGGATGGTGGATAAACTCATTAAGTTGTTAATTGGTATATGAAATATAGCTCTGGCTTCAAGGTACACCAGAGCTGACTTTAATTCCTTTTGGTTACTTGTTGTTACCTGAATCCGGAGCATTGTATGAACAAATAAAGACTCATTTGATCATTACCTTGAGACCTTTGTTTCCCTTCCTGTCTGGAATTCGGCGAAACAGCTGAGAATTTCTTTTCCATTTCCATGTCATTTTGCAGGCCATATTTTAAACAGATATCAATCAATAGGGTTCCAGAATAATTCTTGCTTTTATTACTGAAGATGGTTTTTAGGCAAGTCAGTAAATTTTGGAAATGAATAAATGATATTGTGTATAGAGCATGCACTAATGAAAAAAAATCTGCGTGGGAGAATGATGTTAATTTGTGATAAACAGAAGTTCAAGTCAGAAAAACATACACATTATTATGGCTAAAGTTCAACACAGGTTTATCCATGGTGGACCCAAGTACAAATTTTATTGTAACACCTGCAGTTTTCATACTTGCATGTGATATCATGACACAATTACAAAATAACTGACTTGCATTATGATGTCACAACACATTTAATCATTTTGACATCAACATGGTTATCTGTGATTGCCTATGAATTTACCTGGAAAAAGTTCCAACAAATATATGAGGAAAGGAAAAAAGAAGTCTTGTCCTTTAAGGAATAGACAAAGTTCTTTCCTTTTGTGGATTCAAATTTCCTGGCTGGAGATATGCAAAATGATTTGGTCAGCTGCATTGAAAGTCAGAATCAGTTTATTAATTGGAAGGCAGAAAGGAAAAAATCTCACAGCGTTCCTAGGATGAATTTAATAAGAAAACCCCTTTCTTATACTTTTTCAGGTCCCTTGATTTGGAAGTGAAATCTTTGATTTGAGTGTGTTGAATTCCTGTCTCTTTTCCTGGGATCTTGGTTTTATGGTCCTGTTCCTTTGGAGTTGCTTGTTTGCTATCATGGTTCCCTCCTGCCATGCTTTTTGGTTTGCTTTTCACAAGTTTTTTTTATAGCTTGGCAATCTATTTGATTTCTATGGGAAAAGATCTTAGCTAGTTTATGGGGTTTTTTTTCTCTGTATCTCATGCCTGTAATTTTCTCTTTCCTTTGTTGTGAAAAGTAAGCTGGCTCCAGCTATTTTAATAGCCTGACATGACAAAGGGTGGAGGCTGTTTTCCTAAAAGAGAGGGGAATCATAATTTCCAACATATAAATGGGAGTTCCTTTTAAGAAATACATACATTACAAACTTGTACTATAAACTTTCAACATCCATGTTACTGTCTGCCAGGTTGTTGTTTTTTTTTTGGGTTACATCTGAGTAACAGAGTATCTAGAACAGGGGTGTCAAATGTTTTTTTTTTCAAGGGCTGGATCAGTATTGTAGTTCTCCTCTGCGGGCCGTTCGGCTTGGAGGGGGAGATGGGATAGATGCCTCCTACAGTACCCTGCCAGCTAAAATGGGGCATGGAGGTGCCACACATGCTCCCCCTCACCTGATTTTGGCTGCTAGAGGCAACGCAGGCTGGCCTTTTGCTATTTTCAGGCCAGCCCTGTGGGCCAGATTTAAGCACCCTGTGGGCTGCCTCCAACCCACAGGCCTTGAGTTTGACATCCCTGGTGTAGAAGTTTGCACTACCCTGAGTTGCCAGTTACAATTTCCATAAAACTGTTTTAAAGAGTTGGATTCTGATCTTCCAGACAATTCAGACTTCAGGCTAGAAGCCAGATCACCATAAGATTTAGTCTTGCCTTAGAAACAAAACCAGCTGAGTGACCTTGAGCAAGTAACTTTGTACTAGCCCTAAGAAAGCAGCAATGGCACACTTCAAAAAAAAAAAATATGAAAAACCTTGTCAAGAAAACTGCAGGGACTTGTCCAGACATGTCTGAAAATCAGACATGACTGAACAGAAGAAAAAAGAAATCTGCCATAAACAACTGGACTGCCTTGGATGGGGAATGAATACACCAATTTCAGCTGGACCTTTGTGATATGCAATTGAAATAGGAATATTCCAAAGCACTTTGCATATTTAAAAGGCTTACAGAAATCATATATAATCAGCTTTATTTTTGTTGCAAGATCTCATTTGCCAAAGTTCTTCAGCAATTTCCATTCTCTCTTACAAATGCCATTGCAGTGTGGGTGGAGGTGAGATGCACTGGCACATTTCTAATTATACACTTCACCTTAACTAGGCACTTTGAAAAATGACACAGTCTAATTGCAGATTAGTATTTTTATACTGTCAAGACCTCTAGATGAAAAGTTTAGGAAATAAGTAGATACAGTCTTAGCAGTCTTTTATGGGGAGCAAAGATGAGTCCTTATGCTCAAGCAAAAAGCATTATCTAGAATTTTGTATATACAATAAGAAAAGGAAGAATGTAGTATGTATTTCACTTTCATATACTCCCAGTGAAAACTACAAAGTTATTGGTAAGTTCTTCATGTAAAAAGCTTTTCTCTGCTACCTGCAGCTCTTCATCTCTTTTGATTTTCTTCTCTGATTTCTTTCTGACATATTCATTATATGTCCACAATGATGGTTACTGAACCAGACCAAATCTGGAAATCTACAGCCTGTACCTATGTGGAGCTGGGCTTAGAAGTTGCAATCAAAACTCTCAGAAAGCCATTAGAAGGCAATGGTGATGAAGAAAGCATCTGTACTTCTTTAGGCTTGTATGAGCTTGGTTATTGAGACAAACAGCATTGATCTTATCCATCAAGCATTGATCTTTTCTGATAACTGTTCCCAAGTAAGTTCATCACCATTATTCCTTTAATTAACTTGCCCCATAAGAACATCCTGTCATTTGTCCTTTTTTTGTTTATTTATTTTTATTTAACTTCAAATTTCTTCGCAGGAAAGAGATTTTCTTGGTAAACCTGAACAAACTGGAGTTATTGCAAATATAGAAAACATTTTTCAAAACATAAAAAATAAAGGCATAAACTATCTAGATTAAATTTCATTGAAAAATTATGGATCATATGTGAAATTAATCTAATGCATAGTTACAGAAATATAATTTCAAAGGAACTTGTCATTGGTACTTTGTAAAAAATGTACTTAAAACATTAAGTATGGGAAAAGAAAAATATTTTAAAAGTAATATTTAACTGTATCGGTTCTTCAGGTTTGTTTTGTTTATTTATTTATATGTCACCTTTACTATTTTTACAAATAACTCAAGACAGTGAACACATCCAATACACCTTGCTCCTCCTATTTTCCACACAACAACAATCCTATGAGGTGGGTTGGGCTTGCTGAAGAAAAGACTAGAACTCAGTCTCATGGTTTCTAGCCAGGTGCCTTAATCATTAACCAGATTGGCTCTGTTGTATCTTTCTGAAACTAAATTATATTGGTCAAATAATATGAAAACATTACTGTAAACAAAATTTGACTTTAAGCACCTGTCTAAAGTGCTTAAATGAATCAAAATTGAAGAAAGTATCACTGCAAATAAACATTGAATCAGAAACAAATGGGAAATAGTAATTTACACTACAATAGCATTCACAGCAGTGGTATACAGAGACCAGACTCTTTAAATATTCCATAACACAGGAAAGCAGACTTAACATGGAATAAGGGCTTTATGATGAATCATCAGGTACTTTAATGTTTTTTTCTGATTAAATGCTTTTGTTTTTAAGCCATTTGCCTATCAGTGCCTGATGTACTAGGGAGAGAAGAAATTGTTCACAGCCTTTTAAAAAATTAGACATATTTTTAAAATAAGAAGTTTTATTATCAAATTGATGCAGAACTAAAGAACCAAAGTACCTATGCAAGGGTCCTCTTTGTAGACTTCAGTTCAGTATTTAATACCATCATTCCAGACATTCTTCTAACTAAACTAAACCAGCTAGCAATACCTGAACACACTTGTAAGTGGATCATAAGCTTCCTAACAGACAGGAAGCAGCAGGTAAAGCTAGGCAGAATCACATCTGATACCTGTACAATTAGCACAGGGCTACCCAAGACTGTATGCTTTCTCCACTTCTCTTCTCCCTATATACCAATGACTGCATCTCAAACAATCCATCTGTTAAATACTGAAGTTTGTAGATGATACAACAGTGATTGGTCTCATTTGAGACGACGAATCTGCATACAGACAGGAGGTTGTACAATTTGCTTCGTGGTGTGACCAGAACAATCTGGAACTGAACACACTCAAAACCATAGAAATGGTGGTAGATTTTAGGAGAAACCCTTCCATACTACCACCTCTTACAATACTAGACAACACAGTATCAATAGTAGAGACCTTCAAATTTCTAGGTTCTATCATATCACAAGACCTAAAATGGACACCTAACATCAAAAACATCATCAAAAAAGCACAACAAAGAATGTTCTTTCTGCGCCAACTCAGAAAGCTCAAACTGCCCAAGAAGCTGCTGATACAGTTCTACAGAGGAATTATTGAGTCTGTCATTTGCACCTCTATAACTATCTGGTTTGGTTCTGCAACCCAACAGGACAGACACAGACTTCAGAGAGTAATTAGGATTGCAGAAAAAACAATTACTACCCATCTGCCTTCATAGAGGACCTGTATACTGCACAAGTCAAAAAGAGGGCTGTGAAAATATTTACAGACCCCTCATATCCCGGACATAAACTGTTTCAACTCCTATCCTCAAAACGATGCCATAGAGCTATGATGGTGAACTATGGCAACAAAAAGGTTTACCATCACTGCTATAGAGCACTGCACACCAGAACAACTGGACACCAGAACAGTTTTTTCCCTAAATGCCATCACTCTGCTAAACAAATAATTCCCTCAACACTGTCCAACTATTTACAAAATCATATATCTCATCACTCTTTATCACCCATCCCTTCCCAGTTGTGACTGTATGAGTGTAACTTTGTCACTTGTATCCTTACAATGTGTATTGACTGTTTCCTAGTATGATTTGATTGCTTATTATACCCTATGACTATTATTAAGTGTTGTACATTATGACTCTTGACTCTTGATGAATGTATCTCTTCTTTTAGGTACACTGAGAGCATTTGCACCAAGACAAATTCCTTGTGTGTCCAATCATGCTTGGCCAAAAAAGAATGAATTAATTAAATCAATCTATCTATCTATCTATCTATCTATCTATCTATCTATCTATCTATCTATCTATCTATCTATTTATCTATTTATCTATCCTATCTATTGCATATACACAATTCTAATTTTCTCTCCTATGTTATTGCTATAGTTTTAATACAGGTACTGATAAAGATGTACCCAATTCAAGTTCATCAAACTTCTAAATGCTTCATGTCTCACATGTGCAATGTTTTTTTTGTGTTCCTGTCTCAGGAAAACACTTTCCCTTTTCTCTCTACTACAAACAAGGCACTGGCACCCAGGGACAGCATGTATATCTGCAGGCACTTTCCTTAGTACCTCCAAGCTCATTGGGGGTTTAGTCTTTAAAAAAATAATAATGAGAAACTAGCATGCTGCAAATCTTAGCATCAGCCTCCAGCATTAACTTTAACTCCGCAATGCTTCTGATCTCAAGCTAGATCCCATCTCATAATTATTTAAAGTAAAATGTTTGTAGCAACCTGCCTTAAACAGCAAAAAAAATGGACAATTCAAAGCATCCAGGAATTTTAGAAAAAAATCAGGGCAAGCCTTGTGTTAACAGCATCTTTTGTAAATTTCTACATTCACTACAATTGCTATGAATAAGCAATTCCCCCTCCCCCATGCTATTTTTCAGAGCAAAATCTGAAAATTTATCTCTCCAGAAGAACTGTTTCATATCTTCCATGCTGTTTAGCAAGCAGACATGGTAGATTTCATTCTGGAACATGCCCTGTATTTATAATGGGCATTGGTAAATTTACTTGAGAACGCCCTTTCTATCTTTGCTGCTAGAGAGCCCAGGATGGGTATGACACCTCTTGATACATCATCAAGCTGGGTCTGTCTAGTATAAAAGTAGCAGCCTATGGGAGAAACCCCCCAGCTTTGGCAAAGATACTTGTAAGACTTCAGCTTCTCTGAAAGCCAAAACAGACTCCTGAACCATAACCTACCTCACCAAAATCCAGACGCAACAAGGGAAGGTCTGGGCTCTCTAGCAGCAGAGATAGAAAGAGCATTCTCAGGTAAATTTACCAATGCCTATTCTCCTCCATGCTGCTGCGAGAACCCAGGATGGGACATATCAAAGCCTTCATGTCCTTGGGAGGTTCCTCGTACAGTCTCTCACTCCGAAGTAGGCACCACTCGCTGAAGAACCCATCTGCCAAAAGCCACGCTTGTAGAGGCATAGGAATCCAGGCGGTAGTGTCTGATGAACGGAGATGGGGATGTCCATGTAGCCGCTCTGCAAATCTCCTCTAGGGGTGCCAGGGTGGCCCAGGCAGCCAAAGTTGCAGCACTTCTAGTGGAGTATGCTATCAAGGCATGTGGTACTGGCAGAGCTTTGGCTTTGTAGACCTGACCGATGCGAGCCCTGATCCACCTGTTTAAGGTTGCAAGAGAGGCCTTGTTCCCTCAGTGGGAAGGGGAAAAGGATACAAACAAAGCCTCTGTCTTTCTAAATGTTGAAGTGTGTTTGATATAAATTCTAAGAGCCCTTCTAACATCTAAGGTGTGCCACTTGTGCTCTAAGGCGGGGTGTGGATGGGAACAAAAATCAGGAACTACTATGTCTTGGGATCTGTGGAATACAGAATTTATTTGGGGTACAAAGGTATGGTCTAAACAAAGAACAACTCTATTGTCATGAAAAGTGTAGAGGTTCTGCTGTATAGATAGAGCAGCCAACTCTGATACTCTTCTAGCTGAAATGATGGCTATTAAGAAAACCAACTTGAAGGTCAAGAATTGAAGGGACACCTTTCTGAGGGGTTTGAAGGGAGATTCTGTTAGGGCCTGGAGGACCTTGTGAAGATCCCAGGATGGGAACCTGTGAACCATAGGAGGGCGGAGGTTGGAAGCCCCTTTTAAAAATCTCTGAACTGAAGGATGATGGGACAAGGAAGGAAAGGAATCCCAGGAGATGACTGAAGCAAGAGCCACTACTTGACATTATAAAATGTTAGGAGCCAGACCAAGGCCATCCTGGAGGAAAGAGAGGACCTGTGGGACCTCCGCTACTGTAGGAGAGAGACCTTCCCTGTGACACCAATGACAAAAAACTCTCCAGGTGACATTGTACATATGCATTGTAGAAGATTTATGAGACACCCGGATAGTAAGGATGACCTGGTCTGGGAGATTGGCTTCTCTTAACAGTTGCCACTCAAGCACCGAATGGTCAATCTGAACCACTGGGGATCTGAGTGGAGCAGTGCCCCTGATGTAGTGAGATCATGTGGTCTGGAATCCTCCAGGGAGTGGCTACAGGCATGTTCACCAGATCTGCAAACCAGGGTCTCGTGGGCCAATGGAGGGCTACAAGAATCAGTTCTGCCCATTCCTCCAACATCTTCCGAATGATCGCTGGAATGTTGGGAAGAGGGTGAAAGGCACAGAGGAGACCAGTGGGCCATCTGCTCTGAAGTGCATTGGTCCCCTCCACTCCCTGACAAGGAAACCTGGTGAAAAAAATTGTTTACTTAAGCGTTTGGGGGAGAGGCAAAGAGGTCTACCTCCAGGGTCCCAAACCTGAGGGAGAGTTCCCTGAAAATGGACTGGAGAAGGGACCATTCTGTGTGGTCAACTGGGCTCCTGCTCAGCCAATCATCCTGGGAGTTGTCGACTCCTGATATGTGGTCTGCTGTGATAGACAGCAGATGTCTCTCTGCTCACCTCCCCAACCTTTCAACTTCCCTCATGAGGGCCCTGGACCTTGTGCCCTCCTGCAGGCTGACGTGCGCCTTTGTAGCCATATTGTCTGTCAACACGAGCACATGGGACCCCACAATCCTGTCCCTGAAATGTTTCAGGGCTAGATAAATGCCTCTGAGTTCTAGCCAGTTTATGGGCCCAGTCCTGTCTACTCAGGACCAGATCCCTTGAGCCATGTGGGCTCCCTAACCCAGGAGACTTGCATTGCTGGGGATGATCAGTCTGTCCAGTTCCTTGAATGGGAGATCCTTCGAAAGGGCTGGGGAAAGCCACCACTTGAAGGAACGGCAGACCTCTGGAGAGAGCAGGACCTTGACAGATGCATGGCTGATTCCTACTCATTGAAACAGGAGCAGGAACCATTGTAGAGCCCGTGAGTGTAGCTGTGCCCACAGAACGATGGCTATGCATAAGATCATTTTGCCCAAAAGTTTGGACAACAGTGACAGGGACACAGTGTGTTGACGTTGGACCTGTTGAATGATCTCGATAAGGCTCTGCCTTCGGGCTGGAGACAGAAAAAACTTGGCACAGAGTTGTGACAATGATGGCTCCCAGATGGAGCAATCCGGTTGTTGGGAAGAGGTGGCTTTTCTTGGAGTTTATGGAGGCAATGGAGAGTGGTTTGAAGATCTTGATGGGCAGAATGGGTGGAGGATGAGAGGATCAAGATGGGAAGTAGCATTGGATCCTCACTAGAACATACTGGAACAAAGCCACCAATAACTTTGTGAAGACTCTTGAGGCAAACGAGAGCCCGAAAGGGCAGCTCCGATACGGGAAGTGGGAATTCTGGTAACAGAAACAGAGAAACTGGCAATGATGAGGACAGATGGGAATGTGGAGGTAAGCCTCTGTGAGATCAATGGAAGAGAGGAGATCGCCCTCCCGAACGCTCTCCAGAATAGAATGCAGAGTCTGCATTTTGAAGCGCCTCTATAGGATAAACTCATTCAGAAATTTTAGGTTGAGAATGGCTCGCCATCACCCCGAGGCCTTAGGGACCATGAAAAACTGGGAATAAAGCCCACGTCCTCGTTGTAATTCAGGGACTGGTTGAATGGCCCTTTTATTGACCAGGTGACTAATGGCTGATTTCATAAGTGCCCTTCATATACTTTCCCAGGAAATGGGGCAGAGTAGAAATTTTTCTGGGGGTGGTGATAGAAATTCTAATTGTAACCCCGACCTTACTGTATTGAGTACCCAGGCATCTGTCGTTGACTCCTCCCATCTGGAAGCAAAGAAGACCAAATGACCTCCAATGGGAAAGGAGAATGAGAGATTATTTAGAGTGACAGGAGTGACCCCCTCCCCCATGAAAGGGTTGTTTACCCACAGCTTGTTGTCTGCTGGTAGCCTCATGGCATTGATCTTGATGCTGAGAATACGCTCTCTGAGGTCTGGAGAAGTAAGAAGTGTTTTCGGGCCTGAATGAGAGAGGCCGATATGTGATAGGACAGAAGTCTGCCTTCTTTCCTGTTGATGAAAGAACTTTCCTTTTGTCTTTTGTTTCAATGACAAATGGGTCAAGGGCATCTCCAAAAGCTTCTCACTGGTACATGGGGCAGAAGCTAGTTTCCACTTTCGTCGAGGCTCCACTTGTCAATTTTGTAGCCATAGCAGTCTCCTAGCTGTCACTGATGATGCCATGGCCCTGGAAGAGAACTTGGTGGCATTGAGGATGGCATTCACCAAGAATTCTGCTGCTGCTATGATCTTATTGAGGTCTTGATGCGACCTACAGTCTGATGGAGGTATGCAGCCTTGAAGTTGGCATAGCCAGCAGATGGTAGACCTTGTAAAAAAATGATGCTGCAGTTGAGGGCCGGATGGCCCAAGCTGAAGTTTTATGGTTACACTTCAGTGCTTTTTCGGAGTGTTTATCCTCTGCCTTTAGTACATCCTCAGGCTCAGTTGGATTGCTTGAGGAGAAGGAGGCCACAACTGGGGTGTCTACTGGGGGAACTGCCAAAGCCGTAGCTAAGGAAGGACCCACGTTGTAGAACCGCCCATCTTGGGATGATGGGCCTGCAGTGGGGAAGGCAAATTGTTCCTTGACTAAGTCAAGAAAGATGATAGGGAAAGGAAGGGTCTCCAAATGAACAATGGGTTTGAAGAAGAGGGAATCCCTATGCCCCGATTGTACCACTTGAGGCTCAGGGGCAATTTCCTCTGCTGACAACTGGGCTGTTACTAGTGCCTTATGTAGGAGAGGTTTGAATAAAGTGGATTTGAATAAAGAAGCCGAAGGAGGCTGATCAAGCCTCAGATCTTCCTCTTCCTCCGAGAGGGAGAGATTTCTCCCTCTTCCAGATCAGAATCAGGAGAGGGGCTGCGCTCAAATGATTCCTCATACTCTCCCTGAGTGAAGTCCACTTCTTCCACATAGGAAAGATGGGCCCTTTATACTACACAGCAAGGTACTCCCCTTTGGGGAATCTGTGCTAGAGGAAAAGCCGGGAAGGAAGGCTGAGGTCTGTCTGAAGGCTGAAGATGTGTTGAAGCCCTTTTAATGGCCAGACCCTGTCTGATGGCTAAGGAGACTACTTCATTGATGTCAGAAGATCTGCCACTCGATGGAGGGTCAGAAGATCTGCCACTCGATGGAGGGTCAGAAGATCTGCCACTTCACTGATGTCAGAGGGATCTGCCACTGAAGACCTGCAGCTGTTGGAGTTGCCTGCTGGTCTTGATCGAGAGCTGTTTTGGGCCACAGATGGAAAGATGAAGAAGAAAGATCCCAAGGAGTCTGGGTGAAGTTGGGACCTGATTTGCTCAAGTCTTGAGGTCCTGGTTGGATTTCAGGTCACTCTGGGGACCAGGATTGGAGGTGGCTAAGAGGAGCTGAGGTATCGTTCCTCTCCCTAGAAGGAGCTAGCTGAACAACTGGAGGATTGGCTGGTTGGGAAGCCTGTTGTAGTTGACGCCTCATTTGCTCAATAATTTTGCTGAACAGCCTTTCTAAGGCTGCATGCCTTCATTTCTCTGCCTTTAATTCAGCATGGGATGTTTTCTTAGGGCCCAAAGCTTTGGCCCTAGTCTTGGCCACCCCCCCCCCTTTGAACAGAATGGGAACATTATCTCCTTCTCTTTCTTTTGCCAGCTTGGGGGCCTTGAGAGATCCGGCCTGAAGGCTCTGTGTGGGCCTTGTCTTGATCCATAGTATGCATAAACAGACACAAAGGTGTTGGAAGTGATTCTATGTGTTGTCTATGCAGTAGCCTGAGTAGGACGTTATGAATAGTAGAAGCTGGCCTTTGGGGGATGGTGCCACCTAAAATGGCCACTCGCTACTTTCTTTAGAAGAAGCAGCTTTCAAAATGGCCGCTCACAAGAGCGACAGGCTATGCAGGGGTTAAATTGCTCCTTAGGCTGTAAACAGCCCTGAATGGCGAAATCGGCAATAAAGTGAAAATTTACAATCAGCTGAGAGGCGCTGTTATCGCCGATGCGATCTTTATGATCATGGTGGCTGAAATCGCTGAGGGAAGATTGGGGGAGGATCAAGGGTTACTCCCTACTTACAGCCTCCCTCGGTTGAATCCTCGGCATTGCAGGAGAGTGGAGCAACACTCTCCTGAAGGCACAGCTGCATCGGTTTCCGGTAGCTATGCCAATGATGAAGATAGCTTTCACTTTTGCTGCTAGTTAAACTGCTTTCAGAGACACCAGATTATGATCATTGAAAGAAGCTGAGTCAAAGTTGGGGGGTTTCTCCCACAGGCTACTACTTTTATACTAGATGGACCCAGCTTGATGATGTCATCAGGAAGAGTCATACCCATCCTGGGTTCTCACAGCAGCATGGAGGAGAATGGTGCTGTCACTCTTGCCTTATTTACAGGGCAAGCAACATGGTCGCTATAGCCTCTAGTTCCTCCTTGCTGTGATAGCTAGAGCTTATCTCAGTTTTCTGTTTTCTTTTTATCTCCACTGGATTCCAACAACTCACAATTCAGTGCTTATAAACTTTAAGAAGTGTTAACCTTGTATCTTTCTATCATTTTTATTCTTTTTTGAGATGTTAGAACAGACTGCATGGCAAGGATATATATCTAAGGAAAATTAAGTGTACCTTCTAATTCCAGCCTTCTGAAAACACTATTTGAAAGAAAGCCTTTGATCCCCGAGTTCAATATCATTCACTTGTCCAAATGATATATAACCTGACTCACATTCTACACCCAATTTTAAAAGTTCTTATTTAAAATTTGGGGGAAACAGAGTTGATTCAAAAAAAGTCTTGCAACCTAATCCATGCCATAAAAGATATTCAGGCAAAGTATTTTTCAGGGCAATATAACCAATATAAACATAACTGTATCAGATCATTGTATTTTCAACCAAATATATTCCCCACAGTATAGCTGATATTCAATACTAATAAAGTGGTTTAGGAGGGAAAATGTTGCATTAAAGAAACTTAATGCAGAGTAAGTTGAAATGACCATTTTTCCTATACAATGCAGCAAGAGCATCTGGATAGTTATCTTTGATCTAATTCAAGATACTGTGGAAACACTTCAGTATTTAATGTCTTGATATGGGTAAGAATCAGATAAAAGAGCTATCTGTTTCTGTTATGATTTATCTTGACTATTCAATAGATAAGCACTATAAAAGTCTTGGATATTTCTTCTTCAGCTACCAGATGGCTTCAGCTTTAATTCAAATGTTGAAGAAATCGAATTTAGTGATGAAGACATTCAAATAGTCCCAATGTCTCGGATATTACCAAGAATTGCTAGCAAAGGTTGCTATATTAATTTTAGAGCCAGAATCAGTCAGTGTAGATCAGGAATGGGGAATCAGTGGCTCTCCTAACATTATTGGGTTCAATTCCCAACCAGCACCCTGGCAACTAGTCAGGAATGATGAAAACTGCAGCCAAATAAGATCTTGAGTTCTATAGTAACAAACTTTCCACACTCTGAATGAGAGAAATGAGAAAAAGGAAAGCAAGACCAGAGAAGTAATACAGGTAATCCAAATTGAATGAACAAAGAATGCAATGGGGGGTTGGGGGCAGGCAATATTACACTTTTCTGTGTATAAATAAGCATGAAAGCAGCAATTGACAGTGCTCACTGAAATAATATGAACAAGGAGACTTTATAAATCATTATTTGAGTTGATAACTAGTTAAATTATGATTTAATTAAACAAGTGTTTCAATTCAACAGCAAATTAAATGAAACTAGCAAAGTTCCTAAATAGCTATCCTTCTATTTTATAACAAGAGCAATGCAGAAGTAACAGGGGAACTGCTAGTATACCTGTACAAGGGCAATACATACTACAAGAACAATTCCTTGGAATACCTCTCTGAGTACCATTCAAGATCCACTAAGAGTTTTAAGCCCCTGTCCCACTGCACTAAAGGATGCAAAGAGGATGTAAAACGTTAAAAAAAGCTTGCCATCTGTTGGAAAACGCTATGCATCTGATGTGTACTCACTGCATACGTGTTTCATATGCTCTATCCGTCGAGCATTCACCCACTGTGAGTTCATCCATGCAAAAAGTTTTGAGCTGCACAAAACTTTGTGAACGGATGAACTTTCTGCCACGTACAATGTACATCCGCGGCATATACGGGCAAAAAACATTTTATGTCTGTTATCATCCGTTAAACGTCCGCTGTATCCTCTCTGCATCCTCTGGCCATCCCCTCAACTCACATCCGCTGCAGCTGAAAACGGAAAGAGGGAGGAAACAAAAGGTACACGGAACGTCTACACAGCATTAGTAGCATGGAAATAAAAAGGATGTAAGCGTATGCATCTCATATATAAAGTATTCAAAATGGACAAAACATTTGTATCTGGGATGTATCTTGGATATTTAGGATGTCTGCATTATGTCTAGAGTATGTAGGACACCTAGCGGACTACCAATATTTCCTATAAAAAGGGGAAGGAAATCATCTGGATCTCAGTATGAGTCCAGCAGCCGTGGTGTACAGAGCTCTTCACCCTTGGTCTTGGTCTTCCACATCATCAATTGTTCTCCACCATGGATCATGACACAGTCCGTATGGTAGCTGCGATCATTCATCACCAGAACCAAACCCTATTCAGACTGTTTCACCTTTTATACAGAAGAAGAAGAAGGAGACGTCCAAGAGCTGTGTGGGTCTGAGGATGGATCGTGAGGAGAATGGAGTTTGGACTGTATGACCAATTGATGGTGGAGCTGAGGAATGAAGACCCTCGTGCATTCCATCACTTCATGAGGATGCCACCAGCCATGTTTGACGAACTTCTACAGCATCTGAGACCCAGGTTGACCAATCCTAACACCAACTTCTGTCCCAACCTGGATCCTGGACTGAAGGTGGCACTGACTCTGCAGCACCTGGCCTCTGGAACCACATACAGAAACATGCAGTATGCGTGGAGGGTGCCACACAACAGCATCAGCAAAGTGGTCAGAGAAGTGGTGCAGGCCATCATCGAAGAATATGTGGAGGAGCTCCTCCAGTGCCCCACCACTGAACAAGGCTGGAGGAAACTTGCAGAAGAGCCATAGATGGGAAGCACGTGGCCAACTCAGGGTCCACTTATTTCAACTACAAGAGCTTCTTCAGTATCATCCTCTTTGCCATGGTTGATGCTGACTACAAGTTCATGTACATCGATACTTCAGGCAACGGGTCAGCTTCAGATGCCCAGGTATCCAACGCAAGTGACCTCAAGGATGGGCTGGAACACAACTTCATCATGGGTTTTCCAGATCCAGACCCCTTACCCAATGACACACAAGATGTGCCCTACTTCATCGTTGGTGATGACGCCTTCTCCCTCAGAACCTACCTCATGAAACCGTACAGTTCAAGATACCTCACCCATGAAGAGAGGATCTTCAACTACAGGATGTCCAGAGCAAGACGGGTGGTGGGGAACGCCTCTGGCATCCTGGCTAACAGGTTCCAGATACTTCTCACCACCATGCAGCATGAGACACAGACTGTGAGGAGCATCGTGGAAGCTTGCTGCATCCTGCACAATCTCATGCACACCCATTACCCAGTGTTGCAGAACAGACTTGTCCACCGTCAACAAGGGAATGGGGACATGGAGGCTGGTGAATGGAGGCAAGGATGAAACCTGATAGACACTGTGGATGTACAAGGCTCCAACAGAGCTTCACGTGAAGGGAAGAAGCAGCGCAACCTATTGAGACACTGGTGCAATGACCCAGCTGGAGCAGTGGAGTGGCAAGACAGGATGATAGATGATTAATGGATGCTTCCTTGAGCCTGTCGCATAACACTGATGAGATTGTGCCATGTATGTTGAGTGGTCCTACAATGAATAGGGCATTAATAAAGAGCTTTGTTTATTTTGAAATATGTTGATCAATGAATAAATTGTTATTGATAAAAAAGGTCCATATGTGTGGCAGCTGGGGTGGTGGACCATACAGTCCCACTATGCTTGCACTGGAGGTTTATCTATCCCACAACTATCCTTATCTATCCCACAAGCATGCAAAGGCTTAACCATTTGTTAAAAGTGTTCACCAACACTTCACTAAGGTAAAAAAATGAACCAAGTGTCTTAAGCAAAGATAGCCTTTATTAACTTTCTTAGGTAACCTTTATGACTTTATTAAATAAGCAAAATGACCCAAGTAAAGTGTCTTAAGCAAAGATAAACTGAACAAGTAAACAACTCAGTCTCTGGCACTATTCTCAGTCACTCTGAGGCATGTCCATGGTCTCAGCTGTTAAGCGGGCAGGGACTGTGGAGGTGGCTGTGGCTTGAGTGCTAGTCTGAGGCGCCATTGGGGTGCTTGACCCCCAGAGTACAACAGGGGATGGTGTGTTCAGGAAGCTCTCCAAGAGCTGACTCAGTCCCTTGAGGTTGAGAGGGCCTTCATCAAGTACCTGAGATGTGAGGCACAAGACTGATGACAGATTGTCCGTTGACGGGCTTGGCTGTGGGGTGGAGGAAGGAGGAGTGTAGTGGGGCTGTCTGGTCTGTAGCTGGGTGAGGTGTGGCATCTGTGGCATGCGAGGAATCTGGGCCTGACTGGGAAGGTCTGTTTTTGCTGTGGGAAGTCCTGGTAGTCGTAGCCTTGGTAGGTGAGAGGCTGTTGAAAGCCCTGGAAGGGCTGTGACATCACCTGGGGTGGAGGAGCAGATCTGGACTGGGTAGGAGCAGCTTCGGCTGGGCCTTGAGGGTTGTGCAGAAGTGCTCTGATCTTCTGCTTCATCACCTGGTACTGGGCCTCGGGCAGGTCCCTCAGGGTGTGGCTCATGTAGGTGATGAAAGTGTGGAGGCCCGAGGATCCTCTGTCCAAGTGGACCAGCTGAGAGAAAAGTTCTGTGCTGGTCTTCATTGTGTCCCTGATCTCCAACAGGACACTGTGGTTCTGGCCCTCCAGTCTGCCTCTCTGCCTGCATCCTGTGGAGCTGGGGGTTTGGGGGAGTGTGGGTTGGTCTCTGGTGGGTGCTGCTTCTTCCTCCATTTGTGACAGGGGATCCTCCAAGTCCGCCGGCATGGGGAGTGCAGTTGTCGGGGGGGTCTCTGCCATGGAGACCTCTGAAAAAACCTGCCTGGACAGGCTCGCTGGCTCCTGACTGGGAGAGGACTGGCTGTCTTTGGGCTGTGTGAGGGAGAGGGGTGTCAGAGGCGCTGCTCCTAGGTGTCGGATCTCATCCTCCAGGAAACTGCACTTGGTCATAACATACATCTCCCAGTCAGTGAGCTTGACAGCGGCCTGCCCGGATTTCTTGAGGTGTAGCTTGCCATACCATGTGCATGTGCTTCCACCATCCAAGTAGTAAATCTGCAGTGTAGCCCAGGCTCTCTGCCTTGTCTCTCCAAGCTGCCTGCTTCTTCTTGGTGTCACCATAGAGTCTGTGGCCCTTTCTCCAGAGGTACTCGTTCTCCCTCAGCCATTCCAGCACCTCATCGTCATGGTCCTCGGAAACGGTGTACTGCTTCCTCTCTCCCTTTTCCTTCCCTTGCCTCTTCCTCCCTCTGGCAGGGCCTTCAGCAGCAGGGTCTTTAGGGGCTTGAACAGCAGGGCCTTCAGGGGCTTGAGCAGCAGGGCCTTCAAGGGCTTGAGCAGCAGAGCCTTCAGCAGCAGGGCTTTGAGGGCCTTAGGGCTGGTCCACCACAGCAGCAGCAGCAGCAGCAGCAGTAGCAGTAGCAGCACCAGCAGCACCAGCAGCTTCAGAGTCAGTGCCAGGGGGTGGGATGCTGGTTCTGTCCTTCTTGCCAGGGCTGGAACGAGTAGACACGGGCTTCCTCTTCTTGCCTGACTGACGAACCATGGTGTTCCTTCAAGATGTATGTGGCAGCATGTCTTTCCTCTGAATGCTGACTGCATGCGTGCTACATCCTTTTATATCCGCGGAGCTGATGCAATTCATATTCCCCGCATGCGCAGTGAACGCTTTGCATCCAATATACATCCACGCGGCATCCGCTTTGTTTCCTATAGGTGTCCGTGATGCATCCGCATCTTCCGCTATGCATCCGCCCCTTCCGCTATGCATCTGCTTCACAATTCTCCCTCGGAACCCCTTCGGAAGTGTCATCTGCTTCCATCTGCTGTCATCTGCTAGGCTTCCTATGAACATCCGTTTAACATCCCCGCTACGTACTACCCTGGTCTGTTCTTTTCTGTTCTGTTTATGCAAATTTTCACCACTTTTTGGAGCGGATGTCAACGGATGGAGCCACCCCCGAAATTTTACTCGTCCGATGTGTCCTTTATGCATACGTTTTTCGTCCATCGGCCAGTGGAACCTAGCTTTAAGTAAGTTTAATAAATTGACTCCTTAAAGCAGCCACACCATAATTTTGGGCTCACACAGAAGTGGGGCAGAAGACCTATATAGAAAAATCTAATTGTTCTATCTATGTGATATCTTTGGCCCATCCACTAAAAGCCTAGCTTGTGAAGACCAGGTATCATACATCTTTAAAAAAGAGATGCTACTTTAATGAATGGCAGAGAGATATTGTGCTTATCCATAATATCTATTCATAATATATACATTATATCATGATTTGGAACCGTGATTATCATTTGCTGACAGTGACAAGCTAAAATTAAAACAAAATAACATCCTTATGCCATTAATAAATATTGAAAATGAGAAAAATATTTTTAGAAAAAGGCTGTTAATTTGAAGAAAGATGTCTAACGATTAGAGGCAAAAAACACACAAAGTGGGAATTCAGAGTTAAAGCAATGTGAAGAAATGGCTAATTCGTTTTCAAGGTCTTGACCGAATATATTTCTTTAAAATTTGCCTTCTCTTTCCACCAAATTAAATGATCAAGAAATAATGTAATTATTGTTTCAAAAGTAATACATATTGTATTTGATTTAAAAAAGCAACCAATGTTTATACTGGTACATGAGTATTGGGAAGCTTGTACTGGGACAGAAAACACCAGATGGTAAAAAAAAAATCAATAAAAAAAAATATACTGGAAAAATGAAGCATCTGAAGGAATAAGAGTAGAATTTCAAATACATATTGTGAATGTGTATGCGTGTATTGCAAAAACTAATGTGACACATCACACAAAAACATCTAATCTATGTGATACATCTATAATTAACTGACAATCTACTTGATCAATGATGGCAGTCAGTTTATTGTCAAAATACTGTATTATGTACATTATTTACATATATGTAATATTAAATTATAATTTATTTAGTATATGATGAGAACATGACAAAAGATATGTGTGTGTGTGTGTGTGTGTGTGTCTAAAATGATTTTATGTGACTGAAAATAAGCAACAAAGTAGATTGAAATAAAATTATCCAACAGTTAAATTTGGGGGGGGGGGTTGTTTCTTTTTTTTGGTACTTCATGTTGACTCTTGTGTAATCTCTAAAATATTACATCAATGTATGTTTCAGCTTAGTTTAGTTTTAGTTTATTTAAATGCAAGACTATTTACTACAGTTAGATTAGGTTTTTGTCACAAGCTAATTTGTTGTAGTTGTTTACCTTGCTTTCCAGCTGGTGAGCTTCTCATATTTACTATTATTAAATTAGAATAAAAACATTCTGCCAATTAATTGAATTATTGATTAAAATATTGGTGGATTTCAATTATTGTAGATATTTACTAAGCAATATTTACAAAATATTTTGAATATATTTATTTTTCACAATATAGCTGTCAGATCCGTGTATCTGTCATTTCTTCAGTGGAAGAAGAAAAAGGGGGGGAAGGCTGATAAAGAAATCCTTTCTTGATGTAACCTGAATATACAGTATTTAACCTTATATCAAATTTGTATAACCCACACATGATACAATGGAGGGAGAAAAGCCAGATGGCCGGAACCTATCACCTCCAAGAGGCACAGCCAGGAGATGAGAAGATCATAAAAATTCCACAGTGAGATTTATCTGGGGAATCTCTGGAAAAAGTTCATTCTGAAAAGGGGTGGGGGAAATTTGGTATATCCTGGGAAGCTGTGAGAAAGATCGTTCCTACAGAAGGGGTGGGAGGGGAATCAACATACTGGCTTTTGCTTCTCTAAATACACATTGAGATAAGGGGAGGGGTTCTAAACTCCCTTATGTATCCCATATGCCTGGGGGACCTCAAATGCTGCTTTGAATTCCTAGATGAATTGTCTCATCTCAAGAAAGGATTCCTTTTGATACATTTGATTCTCAGAAGTTCATTCTTGCTAATTGAAGGGAAAAAGTTCTGTAGCCTGACATAAAGCAGTGTCTGCAATATAGGTCAGCCCGGAAATTTTTTTTCAAAAAAACCCAAAAAACAAAATAGAAAGAAAACCTTTCACTCTACCAAGGGGACCCTGCAAGAGAAGAAAATAAGAAAAATGTCTGAATACAGCAAGGAGCAAGGACGAGCCGAAGGCTGGGGAGAAACGTTGACAATTACCCAGCCAGGTACTGACTCAATGCACCCCATTGAAGACAGTGAGGCTGCCTGCGAAACCTCCACCAAGTCCCAGTGGTCTATAGGTGTAGGGAAAAGAGATAGCTGGGATGGAAGAACTAGAGGACTAACCCTCACCTGGGGCAATCGTAAACCCAGATGGAAATTGGAGCTGGAGGCCCTTTCAAATCATGAAGAATGGGATGAGGAGTCACTGGCTGATGACCAAATGAGACAGTACATAAATTGCCTCATGAGGGAAGCTCTGGAGAACCTCTATGTGAGGGATGCACCAGGACAACAACCCAGGAGAGTGAGGGAACCAGAATATGAGAGAACCTGAGTCGCCACCCCAGATCCAGCAGAGACTGAGCAAGCAGAGGGACAAGCTGAAGAACCAGCAGCCATACCAGATACCCGACCCCTAAATGGATCGGGAGATTCACCCTGGCCAACTCAGAGACAAACAACTGCAGAGGAAGGTCCCGCCCTTGGGGGTAAAATTCGATGGGGACCCCCAGAAACTGGGATTTTTCCTGGCGCAAGTGCTCACCTATATGCAAGAATATTGGCGGGATTTTTCAGCCCAGGGGTCCCGAGTATGAGTCCTCACCCTGGCCCTTGAAGGGGCAGCAGCCAGATGGATGGTGATGCTCCACAACATCAATGCCCCAGAATTAAGAAACTTCGATCACTTCATGACGGCCTTATGCCACCACTTCGAGGACCCCCTCACTGATAGAAAAGCCCACGACCACATTAGAGTTGTAAAACAAGGCTGTCGCCCGGTAGCAGAATACACTGAGAAATTTCATGACTTGGCTGGCCGGATAGACTGGCCAGAGGATAGCCTAGTCTGTTGGTTCAAAGATGGACTAAATGATGACCTATACGTTGCCTGCCTGGCCTGTGGGGCCCCAAACCTTTTGCACAAATGGTACATGATGGCAGAAGAGGTGGAGATAGACATGACTCAAAACTGGTACCACACCAGCAAGTCTTGGAAAAGATCCCCACCCCTGGGAAAATGAGAAGTGTTCAAACCCCAATCCACCATGAACATGTCCAAGAACATCTGGTTGCTTTAAGTGTGGAAAGGAGGGACACTGCACAGCAGAATGCCGTTCGAAAACCCCTGCCAGAAAGCTAGACCACCCATTGGGGGGGGGGAAACTCGGAACATCCAGCCCTCGAGGAAAAGAGACTGGCCTGAGAGGTCAAGTAGATGTGGGATTCTGATTGCCCCCCAACCCTGAGGAAGAATCCCAAACGCTCCGAGGGGACTCGAGCCAGTCTGAAAGCAATCCAGAAAATGACCCGCTGGTAAGCAATCCAACTGAACCAATCACCCTACCCCTGAGACTGTTTATCCCCAGCCAAGGGAAGGGGAAGGAAGTTGCATAGTTGCTGGATTCGGGATGCACCCGATGCCTAATAAACCCCTCCCTTATAGATAAATTGGGAATCCAACTGAAAGAAATGGAAAATCCCATTGCTTTCTGCCAATTAAATGGAACAATAGTGGGGGGGGGGCAGCCAGGTTTACCACAGAATCATTGAAAAGAAGACTAGGAAACCTTAGGGAGATGCTCACATTCATTGTAGCTCCAGGAATGGAAGCGCTGCTAGACTTAGGTCTCACATGGCTGCAGAAATGGCATTCAAAAATAAATTGGAAGAAAGGAACCGTACAATTCCAGAGAGACATAATATTTGCAAAAAACTCAGAGGAAAGGATTAAGAAAGAGACAGAGAACAGAGAATCAGCCATGACTGGACAGTCAGCTGAACCCATTAACATCCCCAGTGAGTATCAGGATCTGGCCCAAACATTTAGAGAGAAAGCTTGTGATGATCTCCCATCCCATCGAGCCACAAAATTTCAGTAGCCGAAATCCTACCAAGGGCTAAACTCCCAAAACCACAAATGTACTGCATGTCTCCCAGAGAATTGAAAGGATTTATCAATAAAAACTTAAAAAGGGGCTTCATCGAAACCCGCCTGACCAAAAATGGCTGCCCCAGTGTTATTCTGCGAAAAGAAAGATGGCTCTGTACGCTTGTGTATTAATTACAAAAAAATTAACACAATTTGCATAAAGAATATGTATCCACTTCCCCTCATGAGGCACATGTTAGCCCACCTCTCAAAAGGAATTTTTTTTTCAAAGTTAGACCCACAAGAGGAATATTACTGCATCAGAATAAAGGAAGGGAATGAGTGAAAGACAGCTTTTAACACACCATTGGGATGCTACCAATTTAAAGTGCTCCCCTTTGGACTGCAAGGAGCACTTGCCGTGTTTATGCAATTGATCAATGAAACCCTTCATGAAGTTTTATATAAAGGGGTTCTAGTGTATCTTGATGATATTTTAATCCACACGGAAATGATGGAAGAACACATCAGGCTACTCCGTGCAGTCCTCAAAAAACTCTTACAGGCTAAACTATATGAAAAACTCTTTAAACGGAATTCCACCAAGAAACAATTGACTATTTAGGGTATAGAATATCCCACGAGGGAATAGAGATGGACCCACAGAAAATAAAAGCTGTACTGGACTGGGACCCACCGCACACCTGCAAACAACTGCAAAGCTTCCTGTGGTTTGCAAACTTTTATCGCCAATTCATTCCAGTTTTTGCAAACATCGCCCTTCCTATCACGAACTTGCTAAAAACAAAGGTGGGGGAGAAACCCAAACCAAGGCAACCCCTAATCTGGACAATGGAATGCCAAGCGGCTTTCAAGAAGCTCAAACATCTATTCTCAGCAGAACCAGTCCTTAAGCACCCAAATCCTGAACAACCTTTTGTCATCCAAGCAGATGCCAGTGATGTTGCAGTTGGAGTAGTCCTCCTCCAAAATAATGGAAATGGACAATTACAACCATGTGCTTATAGATCCAAGAAACTGACGGAAACTGAGCAAAGATGGTCCATATGGGAGAAAGAGGTATATGATGTGCGGTGGGCAATGCTCACATGGAGACATTTCCTGGAAGGAAACCAAATCCCCTTTGAAATATGGACTGATCACAAAAATCTGGAAGCCCTGAAAAATCCATGGAAACTCTCCGAAAAACAAGCAAGGTGGGCTCAATACTTTAAACATTTTAGTTTCACCCTCAAACATTTTCCTGGGAGAAAGAACTTCCTTGCAGATGTGCTATCCAGAAAACCCCAATACAACAGCAAAAAGATTGAGGTTATAAAACCGATGATCCAACCGACCCAACTAGCAGCTAAAGTAAACATCCGGCACAAGAGAAAAAAAAATCATCCCTGACTGAAGACACGACAACGTCAATATTTAAGGAGGCACTACTTAAGGAAGACTAACAAAAACACCTGTTAACCAAAGATGGACTGGCTTGAGTAGAAAACAAACTTTATGTCCCTGAAAGCCAGAGATTGGACCTCATGAAATGCTGCCACGACTCCAAAATAGTGGGAAACTTTGGGTTTGTAAAAATCCTGCACCTCATCAAAAGACAATTTTGGTGGCTATCCCTCAAAAAGGACATTGAAAACTATGTTGCAAGCTGCCCCACCTGTGCTGCTGCAAAAAGAAGGCAAGGACTTTTACAAACAGTAGCAGACCCTTCTGCTCCCTGGAAAGAGATCTCTATGGACTTTATAGTGGAGCTTCCTGAAAGTGCTGGGAATATTGTCATTTAGGTTGTAACTGATCTTCTAAACAGGTTCACTTTATTCCATGCCAAAAGATTCCAACTGCCAAGGCATTGGCAAAGATGTTCCTAATACACATTTATCACCTTCATGGAGCCCCCCCAACAGATTATCTCAGATAGGGGTGTTCAGTTCACATCCAAATTTTGGCAGGCATTTTTAAACCTACTAGGTTCCAGGGGTTGTCAGGAAATCACCCCCAAACTGACGGATCAACAGAGAGAGTGAACAGCGTATTAGAACAATATTTAAGATATTTTATTAATGACCAACAGGACAATTGGACTGACCTTCTTCCTTTTGCAGAGATAGCATACAATAACTCAATCCATAGTAGCATGGGGTTCACCCCATTCCATGTAACCACAAGCCAAGAATTCAACCCCATGCCGGAACTACCCACCAAAGAACCTCAAATCCCCTCCCTTAAGGAGTGGATGGATAACTTACAAGCCATGTGGCCAGTGGTAAGATTATCTTTACAGGAAGCTAGAGCAGTTTACAAAACTCAAGCAGACAAAAAACATTGCGAACCTAAACTTTTCAAGATTAGGGACCATGTATATTTGTCCACAAAATTCTTAAAATCATTACAACCCTCTAAGAAATTAGCACCAAAATTCATTGGCCCATTCCCCATACCTAGAAGTATTAACCCCATGACAGTAGAGCTTCAACTTCCAAAAACACTTCGGCAGATTCATCCAGTATTTCACTGTAGCTTGCTCAAACTGGAGATCACTTCAAACCTCAGACACCGCCCCCCTCCTCCAAACCCCATCATGGTACATGGGGAACAACATTTTGAAATTAAAAATAGCCTTGATTCATGCACTCACTGTGGATCCATGTAATATTTAGTAGCTTGGAAACACCTTCCTTCCTCAGAAAATTAGTGGGTAGCCAAACAACACATAAAAGCACCCACATTACTATGTAAATTCCACCTAAAATACCCTGATAAACCATCCTGAATTGCAACTGTAATGCATGATTTTTGCTTTTTCCAGGTAGGCCTATTTGTTTTTTAAGGAGGGCAGGATGTCAGATCCGTGTATCTATCATTTCTTCAGTGGAAGAAGAAAAGGGAGAGGAAGGCTGATAAATAAATCCTTTCTTGATGTAACCTGAATATATTTAACCTTATATTGAATTTGTATAACCCACACATGATACAATGGAGGGAGAAAAGCCTGGTGGCCAGAACCTATCACCTCCAAGAGGCACAGCCAGGAGATGAGAAGATCATAAAAATTCCACAGTGAGATGTATCCAGGGAATCTCTGGAAAAAATTCAGTCTAAAAAGGGGGTGGGGGTAAATTAGATATGTCCTGGGAAACTGTGAGAAAGATAGTTCCTACAGAAGGAGTGGGAGGGGAATTAACATACTGGCTTTTGTTTCTCTAAATACACATCGAGATAAGGGAAGGGGTTCTAATGCCTGAGGGACCTCAGACACTGCTTCGAACTCCTACATGAATTGTCTCATCTCAATAAAGGATTCCTTTTGATACATTTGGTCCTCAGAAGTTCATTCTTGCTAATTGAATGGGAAAAAGTTCTGTATCCAGTTCTGTAAGTAATAGCTCAAACTGGCCAAAAGGAAATGAGCTAGAATAACATACGGTAACAAATACTACAGAGGTTAGAAAATAAACATGGCAGATATTGCAGCCTCATATTTCATTTAGAAATGAATCTAAAATTGAATTATTTTCCCAGAAAAAAAGGAAAAACAATTGCTATCTGTGAAAAATATTCCTGGAAAATACAGGAAGTTGTCATCAGTACAACCAATTTAATTTTACAGGCAAGGTTTATATCAACAGGAAATCCTAGTCAACTATTGTTTGAAACCATCCACAACATTCCATTGAATATTTGAAACATTACATACACTTAGTAGCTTTGGGCAAACTAACTGTTGGCTTTAATCCTCCCATCTGCAAAATAATACTACAGTACTCTAATTTTAGTGTTGTGATTCAGACTGAATCTTCTCAATCTGCATAAAGACAGACATATCATGGGTTTTCCTTCATAATCCCTACCCCTGCCTCTTCCTCCATAAAATAAATTTGTAGCATTATAAATGGGATCAACATGGCATCAATGTGGCCATGAACAGTAACAACTGGTTTCTAGGACATTATTTCTCTAATATAAGGCAGGGGATTCTGTTAATATTGCTGGTCAGCCATTTTCTGAATTTAATTCCAGAGAAACTGGAGGCTAAAAATGATCCCTAATGATTAACTGAGTTAGTTTTCCATTTGCATAACACAATGTTCTTATACAATTCTGCTAAGCATGTTGGGCAAACAGGACCTAAAATGCTGTTCAGGAAGTTTATTTTGTATTAAATTTTGAATTTTTGTATCTAATGGAGATCACTAATCAGTTTGAACACTTGATTTACGAGTATTATATTTGGCTTTGATCCTGGAAAATGCTAAGTTATTTTTTACTAAATTTGGTTTGATAAACCAACAATAAATTTGCATTTAGATATTTTTGAAAAAAAAAATAACATCCCATCCTTCTCTAAAACTTTTTAAATGTTCAGATCTGAGTATCACATGCTCTGTTAACCATCTGAATATTAACTTTGATCTATGTTCTGCTTTTTGCTGTTTAAATGTGTATTCAACAGGGAAAAAAAAGAGCTGTGTTGTAGCATTTACTGTTGAATAATCTATCCAGTGGTGTACAAACCTTTCCTTCGTCACATATTTTGGACTTCTGCTGCAGGAAGACATTTTGTGTGAGTGTGCTTCTCATGCATTCTTTCTCATCAGCTAATTGGTTTTATTCTCGTTAGGAACTTTCACACCAATCCACTGGGTGAGCCACACAAAGAGAACAGCTGTTTCACTAATGTGATTGTACATGGCTACACTTCTTGGAGAGAAAAGATCTATGCTTACAAAGTAATCTGTCCTCTTGGTTTGAAGATCTGTTTGCTCAGGAATTTTGTAAATCTTAACAAAGAGAGAATGCTCTCTGGTGAATAATTTCAATAATTTGGTTTTTTTAATTTAAGCAACAAAGGCTTGATGAGAAAAAAAACTTGTTCATTCCCTTCCTTCACCATTCAAATAGGAAGAAGGTTCCACAAAAAATTAAACCATAACAATCTCAATAATATAAACAGGCATTCAGGAAAATAAATCTGGTACACTGCCATTAATTCATACTTAATGGCAGGTTTTCTTATCAGAAAAGCCTCATTTCCCAATTTCTGTTTTCAACATTTTATCCACATTAAGCCCAGAGGAACAAGCACTCTTTCAGATATGGTTTACTGAACACTGCCTTGATTAGTACTTAGTGCCTGATGTTCACATGAAGTGAATTGCTTTATCAGTGTAGAACAGTTGTATAGAAGGGTAGTAGCTCCTATAGGGATGTGAGAGGGAGGAGAGTAATCAAAGAACTAGTGCCCATTATCTAAAAAATCTCCAATAACATGCTTGCCATGAAAATATGTTATTTTTACATTCTAAAGTTACTTTGTGGACTGACTAATTATAGGATTTTAAATGACACACTGTGTTCTGATCTGATCTGATCCTGTCATTTTATAAGAAAACCTTAAATTCTCCTCTAAATAATCTTCTCATTTTTAACCTGATCAGAATTTAAGGCCCTGTCACATTGCCCAACGGATGCAAAATGGACACAACGGACGAGCAAAATGTTCCATCCATTGTTATCCGCTCTCAAAAGGGGCAAAAATTTGCATAACCGGAGCAGATAACACGGACGGGGGGAGGACGCAGGGCGGATGGAAAGAGGATGCAGAACGGAAGCCCAGCGGATGGAAGCGGATGAGAGTGGATGGCACATCCGCTAGGCTTCTGGTGGGCCTCAGCAAAGCGGACGCGGAACGTAAAGACAAGATGCAGAGCAGACGCCGAGCGGATGAAGCGGATGCACAGCGGATGCACAGCGGATGAAGCGGATGCAGAGCGGAAGCCTAGCGGATGTCGAGTGTTAATTGCGCATGCGGGGGGGATGCATTGCGTAAGCCACACGGATATAAAGGGAAGCAGCTCGGACGTGGCCAGCATTCGGAGGAAAGACCTGCTGCCGGATACATCGAGTCCTTGCTTGCCCTACCTGCATGCCTGCCTGCAAGCCTTGCTGCCAGCCTGCCTCCAAGCCTCCTGGCCAGCCTCCCTGCCAGCCTTGCTCTCTGCCTGCCTGCCAGCCTTACTGCCAGCCTGCCTTCCAGCCTCCCTGCCAGCCAGTCTGCCTGCAAGCCTTGGTGCCTGCCTGCCTGCCTGCCTTCCTGCCAGGCTTCCTGCCAGTCTGCCTGGCTGCCTTGGTACCTACCTGCCAGGCTTCCTGCGAGCCTTGGTGCCTGCCTTCCTGCCAGCCTTGGTGCCTGCCAGCCTCCCTGCCAGCCTCCCTGCCAGCCAGCAACCCCACAACCAAGGGGAAGAAGCGAAAGTCTCAGCAACCTACCGCCATCCCTGCCAAGAGGGACAGGGCCACCCTCCCACCCCCTGTCCCTGACTCTGCTTCTGCTGGGGCTTCTGCTGCTCGGGCTCGCTCTTCTGGTGCTGGAGCTTCTGCTGAAGCTGCTCCTGGCAGTAGTGCTTCTGCTGCTGCGTACTCTGCTAAAGCTGCTCCTGGTCCTCCTGGTCCTCCTGGTCCTCCTGGTCCTGCTCGTCCTGCTCATGCTCCTGGACTTGCTCGTACCGCTCGTACTGCTCGTGCTCCTGGTCTTGCTTGTGCTCCTGGTCCGACTCTTGCTCCTGGTCTTGCTGGCGCTGCTGGTGCTTACTCTGCTGCTGCTGATCCTAGTCCTGCTGGTGCCGGTGCTCTGCTGCTGCTGCTGCTGCTGCTGCTGTTGATTCTGCTGCTGTTGCTGCTGATGATGATGATTATGATGATGATGATTATGATCCTGCTGGTGAGGATGATGATGATGATGATGATGATGATGATGATGATTCTGCTGCTGCTGCTGGTGGTGTGGAGGAGCAGCCCCTACCACCTGGGAGCCCCTCTGATTAGGGCCCATCTGGTCCTGCCAAAGGGAGGAAGAGGCGTATGCGGGGACGGGAGAGGAGGCAATATTTCATTGAGGAGGAACACGAGGATGAGGTGCTGGAGTGGCTGAGAGAGAATGACTATCTGTGGCGGAAGGGACACCGGCTGTAAAGGGACACCAAAAGGAAGCAGGCTGCTTGGAGAGAGAGGGCGGAGAGTACACTTCAGAGGTGCTCCTCGGCTGGTGGAAACATATGCACACCTGGTATGGGAAGCTGCACCTGAAGAAATCTGGCCAGGCCACGGTTAAGCTGATGGACAGAGAGACCTACGTCATGGCCAGGTGCAGCTTCCTGGAGGGTGAGATCCGCCACCGAGGAGCACCAGGAGCCCCTCTCAAAACCCTCTCTCTCCGGCAGCCTGCTGAGAGCCAGTCCTCTTCCGGCCGAGAGTCAGTCCCTGTCTCCAAGCAGGTTTCTTTGGAGCGTGCCACGGCAGAGAACCCTCAGACAGGTGTTGTAACCGGAGTGGAGCGCGTGGAAGACTCCCTGGTGCGGTGGGAGAAAGGAGACATCGAGTCCACCACAGTCCTACCCGCATCTCCCCCCCAGCTCCACCTCCACAAAAAGGCAGAGAGCCAGACAGCAGGAGGGGCAGAGCAACACTGTCCTGCTGGAGATCAGGGACACCATCCACACCAGCATAGATCTCCTCTCTCAGCTGGTCAGCACCAACTCCACATCCTCCAACCGCAAGCCCTTCCTCACCTATGTCAACCAGACCCTCAGGAACATGGAGGAAGCCCAGTACCAGGTGGTGAAGGACTAGATCACCAAGCTGCTTCACAACCCTCCAGATCCAGAGGAACCTGCTCCCACCCAGCCCAGGTCTGCTCCTCCACCCCAGGTGATGTCCCTCCCATTCCAAGGCTTTCCACAGCCCCTCACCTACCAGGGCTACGGCTACCAGGAGGTCCAGCAGCACAGGCAGCAGCCCTTCCCAGTCCAGGCACAGAGTCATCGGGCGACACCGTTGCCATCGCTTCCACTGATGCCACCGATGCCACCCACGACAATGATGCCGACAGCGATGCCACCAACGCCAGTCCTCACCCAGCTGCGGCCAGACAGCCCCACTACACTACTCCTTCCTCCACCCCACAGCCAAACCCGGCCTCAGTACATCTCTCATCAGTACTGGGGCTGACACCCCATGGCATGGAGGAAGGACCTCTCAGCATCACGGGGCTGAGCCAGCTATCCGAGAGCTTTCTCAACAAACCGTCACCTGTTGTCCTCTCGGGGCCAGGCATCCCAGTGGAGCTTCAGACCAGCACTGCAGCAGCAACCACCTCCACAGCACCTGGACCCTTCACCCCTGAGACTGGGCATACCTCCGAGTGACCGTGAAGACTGACAGAGACTGGGTGTGGACTTTATTTGGACACTTGACTTGGGTCTTTTTCCTTTTACAGCTTGTTGTTCAATAAACTTTATCTTTGATTCACACACTTGCTTCATATCTTTTTTTTAATAAAGTCTTGGTGGAAACTTTTAGAATTGGTTTAAGCCTTTGCATGCTTGTGGGATGGGTTAAGATAGCAGTGGGATGGGCAGGGATACCTTTGGAATGGGTAATAGCTGTGGGATAGATAAACCTCCAGTGCAAGCATAGTGGGACTGTATGGTCCACCCTCCCAGGTGCCACACCTATGGCCCTTTTTTATCAATAACAATGGAATCAATCATCCACACATGTCAACATAAACACAACTCTTTATTAAACGCCCTGTTCCTTGTAGGCCCAACCAACATACATGGCCCAATCTCATCCGTGTGATGAGACAGGCTGAAGGAAGCACCCATTAATCATCTATCATACTATCTTGCCACTCCACTGTTCAAGCTGGGGAGTTGCACCAGTGTTTCAGGGGGTTGCGCTGCTTCTTCCCTTCATGTGAGGCTCTGTTGGGCCCTTGCACATCCTCAGTGTCGATCAGGTTTCGCCCTTGCCTCCATTCCCCACGCTCCATGTCCCCATTGCCTTGCTGGAGGTCCACGAGCCTGTTCTGCAAGACTGGGTAGCGGGTGCGCATGAGATTGTGCAGGATGCAGCAAGCTTCCACGATCCTCCTCACGGTCTCTGGGCGATGCTGCATGGTGGTGAGAAGTATCTGGAACCTGTTGGCCAGGATGCCAAAGGCGTTCTCCACCACCCGCCTTGCCCTGGACAGCCTGTAGTTGAAGATCCTCTCTTCACGGGTGAGGAGTCTGGAAGTGTAGGGCTTCATGAGGTACGTTCTGAGGGATAAGGTGTCATCCCCCACGATGAAGTAGGGCACATCTTGCGTGTCGTTGGGCAGGGGGTCTGGATCTGGGAAGCCCATGATAAGGTTGCCTTCCAGCCCCTCCTTGAGGTCACTGGAATTGTATACCTGGGCATCTGAACCTGAGCCGTTGCCTGAAGCATCGATGTACATGAACTTGTAGTCAGCATCGACCATGGTGAAGAGGACGATGCTGAAGAAACCCTTGTAGTTGAAATAAGTGGACCCCGACTTGGGTGGTGCTTTGCCGGGCATGTGCTTGCCATCTATGGCTCCAACGGTGTGGGGGAAGTTCCACTTCTGATACCACTGCTCTGCAACTTTCTTCCATCCTTCTTCAGTGGAGGGGCACTGGAGGAGCTCCTCCAGGTATTCTTCGATGATGGCCTGTACCACTTCTCTGACCACAATGCTGATGATGTTGTGTGGCACCCTCCAGCCGTACTGCATGCTCCTGTAGGTGGTCCCTGAGGCCAGGTGGCGCAGAGTGAGTGCCACCTTGAGCCCAGGTTCCAGGCTGGGCCCGAAGTTGTTATTTGCCTTGGTCAACCTGGGTGTCAGGCACTGCACAACTTCGTCAAACATGGCTGGAGGCATCCTCATGAAGTTCTGGAATGCCCGAGTGTCTTCGTTCCTGAGCTCCACCATCAGCTTGTTGTACAGTTCATACTCTGCTCTTCTCCCGATCCATCTTCGGACGAAGATGCTTCTTGGCCACCTCCTTTTCTTCCCGTAGTAGAGTTCACAGAGCCTGTAGATGGCTTTGCACTGTTGCGGAAGGATGGTGGCTGCCAAAAGGACTGTGTTATGATCCACAGTTGACATGACTGGATGCTGTGGAAGAGGAAGAGTCAGATGAAGGCTGCAGAGGTCTGCACAGCTGGGCTGCTGGTCTGAAAGTGAGATGCAGACGAGTTGCTCCCCCTTTTTATAGGCAGTATAGGTGTCCCTTTGCATCCTCTAGGCATCCTCTAGGCATCCTCTAGACATCCTTAATATCCGAGATAAGTCCCCTCTGCAAACGCTTTTTCTGTTTTAAACGTTTGTTTCCATGCTGCATCCATTCTGCATCCGTTCTGCGTCCGTTCCGCTTCCTCCCTGCGTCCGAGTGGATGCGAGTTGCACAGATGCACAGCAGATGCCTAGCGGATATAGCGGATGCGTAACGGCTGCAAAACGGATGCGTAGCGGATGTAGAACGGACGAATTGGATACATTTTCTGCGCAAAAGTTTTGAGCAGCTCAAAACTTTCTGAGCGGATGAAACATCAATAAACGGACGCTGGACGGATAGAGAGGAAACAAAATGGAGGCAGTGAGTACATCGCGTTAACCAACGGATAGCAAGCTTTTTTGTCCGTTTTACATCCTCTTTGAATCCATTGGTGCAGTGTGACAGGGGCTTTAAATGATATGTATCTGATAACTTGATTTGTTTCCTTCACATCTTTTTCTACTTTCCAAGATTTAGCTTGAAAATAAATAATATCTGAAAACATTGTATAATTGCTAAACAATATCAGACTTCAATGTATACAAATAAGAGTATCAAAAGCAAAGATTAACAATCACAAATAGTTGGACTGAGGTGAGAAAAGCATTGCCTGAAGAAATGAATCAAGTCTGACATCATATGTTAATCTAGTTTTTCTGAAAGTAACGATTTAGTAATCACTTTAGTCTGAAACTATAAAGCACTTCAATAAATTAAAGTTGAAATTAATCCAAGTTTATAACATATTATATATCATCTCTTACTAAAACAAACAATCTATGAGATACACTTCAAAGAACAGAATCACCACCCCGTTAATTTCAATCAGGCAAAACTGTTCAAAGAATCAGAATTAACACATACATACACACGCACACAACACATACCTAATATTGTGTGTATGTGTGTGTGTGTATATATTTGTTTTTTTAAGTTTTCGTGGGTACTTACATGTGTGCTGTTCAGCTTCCTTCGGGTATTATCCCACGTCATTGTAGTGCTTTTAAAGTTGTAGCAACATTTCAGCAGAATCTCATCTGCCATCATCAGGCTTCTGTATTTGTTTCTGGTTTCTTCTGTCTGTTTTGTGGCTTTGATAGGCTGGCAACACTCTGCTTCCTAACACACCTAAACAGCACACACCCCAAAACGGAAATAAACAAACAACTACCATTCCTAGATGTACTAATCTACAAAAGAACAGATGGCACACTGGGACACACCGTATACCAGAAGAAAACACACACCAACAGCTACCTCAACTCCCAATCCCACCACCACCCAGCACAGATAAATTCCGTGGCTAAAACATTAATTACCAGAACCAAACGCCTGGCAGACAAGACACATATAAAGACTGAACTATGCACCCTGACTAAAGTACTGACAGCCAACAGCTTCCCCAAAACAAAATCACCAGTTACTAAAACATGGAAGCAAGACCCACTGAACTCAGAGGGATTTAGACATTTAGAATTAATAAAAGATTCTTAGAGATGTCCAAAGTTAATTCTGTGCTTTCAGTTATTTCATTCTCTTATTTGTAAATGGGGAACTGTTTAAAAAGGTGCTTAGGAAGTTCTTGTATCATTCCCATAAACATTGGGCAGATTTTTTTTAGGCTATGTTATACATGCTTATCCCATGTGTATCTTTGGGTGACAGAATATACTTAGTAATTTTAAATGGGATGAACTCCAACTTCCCAAAATTCTTATGAGCTAACAGAAAGTTTTAATTATCATTCGAAACCCAATTCAAGGATTTAAGTTGTTTAATTCCAACAAGACTGCTGGGAGTTTTGAAGAGTAATATCACTGTCTTATAATAAGGCAAAACAGAAAATAAACTGTCAGATCTGAATAATGTAAATAACAAAAGCATCCTCCATGTATTAATATTACAACTAGTTCTCAAAATATCTCTTCGGTCATTTTCCAGATAGAAAATTTATCCGCAAAGCTTATTAATATCAATAATAGCCTATTATTTATATTTATTTGCTTTCAAGAAAACAAATGACAATTAAAATAACTTCCTTTTAAAAATGTTTGTGTCTTTGAAAGAATATGTGAAATATGCTGAAATGCAGATTTACAATCATGCCAGGCATTTTAACTAGATTGTCCAACTAACCTAAGTCATACCAGAATTTTTAAAAGAAAAAAAAACGCCTGTACTATGAATTCATGAACATGAACATGATTTGTGCATTTTTCTGCATAAAACAGTTCAACTTGTTTTTAAATAAAAAAAACTTTTACAAATCATATACAATATATGGAAATAAAATTGATGTAAGGGCTTATTTTCAGAGGTCTGTTTTTCTTCTTCAAACAATAGATGTTAGGAGTAATGTATTGATACCTTTTTCCCCAACCAGGGGCTCACCATTTGGGGGGCCTATAGAAGCCAAAATTTTAAGCTAACAAGACAAATTCCAAAGTACTATAGTCCCAACTCACATTTGGGATATTGGTCTGGGAAAGGATGACCACTTTTAAATATGCTGCTAAGGCAGAGTTTACACAAAAATTGTTCCACACCTTCTTAAATATGAGGAATGAATGTAAATATTTATTCAACATGTGGGGAATTAATCCTGCAAGAAAACAAGATGAGTGAAAGATCTATAGAGGTAAAAATATATTGTTTTAATAACCAAATACAATGGAAACAAATAAATGATTGTAAGACAAAGTGCTGGTGCAACAGTGTGCATAGTTTCTTGAGTTTCACAAACAAATCTGAGAAAGTATGATTCAAATGATTGCAATAAAATGTGTGTGTGTGTGTGTGTGTATATATGTGTGTGTGTGTGTGTGTGTGTGTGTGTGTGTATATATATATATATATATATATATATTATACAATATATACAACAAATATATATATGTGTATATATATATATATATATATATATATATATATATATATATATATATATATATGTTTTTTTAAGTTATCGCGGGTACTTACATGTGTGCTGTTCAGCTTCCTTCGGGTATTATCCCACGTCATTGTAGTTCTGTTAAAGTTGTAGCAACGTTTCAGCAGAATCTCATCTGCCATCATTATCTGCCATATTATATTGTATATAATATACAATATCTGCCATATTATATTGTATATAATATACAATACAGAAGCCTGATGATGGCAGATGAGATTCTGCCGAAACGTTGCTACAACTTTAAAAGCACAACTACAATGACGTGGGAAAATACCCGAACAAAGCTGAACAGCATACATGTAAGTACCTGCGAAAACTTAAGAAATATATGTATATATTTGTTTTCTGAGGTTTTCACAGGTATTTATATGTGGATCTTTGGTTATTCGGGTCTTCTCCTGCGTAAATACTTAATTTATTTATGTAAATAAATGGTATTATGTAAATACTTAGTATTATGTAAATACTTCCAATTTTACGCGGGAGAAAACTCAAATAACCAAAGATACACACACACACACACACACACACACACACATATATATATATATATATATTTGTTTTTTTAAGTTTTCGCGGGTACTTACATGTGTGCTGTTCAGCTTCCTTCGGGTATTATCCCACGTCATTGTAGTGCTTTTAAAGTTGTAGCAACATTTCAGCAGAATCTCATCTGCCATCATCAGGCTTCTGTATTTGTTTCTGGTTTCTTCTGTCTGTTTTGTTGCTTTGATAGGCTGGCAACACTCTGCTTCCTAACACACCTAAATAGCACACACCCCAAAATCAAGTTCACCATGGAAACGGAAATAAACAAACAACTACTATTCCTAGATGTACTAATCTACAAAAGAACAGATGGCACACTGGGACACACCGTATACCAGAAGAAAACACACACCAACCGCTACCTCAACGCCCAATCCCACCACCACCCAGCACAGATAAATTCCGTGGCTAAAACACTAATTACCAGAACCAAACGCCTGGCAGACAAGACACATATAAAGACTGAACTATGCACCCTGACTAAAGTATTGACAGCCAACGGCTTCCACAAAAACAAAATCACCAGCTTGATCCACAAAAACAGACCAAGATATAACAAAGACCTAGAAGATCAACAGACCTATGGAACATCTGTCCTGCCCTACATAAGAGGTACCACAGATAAAATCAGTAAGATACTACACAGGCATCACATCAAGACTGCCTTCAAAACAGAAAAAAAAATAGCAGCCATCCTTAAAAACCCCAAAGACAAGATTGACCTGGAAAACCAAGGCATATACGAAGTTCCCTGTGCATCATGTCCAGCCACATACATTGGACAGACCAATAGAAGAATAAGTACCCGCCTGGATGAACACAAAAATGCAGTAAAAACCCTGGAACACACCTCCTCACTAGTCCAACACATGAAAGCCACAGGTCACAACATCAATGGCACCAAAACCCTAGCCACTATAGAAAACCCCAGCCACAGAATCATCAGAGAAGCCATAGAGATTGAAAAAAGACCTGAAAGCATGAATAGAACAGATGATTCCACCAGACTGTCAATCATTTGGAAGCCTGCACTCTCAAATAGAAAGATCTCCACACCACAAGCCAGGCAAACACCTGGGCACAAACAGACTCCCTCTGATACCTCCAGCTCAAACACACCCCCACCAGGCATCCAGATGAAACCTGGCTTCCTAATAGATAACAGCCGTCCTTTCACATGAAGCCAAGCTGCAGTGAAAGCCTCCAGTGCAGGAGCAGAGTGTTGCCAGCCAATGAAAGCCACAAAACAGACAGAAGAAACCAGAAACACCAATCAATCAAGCTCCAAGTCCAATAAACACAGACCAAGACTCCCAACCAATCAGGATGAAGAAAAAAACCATCCTGGCACAGCATAGGCTAGCCTCAAATTTAAAACCAAAGACTGTGAGACTCTGACCCACATACAAACTCTATACAGAAGCCTGAGGATGGCAGATGAGATTCTGCTGAAACGTTGCTACAACTTTAACAGAACTACAATGACGTGGGATAATACCCGAAGGAAGCTAAACAGCACACATGTAAGTCCCCGCGAAAACCTAAGAAAACATATATATATATATATATATATATATATATATACATACATACATACATACATACATACATACATACATACATATATATACTGATGCTAACAAGAAGAAACCTCCAAAGCATGTTAAGTAAATTAAAGGATCCAGAAGATCTTTTAAGGGATCTGGAATAAAAGAACAGGATTTAATTACAATTTACAGCGTAAGGACTCTAACAGTCAATAAGTAGGACAAATAAAAAAAGAGAGTAGCTGATCAGATCCCTAAACACCAACTAGCCTTCATGATGAAAGCTCCTTAATCGCACAACACCTGGATAGACTTAATCATAATTTAAACAGGAAAATTGTGAGCATCATAGACCAAAAATCTAAATCCAAAAATCTTAAGAATTCCTTGAATCTTGACACTCAGATAAATTCGATATCCACAGGCATATAAAGATAAACAACACTTACATACCATTCAAAAAAGATAATAAGCTAAAAAGGAAATAAAAAGACCATAACACTTCTTCACCGCTATCAACACCCGGATAAGCAGCGATTAACACCAGGATTACAGTGTAAGGTCTGTAAAAAACAGGCAAGAGACTACTTGATTGCATCCCTAAACACCTATTAGCAGTCAGGAGACATGATGAAAAATTCTTAATCTCACAACATGTGGATAGACTGTACTGTTTGAACCGGGAAATTGTGAGCATCCTAAGCCAAGTTAAATCCAAAAATGCTAGAGAATTCCTGGAAGCCTGACATTGAGGCAAATCAGCTATCAACAAGCACATAGAGATAAACAATATCTACATACATTCAAAAGGGAGGAACAAGTAGCTAAAATGGAAACAAAAAACCAAAACACCTCCTTGCCAGCAATCAATTCAGATAAGAGATTATCACCAAGATTAATACAATGATGGACAACAGTGAAAGAACCACAAAAACACTCACCAACACTGACAGCAAGCCACTATTATATTAAATGAGAAAAAATTCACCCTTCTAGAACTAGTTAGAGTCCTTACGCTGCAAGGAAACAACCAGGCTCAGAAAGGACCAAGGAATGCACATAAATCAAAGTTATGCTTAGTGTTCAGGTATTATACCAATGAAAAGCTGAAACAAAATTCATAAATGCTTTAAAAGCAGCAAGAAATATTTTGTTGCTCGCATTAAACAATTGGATTAATTCTGTACAGGCAGTTCTTGATTTGCAACAGTTCATTTAATGATCATTTAAAGTCACTGAAAAACATGTTTTATGACCATTTTTCACACTGTTGCAGCATCCCCATGGTCACATGGTTTACACTTGGATGCATGACAACTGATTCACATTTATGATGGTTGCAGTGTTCCGGGGATCATGTGATCACATTTTGCAAACTTCTGACAAGCAAAGTCATTGGGGAAACCAGATTCACTTAAGAATTGTGTTGCTAATTTAACAACCTCAGTGATTCACTTAACAACTGCAAGGAAAGTCAAGAAAAGTCATAAAATGGGTCAAAATTCATTTTACCAATTTCTCACTTAGCAACATAAATTTTGGGCTCAATTGTGGTTTTAACTGGAGGATTATCTGTATTATTTTTAAACTTAAAATATTAGAATACATGAATTCTAATATATGGTATGCTTATAGACTTTTTTAGTTCTAAATTTCTTGTATAAATTCATATATTTTAAAAAACAGAAAATTGTATTGTATGTATGAACAAAAAGATGAAATATTTTTAATTAGTAAAATATCATTATAGGATGTTATATACAATGTAAAATCTTGCATTTTTATTTTCTTGTTCTTTGAAACACTGTGCTAGATTCAAAATACATGGCCTTTTCACCTTTAAGATTATTGAGACATATATTTCCTTTAGGCATATTGGTTATCTTACATATATTGACTGATTATGAAAATTGGCAGTATCCTGTATAATTGGTTGCATATAACTAATTTGTGGTTAAGTATTTATAGTGCCATTACTTTGATGGAGTAAATAAATAATACAATGTGAAAATATAGATCAAACCTTAAGAATATATTTGCCACTTTATTATACATTGTTCCCAATGTTCTTCCATTCCCCAGTCTTCTGTGTGTGTGTGTGTGTGTGCGTGCGTTTATATGTGTGTATATGTATGTGTATATATAAATGCTTGTGTAAAGATAGCCGATTAAGAGAATATCTTAAGACAACTCACTTTTCAAATACTTGAGTCTTCTCTGCTTATTTTTCTTTGATATGGTTCAGTTTTGGGAAGAAAAATTAAG
>BLBF01000022.1:29590775-29674720 GCA_015471245.1 Laticauda colubrina | reverse complement strand
TTTACTGTATGTTAATAAACATACAAGCTTAGCTCACTCATTTATCTTTGTGCCTATCTGACTAACGCTGCACATTCTGTTTAGCTTGTCTACCTAACCCTGGTTGGGGAACCCAGGCTTAACAAAAACCATCGAAGAAGAGAATGACACAGATAACATATATGTATTTTTATCTATGACGATACAGATGAAATCTTTTACCACATATTGTTTATAGCTAAACACAGACTCTGAAAAAATTAGCTACTCCTCTCATTGTTGATCAATACTTTATTTTTTGAAGTAAATACTTTAAAACAACACATTTTATTAATGACACATAACCAGTAGGAATGTTTCAAGATAGTCAGTTTTCTGAACAGAAATGTGGTAGATCTTTTTTGAAAACAGAATCAAATAGATACCATATCCATCTTAAAAGCTAGTTATGTAAAATAGGTTGCAGTGATTTTTATATATGAAATGAAACAGAAGGGCTGTAAATTGTGCTAAATCAACAGAATCCCTATTTTCTGATACAGTATGGTGCAGCACATGAAACTGTAGGCAACCTTCCCCCCCCAACATAACGATAAGCATGGTGCTTTATTAGTATTGACTGTGTTGCTTATACTTATATACACACATTTGAATAATAATGACAGGCTGCTTTCCCACAAAATGTCCTTTGAGAGACTATGAATATCTTATCATTTCAGAAGCAGTTCATAGAAGCAAGCAATACAATATACATTCATATATTTAAATATTATTCTCTCCTCTACCAAATGAGGGAAATAATTAGAATGGTCTTTCATTGTTGGCACCTATATCTTATGTCACCTTTTTAAGACATAATCCAGAAGTCCAAATTCTGTACTTTTATTTGCCACTAAATAGAACAATATTATATTTTTCCCAATGACTTCTCTATGCTCTAGAAGATGAATTATTTTTTTAGTCTTAGAATTGCTAGAATCACACACAATCTATAATGATAGATCTGTCCTAAAATAAAGCAATGATTTGTCATCAAATAAATGATTAATGCTAAATTGATAGAAACAGGTTGTGGGATGTATTCTAGCAACATTAGTCAAAATGTTGTACTCATTAAATATACATTAAACATGTATATAAATATACATTAAACATGTACATAAAATTCCTAATAGTATGTTAACTTTTAGCTTACAAACTTTTAACTTACAAAGTTATTGAATCTGATTCAATCAAACTATTATTGCTGAAGTTTATAGCTACTACTGAATCCTTAGAAAACCTTACTGTATGTAGGTCAACCTTACTATGTTAAGAGTTACCTAAATACCTTGTTCATATTATTTCCAATATCATAAAGTAAAAAAAACAATTCTTCCTTAAATTTTTGAACCCAATATAGTTAGAACAACTCCTTGTTTACAACTAATGATACCTTGAATAAAAATCCTCTTAAAACCTGGTAACTCAAAGTTATGTTTAATCATACCATCAATGATAACTTCTCATTTGGCAAGCTTGTAGCCTGGCACTCTGACAAATCAGCCATCAATAAACACACAGACATCTGTAGATGCCAAAGAGCCAACACTAAACAGCCCTATCAAATCTCTAAGACCACCCTAACCAACACTGACAGGCATGTTACTAGAATATAAATTGATAGCAAATTACACTCCTTACTAGCACTGATATTGTTACCTAGTTTGGGTAATGAAATGTCTGCAAGAAAACAGCCAAGCTCAGAGAGCATCAAGGACTCCTTATGTCAATCCTGAGCAACAAATATTTTCTTTTATTAGATATGGAAATACTTCTTTCTTTTAAATTATTATGTTATTTTATACTCCATGCTGGTATTTAATGCTGGTCCCATTTACTTTTAGTTTATCCATTTTGCATTGTACTGCAGCTATTTAGTCAAAGATATTTTATTCTGTGTAGGTTTGTACTAGATTTGTACTGGATGTACAATGGGGTTCATTGCATGTAACATTAGTTTTCAATTCAAATGTTATAAAGGACACATTTCCTCCAATTAGACTATGAATAATAAGACTACAAAGCCATAGTAAACTAAATATTACTTGCCCCCTGTGATTTGGCTTGTTCTGAATCTGTAGTTATGAATAGAAGTAAAAACTATACAAAGAGAAATCATTTATGCAATTGAAGGTTATTATATTACTTTGTTTTTATCGCAATTGATGGAATAGGAAAAAAAGACAATCTAGTGCTATTCAATAATCACAGCTATATGCTGTCCCCATTTCTTTAAATTAGCTAAATAACAAAGCTTTTTCTCCTTTTATAAAGTAATCTTTCCTTATTCTCGTAGCTCCTTGAAAACAGCAATGTTAGATGAACTGCCTTAACTTTACCCAAAGGTTTAGAATATGTCAAGACATTAGGGTTCTTAAAAGCTCATAAGAATTCATTATGGAAATACATACATCAATACTTACATACTAACACAAATATGTATATGTATGTATATATGCATGCATGTATTTCTAAACCAAACTAAGCCTTAACGTGGTAAAAGGACAAAAATGCTCCCTGAATTATTATTCCTACATGAATTATTCTGCAAATCTTAGCTGAGAATAAGGCATAAACAAAGGAAAGTTAGGTTTTTTTAATTCCTCATTTCTTGCTTTATTCAATAATTTATTCACTTCCCAAATTTTTACTCATAAAAGAAAACGTAACATAAGCACCTTGAGGAAATCATTTGGAAATGAAAAATGTCTGAAAAGGAAACTATTAATAATATTTCATTTTTGCTTGTTATACAATTTCCTACTAGCTGGTCTTTCACTAACTTTTATATGGTTCTTCTGGTGTTCACTTAAAGAAAACAAGAGACTGTTGTTGTGGGGTCCTGAATCCTGTGGGGTCCACACATGCAGTCCAGAGTTCTCACATTCAATAGTGAAATAGTATGGCATCATTTCTGCTTTTATAGATTCACACCAATGATAGTGATGGTACAAATCAAATACTAAGAAATTCCAATAATAGCTAAATCTTCACAATAAGAACATTTATTTTGGTAAACTTTGCAAAGAATCATAGCTTAATTGTGTTACTTCATAAGAACAAATTGACTGAATTAGCCCTTCCCACATTTGAAAGAAATTCAAATTTAAAGTTTCCTTTTAAAAAAAATGTACCAATTTATTTTTCACCAATTTATTTTCAATTTATTTATATTAATTAAAAAAGTTAACCAGATTTTGAATATAAGTGGATTCCTATTTAATAGCTTGCAATCTGCAATTATCCATGAGAATATAAAGCATTTTCTTTATATTTATTTTTCTATATCTTTCCTTTTGTGTATGAAATCTATAGGCACCTAGGATATTTATAGTCTGTAATTCAATGCTGGGTTCAATTTCCTGATCTTAATCTCTAATGTTATTGTTTCCTCTTTTTGCCTGTTGCTCTCTATTTTACTTCAAAAGTATTTTGCCTACTAATGTTTTTTAAACATATACTCTTAAAAGGAAGATCTCTTCCTACTGTAAGCTTATTTAGCCTACAATTGAGTTTAGGACTGAAACAGGATTCAGAAGGTTTAGAAATGATATATAATCTACAGTAAACTATTATGCAACATTATTTGGAATTACTACCAAATATTCAGTAAAATTTGGTCACCTATCAATATCTACTTAAATATAGCCTTGCATATTATTCCTATGCTTTCTTTGAAGGATGGTTCACTGATTTTGAAAAGATTCACTCTAAACTGCCTTTATAAGATTTTTAACTTTTTGTGCTTCTATATTATATGAGAGGTTAAAGAACACACAGTCTATAAACCTAGGCAAACTGATATATACAAAAAAAACCACCATAATAATGAAAATACTATAAAAGGGACCATTATTACCTTACAATCAGAATAGTGAAACTAGCAATACAGTTTTAAAACACTACATTTTTTTAAAATGCCCAGGAGTATAAATAAAGCCAGTTGACTCATTTGGGGAAGAGAATTCCACAAATTAGGTATCAACTACTGAAGCTCCTTTCTTTTAGTGCTATCTGCCTTGCCTTATTTTGAAAGAAAACCTATAGAAGAATAATGGCCATCTTATCTTAGTTCAGATAAGGTAAATACAATAGTAGTCTTAGGATATCTTTATACAGTATAGATACATGCAGCATTGTCTCTGCTCCCAAACTGCTCAGTACAATATATAAATCTCATAGTCATGTACAATATAGATATTATAAGACAAGTTTTTACTAGTATCAAATGTAATTTTTTTCTTTTTCCTTCCTTCCTTCCCTTTCTCCCTCCCTCTGTTCTTTCTATTCTCTTACCTCTCTTATTTTTAATTAAGTTTTTGCTTTCATATCATCCTGAAGTAAAGAAATATCAATTCTGTTCTTTAATGTATTTTAACATATTTTAATATTCTATTCATCAAGCTTCACTACTCCTACATGATTCATACTGCTTGATAAATAACAATATGCTCAATTTTTAAATGCCTCATGTTTGAAGGCCTTGATGCTTAGCAAGAACTATCCCATTTGCCAACTTACCGAATCAGAACAGTACAGAAAGTACCAGTTCCTAGGATCAGTTCTTTGCAATCATAGTATTATGTATCATTAGCTGAACAGTTCAAAATTATTTTAACTATCTTTACAATTGGTGTTCTGAAAAATAGTTACCGACAGTGAGAAGACATTACATAACTTATGAACTATTGTTCCAATATTCAGAAAATGTATCAAATATGCTTTATTAGTTTAATGAGACAAGAATCAATATAATTTAGTGTGTACATATACTGACACATTTATAAAGATAGATAGATAGGTGGGATATTAATAAATAACATGGATGGATGGATAGATAGATTCAGTTCAGATAAGAATCTAGAAAGTTGAAGAAAGGTGACTGTTTGATGCTGGTAAAACATAATATTAACTTTATTTTTAAAGCCTAAGCAACATTTTCTACTTGTTTCTACCTCAACTTAATGGAAAAGCATGATGTATGAAGGCTACAAAAAGTGGGATAGAATTGCATGTTTCACAAGCATTTATTATCTTTACCACACATGTCTTCATTATCATTTAACTTATACTAAATCTATATTAAAATTTAAACCTATACTAGCATTCTGAACCCCAAAAAACTAAAATTTGATAATTATGTCATGATTTTCAGGTAGATCAATATATTTTTATAACATTTGGGGTCAATGATACTGAAATTGGAAAAGATGAAATTAATCTTAAATCCTGTGTGGCTTAATTTTTTCTGCTGTAGATTTTAATTACTCTGGTATTTTATTATGCTTTCAAGGAGAAAATCAGCTTTCAGCAGGGAGATTAGAAAAAATGTATCTCATAATATATGTTGGTGTTTCACAGTAGGAAGTGTGTCAAAAGTGTTATTTCTACTGAATTAGCTTCATTAAATTTCCAAGCTAATAGCTAAGTATCCAAAAATATTAATGTCATACTGATATTTGTAAATCTGAGATTTCATATCATTTATCTCACAATTTTGCCTCCTACTGCTTTAGCAACTTTACAGAACTGAATTACCTTTTTAAGGAATTAAGTTACTCTGAATTTATCTAATTTTATTTTTGTAGATAAAATTTTGTAGACTTATTTTTTTAAGATAAAAATTGATTGTTCATATTCAAAAGAATCAAAATGCACACACTGTCAGCCTTCAAGATCTTCTACTATTGCTTTGCGTCTTTCGACTGCCATAAGTAACGGGGGGAGGAAGGGAAAGTCTGGGAAGTGAGCTGGAGGTGTTAAATTCTTCTGTTGTGTAAATGGGGGGGGGGGAAGCATACAATAGAGTTAGGTTTCTATTCCTTGCTTAGCTTTCTTTTCTCTGCGCAACGGCAACCCGTTATCAAAATATGCCAAGGTCAATGGACAGAGGCCTCATCATCACCTGAAGATGCCCACATGATCATATTCACAACTTCTAATTGGAAGTGTCATCTGAACTATTGGGGGTGGGAACATTTCCATCACTTTCTATATGTGAATTGCGCGCCTAATTTCTCAGATTCAGAATTCTTTGGTTGCTGCCACTTCACTTTCAGTAAAAGATGTCTTTTCTCTAAACTAAAGAGTCTAAGTATTTCTTTTCTGGATTTTGAATGGAGCTCCGCCTGACACACACAACTATAAAATGCATGCACCAAAAATTAAAACCTTACTAAATTAAAGCTATATTTTTCTGCACAGCTATTTTTTAAAATTAATTTCATTGTAAAAACCTATACTTTTCCCCTAAAGCACATGATAAATGCAGAATAAACATATTTCCCCAAAAAGCAAACATTAAATTTTAACAATTTTAATTGGAAGATGATGCTCAAAGCAGTCTCAAAGATCAACCTTTACTAACTTGTGTCTTGCTTTTATAGCATTTAGTTAAATACACAGACTTAGAATATCAAAGTGTAAAGGACAACAGATTTAACTAAGAAATAAATTGCCAACTAATATTAATATGCTTAGAAGTTCAAACACTAAACACCAAGCAGGCATTCTCTACACATTAAGAAAACACAGTGGATTATACCAAAGATGAGCCTAGGATTTTGTACCTGCAAATGACTATATTGAGATCTATGAGAAACTCAGAAGAATAATATGTACCTAATATAATTTTTCCACGAATGATTCCAACAACTGATATTAGGATAAAGACTTCTGAAAATATTCCAACCAATCATCATCCCATCAACAGTCTTATTGATTATACCAAGTATAAAGTACAACTACATGTTCATTGTGATGTAGAAAATATTAGTGATTTAAAAACATGAAATATTTCAAGTAAAAATATTTGATCATGCAAAACAATTGAATACAGAAAAGCCTCAAAAAGATTGAGAAGCAAATTACATAAAAAGCATTTGGCATTTTATCTTCCTTTACAGTTCTTTGAAGATTGGAAATACAGTGCTTGGGAGAATCTGTCAGTTATTCTATACTTTCAGGAGGTGTTTTCCCATCACAGCACTGATGTTTTGAAAAAGTGTTTCCTAATAATTATAAGAAGCAGAATTGTTTAAATTAAAATGGCTGTTGACATATAAATATGAACACCTAATTTATTTTTCTTTGGATTTATTTTTGTTGGAACTTCTATTTTAGATGGTGCTGGATTTTTAAAAAAATCATTTTTAAAGATAAATATCTATCTTGAAATCAGAGCCAGTAAGAGCTATAAAATAGGTGAGTTAAAGCCATATTAGTTTCTTAATTGTTTTAATTAGATAAATCAACCACTGGAAAGTTACTGAAGACTACATAGATATACTAGATGTTAGGGACATCATTTTACTTATATTAAACTATCATAAGAATATACATAAAGATGTAAAATAAATATTTTTTTGATTTTGCAGAAAAATTAAAATTAAAGTTTAGAAAACCTTGGAAATTTCAGATAAATTACATTTATCTCAACATACATGCTCATAATAAGTACTGAACATGAGATATGAAATAATTAAGCAACTTTAGTTTAAGAGTATAAAAGCGGAAGTCATACTGAAGCCACTTCAGCAATCTTTTTTAAAACTTAAGCATTAGCAACAAGAATTCTCTTTATTAATCATTCTGTTTGGTTCTTTTTCTTTCTTTTTGTAATTGTTTTTTATTTTAGTAATTCTTTGTATTATCCAAGGTTTCAAAGAACAAAACAAAACATTCCAAGTACAACAAATAACAAAGTGTATCTTTATTAAATTACCATTCCAAGCTAGGTTGTTAAAATTGTTGTCACAGAACCCCCTCCCAAATTTCAAGATACATGGTATGCAATCTAGTCTTAGCAATTAAGACTTTCTGTTTCAAAAGGATCTCTCCATTACAACAGTAATAAATGCTTCTTCCTGACAGTCAAATTATCTGAGGTAACTGCTTTCTACTGAGAAACATTAAGTATTTTTGTCCAGCAATCTTTATTTAAAGTAGAAATCTTACAAGCATCTTGGCTGCCAATAATACATCATTGAAAATTTCCAGCATAAAAGGTCCAATTTGTTCTGCAATTACTTTATATAGCTCTCCCGGAATCCCATCTGGGCCCAGGGCTTTATTATTTTTTGGTTCTCTATTGCCGATTTCAGTTCAGACAAAGATATAACTTTGTTAAGTAATTCTATCATTTGTTCCTCAATTTCTTTATCTTTAATTTCATCGAAGTAATTTCTTATTTTATCCTCATTTATGTCTTCCTTTTTATATAACTCTTCAAAGTATTTATGTACAATTTCTTTTTTTTTTTGTTCTAGCTCTTGTTGTATGTCGCCATTCCCATCTATTAATTGGTATATCAGTCTCTTTTCTTTCTTTCTTTTAAATTTGTAAACTAACCATCTTCCTGGCTTATTAGCATTCTCAAAGGAGGTTTGTTTATTCATTTTCTCTTGTTCAATTAAATCTAATTTGTGTTTAGTTATTATTATCTGATTTTGCAATGTTGAGTTCTTTGGGGTCTTCTGTAATTGCATTTCTAATTCCTTAATTTGTTGTTGCAGTTTATTTTGTTGGGCATATTTTTCTTTATTCTTCTTGGCATTGTAAGAAATTGTTATACCTCTTATTACTGCCTTCATTGTATCCCAAATGTTTTGTATCATAGTTACGCCATTGTCATTTTCTTTTAAAAAATAATTTAATTTCTCCTTAAGTTTATCAATATATTCTTTTTCTCTTATTAATTGGGTATTTAATGTCCATTTTTTTCTTTGGTTTCTTCCTGCCTTTCCATATTATCTGAATTGGGTTATGGTCTGCCCATTCATTCATTCGGTAATATATCAATTTCTTTTATCTCATTTGCTATTTCCCCATTCATCCATGCCATATCAATTCGTGTCCATATTTGATGAGGATTGGAATAAAATGTAAATTGTTTTTTTGGGGGGGATATAGTCTTTTCCATAAATCCACCAAATTTAATTCTTTCATCATTTCCTTACATATTTTAGAGAACTTTCTTTTCCCTTTTTTATTCTTCCCCCCATTACCATGGTCTTTCTGATAATTGGCAATAGAGTTAAAATCTCCTATAATACAGATATTCCTTTTTTCAAATCCTATTATTTTTCGATATAGGTGTTTAAAAAATTCTTTCTGATCTTCATTTGGGGCATAAATTACTACTAACAAAATTGAAATGTTGTTAATCCAGATCTGCAAAACCAAAGTTCTTCCCTCAGGGTCTGCCCATACTAATTCTGATTTAAAATCCTCTTTAAAATATATTGCAATCCCTTTCTTTTTTCCTGTGTCTGCTGGTACAGTAAATAGCTTCCCTAGTTTCGGGCAATTTAAATATCTTTCATTTTCTTTCCTTATATGGGTTTGCTGTAGGCATTTTATATCAGCATTTTGTTTAATTAGTTTTGTTAATATCCTTTTCCTTTTTAACGTCAAATTTAGGCCATTTATGTTAATTGATAGAAGTTTCTTTTCTTCTTCCATTTGCTTAATTCTGTTTCGCTCTTTGTCTCGTGATAACTCTGGTCTCTCCTAATGCTTGCCGGCTTTAAGGTTCCTTCTTTTTTGTTTCTGTAGTAGCTTTGGTCTTCTTGTAGGTTTATTTCCAGTTCCTCCTTACTACTCAGGTCTTCCGAACTTACTAGCTGTTCATAAAATTCTTTGGCTCTTTCCATGGTATCTATTTTAATTTTTCTTTCTTTCCACGAAACTAACATCCCCTCTGGGATTATCCATTTGAATATAATTCTTTTTTGATTTAAGTTTTACAAACTTAAATTTTTGATTTAAGTTTTACAAACAAGTTTTACAAACTTAAATTGTACACTTAAACAATTGTATACTTAAATTGTACACTTAAACTTAAATTACAAGAAAATGTAATCTCATCTTGTTTCTCTTACTCTTCTTGGGATTTGTTTGAGAATCAAAATTTCTTTACCTTTATACATAATTGTTCCATCCTAAATATAATATCACAAACACTCATTCTCGCAAAACGTATATGGACTTCTCTCGGGCATTTATGGCGTCTCACATAGTTGGTACTGACCCTGTAAACTTCATTGAACTCTCTTAAAATATCATCTTTGTCTTTATCCAATAATCCAGCCAGTATTCCCACCATCAGTTGTCCTAGTTCTTCTTCCTTGGATTCCTCTACATTCTGAAATCTCAGGTATGTAGCCACCTTATCCATCTCTAGATAGACCAATGAGTCTTCCATTTCTTTGCTTACATTTTTTAATTCCTCGTCTACCTTTTCAAGTTTCCTTTTCGTTCGTTCAGTCCTTTTCTCTACTTCTTTTATTGTTGCTTCGTTTTTCTCCAAGGCCTGTTGTAGTATTCCAATTTTATCTTCTGCTTTGGAGATGTCCGCTTTCATTTCTAATTTCAATTTCTCCATCTCCTCCTTTAGTTCATTAATATCTGCTCTTATCTCATTGTGGTTTTTTATCATTGTTTCTTGTAGATTTGCCATCGATTCTTGTAGCGTTAGTAAAATTGATTGAATATTGGCATTCGAAATATTGGTTTGTTTTTCTACTGGTAATGTTTCTTCTATAGTTTTTTGAGCCATGGGTGAAGCTGTTGCCAGTGTAGTTGTTAGTGTTGGAGTAGCCTTCCTTCCAGTTTTCAGAGCTGTAGTAGTTGTCGATGTCATTTCTTTTAATATTTGTTTCTGTTGTTGGGTTATGTTAATTATGTTATTCCAGATTACCATTCAATATTATAACCTCTATATTAGAATTAACCAATGTATAATTAATTAATCTACCTATTTATATTTTTTCAAATCTTAAATCTAAATCAAATAAGTAAATTTATGGGTTTTATATTCAATTTCTATGAAACATTATACAATGTTATACAACAATCTATCTAAAACATGTGTATAATAATTATAGTAAATATATAATAAATAATATAAATGGTATATCTAATCCAACTAAATTCAAGTTTTAATTATATTCACACCATAAATTTAACTATTAGAGTATTAAATATTAAGTCTTATACTTATTGATTAAATGATTCATAATATTCTTAATGTTCTTACTATTTTTTTAATATATCTAGTCAAGGTGTAATTATCCCTATTATTAGTAGATTAATCAAATCAATTTTTTAACAATCTAATACAATAATCAATACATCTTATCTCAATAAGTAAATTTATAATCACTATAGAAAAGAGGGAAGAGGGAAGAGATAACACCAAAATATAAATAAGAGGGGAGAGGAAAAATAAAGAAGAACTAGGCAAATTTATACAAAAAGGAAAAAAGCAATAGAAAAAAGGAAAAAGATTTCAAAGTCAGTCTTTGGTTCTTTATCTCTGATATGGATTTTTTTTTTTTACTCTTCAAAAGTACCGGAAGTGGGGAGGTAGAAAGTGCTGAATAATAGCTACAGTCAATCAGTCACTCTTCTGAATCTTCCAATCCACCTCTGTCTTTTTTTAAAAAAACGTTTCTAAGTTCAATTTTGATTTCTCCCACTTACCACCACCTCCTCAGTTAAAACAAAATTCTCCCAAGGATCTATTGAAAAGTCTATTAAATAAATAAAGTTAAATATGTTGTTGCTGTATTCCTGAGGCTTCCAAGTGTCCTGTCCCATCTGGCGCCGTGCTGTCCCTTTCAGTCAGCCCCAATCCTCTTCCCGTCGTTGCTTCAATAAAGTTTATCCAAAAGAATCTATCTAATTAACATTCAGATAAAAAATTCCAAATCATCCCCAACCTTGGAGTTTTGTAAAATAATAATTTCCGGACAACATAGATTTCCTTTTCACTCGTCGCAATCCACACTTTCACTTTAGTCCACCAAGTCCTTTCACCAGCGCTCCTCTCTCCTCTGCTTTTTAGCCGCTTTCTTTTCGGGCTTCCAAATGTCACTTATTCAGAAGACTATAACTTGCTGATCTTCCTCTCCACCGCTAAGTTCCCCTTGCCGCACTTCTTTTATACGATCTCACAAGCTGTCACTTACTCGCTTTTTAATATCGGTGACAGTCCGGACTTCAGAGCCTCCATTGACAGGAGGCTCTTGCTCGCTGGGCTCTGGAAGACTTCTCTTCGCTGCCAGGGGGTTACCTTCCTCACACTGCAGCTGGAGTATCCCCCACACCGACATGAATCTCTCCGAGATTCGAGCACCTCTAAGGATCGCACCAACCGCAAGAAGAGATTAACTGAAACCGTGAACGGGCTTCTCTGCACCTCTACTCATCCTTGCCTGCCACCAGAAGTCCCGCATTCACCCCAAAGCATACAAATTTAATAAACCATTATTATTAAATGTTCTTTTTTCATTGAATTGCTATATTCATCAACAAATTATATTTAAAAAGTATAAAAATTAATATAAACATGTAAATATGTTTATGAAGCTAACTGTATCTCATTTTTTATTGGATAACATTCTAAATAGGTTTTGGAATTGTGTAAACATAAATATATTTTGTTCAGCAAAGCTTTTGACAAAGTATCCCATAACATGTTAATAAGCAAGCAAGGCAATATAGGAGGATAGGCTCATCTCTTCTAAGCTTCTGAAGATCCGTCAAGACCTGGTTATACCAGCAGGATTGGGGACCCCAGGAAATGGGTGAACCAGTGAGGTAGCTTTGTTGTTCTTATTATTCCTTCATATATTATTCTTTGTTTCAGATCTCTTTTTATATTTTTAAAATGTTTTTTGTATTTTAAGAATAGTGGTTTTAGATATTCTTTTAGATATTTCATTTTGTAGTATGCTACCCAGTCACTTGTTTGTAAGATATTCAGCTATCTAAATTAGATAAATAAATAGCAGCTGAATAAATGCCAGCTGGCTTAAAACTGTGCAATAGTCAAAGCGTGCTTAACAACAGTTCTTTAAAAAAATTGGAGAGATCTATCAAGTGTTATTACCATAAAGGTCAGCACTGGCTGCTCTATTCTTCAGCATTTTTATTACTGAGTTGAATGGAGAAGTGGAAGGAATGTTTGTCAAGTGTTCAGAGGTCACAAATTAAAACAGTCAATACCCTGTAATACAGAAATAAAATTAAAATTATTGTGATTGGTTAAAAATGGGCTGAAAATAAAAATAAAATATGTGAAAGATAATTTTAAAGTTCTTTATATAGGAAACAAATGCCTGGTTTGATAATGGTACTTGTGAGGAAATTGGAATAGTAGTGAATTGCAAACTGAATATGAATCAGCACTGAGATGTGTATATAAAAATGGTAAATGAGATTTTTGGATATATCTATTATATTCTGTTTCAATCAGATTTCATCTATAATATTGTCTGCAGCTCTGGATACCATATTTGAAGAAGAATACAGAGAAACTGAAATGTGTTCAGAAAAATACAATGAGAAACATTAAGAGAAATAAAGGAGTTATGTATGTTTAGCCTTGACAAAAAATTATTGACAGGAATACAGCATTCTTCAAATAGATGAAAGAATGTCACTCAGAAAGAGATCAAGATTTTATCTAGAACAACAGATCTAAATATTAGGAAGACAGATTGCTACTGGATGTAAGGAGAAAAAAACAAATCTAACAGTAACAACAGTAGACTTCCCTTCTTAGGGAATACTCATTATTCAATGAGGCCTAGTTCCCTTATAAAAGTTATGACTATATACAGACTTTATAGAAAGTTAAATTGGTCCCAGAAAACACTGCTAACTACAGAGTTTCAGGAGTTGATTTCATATCAGCCAATCAATATAAAATTTTTACAACCTGTAATTTATAAGTAGGAATGCAAAATATTGCAATGGCCAAGAGACTAAAAAATATCAGTTCATATTCCAATACCAAATAGGGCAATAAGAAATTATATATTGAATACTGAACAATAGTGTTTATCTCACTTGCTAGTAAGATAATGTTCAAGATTTTCCAGTTCAGAATTCAACAATACATGAAACAAAGATTGCACAATGCACAGAAGAAGAAATCCAGAAGCAGCAGCAGCAGCATTCAATATAACATTGTCAGCATCTAATGGATGATGGAAAAGAAAAGAGAATTCCCAAAATATATCTAATTTTGCTTTTCTGGTAATACAAAGGCTTTTAACTATAAAAACTTAGGTATGTAAATCTGTATGATAACCAGGAAACAAAGGTTAGAATAGAATATGGGGTTACAAAATGGTTCTAGATTATATACTGTATGCCCTAATTATTCAATTGATATAATAAATACAGCATCAGAAATGTTGGACTAGAAAAAAAAAACAGGAATTGGAATTAGACTTGCTTCAAGAACATCCACAAGCAGCATCCACAAATATTGATGCTTATATCACCATTCCAATGGCTGGAAGCAAGCAGGACTTAAGGAACATTTGTATAAAAATGAAATAAAGAACACAAAAATTGGTCAGCTGCTCAATCTTTAAAAAAAACAAAAAAAACCAACAAACCAAGACTATGTCAACAGACAATGCCACTCCAATGTAAGATAGAGTAAGGTAGAGAAGTAAAAACACATTTCTGATAGCTTCACAAAGTTGATATGTAGCCATGAAATAAATAGATATATCTCTATTTTTCTAGGAGCAAACTGTCCCAGATCTACCAAAAATTTTAAATAAGTACCTGTGTATCAGTTATCACATATCTACACATAAAAGGTATGTATAGAATAAATCATTCAATATTAAACAGAATGAAACTAATTATTAGTGGAAACACTAATAATGAAGCTAGAGCTGAATGAACATTTAATATGAGAATCATTGAAGAGGACCCTGATGAAAAATCAAAGGTAATTGAAAAGAAGGCTGATTTAATGAAAACAACGGTTTTGGTGAATTTCAGGATACAAAATCAATGCAAAAACATAAAGACAATAACAACATACATAACTCAATAAGGAGACTTTTTGAAGAAAGAATCAGGTTGCCAGGTAACAAAAAGATCCAGTGAAATATTGGGACTGCATCTGACAGATAGTAATAAATCTATATTATAAGACAAAAATAATAAATTATGGACAGATTTCTTTTTTAAAAAAAAGTAACTTGAAAGGTGGAAAATCTAAAATTGTCCTGGTTAGGATTATTAGTAATCATTAAAATGAATATATTGCCTAATGTAAACTTTCCATTTCAAATGATGCCAATTTCAATTTCAGATAAAACACTGCAAGATTGGGAAAGTATAGTCAACAGATTTATATGAAGTGAGGAAAACCTAAAGTAAATCTTAAATCTTTAAATCTTACAAGTCTCAAAAGAAAGAAATGGTCTTACTTTTCCGAATTTTACATATTGTTGCTATGCAAGTTACTTATCATGGATAATGGAATGAATAAAATTCTCAAATAGTAGAACGCAATAGGAGAAGGAGCTAGTCCAGTTCATGGACTTGATAAGCAATTATACTAAAACAAAGGAAAAGAAGATAAAAATCTAAAAGGACATATTATGAGACACAGTTTGACAAAAAAATGGAAAATTTTAAAACTAATGGGGAGTCCAGCAATTTCACCACTAATATTACCTTCAGACCTTACCTTCACATTCTATGATGGGGGTCATACTCAAGGCCTGAGAGCTGGTCCACGGGGTGCTTGGATCTGCCTACAGGGCTGCCCTGGAAACAGCAAAGGACTGGGCTGTGGTGCTTCTACCAGTGAAAATGGAGTTCTGGAGGCTGTGACGGCCTCCTGCAACAGGGTTGCCAGGTTGCAGCTTGGCTCTGCGGCCAAACTCAAGTCAAAATACGACCAAATTCGACCAAATTATTTTCTCCCACAGCCAAATTTTCCGGGCAATTTTTTTAATGCAATATAACATGAGGATATATTGTTTTTTGGTTTTTTAACTTTTTTAAAATAATCAAATCATAAAAAATAGTCTTTATTCGACAACGTGATATGACGTCATGGGAATTTCTGTGTTTTTTTACACATATCCAGGCTAGGCAGCTCACTCTAAATAACCGCTACTACCATTTGGAAAGCTCAGAACCAAATACAGCAATCCTGAGGAGGGGGGAGCTAGGACACGAGCCACAAGAACTTTTGTTTCCATGATTTATTATATTTTCTACCACTGTCATATTTCCCTTTCCATTTTCCCGTCACTGCCATCTTCCGTAGATGTTGAGTTGTTCACTTGTTCAGGGTAAAATATGGTTTAGAGACTAGGCTAATGCTAACATAAGGCTACTGCTTGCTAATATACATGCGCTGTGCACATACACATTACACATAGCTGCCTTACCATGCATGCAGAGTACACACACAATGCGTTTAACTAGCTTACATGTACCACAGGCGTATTCTCTCAGTCGCACATATTGGATTTTCTGTGACGCCGTGCACCAGCTGGTGAGAAAACAATCCAATACTGAGATGTTTACATCAGGGTTAACATCCGCTTATATTACACAGCACTGTTCACAGTCAGAAGGCTTCGGCCTGTGTATCCCATCATTTTTCAGAGGTTTTCAGATGATCTGACAGTCATTTTCATGTGAATATACTGTACTGAAAACCGGTATTCAGCCAAAATTTCGATTTCATGGCCAAGCAACTTTCATACCGCTAAATTTCCGGCCAAATATATTTGGCCGGAGACATGATTTTTCTTCCATGGCCAAACAGATTTCTATACGGCCAGATTTCTCGAATTTGGCCAGAAAAATGGCCAGATGGCAACCCTGTCCTGCAACCCTCTGCCAGTGAAACTGGAGCTTGCAGACCTCCCGAGCTTCATTTTTGCTGGCAGAGTACTCAGGTCCCCACAGGTGACCCCGTCACAAGTGTTTAGCTGGCCATGCCCACCCTGATCATACCAATCTGGCCCTCAAGGTCAAACACAATCCTGATGTGGCCCTCAAGGAAATTGAGCTTGACAACCCTGTTCTATGATTAATTTCAGGGATAATTAATTACAAGAAGAAAAGTGTAACTGCATATCCATATTCCAGAAGCAGATTAAAGATCTACACAATGGGGGAGTTCATTATGGTTGAAGTACTTACAAACCCCTGGACCTTGAGAATAAAGGAAAAAAATCAACACATCTTCCAAAGATTGCTTGGATCCCCTGTTCCCCTACTAGCCTCCCTGTTTCCCTGCTAGTTATTTTGACTAACTAGGAAGTGTAGAGGGCAAGTACACAAGAAGCAGATCTAACATTACAGAAGCTATTCATTTCTGGAGATTCTAAAGGCTCAAAAACTTCTCAGGTAATACCACAAGAAGCTACCTCCCTTCATCTTATTGGATTTTTCCCACCAAGTTTGTAAGTCAGAGTAGATACAAGTATATTATTTATGAAATGATTGACCGAGAATGACAATTTGCTTGGATTTAATTTTCCAGTCTCTATCCCCAAAGGGGAACATGTCACCTTAAACAGTGCATCTTCCTGACATTCTGAAGATACCAAGTGGGAGAAGAATTAAGTTTGCTTTGCTGCCTGATCATTACAGAATAGAGTGAGATTTGAGATCTACTTAGTGGGGATGGCAATTCCCAAATTCTATCAGTTTGAGTGAATCTATACCTTCTCCAACATCAGAATAAATAGTTGGAATGAGGCACTGCTATGCAGCTAGAAGGATGTTTCAATGCTATCTCCACACACTTTTCCAACCAAAGCAGAATAGCAAGTTGAATAATGTTTGGAAAGATAAAACTTAATTCATTTGCAGAAAGAAAGAGAAACTAAACACAACTCACAAGAAAGTGAATTTCATAGGATAAGGAGATATGGGGAAAGGCTCTCTTCTGTGTGCTCTCAAAATAGATTTTTTAATTTATTTAGGGGACAGGGATCATTAAAGCTCTTTTTTGTAAATCTTAATGTCCCTATTTGGACATAATGAGGAAGTTGTCTCTTAGACTTGACTTCTTAGCCACTTATGACTTTTCAAACTACATCCAACAACTGTTACTTGTTACAATGTACTAACCTGTACTCTAGCTTTCTTGTTTGGTAGCAATATAGAATTCTGAAGAATTTCACATTCTGATTTTGCCAAAAAGAACACTTTACAGTATGAAAACAAGGATCCTTTACCATCTCACTCTTACTCGCGTATGTTGTAACCACATTCCATATGGGCAGAAGAAAACCCCCCCACCCCACCCCGGTTTTTAAGGTATGGCAGTAATTTCATTAACTCAAGTTAGAAAAATGTTTTTCTAAAAAGGAACCATTATTATTTTTTAAATCCTACATTTAGGATCAATTACTACAAACTGCTATTATTTAAAGTGGCACTATTCAACTGGGCTAAATTTCATATTCTAATTCGCAAATGGAGACCAAGTGTAACAAGTGGCCAGTTTTAAGTCTGTGGGTGTTACCATAAAAGAGGATCTGACCTGGGGTGCTCACATTGCAGCACTGGTCAAAAAGAACCCAGCAGAGATTATACTACCTGAGACTTCTAAAAAAACAACTGAATGAAAAACTGCTGCTGACCTTCTACCACTGCACCATAGGGAGGATTTTAACTTACTGCACCTCTGTATGGTTTGCCAATTGCACAGTGGCAGATAGGAAAGCACTCCAGAGGATTACCGTCATTGCCCAGAGATTGCCCTCTCCCCTCTTTGGAAGAGCTTTATAGTTCTTACTGCCTTAAGGAAGTTCAAAACATTCTCAAAGATCCATCTCATCCTGGGAACCATTTTTTTTTAACTATTATCATCTGGTAGATGGTACAGAATAATACAAACAAGGACAAATAGGCTGAAAAACAGTTTCTATCTAAAACAGCAATAGCTCTTTTGAATTCTACTGTATAGTGCAGTGTTGGTGCGGTGTCAGGGGTTTTTGGTTCAATGTATGGAGAATAAAGGATATGTGTTTGTGTTTATTGTCATGGTCTTAGTCATGATGTGCACTGAAGATGGTGTTTGATTTTGTTGTACGAGGTGCAATGACAATAAAGTAAACTAACTAAATTTAATTTCAAGAATCATTTACACTATGATAAAAGTTTTATTTCTATGATATGAAAATACCAGGCTTTTGAGTGCCTTTGTGTGTAGAGTTATCTAAAAGAACACCTCCTGAGACGTTTTTCTGAGATAATGTTCTAAGGATTAGTTTAGGATGTGAGAAAACCTATCCTCACAAAGATAACACTATAGCTGTCAGATAAAATTCAAATTGCCCATACATACCTTTTTTCATATGACTGGATAATATTGAAAAGTCAATATTGACACTAGCAAATAATCATGTGATATTTTTCCTTCCATATACATGCTTGTTAAATTAACCCAATGCATTGTGTTTCTGCCTACACAGAAGAAAGTTCACCATGTTAAATAGCATTTATTCTTACTCAGTTATCATAGAACTGTCTCTGCACTGTTTTCTCTCCCACTCTCTTGCACACATGGATACATTTTCTCCCTCCTTCTGTTTTTGGCATGGCATATGTAGGCCATAAAATTCTAAATGGCTTCCAGATATCAGCAAAAATCTATGCATTGTTGTCCAGATTTTGCAGTACAGAAATGGTATGTATATTTACACTATTTCACTCCTTTACTTACAAGGAAGAAAAAACTCATCAGAAAAGGCTACTATCCAGCGGCAATTCTCCAGGAGTAACCAGGCTTGACTTCTAGTTCATGCTGACTCATGAGGACAGCAAAGATCACAGTTACAGTTACAATGGCAACTGTTGCATCATTCACTACTTTGTACACCATTCTTTCGCCATGATTCCTAATCGTATCAGTCTATGTATGCCATTGCCTATTTGCAGCTTAAGTTTAAACTTGTAAGCTACCTATTCTAAGAAAGCGAAAGATTGACTGCAGGCACATGCTATCTGGCTTAATACATGTAACATCAAACTAATGACAAACCAAAATGCCTAAGGGAAAAATGTAATGTTGTACTTTTGTTTTATCTACTATGAGGTATTCATAAATCTGTCCACTACCTCAAAATAAAGCTGTTAAATAAATCCAGTCATAACAAATTAATGGTAGCATCTTGCTTGTAGAACCAATGGCTTAGATATAAAACACAAAAGTAATTCTCTTGAAGAAAGCAAGAAAAATGTGCTATGTCCTTAAGTAATGATTGCAAACAGTATTTAGAGTCCTAAAGCAGGTCTAGTTTGGTATTTCTTGCATCCTGAGAAAATATAAACCATGGTTTGTATTTATAGCTATGTTCTATATTTGGGTTACTTTTGCAAAATTGACTCTCAGAATTACTTTTCTTACATTATCTCATTCCTCTGAGTTTTTCTTTATGAAAATGTTAGCCTAACAAACTGAAACTGTTTTTGTTTAGTTAGCAAATAAGCCATTCCAACTGATCTTAAAATGTTGAAATATCACTTCCAACCTAATGTCCAAGTCCAACCTTTGAGTAATTCATCTATTTTAATTGATTTATTTCCTCTTTTAAGCTACTTTCTTCTCATATGAAATAAAATGCAATCTTGTATTTTGTTTTAAATCCCAGAGAACACTTGCAATTTAAAAAGATAAAAGCATTATCTTTTTATTTCATTGATACCTGTCTGATATCATCTATGATTTGAGTTCTAACACTTCCTGAGAAGATATATCTGCTGCCAGAATGAGCCTCATTGTTTTCACATTCTCCCTCTCTCTTTGTGCCATCTTCTTTTCTTCTTCATAGAAGGACTATGGAATCTCGGATCCAAGATCTTGGAAAAAGCACTTCCTTTTTCTACTTTATGAGGTCTCTGTTGAATAAAAGAATAGAAGCTTTTCCATTCAAGATCAAGTTTTACTTTTAGAAATAGATACTACTGCACTGCTTTATTTTGAATTTGCTAACTAGTGTGTGATATAAAATAACAATCTATTTAACTGTTGGAAACAAATTAATCCATTTTACTTAGCGTGGTAAAGTTTGCATTCAAAAACGCAAACAATCAGTCAAAATACAAAAACCAATTCTAAATCTAAAACCTTGATTACTAAAACATCATTGTGCATGTGTAAATATATTTTAAGTAAAAAACAATTACTTTACTTTGCTGCTAATTACAAATGTGAATTTAGTCCTTAAATTCAATAAGTAGTAGCAATACCTTTTAAATGTATAATTAGCTCTGGATTATGCTCAACAGTGATTTAATTTTTATTTCAATGATATTTATAAAATCCCATTTGTTTTTGAAACATTTCTTTTACTTTTTTAACAAGATTTGCTAATAGAATATGTTGTATCAGCAGCAATCAAAATAAGTGATAGGTTTCTTCAAAATAAAACTTCGTAATTTCAGTCTATTTGTCTGTATTTCTTGTGGAATGAAAGATATGTAAGCAGCTTTTATTAAGATGATGGAGGGCATTGAGTTGTGTATGCCTAACACTATCTTACTATTTTATTTTATTTGGTTCTTTTGGCTATAAATATTATTGCTATTTTACTTCAAGAATTCTTTTCACTGAAAAAAAATCAGTGTGCTGGGTCTATAATTTTTGGTCTTCAATAGTCTTTCTTACAAAACTGTGGAATACTACCAGCCTGTTGGCCACAGTTTCAATCTGAGCATTTGTCTGGAAGAAATATAGTTATTTGGTTTTAAATATCATATCTATATATGATCGTATATACGGTAGACAGAGTTAACACTGTCAGTATGTGGGCATTTTAAGATATAGTTTTGCCTAATATTTTCTATTAGGCTGTGTTTTTAACAATGACATTGAATCCTATCAGCATGGGATTCAGAATAAAAAGATATGCAGATAATCCATAAACATAAATATACTTTAATACCTGTATTATATAAAACATGCTTTAAATATTCTTTATAGAATCATTTAAACGTAAAATAAACTTTATCACTTGCAAATTCTGTCTTCACTTTGAATAAAAACAAATTTTATTCACTCTCACAGGTTTATTTATTTTACTAGTGATAAATATAACATTTTAACCATGTATCCATTTATGATGTATATAATGTAGATTTGAAAAGACTGTGTTATTTTTACCGTCAGGCAGAAACTGTATATATGGCAAAACTGAAGATAGGGGTGAGAAAGATTCCAGAATGGAAGATTTTCATTCACATATGCCTTTGAGTTGTACTGTGAGGTTAAAATATAAGCATTAATAAGACTTGTAGGCAAAGCACCAAATGTCAACTATTCTGGAAGCAATGCCTGAGCATTTCTTTACAATTAATATTAGTAATCTACAAATTAAATAGTGCATAAAGCAGAGCTTGCTGCCAGCATTTCACATAGGTCAACATAACTAGAGGCAAGAGCTGTTTAGTTGGAATAAATAAATGCAACAAAATGTGTGCTGCAAGATCATCTACTCCTTTCACTGTACAACTATTGTACCATCACTGAGTCTGTTAATCTGTGACAATCAAGGACCTGTTCTCTTGTGTATAAAAAACAAGGTTCACCACTTTCCTAGTTGTCAAGCTGTTCTTTTCACAGCAAAGCTTCCTGAGTGAGCCAGGATATTTGCCAGCAAATTACTCCACAATCAATACATCGTATTGTAAGATAAAATATTTACAGTATAATTGCACACATTCTTAGTCAGAAACAAGTAAGGAACAAATGGGTCCACAGCACCATAACTTTGGGGACTGGAGAACTAATTAAGAAAGTGCCCTTCAATTTGCTTTTGCCAATTAGAAATTTATTCAAAATCACCAACCTCTTTTGGCATAACAGTATGATTTTCATGTTTACAACATGTCTGAAAAAGCAAGACTAGTTTGACTGCTAAATAAACAGAATCCTATTTTTTCAGATTTGTCAACTGCCTCTAAAAATACATTGTCTCCAAATACATTCAAGTATAAAATGTTACATATATATTACCAAACAAACAATTATACTCACATTAAACTCAGAAAAATATATGATTATTTTTTAACTATAAGTATTCCTGCAGTTTGGCCTGATGAAGATAGTACCCCCAAAATAAAAAATCACCACAGCCACGTCTCTGTCCCTAATAATCAGAATCCCTGCTGACCACTTTTACCAATGGCCACAAAACTTCTCAAATGTTATCATAAAACCATTTATATTTAATATTTTCCACAAAATATTCTAGATGAAAGGAAGGTAGCAAAGACTTTATGCCTATTTTTATGCTCATCCACAAGAGGGAGACCCTCTGGCAGCTCTTTTATGGAATTTATTTAAAACCAGGTGAAGATCTTTCTATTTTCTTGCATTTTTTTAATTGACTTCTAATTCAATTCATTTTTAAAAAGTTTTTGAATGACCACTTTGCTGTTGACAGTTTTTATATGTTGCTATTACATTTATTCACAATTTATTCATATACTTATATTGTGGTAAAAATGTACTTAGTTTGGAAAAAGACAAAATAAAAACCATTTTTATTCCATACATGGCAGATCAGAAACTACAGGGAATGATAAGGTCTTAGCTAATAATCCTAAAGACCATGCAATGCAGATGAGAGCCATACATAGAAAGGGAAATGCCAGATGTTCAGCTTGGTTATTAAGAAAGCCAAAGAATACCAGAAAGTTAGTATGTGCTTAATTGACTACAGAAAGACTATAGGTTCCTCTCTGACACTCTAGGGATATGAAAATTGAACTTTGAAAAAGCAAAATAAAAACAGAAGTGAATGTGGAATTGGATAAATTATTCAAAGTGCTATGGGTAATCCAGAAAACAAACAAAAGCCTCAGGAAAACAAATCAACCCATTTTTTTCATTTGAAGCACTAATGATTGGACCCAAATTATCATATTTTGGATGCCCTGTGCAAAGACCCAATTGCTTTGAGAAGTTGATAACACTGGAAAAAATGAAAGGAAGTGGAAGAAAAGAACAACCAGCAACAAAGTACATTTATAATAGCAATGAATGCCCCACTGAGAAATTAAAAAAAAAAATGTTAAAGACATCATTTTAAAAAAATCTAGGTGGTCATATCAAGCATATGATTTTAATGGGACTTAATCAGTCAAAAATAGAAGAAAACTGATCGATACCCAACAGAATGCTAATGGAATGGAGTTGCCTGTACAACTATAACGATAATACAAGTCCACATAGACCACCATTCCAATACAAACAAATGGATTAATTTCATTTAGATTGAATCCAGCAGTTAATTTGTATGTTTGTTTATTGTCCTTTCTAATTCAATTGTATTTTTTTCTTGTAAACATAACCCATAAAGAAAGCAGAAAAGTTGATTTCTATAGTCCTATAATGCCAAACACTAGAAAAATGACAGGTCTCATCCTTTTTGCTGTGCCAAGATTTTTCTCAGATTTTCCACACATTTGTTACTTCTGCTGATATCAGATGTGATATGATCTGATTCATTATCTTTTCCTCTTATTTTCATTAGACCCATGATATGTCAAGGATACTACATATTTAATTATATATTAAAAAGTATTCTACAGTGAAAAAATAGATTAGAAAGCATGTAAGCATTTTTAAAAAGACTATAGTATTTCCAATTTTAAATAAGTCAACTCAGTGTAAAAATATTTACTCATTTTCTAAAGATGTTCTTTAAATTGAGAATTAATTAACCTTGACCTTGAAAGCTATTGCTCATGAATGCAACTGACAAAGGCACTGAAATGTATGAGCTATTTCCCACTAAAGAATAGTCTTTATTCAAATGTAACAACTAAATGAGATTTCACTGCATGTTGTCCCTCATACCTCCTTATTATCTCTGCTTTCACCCTTTCCCTTGTCTCTTCCTGCTTCTCTTGTACAATTCAGTTATCAGTTTCACTTCCTAATTTGCACAAATTTTGTCCAATGTGAATGTCACTATAATTATTCCAGAGATTACTGTAGGCAACTGGAACTACATGACAGAATTGGGGAGAGGGGTGAACTATCAAAGCCTGTACATACTATTCTAAAGCAGCATTATGATTTGTCTTTGATTAGGTATCTTCAGAGAAAAACCTATTTCCTTTTCTATAGGCAATGAATAAAAAACTTTGTATCATTGCTAATGCTGTGCAAGAGATTTAGTGGGTAATACTGTAGTTCAACTGAAGGCCATTTTTGGTGGGAAATTAAGTAAACATTGGTAAGGTAAGCCTATGATACAATTAAGGCATGATTAAAAAGAAACATTAAAAAAATCCAGAAATGTGCCCCCCTGAAGCTACTGGCATTATTTCTTTTAAAGCATTCCAGGAAAAAAGTTGGCCGTCCATGTCAGGTAGACATTCTCTTTGGAGTGTTTCTGATGCTGTCTCATCATCAGTAAATATGTGTTTATTCCTACTACTGAATTTGAAGACTGCCAAAATTAGCCCTAAGAATTTATTTTGTATGCTAGGAATCTTAAAATCATTGTAAATAAGAAGTTGGTATTAAATCTTAGTCATGATACAGCAGACCTTTTCCGGGTACTTTTCAGGTTTTCCAGTGATACAGCCATCGGTACTGCAATTGAATCTATCCACGTTGCTACTGTCCACTCAGTTCTTCTTTCCTGTTTTTCTCCACATTATAAATTTCTCAAGAGGCGAGATTTTTGTATAATGCATCCAAATATGATATATTTGCATTTATCATTTAAACTTGCATTTTCTATATCTTAGGGTGTTTAAAAGTCTTTCCAGCTGCAACACAGTATCTATATATATAAAAGCAAAATACCACTCATGCATCATCACGAAATCTCCAGAAGTGTAAAGGCTACAAACTTGACATTTGGCATGTATGTTCCTTTTGGCTTCTAGGTGCTCGCAAAGGAAGGATTTTTCAAAATGACCATCAGATCATTAGTATATCTTATATTATGATTATCAACATGCTCTGATGCTAAGGAGTTAGATGTTCTACTCCCCCTTCCCACCTGAAAAGAACTCTGTTCCAACTGCCACTTGAGCGTAGGTGTGGCTCATGACTCATCTGGCCTGTGGGTTGGGAGTTTAGACATTCTACTCCCTCTCCCCACCTTAAAAACACTCTGAGGCTAAGGAGTTAGACATTCTATTCCTCCTCCCCACCTGAAAGGGAGAGAAGGGGAAACATAGGAGAGGCTTCTATGGGACAAGCCTGAGGGAAAGAAGGGGATAAGATAGGAGAGGCCTCTGTGGGGCAAGCCTGAGGGAGAGAAGGGAAGAGGAAAAGCGAAATCGTAACTACTCATTCATGTTCAAGCTTTAACTGTCAATTTATCAAGCCCAATCACATAGTTCTGTAGCAAATCATAGGTATTCAACTGACTAGTGAATTAATAATTTCAAGAAAAATGTGAAGGCCAATACTGCATTGGCATGACTGTTTACAGTGGCAATGAAGTCATACTCTAAGTGGTCAGGTCCCTTATGGACTAATCCTTGGAAAACAATTATTGCCAATTTTGAACAGAATTACTCCAAAGTTGCCTTATCTGAAAATTAAAAGAAAAGCATAATTAGCAGATTAACTCAGGGGTCCGCTATTGAAAAAAGGCAGCTGAGAAAGCTGCCTTTTAGAGGAAGTCTGCAGCTGAACAGATAGAATTGTATATTCCCATCCTTGCATACACAAAAGTCATTTTTTTAAAGTTTAATGTTCTTCTAAAGCAAATGATTAAAACAAAAAATAGCTATGGAAGCTCACTGATAAAATATGAAATGGAAGGAACATTTTTTATTTTTATTCCTTTAACTATATTTAGCAGATTCCTCTACTGTAAATGCTTTTTTTAAAAAATCCAGCTATTTGCTTAAGCAGCATCAATTTTCAAATGAAATTGATTTCTCATCAACATTGTGACTATAGTATAAGCCACAAGACAACAGAAAGGATATAATTTTCCAAGGGATGATAAAATAATCACATTTACAACAATACAACAATGAGATTTTGGAAACAAAGGAATCTAAATCTAATCTAATCTAGTCTTATTCCTAATTTTGAATGCACAGTATCTATTATTACTACATAGAATATCCAGGTTCACCAGAATAGTCTTGCTAGGCCAAAGTCCTCACTAGCTGTGGAATCATGTAAGTGAAAAGAATCATGTGAGACATTAAATTCAACCTTATGCTCAATTTTATGCTTTATACAATTCATAGAATTGTGAATTGTACTACTGAAAGATTAATATCTAATATAGTTATGAAAAAAAATAAGAAAGGATAGCCCACCATTTCCCATGGTAACTGTTGATCTCTCCTTGCTGTTAGAAAGTGTAATTTTAGCCTTCAATTGGAATCTGGATTTCTACCTTGTAAATCCATCGTTCTGTGTCCTGAAGCCAGATTAATACTGAACTAGATGAATCTGTATAGTATATTTTAGATACTTGAAAAGTGCTTTCATAACATTCTCGATATTCTTGGATACAATCTATCTGGCATGTAAATTTGAAGTTTGAAGTCAATAAATACGGTATTTAGTGACTTAAGATCAGTAAATGTTAATTTATTAACCTAGATCACACCATTATATGCAACCCTCATATAATTAAACATCCTGAAAAAGGTGCCTATCCCCTAAGTTAAAGTAAATGCAAGGAAACAATAATCTCTCTCAGCAATGAATTACATCATTGAACTACCATGCTGACTCACATGCAATTTGCAATTAACTATTATTTAATAAGCATGCACCCAGCCTCTTCATTTGTGTCATTAATGATGTTGAAGGTGAGTCTAGGATCCAATACTGTGATATCTCATTACGTATCTTACCCCCAATTTACTGAGAAATCAATGAAGAGCATATTATGTTTGAGCCACCTATATATTCACTATACTTGTTATCTAGTCCACACTTGATTAGCTTGGCCCCAGGGGAACAGAATAGTTTGTCATATGTTTTTGCTAAATTAATACATATTATTTCTACAGTATAATTTAGTCACACAATTTATTAAAGAAGCTAGCCAAACCATGTTTTTAAGAAATTTGTTCAGGATCCTGGCAACTGCATTCTTTGCAAGGTACTTACAATCACTCTGGAACTTTGTCAATTCTCTAAAATTTCTCAAAGATATCTATATAATGATTTAGCAAAATTATAGCTAATTTTATTCACTGATTTAAGATGTAATTTATATTACCATGTAGATTTAAGCCTGATCAATGTAAATAAATGTTCTCTGATTTTCTTTTAACCTCAAGCTGGAATGTGGCTCTTTTAACCAGTACTTCCATATCCATACACATATTCTCTAGTTGGAAAAGACTGAATCAAATAGTACTTAAACAATGCTGCAACTTTTTCTTTTGAATATACCTGAAGAAGCACATTTGTTCTTATCATCCGTCTCCATCAGGGGTGGGATTCAATTTTTTTAACAATAGGTTCTGTGGGCATGGCTTAGTTGGTGGGCATGGCTTGGTGGTTATGTTATTAACTAGGCGTGGCCAACTCAATATCACTCACATCTAGGCAGACATCTCCTCACCTGGCCTCTCATGACTGTAAGGATGCTGCAACAGTCGTAAGTGTGAAAAATGGTCATAAGTCACTTTTTTTCAATGCCATTGTAACTTTGAATGGTCACTCCACACATGCAAAGTACCAGCAAAGGAGGGAAAAATAACTCCAGAGAGGTTCCTGAGATAGGAAGTCTAGTCCTGCCTAGAATGTAAAAAGGGTTAACGGAGAGGCAGTTTCTGTAAGCAACACCAGAATGTTTCCTTCCTGCCTTCCTTACAGTATTAGGCCAATAATTTCTTCTAACAACTGGTTCTCCGAACTACTTAGAATGGGTGTTGGTAGAAGTTACCATGAACGCCCTTTCTATCTGTGCTTCAAGAGAGCCCAGGATGGGTTGACTCCTTCCTATGACATCATTTAGATGAGTCTGTACTAAGATATAAATGCCAGCCCCTGGGAGAGACCCCAGCTTTGGCGAAGATACTTGACAGACTGAAAGGTGTCTCTGAAAGCACAAATGAATACAGAAATATGTCTTACCCTCAAATCAAGGGAAGGCTGGGCTCTCTTGCAGCATAGATAGAAAGGGCATTCACAGTAACCTCTACCAATCCCATTCTCCTCCATGCTGCATCTAGAGCCCAGGATGGGACATACCAAAGCTTGCATGTCCACGGGCAGGTCCTCATCCAGCTCATCACACCAACTGTTGAATCACTCATTGAAGCATACGTCTGCTGAAGGCTGCCATCGCTGAGGCAAAGGCATCCAGATGGTAGTGTCTGATGAAAGGAGACGGAGATGTCCACGTGGCCGCATGACAGATCTCCTCCAAGGATGCTTGGGTCGCCCAGGCAGCAGAAGTGGCTGTGCTTCTGGTAGAGTGCGCCACCAGACCTCGGGAAACTGTAAGGGTCACAGCTTTGTAGGTCTGCTCAATGCAAGACCTGACCCACCTGCTATTAGTAGGACAAGAGGCCTTGTGCCCTAAGTGAGAAGGGAAAAATGAAACAAACATAGCTTCCAACTTCCTGAAGGAGGAAGTGCGCTTAATGTATATTCTAAGAGCCCTTCTTATGTCTAGCATGTGCCACTGCCGGTCTAAGTCAGGAGGCGGCAGAAGTCAGGCAACACACAGGGACCTGTGAAACCAGGCGTTAACCTTTGGAATAAATGCGGGGTCCAGACAGAGAACAACCCTATCATTGTGAAAGGAACAAAGGTCCTACCTAATGGAAAGAGCAGCAAGCTCGGAAACCCTCCTGGCTGATGTGATGGAAACGAGGAACACTACCTTTAGAGTCAGGAAACGGAGAGACACTGTTCTAAGGCGTTCAAAGGGGGGCTTTTGTAAGGGCATTAAGGACCACATGAAGGTCCCAGGAAGGATACCTGTGAACCACTGGTGGAAGCAGATTGGAAGCCCCTTTCAAAAACCTCCTGACTGAGGGGTGATGGGTTAAGGAGGAAGTGAACCCCATGAAAGAACCGAGGAGAGGGCCACAATCTGCCTGTGTCAGGTGTTGGGGGCCAAACCTTTCACCAGATCATGCTGAAGGAATCTAAGAACTTCTGCCAACTAGGCTGAAGCAAGAGAGACCCTCCCTAGGGCACCATCGGGAAAAGGCCTTCCAGGTGGCATCATAGATGCACCTTGTAGAAGGTTTGTGAGATGCCAGGATAATAAGGATGACCCTTTCTGGAAGATCAGCCTCCTCTTGCTGCTGCCACTCAAGTACCATAGCTTGAGCCACTGGGGCTCTGGGTGAAGCAGAGCCCCCTGATGAAGGGAGATTAGATGGGCTGGAATCCTCCAAGGAGAAGCCACCAATAGGTTGACCAGGTCCGCAAACCAGGGCCTCCTTGGCCAATAGGGTACCAGGAGGAGGAGCTCCGCTCATTCCTCCAACATCTTCCGAATTACTGCCAGAATGATGGGAAGTGGGGGAAAGGCATAGAGAAGACCTTTGGGCCATCTGCACCAAAGAGCATTGGTCCCCTCCATTCCCTGGCAAGGAAACCTGGTGAAGAATCTGGTGACTTGAGCATTTTGAGGAGTGGAGAAGAGATCCACCTCCAGTATTCAGAATCTGAGGGAAAGGGCCCTGAATAGAGATGGAGGAATAGACCTTTCTGCCTGGTCGACTAGGCTCCTGTTGAGTCAGTTGGCCTGTGAGTTGTTGACCCCAGAGATGTGGTCCGCCGAGATCAACAACAGGTGTTTCTCTGCCCATAACCCCAACTGTAGAGCCTCTCTCATGAGGGCTTTGGACTCATCCCCCCTTGCCGGTTGACATGAGCCTTTGCAGCCATGTTGTCCATAAGGACTAGAACATGAGAGCCGGTCACTGAGTGCCTGAAATGCTTGAGAGCCAGAAAAATGGCTCTGAGCTATAGCCAATTTATGGGAAAATTGCTCTGACCTGGACTAAACACCCTGAGCTATCTGGCTCTGCATATGAGAACCCCAACCCAGGAGGCTGGCATCGGTGGTTATCACTAGCCTGTCTGGGACCCTGAACAGGAGTCCCTTCCAGATTGACGGGGAATGCAACCAATTGAAGATCTGTGGATTTATGGTGGGAGCGGGACCTTGATGGATGAGTGGCTGGTTCCTGCTCATTGGTAGGGAAGCAGGAACCATTGGAGTGGAGCCGAGCCCATGGGACGATGCCAATACAGGAGACGTCTTCCCCAGAAGTTTGGACAGTAGCAAAAGGGGACAGCTTGATGTTGCTGGATCTAGCTGATGATCTCTGCAAGGCTCTTTCCACTAGCTGGGGACAGAAAAACCTGGCATGATGTATCAATGACTGCTCCCAAGTGTTGCAATTTGGTTGTGGGAGAGAGCTGGCTCTTTTTGGTGTTTGGAAAATCCATGGCTCTGGAGATATGACAGGGTAATTTGCAGATCCCGATGGGCCACATGGATGGAGGAGGACAGAATCAAAATGTCATCCAAGTATCATTGGATCCTCACTGGAATAGAATGCAGAGATGCCATCAATGCTGCCAGAACCTTTGTGAAGACCCTTGGAGCCGATGGGAGGCCAAAGGTAAGTGCTCAATACTGGTAATGGGTATTCTGATAACAGAAACAGAGAAACTGGTGGTGATGAGGCCAAATGGGGATGTGGAGGTAAGCCTCCTTGAGATCAATGGAATCACCCTCCCAAACGCTCTCTAAAATAGAATGCAGAGTCTGCATTTTAAATTGCCTGTATTTTACAAACTGGTTGAGAAATTTCAGATCAAGGATGGCTCCCCCCCCCCCCGAGGCTTTGGGAACGATGAAAAGGTGAGAGTAAAGACCACATTCCCATTGAGATGGGGAAATAGGTTGAATATCCCTGATTTCAAGGTGTTGAATGGCTTGATTCATGAGGGCTTGCCTTGAAATGTTCCGAGAGACAGGACAGATCAAATTTTTTTCTGGGGGTGGCGTTAGGAAGTCCAATTGTAACCCTGACCTAATAGTGCTGAGCACCCAGTTCATTGTTGTTCATTGTTGTTCATTGTTGATTCCTCCCATTTGGAGGCAAAGAAGGCTAGGTGACCTCCAATGGGTGGGGAGAACGAAGGATTACTTAGAGCAACAGAAGGAACAACCCCCTTCCCCCAAAAGGGCCGTTTACCAGTACAAGGTTGTTGCCTGCCAGATGCTTCCACATGTTGGCGTTGGGAGTATGGCCTCTGAGAGTGGGGGAAGCAGGATGAGGTCTCTGCTCGAAAGGCAGGAGGGCGATAAGGAGCTGGGCGATAGTCAATTTTCTGCCCAGAGGAAGAGACAATTTTACATTTATCTCTGGTTTCGATGAGATAGGTTTCCATAGAATTATCAAAAAGCTTATTACCTGCGAATGGAACTGAAGCCAACTTCCATTTTCAATGACTCTGCCTGCTAATTTTGGAGCCATAACAGTCTTCTTGCTGCTACTGAAGATGCCATGCCCCTAGATGCAAATTTAGCGGAATTGAGAGTGGCATCCACATTGAATTCTGCCGCTGTGATAATCTTATTAAGGTCTTGGTGAGACCGAAGGTCAGAAGCAGGCAATCTATTCTGAAGTTGGCGCAGCCACTGTATGGATGCCCTTGTGAAAAAGGATGCTGCTGTTGAAGCCTGAACATCCCATGCAGTGGCCTGGTGATTGCGCTTAAGGGCCTGTTTGGAACATTTATCATCGAGTTTCAGGATATCTTCTGGCTCCATGGGAGTGCCAGAAGATGAGAACGAGGACAGAACCAGAATGTCAACAGAAGGCACTGCCAGGGCATTGTCCAGGGCTGTGCTGATGTAGAAACGCTGATCCAGAGAAGATGGGCAAGGACCTACCAAAGGGGAGGCGCACTGTTCCTTGACCATGTCCAGGAGCAAAGTGGGAGAAGGCAAAACCTCTGCATGCACTACAGGCTTGGAGAAGGCTTGGCTAGAGGGATTTCCTTGTGGCTCAGGAGCCACTTCCTCTGGTGACAGCTTGGCAGTGACCAAGGCCTTGCTGAGTAATGGCCTGAAGAGAGTAGGTTTGAAGTCCAATGCAGAGGATGTCTGCTCTGGGTGAGAATCCTCTTCCTCTGAAAGATTTTGGTCAAAAATCTCGCCCTCTTCACATTCTGAACAAAAGGGGTAACTGTGTTCAGATGGTGAAGCCCTTCCTTCCTCATCAAACTCCTCCCATTCTGGTAGAGAAGAATGGACCCTGAGGCCCTGGAGCCTGTGTAAATCAGGGTGATGAGGCAAGGAACTTATAGTTTGAGAAGGGAGAAAGGCCTGAACCCTTTCCAAGGCTCGAAGAATTTGCTTGAAGCCTTCAGCCAATCCCTGCCTAATGCCAATGAGACAACTTCTTGGATATCCCCTGGTCTATGCTCAAAGCTAGAGGCCGAAGGCCCGCTGCTGTGGGAGTGAAGGTGGCTTCAGGCCTATATTAAGGTTTGAGGCCTGGAGGGAGGGAGGAGCATAGGGCCCAGGAGCCTGTTGGAAATTGGGCCCAGATCTGCTGAGATCCTGAGGATCTGATTGTTCTGCAAAAGCCTCAAGAGACCAGGATGGATGCTGGAAATTCTCATAGACAACCTCTCCTCCCCTGGGAGGGCTTGGCTGGGTCCCACAAGTATCACCTGAAACATGCTGTAGTTGCACTCCCTTCTGTTGAATAGTTTGTTGAACTGCCTCTCCAGGGCCGCATGTCTGCACTTCTCTGCCCTCAATTCAGCTTTGCCTTCTTAGGGCTAGAGCCTTAGCTCTGACTTTAGCAGCCACCTCTCTCTGGACTGATTGAGTGCATTGCCTACATCTTTTTCTTTTATTGGGCTTATGAGACTGTTCCACTGGGGGGGAGGGGGGGAAAGCTCTGCCTGAGCCTTATCTTGCTTCATTTGTAGAATAAAGACTCTTGCATTGGAAAGAAACTGTTTAGAATTTTTTTTTATTTAGTCCTTTAGGATATAAAATGGCCACTCACCTCGTGGTGGAAGGCTTCAATCCAAGATGGCTGCTGACTAGGGGAAACAAGTTCAGAGACCGAAGAATCGCTCCTTAGGCTACAAAGAGCTCCAACCGAAGTCAGCAAAGGAAAAGGCAGCCGCCGGCCACACGATCAGCTGGCTGACGCTATCGATTTGCCGATCATTTTTTACGATCGCTCAAACCACAGGTGTGGGGGAGGTCTGCAGACGCTGCCCAACTTGCCTGCACAGCACTCTGGCAATGTTGCAGGGGAGAGAGCCCTGCTCTCCTGGAAGAGCAGCTGCCCAGATGCCTAGGAGCTGCTTGAAGCAAGGAAAAAGGACTGAAGATCGCTGGTGATTGCTATCTAACAGAATGCTTTCAGAAACACAGCTACTGACTGAAAGGAGTTGAGTCAAAAAATGGGGTCTCTCCCAGGAGCTGGCTTTTTTATCTTTGTACAGACTCAGCTAAATGATGTTATAGGAAGGAGTCAACTCATTCTGGGCTCTCAATGCAGCATGGAGGAGAATGTTAACAACCGGTTCTAGTGAATAGGTGCGAACTGGTAGAATCCCAACCCTGGTCTCCATCATCAACTTATTCTGTGGTTATATATTGGTTTTAAAAGGCTACTCAATTCCAGAATGATTCCAGGTGACTCATATAATTAAAATATAGGAAAAGATCGAAGGATATTGTTTAGAAATATGAGATTCCCCTCTCTCCCAAGAATCACTCAAAGCTAACAAAATTTCTATTAGTAATCTGTTCTAATAAAAGTAGCTTTAGGTCCACATGTTGTTTGCTTCTTGCTTTGTTTACCTTACAGGGACAGCAGATTCCATAGGTGGCAACCAGTACCTTGAATTGCCCCTAAAAGCCAATTGACAGCCAGGGAAGCAGTGATGACACAAACGTGTCTGAGGGTGTGCCCATTACTGCTCATATTATTTGGCTTTTGGACCAGCTGCAGCTTCCAGGTAACTTCAAGCTGTAGCTTCCATGTAGTTAAATAATATATAATGCAATTCAATAATCTAGTTATGAAGTAACTAGTAGGTGTCCAACTGTCTTAAGAACTTCCCATTCCAGGAATGATTACAACTGGCACATAAACTGAATGTGTGCAAGTCTTCCTTTGCTTTAATTTTTCCTACCAACAAGCTTCAATTTTATGCCACAAAGTACCTATCAATATTGCACCAAGTATTTACCAGTACCTCCATATTCTTCATTAGTGTAATATTTCCCCAATTTCTATATACTTTTTTTCAAATTTGACCAGTTTTTTATGCAAATTAACTGCTTCTGCTGCTGACTCTTTGGAATTATTCAGAATGGTTTTTAATCTCTTTTTTTAGGAATTACCTCACCCGTGAGGTCCTTACTATTTGCCTCTGTTATAATGGAATCATATTTAATTTTACACTGACTTTATTGAAATAATTTATTGAAATAATGAATTCCAAAATTGGTTTCTTATTTCTCTCTAGTTCTCTCTATTTCTACTTTGTCTCTTAAGTCTTTCCTATTTTTAGGATCAAATCAGTGATGGCTGATCCTCTTGTGCCTTCTTCCACGTTTTCAAGTGAGAAAGTTGTCAGCACACAAGTCATGAATTTCCCATAAGGATCATGATTGACAGAATTTGTTTTCCCACGGATGACAGAATAATTAAATCACTCCATTAATGCTACTACATGAATTTTTTAAAAACCTGCAATTTGAATTTAGAAACCCACATCTTCTTTTTGATAGTCACAGAAGAGGACATCAACAATGATGTTTTCTTATTTTATTTATGCTATCCTGAATTAGATAATTTTTATTGCTATATTGCCTTTGTAAATCTATGAAAGTATTTTGGGCATTTTAGGGCTAATTCAAAATGTGCTCTTACATCAAGAAATGTGCTCTTACATCAAGAAATGCTTCTCAAAGATAAATCTCCAGCAAAGTCATTTTTAACTATATCTATCTGGGAAATACATTGGTGGGAAAATGAAAGTCATCTTAGCTTATCGAATTAAAAAGGAAAGATCAGAAAAAGTATAAATACATAAAAATGAACTATATTTGTCATTGTTAAAAAAAATGAGTTTGGAGTATCTTTGAATTTGAAGGCAGTTTATTGTAACTTTAAGATATAAGACCAAAAAAGAGACATTATAATGACATAAACTAATCTTGTGCCATCATTTTTAGAAAGAGACATCTGCTTTATTTTCATATTGTACTGAAATGTCTTTTTTGATAATTTATTGGTGCAAGAAAGTGGGAATGCTGTTATTGTTATATTTCTTTCAATCATCCTGCAAATTTCCTGGCTATTCACGTATCTTGATCTGAACATGCCCCATAAGCATTTTGCATAGGTCTTAAGTATATTAGCCCCAAACTCCACCTAGAAGACTCTCAATAGCGTTTTCTCTCTCTGAAAATATCACATTACATGAATTATCTTTATAACGTACTCCAATACTTCCTCCTAAAGAGTAAAAAGGAATATCAGAGGAGAGGATTGACCGAGAATCTCCTGGATACCTAAAACAGAGTTTCTCACCTTTGCAAGACAATTTGCCATATTGAAGCAAAACAACGTACTTTTGACAAGTCACCAAAATGAATTGGCCATAATCTACACAGTCCTATGTATCTTTTTCTCTGTGAAACTAGGTTCCTTCATTATATTTATAGTTGGTTTTCTTGCAATCCCCTTCTCTCCACTACATTTAAATATACTTTTCACACTCTCAGGCTTTAGAATCACAGCCAGTAGCATTTAAAGAACAGAAGTGCCAAAAGTACAACAAGGTCATATGCTAACAAAATCATGACTGCTTTGTCTCTAGTTGCTCTCTGCTGGAGCCTTTATCCTGATTTGAATTGCCTGCAGTTCCCTTCTGAAATTGGTAATTCTACTAAGATATAGAGAAGATAAATTATACCTGACCTCCAGAATCCACAGCCTAAAGTCTACTGAATATGCTACCACCAGAGATAGGGGCTCTTATTAAGGTTGGGATTGTACAGCTATTAAAACATGGAAGCAAGACTCACTGAACTCAGAGGGATTTAGACATTTAGGATTAATAAAAGATTCTTCGAGATGTCCAAAGTTAATTCTGTGCTAACATTTATTTCATTCTCTTATTTGTCAATGGGGAACTGTTTAAAAAGGTGCTTAGGAAGTTCTTGTATCATTCCCATAAACATTGGGCAGATATTTTTTAGGCTATGTTATACATGCTTATCCCATGTGTATCTCTGGGTGACAGAACATACTTAATAATTTTAAATGGGATGAACTCCAACTTCCCAAAATTCTTATGAGCTAAGAGTAAGTTTTAATTATCATTCGAAACCCAATTCAAGGATTTAGGTTGTTTAATTCCAACAAGACTGCTGGGAGTTTTGAAGAGTAATATCACTGTCTTATAATAAGGCAAAACAGAAAATAAACTGTCAGATCTGAATAATGTAAATAACAAAAGCATCCTCCATGTATTAATATTACAACTAGTTCTCAAAATATCTCTTCGGTCATTTTCCAGATAGAAAATTTATCCGCAAAGCTTATTAATATCAATAATAGCCTATTATTTATATTTATTTGCTTTCAAGAAAACAAATGACAATTAAAATAACTTCCTTTTAAAAATGTTTGTGTCTTTGAAAGAATATGTGAAATATGCTGAAATGCAGATTTACAATCATGCCAGGCATTTTAACTAGATTGTCCAACTAACCTAAGTCATACCAGAATTTTTAAAAGAAAAAAAAACGCCTGTACTATGAATTCATGAACATGAACATGATTTGTGCATTTTTATGCATAAAACAGTTCAACTTGTTTTTAAATAAAAAAATCTTTTACAAATCATATACAATATATGGAAATAAAATTGATGTAAGGGCTTATTTTCAGAGGTCTGTTTTTCTTCTTCAAACAATAGATGTTAGGAGTAATGTATTGATAGCTTTTTCCCCAACCAGGGGCTCACCATTTGGGGGGCCTATAGAAGCCAAAATTTTAAGCTAACAAGACAAATTCCAAAGTACTATAGTCCCAACTCACATTTGGGATATTGGTCTGGGAAAGGATGACCACTTTTAAATATGCTGCTAAGCCAGAGTTTACACAAAAATTGTTCCACACCTTCTTAAATATGAGGAATGAATGTAAATATTTATTCAACATGTGGGGAATTAATCCTGCAAGAAAACAAGATGAGTGAAAGATCTATAGAGGTAAAAATATATTGTTTTCATAACCAAATACAATGGAAACAAATAAATGATTGTAAGACAAGGTGCTGGTGCAACAGTGTGCATAGTTTCTTGAGTTTCACAAACACATGTGAGAAAGTATGATTCAAATGATTGCAATAAAATGTGTGTGTGTGTGTGTGTGTGTGTGTGTACACACACGTTTCAACGTTTCAGCAGAATCTCATCTGCCATCATCAGGCTTCTGTATGGATGTGTGTCTCACAGCTTTTGGTTTCAAATTCGAGGCTGTGAATCCAAAAGCTGTGAGACACACATCCATACAGAAGCCTGATGATGGCAGATGAGATTCTGCTGAAATGTTGCTACAACTTTAACAACACTACAATGACATGGGATAATACCCGAGAGAAGCTAAACAGCACACATGTAAGTACCCATGAAAGCTTAAAAAAACATATATATATATATACACACACATATATATATACACACATATATATACATACACAATATATATATATAATATACAAGACAGAAGCCTGATGATGACATCCTGCCACAATAATAGGCTAGCCTCACATTTAAAACCAATAGCTGTGAGACCCTGACCCACATACAAACTCAGTACAGAAGCCTGATGATGGCAGATGAGATTCTGTCGAAACATTGCTACAACTTTAAAAGCACAACTACAATGACGTGGGAAAATACCCGAACAAAGCTGAACAGCATACATGTAAGTACCTGCGAAAACTTAAGAACTATATATATATATATTTGTTTTCTGAGGTTTTCACAGGTATTTATATGTGGATCTTTGGTTATTCGGGTCTTCTCCCACGTAAATACTTAATTTATTTATGTAAATAAATGGTATTACGTAAATACTTAGTATTATGTAAATACTTCCAATTTTACGCGGGAGAAAACCTGAATAACCAAAGATACACACACACACACACAAACACACACACACACACACATATACACATATATTTGTTTTTTTAAGTTTTCGCGGGTACTTACATGTGTGCTGTTCAGCTTCCTTTGGGTATTATCCCACGTCATTGTAGTGCTTTTAAAGTTGTAGCAACGTTTCAGCAGAATCTCATCTGCCATCATCAGGCTTCTGTATTGAGTTTGTATGTGGGTCAGGGTCTCACAGCTATTGGTTTTAAATTTGAGGCTAGCCTATTATTGTGGCAGGATGTTTTTTTCTACATCCTGATTGGTTGGGAGTCTTGGTTTGTGTTTATTGGACTTGGAGTTTGTTTGATTGGTGTTTCTGTTTCTTCTGTCTGTTTTGTGGCTTTGATTGGCTGGCAACACTCTGTTCCTGTATTGGAGGCTTTCAGTGCAGCTTGGCTTCGTGTGAAAGGACGGCTATTATCTATTAGGAAGCTAAGTTTTATGGGTGCCTGGTGGGGGGATGTTTGATTTGGAGCTATCAGAGGGAGTCTGTTTTTGCCCAGGTGTTTGCCTGGCTTGTGGTGTGGAGATCTTTCTATTTGAGAGTGCAGGCTTCCAAATTATTGACAGTCTGGTGGAATCATCTCTTCTATTCATGCTGTCAGGTCTTTTTTCAATCTCTATGGCTTCTCTGATGATTCTGTGGCTGGGGTTTTCTATAGTGGCCAGTGTTTTAGTGCCATTGAAGTTGATGTTGTGACCTGTGGTTTTCATGTGTTGGACTAGTGAGGAGGTGTGTTCCAGCTTCTTTACTGCATTTTTGTGTTCCTCTAGGCAGGTACTTATTCTTCTATTGGTCTGTCCAATGTATGTGGCCGGGCATGATGTACAGGGAATTTCGTATATGCCTTGGTTTTCCAGGTCAATTTTGTCTTTGGGGTTCTGCTGAAACGTTGCTACAACTTTAACAGAACTACAATGACGTGGGATAATACCCGAAGGAAGCTAAACAGCACACATGTAAGTACCCGCGAAAACCTAAGAAAACATATATATATATATATATATATATATACACACACACACACACACACACACACACACACACATATATATATATACACACACACACACACATATATATATATATACATATATACATATATACATATATACATATATACATATATACATATATACATATATACATATATACATATATATATATATCATACTGTAGATAACAAATCATAAGATACATTAATAGTCTGGGTGAAGGACAAATATGACTTATGAAATTGTTATTTAGTAGATCAAACCAACTGTCAAACCTTCTAAATAACAGATAGCCCACCCAGTAGAGAGTTATCGAGTTAAATATTCCAGACAACACAAGATTAAGAAGGATTAAAACTGGAAAACAAGTAATCCACCAATGAGTGGTTCCCTTCCTCTTTTAACAGAAGCATTATTTCATTGGATACTTCTGTGAAACAAAATTGAAAATTGTTTGCTGTGCGAAGGATTATATGTCCTTCCACTACCTGTCATTCTGTAACCGTTCACAGTTTTATTTGTTAGCTTAAAGAACGAATAAGGTCAGTATTTTTCTATTTAGTTAAAAAAAAAAAAGTAGAAGTCTGGAAAGTAGTAATCAAGGCAAACATATTTGAAGCGTTTAAGGCAAACATATTTTGCCTTAAAATAATCTTTTTATTTTTAAAATATTTTTTGAGGCAAACATATTTGAAGCGTCCAAGTTATTTTCTCAGCACTTTTCTTTTAGCATTAAATCGGGGAAATCATCAAAGACTTTTTAACAAGTGTTAATAAACAAAAAAACAATATTATAAAAATGAATCAAAATGAATCATATAATTGTTGAAAATTTGAAGCAAATTACCTGAAAGATTTGACTTCAACTGAGGTCTTTGAACATTCCATTCTCATGGTTTTTTTTTCTCCATTGGATAATTTTAAAGTTCAAATGTATTCAAATATATTTATCATTATTGTTTATAGACAAATATACTAATCTGGGAAAACAAAATTCAGGAGTGATTATCCATTCATCTATTCCACTTAAATATTGACCATTAAACAAGTCTACACTTTGGAAAATGTCTCATCATAAATTATCATCAACCTACACTTATTCAGCAGAACTTATTTTCAAATGATAATGCTTAGGATTGGCTGCGCATGATATTGAAGTAAAACTTTCAGGGTTCCTGAACACCCTTCCTTTTTATGGTCTTTAGAAATCCTGCAACCAAATTTCAACCACCAATAAATGTAGTATGATTATGGTCATTTTTTATGTAAGAAATTGTAGGATACTATCACACATAGCAATAAAATCTATGGTTTGAGACATTTTACCCTATAGGTAATCTTTGTCCATTCCTTTAGTAATCATTCAAAGTTATAAGAGAGCTAGAAAAAGTGACTTGTGACTAATCCTCACACTTTGGAGTTTTTTAGCATCTCTGTGGTCATGTGATCAAAATTCAGGGGCTTGGCAACTGGCATGTATATGTGACAACTACAGCATCCTAAGGTCATATGAGCCCCATTGGCCACCTTTCCATGAAGCTTTTGACAAACAAAGTCAGTGGTAAAGCCATATTCACTTAACAAGCATGTGATTCACTGAATGACTGTTGTGACCATGGCAAAAAAGATAATAAAATCAAGTGCCACTCCTAACCCTAACCCAATGATGGAAATAAGTCAAGAACTACCTGTATCAATATGCAAACCTTGTTAAATGACCTGCTAAATGAACCATAAATATTGTAGTGCTCTATTTTATAATTGCTTTATTATGTGTCATAAACCTGTCAGTAATCTAATATCTTACTTTTTCCCAAGTTAATGTCATATGTTACATTTCTGAAGCCCAATGATAGTCAAAGAACCATAAAGAAGTAAATAACTGATAATTCACCAAATAAATCACATTGAATATTTTTAATTTCTCTTTGTCGCTCTTCAGTCAATAGCACTGCATATAAAACAAAACTATGATTGACTGATTATTGCCTAAGTACCACACAGACAGATATTTCTCCAGGAATGAGGCTGTCTAATATTTATACATTCAAAAGAAAGCAGTCAGCTCCCTTTAGAAGAGAAATGAAGATAAACTCAAGAAAGCCCTGGAATTCTGAATAAATATAAAACTACATTTCTTCCCTACACATCAAATGTCATATTCTAGTATTTGTAAGATCAATGGAATTTCTACTGAGTTACCTTTAGAATTGTGTAATTAAGAAAAACTAAAGTACAATTTCAAACTATGAAAGCCAAGCGTCAAAAGGATCATTGTATCATAATTCAATACTTCATCAGAAAAACTTGCATGTGAAATGTTCCATTTTTCTTAATAAATCCATTAGAAATTGCAACATCTTTAGACAAATGTTTGCATATTGCTTAATTAATGTAACAGTTATCCTTTTTTCATTTATAACTAAATATTGGATGAACATCAAGATAGCAAAAATAATGATATCTCTATTAGTGTTGCATCCAAAGTATTAACGAAACTATACTTTTTAATATTTAGGTAAATGCTATATTTCTTTGCATGTTGTTTTTTTTTGTAGAAGAGGAAAAATTTCCAGAAGCTTTTAAAGTCTCCTCCAGTTGATTAGCACATTGGATTAAAAAAAAATCCACATCTACAGTTATGCAGATTACTTATACACAAAAAACCCTCAAATATTTGTTTAGATAATATGGTACTGTACTATATTTACTCACTTAAGCTTGTTTAAGGTGAAGTAGTCTTTATAAATGCCACAAGTACATGTAAGTCCAAGCATTATCTGAAAAGCTTTCTGTGTGCATTTCTAATTATGCTCTTCTGGATACAGACTAATACTCAAACCAAACAAATTGCTGGGAACACCAACAAGATAATTTTGTTTCATGCATAATTATGCATTAAGATAAATTAATACATAGATCTTTGAAAATAATATCTTTTACAATATATCAGACAAATCTATTATTGACTTACAATATTTAAACTGGTGTTGAAAAATTATTTTATGATGTCAAAAATAAAAAAAAATATCTTTACTTTTATAGCAAAAGTTAGAGATAACATTTTGAATGTTTTCATGTGATTACTAATTCTTTTTAATACATTGTTTTTTTCAACATGTTCCATGTAACTGAATTTGTGCTTTAACTTCATTTTTCAAGCTATAAACCTAGCATTCTCCCAATAATACAAAGAAAATTTAAGAGATTTCTTTAAATCCTTATTTTCTGATCATATAATCAAACAACTACCATTAACCTCCATGTTATATTTATAGTCCTGCTATGCTAACTAGAGTTACATGGATATTCTAATTCTAGCAAAGCAACCCTTTCTACTTTTACATTACCCATCAGATCTCTAATTGTGCAAGTCTTCAGAAATTATACTAGTATCAAAGTTATTCCATCCCAATGATTTTTCATTTATTTTTAATTTTCATATTCCATATGCCAGATGTATTAAATGGCATATTTTTATTTGTTAAATGGGAAGGGTGATCCAGAATCTGATACATGACAAAAAAATGTCCAGTTTCAGAATAAGCCTTTAAAATTAGAATCCGCATGTTGGCTTCAATTATTAATAAATAAAAATAAATCTTTTTTTAAAAAATCATTTTTTTTAAAGGTACAATATTATTTTGTTTTGACTTAAAATATGGTTACAGAATCATTTCATTGTTTTTGCAAGTACATTACAAGATAATTTTGAACAAAAAGCCATTATCCTGTGCCCTATGACACTTTTTTCTCCACATTTTCTGTATTTGCTTTTCTGTGTGCAAATATTCTTAGAAAACTTACACTAAAATCAGCCTTTGACTGATTTTAGCGGAAATGCTTAAATGAATTGTATATGGTAACTGATTCAAAGGATTTGTTTTATTTTCAAGGCACATATATTTTAAATATTCCAATATAAGAGAATACAGTAATATTTATAAAACTGGCCTATAAGTTTAAGCATGTTATCTACAACTAAAAAAGAAGAATTGAGCAAGTATAAATGCCTAAACATAAAATTAAACAAGGTTTAAACAATACAGACTTCTTAAAAACTTAAAGACTTCAAATAAATATGCTTTGTAAAACTCTCTATTGTTTTTCATGCAACAGATTAAAACATATATCGTTCTGGAAGAGATCCATTTTATATATTTATTAGGGACATGGTTTTTTTTTAGCTATTTCATATTTGCCAAATTGTTTTGTTTTCTACACCGATTATAACATTGTGAATGCATAGAAAGCACACATATATATGAGGAAAATGCTACATTCATGAATGTTTTGGATATTTGCATTGGTAATGTGATTTTGCATACTTCTTAACTCGATAGAGGTTTTTGTTGAATCAATCAAATTCCTCTATGTAATTTGGTAGTAATATAGTTTAGCCATAAAAGCAACTTTTTTAAATTAAAAGTACTCAAGACAAAGTAAGTGTGCACAAAATCAGAATGACTGTTCTTAGTTTCAAAACACAATACCCGAATATAGGTAAGTTATAGATTATAGCACCAAAGTATATAAAATGATTGTACTGACTGGCTTTCAAACAAAAACACAGTGGAGGAAAAAAATGGGGAAACTGCTGCTAAAATATATCAGTAATTCAGATCTAAAAAAATATTAAAAGAAAAAAAATTAATAATTCCCATGATAAGCAGGTTTCCAATGGATAATACTGGTCTACAGTTTATAGTCAGACTGTTTTTTCCTGTTCATTTGTGATTCCACTGGAAAGCTTTTCACATAAATTTATAGAGGGATTTCTTTTTATCACTTCCCACCTGATGGAAATCCCTCAGCTAGATTTAATAAATAGCAGTAGGAGTTCATCTAAATGATGATGGACTAAAGATTGTTGAAAGATTCATTTTTGTGTGTCTTTAATATATGTATCATATATGATTTTACACCTTTTTAATCAAGCAAGAGGCATGTCATTCTCCAGGAAAACAGAAACCATATTCTCAAAAGTTTTGACTTGTTTCCTTCAACTTTGTTCCAACAAGATGGATAAACCTAAGTACTGTATACTTTTTATTTCAAATCTCACCATAATAATGTATGGTGAATATACAATGTCAGCAAATCATAAATAATCCTGATGAAAAAAAAATTGCAAGAGGAACTCTGAAGAAAAATAGGTTTTCAAGAATCTAAACATTACAAATCTTGTCATCATTCCTGAAAATATTTAATGGAAGATCTGTCCAAAACATTTTTTTTTTAAATCTCAAAGCTGCCACTTCAGTCATGTACCATCATCACTGCAACAAAAGCCTTGCACACACACACACCCCGTGGGAATACTGCTGAAGAATAACATCTATATCTGCATCTAGCCAACAAGCTAATCCAGAAAGATGCAGATAAATCCAGAGCTACAAGCCATTGGGGAAAGGGAGGGAATACCTGATTTTGGAAATTGTTGAATGTGCAAGTCTTTCTTAGCCGAATGGTCGTTTGTAGGAGAAGAAAAGTAAAGTCAGAAGACTGATGCTTGAAAACGAATTGCAATTAACTTCTTTATTGCGCACGCCCTATTTCCGCCCTCTCCCCTTTGTGGCTCTCGGGAGAAAAGAACAAAAACAAATTCGAAGCCGATTCTTTCGGGAGCTAATTCTGTCTATCAGCTGAAGCTAAGATTTTGCACCCTGCTTTATTGGTAGTTTCCTTGCTTCGGACTCTGTTTTGGCCCTTACCGTTGACTAGTGGGCAGGTTTCCTCTTCCCCCGACGCCCCTTTTCTGCCCCGCTTTCCATTTCACCCACGACACCCACCAGCTGACTTATCCTCCAGAAGAGAAAACCTAGGTGGGTGGAGGGCTTGTCGAAAGAGAGTGGGTGGAGATTGTCAGCTATCCACCCAGCCCAGCGATTTCAAGTCAGCAGGCAGGAGGGAAACCGCTTTTCGAGAAAGAAACATGTGCTCCTTTCACTGCCCTTTCGGGAGGCGACTTCGGTCTTCGCCCCTGGTTTTTCTCGGTCTGCACGGTATTTCTCAAATTCGCTTCGTATTATTTTATGTGGGTCCGTGTGTCTGTACGCGCCCGCCCGCGCGCACGCATGCACATGTACTGCGCTCGCTCGCTGGCTTTTCTCTCTTTCACACGCCCGCACACACCGAGACACAAACGGGATCCAAAGCCCCGCGAAGCACCAGGCGAAGGAATTGCAACCCAGCGCATCCTGGCGCTTCCTTACCTGGCAACCGGGGAAGCAAGGAGACACCTGTCCTTCAGCGTTCCCGTCTGGGCGACGAGTAGGATTTGTCTTGTACTGCGCGGCTCTCCTTGGGATGAGAGAATACAGGGATAACCACACTCTCCTCCAAAAAGAGAGCAGGAGGGGGAGACGCGGAAAGTGTAGGGATGCGATGAAGCTCTTCTCCGCGCCCCGAAAAGTCTTTGCGCCCTCCCTCCTACCCCTGCTCTCTACGAGCTGGCTTTGTATGTTGGGGGTGAAGTTTCAGCTGCTGCTGGATGGATGGCTAAGAGGGGAGGGAGAGAGAGAGAGAGAGAGAGAGAGAACGCGAGAGCCAATTTTGGGGGTGGGGGGGAGGCAGAGTGGAGTCAGAGCATCACCGCTCTGCAGCTTCTCCAGGAATCCCTCCACAGAGAGGCAGAGCATCCTCGCCTTTCCCTGACGGTCCGATTGGCTGACAGGCGGGGTCGGTGTCTCCAGCAGCCAATCAGCCGCCTGGGATTACAGGTGGGCGTTGCTGAGGTACCATCGCCGAGCTCACGGCTGCGTTGGCTCCCGTAATCTCGCTTCGCTCAACTATCCACTTCCCCACCCACCTAAGCTCTTCTCTGCCACGCCGGACTGTTCCGGGAAGAGGGGGCTGGGGAGGGAGTTCCCTCGAATGACAATCAAGGACATCAAATCCGTCTTTTGCAACTGACAAAGTGGCTGTGTTTCCGCCCCCTCCCTTTCTTCCACCCGAAGCTGTGCAATGCAAAGCCAGTCGCCCGGGTGACCTGATTCTCTCCACGCCCCCTCCTTTTCCCTCGTCGAAATCTCAGGCAATTTACAGTCTGGCATTTACAAAGCAACAAAAGAAGAAACAGAAAGAGGGGGTCAGCAGCTCTTTGGGCGGCGTGTACGTGTGGAAGTATAAAAGGGAAAACAAAACCTGCCTCGTCTCTTGAAGTGCACTTGAAGCCGATAACCTTTCTCAGCCTCGTGTGTGTGTTTCTGTGTGGGTAAAATATGGCAGGTAAGGGATGGAGGGGAGCCTCAGTTTCCTTCACACAATGAGCTGCTCCTTCCCGGGCCGGACGTGGGGTTTTATATCCCACACCGATCCGCTCTCTGCACAGACAACTGAAATTAATCCCAGTGTGAAATTTTATGGACTATATATGGTGTTCACTGTTAAAACAAAATAGAAACATCAAACATTTGCAGAGGTTTTTTTAACAGCTGTGGGTCATTATGAACTGATGTTGTCATCGCTTCATGAAAGGTAATTCACAGCATATTCAGTTCAGCGTACTTTTTTCAGTTTTTTGTCACAAATGTCCAATTCAAACGAGGTTTCCAAAAGCTCCAACATACATAAAAGTAAAATCCATATTTCAAAAAAGATTGAAGCATGTGAGAAAGATTATGTTATGCTACATAACATCCACATGGCATCTTGAAGATCTGAATTCAATCTGCAGCCTCATTTCCTTCTACACCTGGTTCTTATCTATCCAGATACACCTATCTGTCAACCTCAGAAAACAAGGGGGGGGAGGGTTTGTATGTTCTGTCACAGCTTATTAAAAATAAAGAATAATTAATGTTTTCTTTCTAAAACTGTCAATCAAATGTTGAATTTCACAATAAAAATATATCCCATAGCCCAATAGAATAGTATGTATACTGTTCAGTTTAAGGTACACTTCTCTGAGACGATTTGGCATCATGTCTATCTGATAACTATTCTGCAAACCCCCCCCCCCCCCCGCCCATAAAAATGGATAAGATGCTGTCCTAACACTAATAGTAATTGACCATCCAGTCAATTCTGTAATCTGATCCTCTATAGACTTCTGGTAGATATTTTTCTTAGGGTTTGCTGCAAATACTGAGTTTAAAGCTTAAAAGCAATGTTATTTTTTTTAACACAACCATTCTTCATTCCAATATGACTAATCCATTTATGATTCCTTTAAAACAAAAACAAAAATATTGAGATTTGGGGCTGTGGAAATCCTTGCTACATTGTGTGGTTGTTGAATTGCATCATTCAGGAGCATCCAAAAAAGGAGTACAAAATATCTTTTAAAAGCTGAGTATAGAATACTTTGTAGTCTAATTTCCTGAAATAGAGGTTTTTGCAAGAAAGTTTATCTGCTGAAATCATTAGGTGACCCATTTTTTAAAGAATGCCAGAGTCCAACAGAAGAAAGATACTGTTTTTCCATTTCAGTTGCATCACCCAGTGCTGATATTAAAATTGATAAAAATAGATATCGGTACTACATTTTGATTTTAATTAAAAGACCAAGAGAGAAGATGGCATGGAAGGAGCACACCTCAAAGTAATCTTTTCTTCACCATAACTTACAAATTAATGATCAATTTAGAAGTGTCACAAAATTTTGTGCATTTACTGTTGCAGTTAGTTCAAAGGATTGTATAATCACTTCATAGTACAGCTCCCTTACTTGACATTGTATGTCAGAATGCTAACCACTTTTATGTATAAGGTTATTTTTATCATATATCAAAGATTCACTATTTTAACACTATATCAGTTTTTAGATTAGTGTTTTAATATTTCAGTATGTATTTAAACAGTTAAATAATGTTGTAAGTAGCATTTAAATAATCTTCTCTTTTAAGTATCTTAGGTCTTCTGCAATATTTTATTTTCATTCTTACAGTCTTTAAATTCTTTTCCCACTCTGTGCAATCTGCTTGTAAATCTTAAGCATCTTTTTATTGAGCTATTTTTCATAAAATTGGGTTTAAATATGATCACTGACCAGAATCAATTTACAATTGTCAAAATAAGATTGGAAAAAAAATGGAACAAAGTTTCTCTACCAGTTTTGTCTAAAATGATCTGTTTCTACATAATGGAAGACCATTTGTTTGTGGTCACAGCTTGCTTCCATATATTTAAGAGTTTTCAAATATTTTTTAATCACATACATAAATACCTGGCATTAGCAGAATAACTGAAACATCAATATCACCCAAACTCAATGGGATGTCATGTTCTGTATGTTGCTGTATAAATTGTATTTAATCCACACATTACTTGGAAGTCCAGTTGCATGACAGTAAATGTGTGTTGTTCTTTCACAATTACAATAAAACATCCCATATTTATGTATTTATTCACTTTATATGTAGCCATTCATACAAACTATGAGTGGCTAACCACAAGGAGAATGAGATCCTTCAATAACATAAGAAAAGCCTATTCTTATTATCACCAGATTTAATATCAACCCTATGTAAAAAAAAGAAAATATACAAAACTATATACATTCACCAGATTCAAGACTTCAGTCACAGCATGCCCTCTTCCTGTGTTTGATGGAATAACCAGATTTCAACTATTCTCCTGAAATTCAAAAGGGAAAAAGTGGGTTGAAGCTCTGTAGGGAGAAAATTCCAAAGTATAGGAATAAATATTGAAAATGTCCATTACTGAGGCCCTGAAATGATCTCTTGATCTCATAGATGTGACCTTGGAGGAATTGATTCTATCTGATTCATTCAGAAAGCAGCCCCTTTAGGTAAATGATGATAAATAATGATGAATAAAGCATAATAGGAAATAATCCATCTGTGATACTGGAAATTTGAATGCTTTGTAGATAACCTTGCCAAGATAAAAAGTGCATTAATTAACCATTAAACATAACATGTAAAACAGTGATTTGTGAATATGATTTACATCCCATGAATCAAGATATACATATCCCTGCTTTATAAAAATACTAGAAGAAAATAAGCAAAAGTATGCAGCAATTTGCACATTGTTTTCTGGAACTGCCTTGCAAATAAATATTGACTTGCTCCAGTTGTTATATCCTCAGTTCCCAAAATTCCCAGTCAACATTGCTGTAGGAGAACCTGTACAGCTTGATGACATAACATTGGGAAGGTTGCCCAATTCTGGAAACAGTGAGTTCCACAGTAATCCCACCTTAAGGCCCTGTCACACTGGCCGACGGATGCAAAACGTTTGTAAAAAGGATACAGCGGACGAGCAAAATGTTCCATCCATTGTTATCTGCTCTCAAAAGTGCCCCGAATTTGCATAACCAGAGCGGACAACACGAAAAGGAATGGACGGGAGGAGGACGTAGGGCGGATGGAAAGCGGATGCTCCACGGAAGCCTAGCAGATGGAAGCAGATGGGAGCAGATGGCACATCTGCAAGGCTTCTGGGGGAGCACAGCAAAGCGGACACGGAACGAAAAGAGCGGATGCAGAGTGGATGCCGAGCGGATGAAGCGGATGCAGAGTGGAAGCCTCGTGGAAGCCTAGCTGATGCCTAGCAGATGCCTAGCGTTCACTGCGCATGTGAGGAGGATGCATTGCGTCAGCCCTGCGGATATAAAAGGAAGCAGCTCGCAAGCAGGTCACCATTCAGAGGAAAGACCTGCTTCCAGACACAGCTTGCCAGCCAGCCAGCAACCCAACAACCATGGGAAAGAAAAGGAAGCCTCTGCCATCTGCTGCCAGCCCTGACAAGAGGGACAGGGCCACCCTCCCACCCCCTGGCCCTGACTCTGCTTCTGCTGGGGCTTCTGCTACCTGGGCTCGCTCTTCTGGTGCTGGGGCTTCTGCTGCTGCTGCTTCTGGAGGTGGTGCTTCTGCTGATGCTGCTTCTGGTGGTGGTGCTTCTGCTGATGCTGCTTCTGCTGGTGCTTACTCTGCTGGCACTGCTCCTGGTGCTGGTGCTTCTGCTGGTGCTTACTCTGCTGGCACTGCTCCTAGTGCTGGGGCTTCTGCTGGTGCTTACTCTGCTGGCGCTGCTCCTGGTCCTGCTGGTCCTGCTGGTGCTCCTGGTTATGCTGGTGCTCCTGGTCCTGCTCGTGCTCCTGGTCCTGCTCGTGCTCCTAGTCCTGCTGGTGCTCCTGGTCCTGCTGGTGCTCCTGGTCCTGCTGGTCCTGCTGGTGCTCCTGGTCCTGCTTCTGGTCCTGCTGGTGCTGCTGGTGCTCCTGGTCCTGCTGGTGCTGCTGGTCCTGCTTTTGCTGCTACTGTTGTTGCTGCTGCTGCTGCTGCTGCTGGTGTGGAGGAGCAGCCCCTACAACCTCGAAGCCCCTCTGATGAGGACCCATATGGCCCTGCCAAAGGGAGGAAGAGGCAGATGCGTGAATGGGAGAGCAGCCAATACACAATTGAAGAGGAACATGAGGAGGAGGTGCTGGAGTGGCTGAGGGAGAATGAATATCTTTGGCGGAAGGGACACAGCCTCTATCGAGACACCAAGAGGAAGCAGGCTGCTTGGAAAGAGAAGGCGGAGAGCCTGGGCTACACTTCGGAGGTGGTCCTCAGCTGGTGGAAGCACATGCATACCTGGTACAGGAAGCTGCACCTCAAGAAATCTGGCCAGGCCACGGTCAAGCTGACGGACAGAGAGACCTACGTGATGGCCAAGTGCAGCTTCTTGGAGGGTGAGATCCGCCAGCGAGGAGCAGCCCCTCTCACAACCCTCTCTCTCAGGCAGCCTGCCGAGAGCCAGTCCTCTTCTGGCCAAGAGTCAGCTCCTGTGTCCAGGCAGGTATCTGTGGAGCGTGCCACGATGGAGACACCCCTGACAGCTGCACTCCCCATGGCGGAGCGCGTGGAGGACCCCCTGACGCAGTGGGAGCAAGGAGAGGGCACTTCCACCACAGCCCAACCCGCATCCACCCCCAGCTCCACCTCCACCGAAAGGGAGAGAGGCAGACCAGAGGGGCAGAGCCACACTGTCCAGCTGGAGATCAGGGACATGATCAGGAGCAGCGTAGATCTCCTCTCTCAGCTGGTACACAACGATGCCCCATCCTCCAACCGCAAGCCCTTCCTCACCTACGTCAACCAGACCCTCATGAACATGTCGGAACCCCAGTATCAGGTGGTGAAGGACAGGATCACCGATCTTCTTCACAACCCTCCAGACCCAACTGAACCTGCTCCAACCCAGTCCAGGCCTGCTCCTCCACCCCAGGTGAAGTCACTGCCCCTCCAAGGCTTTCCACAGGCCCTCACCTAACAAGGCTACAGCTACCAGGGGGTCCAGCAGCATAGGCAGCCCTTCCCAGTCCAGGCACAGGTACATTGGATGCCACCGGTGCCACTGATGCCACCGATCCACCCACACCACCGATGCCAGCCACGCCACAGATGCCACCCATGCCACCCATGCCAGTCCTCACCCAGCTGCAGACCAGACAACCCCACTACACTGCTCCTTCCTCCACCCCACAGCCAAGCCTGGCCTCAGAACATCTGTCATCGGTATTGGGGCTGACACCCCATGTCATGGAGGAAGGGGCTCTCAACATCACGGGATGAGCCAGCTGTCTGAGAGCTTCCTCAACACACCATCCCCTGTTGTCCTCTCGGGGCCAGGCACCCCAATGGAGCCTCAGACCAGCATTCCAGCAGCAGCCACCTCCACAGCACCTGGACCCTTCACCCCTGAGACGATGGGAATGCCTCAGACTGACTGAGAAGAGTGCCAGAGACTGGCTGGCTACCTGGTGACTTTATTTTTGCTTTGGACACTTGACTTGGGTCATTTTTGTTTTACAGCTTGTTGTTAATAAAGATTATCTTTGCTTCACACACTTGCTTCATTTATTTTTTTCAATAAACTCTTGGTGGAAACTTTTAGAAATGGTTTAAGCCTTTGCATGCTTGTGGGATGGGTTAAGATAGCAGTGGGATGGGCAGGGATACCTTTGGGATGGGTAATAGCTGTGGGGTGGGCAGGGATACCTGTGGGATGGGTAATAGCTGTGGGATGGACAGGGATACCTGTGAGATGGGTAATAGCTGTGGGATAGATAAACCTCCAGTGCAAGCATAGTGGGACTGTATGGTCCACCCTCCCAGGTGCCACACCGATGGCCCTTTATTATCAATAACAATTTAATCATTCATCCACACATGTCAACATAAACACAACTCTTTATTAAATGCCCTGTTCATTGTAGGCCCACCCAACATACATGGCCCAATCTCATCAGTGTGATGAGACAGGCTGAAGGAAGCAACCATTAAGCATCTATCATCCTGTCTTGCCACTCCATTGCTCCAGCGAGGGAGTTGCACCAGTGTCTCAGGAGGTTGGCTGCTTCTTCCCTTCACGTGAAGCTCTGTTGGGGCCTTGCACATCCACAGTGTCTATCAGGTTTCGCCCTTGCCGTCATTCCCCAGGCTCCATGTCCCCATTGCCTTGTTGATGGTCCACGAGCCTGTTCTGCAAGACTGGGTAGCGGGTGCACATGAGATTGTGCAGGATGCAGCAAGCTTCCACGATCCTCCTCACGGTCTCTGGGTGATGCTGCATGGTGGTGAGAAGTACCTGGAACCTGTTGGCCAGGATGCCAAAGGCGTTCTCCACCACCCGCCTTGCCCTGGACAGCCTGAAGTTGAAGATCCTCTCTTCACGGGTGAGGTATTTTGAAGTGTAGGGCTTCATGAGGTAGGTTCTGAGGGAGAAGGCGTCATCCCCCACAATGAAGTTGGGCACATCTTGCGTGTCATTGGGCAGGGGGTCTGGATCCGGGAAGCCCATGATGAGGTTGCGTTCCAGCCCCTCCTTGAGGTCACTTGCATTGTATACCTGGGCATCTGAAGATGAGCCGTTGCCTGAAGCATCGATGTACATGAACTTGTAGTCTGCATCGACCATGGCGAAGAGGATGATGCTGAAGAAGCCCTTGGAGTTGAAATAAGTGGACCCCGACTTGGCTGGAGCTTTGCAGGCCACGTGCTTGCCATCTATTTCTCCAACGGTGTGAGAGAAGTTCCACTTCTGATACCACTGCTCTGCAACTTTCTTCCATCCTTCAGTGGAGGGGCACTGGAGGAGCTCCTCCAGATATTCTTCGATGATGGCCTGCACCACTTCTCTGACCACAATGCTGATGGTGTTGTGTGGCACCCTCCAGCCGTACTGCATGCTCCTCTAGGTGGTCCCTGAGGCCAAGTGGTGCAGAGTGTGTTCCACCTTGAGCCCAGGTTCCAGGCTGGGCCGGAAGTTGGTGTTTGCCTTGGTCAACCTGGGTCTCAGCCGCTCCACAACTTCGTCAAACATTGCTGGAGGCATCCTCATGAGGTTCTGGAATGCACGAGGGTCTTCGTTCCTCACCTCCACCATCAGCTTGTTGTACAGTCCATACTCTGCCCTTCTCCCAATCCATCTTCGGACCCAGACACTTCTTGGCCGCCTCCTTTTCTTCCTGTAGAACAGTTGAAAGAGCCTGTAGATGGCTTTGCACTGTTGCAGAATGATGGTGGCTACCAAAAGGAGTGTGTTACAATCCATGGTGGACATCAATGGATGCTGTGGAAGAGCAAGAGCCAGATGAAGGCTGCAGAGGTCTGCACAGCAGGGCTGCTGGACTGAAAGTGAGATCCAGGTGAGTTCCTCCTCCTTTTTATAGGCAATATAGGTTTTCCACTAGGTGTCCTTTTGCATCCTCTTGGCATCCTCTAGACATCCTTAATATCCGAGATAGGTCCCCTCTGCGTACGTTTTTTCTGTTTTAAATGCTTTCTTTGCGAGCTGCATCCGCTTTCATCCTTTCTCCATCCATGCTGCTAATGCCACGCATCTGTTCTGTGTCCGTTTTGCTTCCTCCCTGTGTCCGTTTTCCGCTGGAGCGGATTTGAGTTGCACGGATGTGCAGAGCATGCCTAGCGGATATAGCGGACGCATAACGGATGATGGATGTAGAACGGATGTTCCCTGTATGCGTTGCGGATGCAGAACAGACGCGTTGGATACATTTTCCGCTCAAAAAGTTTTGAGCAGCTCAAAACATTTTGAGCGGATGGAACCTCAGTCGACGGATGCTGGACGGATAGAGAGGATGAAAAACGGAGGCAGTGAGTACAGAAGGGATGAATCACGTTAACCAATGGATGGCAAGTGTTTCTCTGTTTTACATCCTCTTTCCATCCATTGGTGCAGTATGACATGGGCTTTAGGCATAAAGCCAGCTGGATAACCTTGAGCCAGTCATTTTTTTCTCTGTCCTAGGGAAGAAGCAATGGCAAGCTACTTCTGAAAAACATTTTCAAGAAAACTGCAGAGATATGCCCGGGCAATCTCCAAGAATCGGAAATGGTTGAATCAAAGGGGAAAAATGTTAATTGTTAATTAAGGGAATTGGAGACATACCAATGATTCCTATCTTCTTGGGTATATGTAACTTAATGACTATATTTAAACATTTGCAAGATATTTCCAGTGAAAGGCAAAACCACTGCAAAATGATATATGCCTTATGTCATACAATTAAATCACTGTTACTATATGTTCTAATTTCTAAATAGGAAACATTGCAGTCACTTTTTTATCATGTATTGATAATTTTTTATTGGAACTGCAGTGTTGAGTGGCAAACCACAGAATAAAGGAACCAATGTCCCTAAGATAGAACATAATAAATTAATTATAAATGTATGCAATTATGGAGAATTATAGATATAAACAAAAATGTAATGTTTGTTAACTTAATGATGCTTTCGAATGTATTTGTACCCTGTTTGATTGCAGTAGTAGTATGATGACATATAAATGTCTTGCTGAGCTTCCTTACAAGCATTATAAATATAGAATCTCTGTTGTGCCACAGAGAAAACCAGCACTATGGCCTAGTTTTCAGAAGTGTTTACTTTGCACATGTCAAAATCAGGGGGCGGATGTTTCAGGTATTCAATATTTCAACCTAGTTTTAAAAGTGGAGACTGGATTAGTATAATTTCTTAGAAAAAAAATTCAAGGTGAACCTATAATGAATGATGATCAGAAAGGTTTGAAGTGCTGCTAGATTTATTCTGCTACACAATTCTAGAAAATACGTACATGTATTTATATGTATATGTAATATACATGAATATACTTTGCACAGACATCCAAAATTTGCATTCTCTCCCAATAAAAATGTTTTTTTTTAATTTCAGTATGTCTACATTTCATAGTTATATATTTCTAGGTACTTTATAAATCAAATTATAAAAGAGATAGCAATCATAAAAATACTAATAGTGCTGAAAAATCAATAGCCCTCTGACTATTGGTTAAGAAATAAAACATATCTTATGTCTGAGGTAAGATCAAGAAAGCTAGTCCATGATAAATACAAAATCTTGGAAACTGTAAGAGGAATACCTCATTTTCATGTCATGAGTTAATTAAGATGGATAATTTGGGTGATTTGAAATGCTTCTTCCAATGTTTTTTTCCCCCCACTGGGTTAAGTTTCTGTTTATAAATAAGCTGTGAACTGACTCATCCACTGCCCTGATTGTTTATATCTACTCTCTGTTTCCCAGCTCCCAATTTCTTTCCCAGCTTCCCACGGACTCTCACTGCATAGATGTTAGTCTCTGAAAGCTTGTGTGGAAAAGCTGTGTTTTCACTGTTGTCTGAAAGGTGACTGAAGTCAAGATTGGCCACATCTTGGAGGGGAATAAATTCCGGAAAGTGGTCAAAAGCAATACAGAAGCACTGTTTTGGGCTTCTAACCCTTTCCTGAATTGAGGGAAACAAGCTCCTTTGAAGCAGAATGGATAGGCCTGTAACAATTAACAGCAGTGTTGTATTTGTGAGCAGAACCGAAGTCATGTTGGATGACCCAGTGAATTAAATAAGGAAGTGTGTCTCAAACTCAGTAGCTCTGCTAAATAAGAAAGTGTTCCAGTTTGTGCACAAGAGAAAAAAGAAGATAAGGCTAGAACAATGGGGAATTGTAATAAAGTGCTGTGATGTCAGAAACCGTGTAACTGCTTTTGCTACATAGGGAGCTACTATGAACCTTCGAAATATATGTGTCAATTTGAAAACAGAAAGAATGTGAACCAAGCCCTCGTATGAGGGGGAGGACAGTTAGGGTATAAAAATGCTGCCTGAATTTTGCTCTGTGTTCCTTCAATGCCTGAGGGAACCCGTTTCTGCAGACACGTGAATAAAACCTTGTTTTCCTTGGATCAATGAATCTTTTGGTGGTTTTTTTTATCTGCTTCCACCTCACAATTTGGCGCCCAACGTGGGACCCTAACAGAATTTCGACTGGAGAAAAGGGACTGGGTAAGTGTGGCGCCACCGCCTCCCATTGTCGAGGGGCCCCTCCCTTGTCTCAGTTGGATCCCGGGGTAACTGCACTCAGCAGATGATCCTTGGAAACGAGAGAGAGAAGCCGGCCTGACACTCTGGGAGTGTCGCTGATCACCTGAAGTGGGGACGCCCACACTCCTTTCGTCTCCGGGAGACCAGGGGTGTATCAGGTGAGTTTGTTCCCTTTCGGGATAGAAGAAGGGATATACTGTCCTTAAACTCTGGGAATCCAGTGACTGCTATAGGACAGTGTAAATCCCTGAGTTGGGAATCTCTGGGAGATTGTTGGTGGGCAGCGTGGAGAATGGGAAAGGGACAAAGCAAGTGTGAGACGTTCCAAGAGGGAACGTGTATTGAGATAGAAAAGACCCTGAGAAGGCTGATTCCGACTGACCCCATTGGGTCAACTACTACAACAATGGTTGTTGCCCCATCTAAGGACTTACACTCGGAGTCTAGAGAAAAAGAAAATGATCTACCTATGCCAATATAGGTGGCCGAAGTATCCCCTAGTAGACCCTGAGTTTCCTTACCACTGGGAACCCGAAGGGAATACCAGCACATACTGGATAACTCAGTTGAAAGAGTATATAGTGAAACACCAGATGAAGGAGCAAATACCCTATGTGGAGGTATGGTATCATGCTCACTTTGAAGGTCCAGTTCCACCAGAAACAGAAGTAGGACAGTTTGTCAGCAAGGTGGAGGAAAGCAAAACTGAGGACTGGATGGGGAGTCCACCGGCATTGGCTCCAGCAGTCCTGGCACCACCGCCCCTGCCAGCTCCAGTTGCCCAGGCTCCACCTCTACCTGCATATCCAGGACTCAGAAGGTAACTGGCTCAATTAAACAAGGACCTAGAGAATTTGCCTCTAGGAGGAAGGTCAGCCAATCCCGTGTCGGCCTTCCCAGTCAGAGAAGTCCCAAATGGCATGAATGCGCAGGAGAATCCAGTCACCATTTTCGTGGCTGTCCCCATAAAATCTGCTGAGTTACAGGATCTAAAAAAGACCCTTCCGAAACTCCATGAGAATGCTCATGAAGTGGCGGAACAGTTGGAATTGTTTCTGGGGCCCAATGAATACACATACCAAGAACTGATGTATATTCTTGGACACCTTTCCACCCTCGAAGAGAGGAACCTCATTAGGAGGGCAGCAATGGCTGCCTGGGATAGGAGACATGAAGGGCAACAGGGAGCAGTGGCTGCAGACACAAAGTTCCCCATAGCTGATCCAGATTGCAACATCAATAATAACGCTTATTTATTAATAATAATAAAAGGATGAGTCCCCGGGGGATTTCTGTGCTCTGCTCCATGAAGGGTTAACCAAGTACTCCGGAGTGGAGCCAGAAACCCCTGCCTTTGAGACTCTCCTGAAGATGCAATTCGTCACCAAAGCATGGCCAGACATCAAAAAAAAAGATCCAGAAGGATCTTTTCAGGGATGGACTGATTTGGGCATGACAGATTTGATGAGAGCAGCCCAACAAGTTTTTGTGAACTGAGATGGTTAAAACCAAACAGAAGTCTCAGATGATGGTAGCTGCTGTGCAAATGGTAGCCAAGAATGAAGTTAGGAAAAACAGGGAGACCCAGAGGTCAGATCCAAGGCCAAGGTGGAGAGATGAAAGATCTCCCAGCAGGGAGTGGAGACCCCCAGTTAGGCGAGGAGGTCCAGGGGGCAATCGAGGCGGTCGATTCCAATGGCCGTCCCAGAGTAGAACTTGCTTCAGATGCAGGAAAAAGGGACATTTTGCACGCGAATGTCCCCAAACCCCAGAGGAACGAAGCTATGCCCTATACGATTAGGGAGGTTCCGGCTCCCCATGAGGGACCCATGGGGAGTCATTGGTAAATGTGTTAGTGGGTCCTGACCATCAGGAACGGCTGTTCCTGATCGACACTGGTGCAAGCCGGATATCTGTATGCGATCTGGTAGAGGGAGCATGCAGGTCAAAGCAGACTTTAAAAGTGGTTGGGATGAGTGGGAAATCCCAAGAGGTCAAGATTTTGGAAGAGGTGAGATTGGAATTGAATGATGTGGTTACTGAAACCGAAATATTGTATATTCCGGATTCAGGGGTGAACTTGCTAGGAAGAGACTTTTTGGATGTTTTTGGAATAGAATTGTGGGATGGAAGGAAGGAAGTTCGCATGTGTATGTTAACAACGGAAGATGAGGAGAAGATATCATCAGATGTTTGGGCAGGAGGTGAAGGGGTTAGTAGAAAAAAAAAAGGTGAAATATTTGGGACATTACATTCAGCAGGGGGTGAGGTCCTTGGACCCTGAAAGGGTGAAGGGGATTATGAGCTTGGCTCCTCCCAGGAACAAGACAGAGGTGCAGAAAGCATTGGGATTATTGGAGTATTGTAGAATCTGGGTGGACCAATTCACAGTGTTGGCATAGTCTTTGCATAGAAAGTTGCCTGGAAAGGGAGAGCACATAGAATGGGAGGAGGGAGATAGTGAAAGGTGGGAAGAGCTGAAGAAGTCTTTGTCAACCGCTCCGGTTTTAGCCTTGCCAAACCTGAAATTACTGTTTCATTTGTATGTGGCGGTGGCTCAGGGAACAGCAGTTGGAGTCCTTGCCCAAAAGAGGGAGGGGGCAGTACCATCCAGTAGCCTTCCTAAGCAAGGGTTTGGAGCCGGTTGTGAAAGGATGGCCAGTTTGTGTTCAGGCTGTGGCAGCAACAGCGATGTTGGTGGTGGAGATCAAAAAGTTAACCTTTGGGGGAGTTTTGGTGGTGCATTCGCCTCATCAGGTCAACTCAGTGTTGAGCCAGCTGGCTACCACTTGGATGACCGAAGGGAGGATATTGAAGTTTGAAACCATTTTGAGAACCAGTCCTGATGTAGTAATAGGGACAGACAAGAATCTGAATCCAGCAGAATTCTTGGAGGGGAGAAGGCAGGCGTGGGAACCGGAAGACCATGATTGTCTATTGCAAGTGGATCTCATGACGAAGGTTAGAGAGGACTTGGAAGAGACTCCATTGGAGAAGGGAGAGAAGTGGTTTATAGATGGATCTAGCAGGGTGGAAAATGGAAAGCGAAAATCTGGGTTTGCAATAGTAACTGGGGAAGGTGAGGTAATAGAGAAAGGGTCACTTCCAGCTGCTTGGTCAGCCCAGAAATGTGAATTGCTTGCCCTGACCAGAGCCTTGGAATTGGCTGAGGGGATGGAAGTAACAATTTGGACTGATTCCAAGTATGCATGGGGGGTGGTGCACATGTTTGGGAAAATCTGGAAAGAAAGAGGGTATATCAAGGCGGATGGGAAGCAAATAGAGCAAGTGCAGTTAGTAGAGCAAGCCTTAGAGGCATTGCAACTCCCCAGCCGAGTATCAATTGTCCATGTGAGCACACATCAGAAGGGGAACACACCGGAGGTTGTAGGAAACCGATGGGCGGACAAATGGGCGAAGGAAGCTGCAGGGGAGATAGAGTTGGTTATGGTATCTATACCAATACTGAAAAAGGAGGATGAGAGGGAGGAATGGGAGCCAGAGAAAAAGGAAAAGTTGGAGTTGGAGAAAAAAGGATGTGTCAAAACCCCAGAGGGATGGAAGATGTCAGAGGGAGTCAAGGTGGTGTCACCTATTGTCATGAGGGGAATATTGGAGAAAGTTCATGAAGGAGGACATTGGGGAACGGAGGCCTTGGTCATGTCCTTTAAACCTCACTATTGGAGTCTGAGGATGCGGACGGTAGCTCAGAGCATCTGCTGGAAATGTTTGATTTGTTTGAAAGTAAATAAGAAAGCGGCACACAAGAAAGAGATGGGAGGGCGACCCCTAGTGGGTTGGCCTTTTCAGAGAGCACAAATTGATTTCACTGAGTTGCCAGAAAAGGGGGGTTGGAAAGAATCTTCCCTTAGCTCTGCTCAGGATCAGAACTTGTCCAAGGAAAGACACAGGGGTTTCTCCCTTTGAAATGCTGATGGGGAGACCCTATTTGGCCAAACTAGGCAATCCCATACCAGAGTTCAGGGACTTGTTCCTTTGGAAATATTTGCTGGCACTGTCTCGGTCTTTGCTTTCTCTTCACAAACAGGGACTGTTGGTGCAACGACCACCTTTGGCTGGTAGCCAACACCCACACGAGGCTGGAGACTGGGTCCTGATAAAGACTTGGAGAAGTGAAAAACTGCAACCTAGCTGGGAAGGTCCGTACCAGGTGCTACTGATGACTGAATCTGCAGTCCGTACTCGGGAAGGAGGCTGGACGCATTACAGCAGAGTCAAGAAAGCACCGGAACCTGAGAAACCTTGGAAGGCAATCCCAGTAGACGGTCAGCCACTAAAGGTAACTTTGAAGAAATAGCCAGCATAAACCATCATGGAGATGTCGGTTGAACTCTGGAGAGGACTATTTGTTGCAACTATATTTACATTAATACATCAAAGAAGTTCACAATATGTTGGACCTGCAGGTGACTTGGGAACAGACTTGTGGGATGACAATGTGTTCATAAAGGATCTCAAGAAGGTCTCACATTCCTTGAACATCACCAATTGCTGGTTATGCATGCACATGTCAGGAAAAACAGGTGAACTGGAGTGGCACATGTACAATCGGGTATGTGATATAAACTTGATGGCCTTCCCCAAGGCCGGATACGTAATAAAAAAGACTCAGAATCTGGCCTTACCCGGAGACTCTGGACCCAAATCTCCCGTGGTATAATAACACCATTGGGAGTAGCCATGAACTACCGAGATATACATATTCTAAATAACTTCACGGTAACAATGTTCAATGATACAATAAAGAATATTAAAATGATTTACACCAAGCTTTCTGAAGAAAGACAGGTTGCTCTACAAAATAGGTATGCTTTAGACATTGTATTAGCTACAAAAGGGTGTGTGTGTGCTCTGATTCATTCACATTGCTGTGTATACATCCATGATTTCCAACCCAATATTACAAAGACAGTAAAAGTAATGGAATAACGTATTCGCTCTAATCCATTATCACAAAGAGGTGACTCCTCATTGCCAGACCTGTGGGGAGCACTATGGTCTTGGCTACTCAGTTCCACTTGGTTTAGATCTACCATAATGGGAATTATATTGATTATTATATGCTGTGTATTGTTGTGTTGTTGTGTTCAGTGTCTCCCTGGTGCAATAACAACGTGTGGGAAGATAGGGAAATCCTTTGGTTCAAGATTTGAGAAGAAGCAGGAAGCAGAACTTCTAATGATGTATCAGAGAGAAATCACTCTGAAAGAAGCAGAGGATCTGCTATTTGAGTTTGAGACAAGAGTGGAAAAAGAAAAAGGAGGGATTGTGAGCAGAACTGAAGTCATGTTGGATGACCCATTGAATTAAATAAGGAAGTGTGTCTCAAACTCAGTAGCTCTGCTAAATAAGAAAGTGTTCCAGTTTGTGCACAAGAGAAAAAACAAGATAAGGCTAGAACAATGGGGAATTGTAATAAAGTGCTGTGATGTCAGAAACCGTGTAACTGCTTTTGCTACATAGGGAGCTACTATGAACCTTCGAAATATATGTGTCAATTTGAAAACAGAAAGAATGTGAGCCAAGCCCTCGTATGAGGGGGCGGACAGTTAGGGTATAAAAATGCTGCCTGAATTTTGCTCTGTGTTCCTTCAATGCCTGAGGGAACCCGTCTCTGCAGACACGTGAATAAAACCTTCTTTTTCCTTGGATCAATGAATCTTTTGGTGGTTTTTTATCTGCTTCCACCTCACAGGTTGGAATTGAAAGAAAGTACCACCACCAATATGCCTTTCTAGGGCATAGGTTTTGCCTTTTTTGCAAACTGACAATTTCCCTGAAGTGCAAAGCAGAAAGTTTACCTCTTGTACCCTGTTTGATTGCAGTAGTAGTATGATGACATATAAATGTCTTGCTGAGCTTATGACCCTATGAATTCTGTTGTCTATCTTCGTTTTTTGAGCAATACATTTCCTGTCCGCACTGGTAAAGATAAAAGCACATGTAAAATATCTCATTCGTGTTGTTGAAACTAAAATCTAAGTTTACTTATAGCAAATCAATTTCCCTATGCATAGATACATGAAACTGTACAGAGTATGAAAGAAATATCTTAATGAGTGACTGGGGGGGGGGGGGGAAGAATTGAGTCAGCAATGTCAAGCATGCATGCAATGTTGCGCATGCATGATAAGGATTGATGTGGGCAGGCAGAGAGGGGCAGGGCCAGCCAGGGACATGATTTACCAGTTCTCTGAACTGCACAGAATCATAACAACTGGTTCTATAGAACCAGTCCGATCTGGTAGAATCCCATCCCTGTTTGGAATACTGTTATCATGTTATGCCTAGTCCTTCTTTTCTTTAAACTAGACTTATTCAATTCCAGCAACCATTCTTGATATGTTTTAGCCTCTAGTCCCCTAATGTTGCTGCTGTCTGCACTTTTTCTAAGGCTTCAACATCATTTTTACATTGTGGTGACCAAAACTGGATGCAGTATTCCAAGTGTGGCCTTACCAAGGCATTATAAAATGTATTACTACTTCACATGATTTTGATTCTAGCCCTCTGTTAATACAGCCTAGAACTTTGTTGGTTGTTTTGGTAGCTGTAGCACACTGCTGGCTTATATTTAAGTGATTGTCCATTAGGACTCCAAGATCTCTGTCACATCTACTACATCTCTCAAGATCTCTCAGGATATGTGGTTTCTACTGATACTTTAAATAAGCCTCTCTGTTGATTTCTTTTCATACCTGATATCTTAGCCTAGGGGTGTCAGACTTGCGGCCCACAGAGTAGATGTATCACATGCTGGGCACACCCACCCTTGGTTAGACCAAGAGATCCTTAAAAGGAGAAAAATAAAAACACAGTATAGTTTTATACTATTATTGTCTTCTAAACTTGAAGGAGACGCTGGCAGAATTGTTGGTTGCCAGAATTTCACCTACTCAGAGAAAAGTGCATAACTTTCACATCTACTAATGAAGGTATAGAAGGAAGGAACAGAAGGAGGGAGGGAGGAATTTATTTTACCATACTTTCGGCTATAATGGGAAACTGAAGGACTTCTAGTCATTTTTCCAGTTAAAAGAAAAAAAATGTCCATCCTTTTGGTTCTACAAGTGACCTTTTTTTTTTTTTTTTTAAAGATGTCTAATTTTTCAGCAATCCCATGGTGAATGTTCCAGGATTTTATTGGTTCAGCAGCCTGGGGATATTCCCATTATTGTGCAAAATGGCAAATTGAAGGGCTAAAGGAAATGGAATGAAAATGAAGAAGAAACTTTATTGTACTGAATGAGCCAGCAGCAGTCATAAAAACAACATTCGAAACTTAGCAGGAAAAGGTAGGCTTCCTTATGAGCTTGAAATTAATAGAGAGTGATGTTATACATTGCTCCCCCTGAGAAACAGTTAATAGTCATATTTGCAATGCAGCAGACTGATTCTGTGAATCAGCCCAGAGATTTAACCATAAAAATCACAATGGTCTAAAATTCCTGAGTCCAAATTCTCAGAGATTGTTCAGTTTTGGGGTTAAGATTCTAAGCATTGGAATTCTTGAATCCTAACTTTTCTTTAATTGGCCTGCAGATAAACAAGCAGAATGCTAATTTGTTTATTGCTTTATGCAGATTTTTTATGCTGAAAAAATGTGGCCATGACATGATTAGTACCAAATGTTCTATGCAGGGCTACCTTTGAAGACTACGCAGAAATAACAGCCAGTGCAAAATATAGCTATTATAGGTAATGCTCGTCTTATGACTACAATTGAGCCTGGAATTTCCATTACTAAGCAAGACAGCTGTAAAGTGAATTTACCCCACTTTTTGACCTTTCTTGCCACAGTTGCTAAGTGAATCACACCAGTTGTTACCAACATGGTTGTTAAGTGAATCTGATTTCCCCATTGACTTTGCTAGTCAGAAAATTACAAAAGGTGATCACATGATCCAGGACACTGCAACTAGCATAAATACATGCTAGTTGCCAAATATCTGAATGTTGATCACATGACCAACATGGGGTTGCTACAACAATTGTAAATGTGACAAACAATCATAAGTCACTGTTTTCAGAGCCATTACAACTTTGAACAGTCACTAAAAAATAGCTACAAGCAGAGAATCACCTATAGTTTAATAATTAGCTGAAGTAATAAGCATCATATATTGCCTGTATTTAAAGAACTGCAATGTTAGCTTGTTTTCAGGTTCAATTTTGAATGGTTATTTTAATATTTAAAGCTCTGGATAGATTGGGATTGAAATATATTAGATCGAGGGGCAGTTTTCAAGGCATTTCTTAAGATACACTGGGAGCATACCTCTGAAAATTAGGCTTTTTAATTGAATTGAATATTTTGAATCCCAGTTTCCAATCTAAACATGGATTCTCAGAGCAACTCAGAGAAAATTATCCCTCAAAATAAAACACTTCCCCATACACATACATACTTACTTATTTTCTTGAAGTAACTATCTACAATTGTTGGACATAAGATTAAATAGGCTTGAAATACTTGTGTGGGAAAATGTATAATTCTTTTAAGGCCCTGTCACACTGCCCAATGGATGCAAAACATTAACAACGGACGAGAAAAATGTTCCATCCGTTGTTATCCGCTCCCAGAAGGGGCAAAAATTTGCATAACCCGAGAGGATAACACGGAAAGGAACAGATGTGGGGAGGACGCAGGGCGGATGGAAAGCGGATGCGGAACGGAAGCCCAGCAGATGGAAGCGGATGAGAGCGGATGGCGCATCCGCTAGGCTTCCGGGGGACCTCAGCAAAGTGGACATGGAACGGATACAGCGGATGCAGAACGGACGCTGAACGGATGAAGCAGATGCACAGCGGAAGCCTAGCGGATGCCGAGCATTAATTGCACATGCGGGGAGGATGCATTGCGTCAGCCCCACGGATATAACGGAAGCAGCTCAGAAGCAGGTCGCCATTCAGAGGAAAGACCTGCTGCTGGACGGATTGACTGCCTTGCCTGCCCTGCCTGCATGTCTGCCTGCAAGCCTTGCTGCCAGCCTCCCTGCCAGCCTTGCTGTCTGCCTGCCTGCCAGGCTTGCTGCCAGCCAGTCTGCCTGCCAGCCTTGGTGCCTGCATGCCTGCCAGCCTTGGTTCATGCCTGCCTGCCAGCCTTGGTGCATGCCTGCCTGCCAGCCTTCCTGCCAGCCTTGGTGCCTGCCTCCTTGCCAGCCTTCCTGCCAGCCTTCCTGCCAGCCTTGGTGCCTGCCTGCCAGCCTGCCTGCCAGCCTTCCTGCCAGCCTTGGTGCCTGCCTGCCTACCAGCCTTGGTGCCTGCCTCCCTGCCAGCCTTCTTGCCAGCCTTGGTTCCTGCCTGCCTCCCTGCCAGCCAGCAACCCCACAACCATGTGGAAGCACAGCAAGCCTCAGCTATCTGCTGCCAGTCCTTGAAAGAGGGACAGGGCTACCATCCTGCCCCCTGGCCCTCACTCTGTTTCTGCTGGGGCTTCTGCAGCACGGGCTCGCTCTTCTGGGGCTGGGGCTTCTGCCGCTTCTGCTTCTGGAGGAGCTGATGACAAGCACTCCAGCACCAGCCACCTCCACAGCACCTGCACCCTTCACCCCTAAGACTGAGCGACCAAGTGGAGTGCCAGAGACTCATTTTTGTTTTGTAGCTTCTTGTAAATAAAGTCTATTTTTGATTCATACACTTGCTTCATTTCTTTTTTTTTAATAAAGTCTTGGTGTAAACTTTTAGAAATGGTTTAAGCCTTTGCATGCTTGTGGGATGGGTGAAGATAGCAGTGGGATGGGCAGGGATACCTTTGGGATGGGTAATAGCTGTGGGATAGATAAACCTCCAGTGCAAGCATAGTGGGACTGTATGGTCCACCCTCCCAGGTGCCACACCTTTGGCCCTTTATTATCAATAACAATTTATTCATTGATCCACACATTTGAACATAAACACAACTCTTTATTAAATGCCCTGTTCATTGTAGGCCCTCCCAACATACATGGCCCAATCTCATCAGTGTGATGAGACAGGCTGAAGGAAGCATCCATTAAGCATCTATCATCCTGTCTTGCCACTCCACTTCTCCATCTGGGGAGTTGCACCAGTGTTTCAAGAGGTTGGCTGCTCCTTCCCTTCATGTGAGGCTCTGTTGGGGCCTTGCACATCCTCAGTGTCGATCAGGTTTCGCCCTTGCCTCCATTCCCCAGGCTCCATGTCCCCATTGCCTTGCTGGAAGTCCACGAGCCTGTTCTGCAAGACTGGGTAGCGGGTGCGCATGAGATTGTGCAGGATGCAGCAAGCTTCCATGATCCTCCTCACGGTCTCTGGGCAATGCCGCATGGCTGTTGGCCAGGATGCCAAAGGCGTTCTCCACCACCCGCCTTGCCTTGGACAGCCTGTAGTTGAAGATCCTCTCTTCACGGGTGAGGTATTTGGAGGTGTAGGGCTTCATGAGGTAGGTTGTGAGGGAGAAGGCGTCATCCCCCACGATGAAGTAGGGCACATCTTGTGTGTCCTTGGGCAGGGGTTCTGGATCTGGGAAGCCCACGATGAGGTTGCGTTCCAGACTACCCTTGAGGTCACTTGCGTTGTGTTCCTGGGCATCTGAAGATGAGCCATTGCCTGAAGCATCGATGTACATGAACTTGTAGTCAGCATTGACCATGGCGAAGAGGATGATGCTGAAGAAGCCCTTGTAGTTGTGATAAGAGGACCCTGAGTTGGCTGGCGCTTTGCAGGCCATGTGCTTGCCATCAATGGCTCCAACGGTGTGTGGGAAGTTCCACCTCTGATACCACTGCTCTGCAACTTTCTTCCATCTTTCTTCAGTGGAGGGGCACTGGAGGAGCTCCTCCTTGTATTCTTCGATGATGGCCTGCACCACTTCTCTGACCACAATGCTGATGGTGTTGTGTGGCACCCTCCAGCCGTACTGCATGCTCCTGTTGGTGGTCCCTGAGGCCAGGTGGCACAGAGTGAGTGCCACCTTGAGCCCAGGTTCCAGGCTGGGCCGGAAGTTGGTGTTTGCCTTGGTCAACCTGGGTGTCAGCCACTGCACAACTTTGTCAAACATGGCTGGAGGCATCCTCATGAAGTTCTGGAATGCACGAGTGTCTTCGCTCCTGAGCTCCACCATCAGCTTGTTGTACAGTCCATACTCTGCTCTTCTGGCCAACCATCTTCGGACCCAGACGCTTCTTGGCCGCCTCTTTTTCTTCCCGTAGTAGAGTTCACAGAGCCTGTAGATGGCTTTGCACTGTTGCAGAAGGATAGTGGCTGCCAAAAGGACTTTGTTACGATCCATGGTGGACCTGACTGGATGCTGTGGAAGAGCAAGAGTCAGATGAAGGCTGCAGAGGTCTGCACCGCAGGGCTGCTGTTCTGAAAGTGAGATCCAGATTAATTGCTCCCCCTTTTTATAGGCAGTATAGGTGTGCCTTTGCATCCTCTAGTCATCCTCTAGACATCCTCTAGACATCCTTAATATCCGAGATAGGTCCCCTCTGTGAATGTTTTTTTCGTTTTACATGCTTTGTTTCCGTGCTGCATCCGCTAGGCATCCGTTCTGCATCCGTTCTGCATCTGTTCCGCTTCCTCCCTGCGTCCGAGCAGATGCGAGTTGCGCGGATGCGGAATGGATGCCTAGCGGATATAGCGGATGCGTAACGGATGCAGAACGGGTGCCTTGCGGATGCATAGCGGATGCAGAACGGACAAATTAGATACATTTTCTGTGCAAAAGTTTTGAGCAGCTCAAAACTTTCTGAGCGGATGAAACGTCCATAAACGGATGCTGGACGGATAGAGAGGAAGCAAAACGGAGGCAGTGAGTACAGAACGGATACATCGCGTTAACCAACGGATGGCAAGCTTTTTTGTCCGTTTTACATCCTCTTTGCATCTGTTGGTGCAGTGTGACATGGGCTTTACTTGGTGTGACCATTTTAGGAAAAATGATCTGATTCTACTCCAAAACTGTTGCTTGCCCCCAGGTGAACAAATTCTAATGCTTTGTTTTCTACATAGTTCTTGGACCTTCTGATGCTTATATTTAGTTTTATTTCACAGCTTGGATGCCTGAAAACTGAGATGCTTGCTTATCACATAAGAGCAGTGTGATTAGCTTTCAGGTGAAGAAGAAAAATTGCAGCAGAGATAGTGCTCTTTTCTTTCTGGAGTTTAGACAAATTGATATTTTCTCATAGAAGTAAAATGCAGCATTGCTTCCCACAACTACCCCTTTCCCATTCCATTAATGAAAGTGTAAAGCCATTTTGTTTTCTTTAGGACTATCTCCAAAGAAATTATTTGCCAACTGTTCATACAGTAAAACTGCAGGAAAGGAAGCAAAAAAGCCCCACCACATTTTAAAGTGATAAGCATTACTCTGTTAGCTGGAATTAATCTGAGCATGTTCCCTCCAAAGCTTATTTTCATTGTTGCATTCACCATTTAGACAGCTTGATTTGATTTGGTCTGAAGATATGATGGGATGAATGTAACAGTAGAAAATAAAAGCCTGGAATATTTAGTTGCTTTTAAAGTTTAAAATCTGCTAGCTATAAAAGTGTAAAACCTTTACAAGTAAAAAGATAGGTTATGAAATATATGATTTTTATTCAAGATTTGAATTAAGAAAATAATACATGATATGTTTATGTTTTTTATTATGTTTTGCCTACCTCCAATTATTGAGTTGGCTTAAAGGCCTGGATCTGCCATTTGGCCTGGGGCTCCAAAGGAAGGAGGGGTTTCACATTGCAGATGATTAGTAGATTAACAGCAGATGCCACCACTTCCCATCATACTCTTTAGCCAGGCTAATTTTTTAAATAGTATTTATTTATATTGTTACATTTTTTATGCAATTTTATTTTTTTAACATTGTAAGCTGTCCAGAGTTACTGTGGGATAACATGGGTGGCTAATAAATTTTACAAATTAAAAAAAAATCATGTGGCATTCCACTTTAACCTTTAACCCAGGAATCAATCCTGCTAATACATATGAGTAACACTGATAGTAAAAACTCCTTAGCAGAAATAAATATAACTGTGCTATCCTTTATAACCTTGAGAGTTCCTTATATCATGAAAAGATTGATCACAGTTCAAGGAATCATTTAAAAAATGTCCTGTGTAAGTGACGTATCCATTTCTTTGACAGCAAAACAGTTTTTAAAAAGGAATGGCATTGTAGCACTCATTAATTTTGCTTCTGCCACTTCAAAAAATCTGGGAACATTTTACATTTGGTCATTTTCACAGTACATCTTTGAACTGTAGGGAATCATGCTGTGATCTGATTCATGCATAACAGTAATCAAAAATTTATTTAGTTGAATTGTTTGTTATTTGACCTCTGGAACCAACACCAGGCAATGAACCTTGATTTATATTTTGTGGTGAATCCTAGTTAGAAGTCACAGTTTAAAGTTGATTTAAATATATTAACTTTTTTAAAACCTGTAACCAGGTCGTCTTTATTTGAACCTGGAATTCATGTTTATATCTAATTTATTTGTGTGTTTCATTCAAGTCTTTCACCAGTCAGAGGAAAGAAAGCAAATTATAAAAGGAAGATGCTATAAAAGGAAAATGTTCATGTTCATGTATTAAATTCTCTTGCTTTTATCTCCAGCCTCTTAATCTCTCCTTGTTTTTCTTGGCTATTGTTTTTTTCCCCTCTGTACAAAGGGAGAAATGGGAATTTGATCTTCAAACACCAAACTGGTCCATGAAAAGCAAATGATACACATACCACACGAAATATAATCCCAATATAAATAGACATAAGAAACCAACCCAATACAAATAGACATAAGAAACCAATTATAATCACAAATGCAAAGAAAAACATGTATAACTCACCATAATATTACATAGATTTCTTTTAAAAAATTACCATGAAATGTAAGCTCATTGAAAAGTTAATCAGTGAATAAAACATACAATATCTTTTTTAAAATAATTCAGAAATACTCCACTTTTTTTTCTTCCATTTATTTATGTCTGGTTCTAGGATTAAACCTGATTAACTTCCTGCAGTTTTCTTGGCAAGGTTTTCCAGAATTGGTTTGCCATTGTCTCCTTCCTAGGGCTGAGAGAAAGTGAGTTGCCTAAAGTCACCTAACTGATTTTGTGCCTAACATGGAACTAGAATTCATGGCCTCCCAGTTTCTAGCCTGCTGCCTTAATCACTATATCATGCTAGCTTTCACTTATCTACCACCAAAACCATGACAAATAAAAAGCCCATAGTTTTCCTCACAAGTATCAGTCACATGGGCAAATCTGACTTTGTGGATGTGAAATAGCTGTTTTTAGATTGCAGATATATCATTACTAAGTAATATCAATAAAGGAGATTTGGAGAAATAGGGTTGTTCGGTTGGGCAGGATTATATATACTTATTTCTTGCTTACTTTGCATGTGCTTGCTTTGGAATGGTCCTGTAATTTAGATATAATTTTGAAAATTATTGCTCAAGTTTTTTGTAAACAATTTATTTAATATGCCCAAAATCAAATTAGAATCTGTAATCATCTGTAATCTGCAATGTGTCAACTCTAAACTATACAGTACATGTGTACTACGACTACACATCAGTCAGTTACTGTTGCTAGCACACTGGACACCATTAAAATACTAGCATAAAAAAGGGAGAAAAAATACAATCAGAACTGATATTAATTTGTTCAATAAATCTTAAAAATCTGTGCAGTTGGACTATGTGTAAATACATTTCAAATGAACTTGAACAACAACTTTTCAGAACTAATATGGCTCAAGGTTGACTGGGCCTTCCATCCTTCCGAGGCTGGTAAAATGAGGACCCAGATCGTTGGGGGCAGCATGGTGACTCTTTAAACTGCTTAGACAGGGCTGAAAAGCACTGTAAAGTGGTATATAAATTTAAGTGCAATTGCTTTTGCTAAGCTATTGCTATCAAATAAGAGGGATTTACATTTTTATTTTGTGTTGCAATTTAAACTTGCTTTCATGTGTCTTATTCATCTCAGATTTAAAACTATTTTGGAACAATTTATCTTCTTGAAGTAAATCTCCCCTTTGCAAAAAGCTTTCTAGACAATATGGTATTCCAGAATGAACCATTCAGAAAAGATATGCTTTATATTTAAAAGAGAGCCCGTAAGATACAGCATTTCTTGGGAGCTTGCAAATAAATAATACTCACACTACTAAGTGTGATTTTTATTTAATACATCCAAAATATCTCAAAGCAGTGTATATATTCTTTTAAAAGAATTATTAAATAAAGCATATATTTTCAAAATTTAAACACTAAGATATAATATTCATGATTTTTAAATGTGAACTGAAAATATATTGTGAAAATAGCATACCACAGGCTACCAAAATGCAGAGCAAAGATCATTCCAGATAATGAACATGCTTCAAATATCTCCAAAGGACACAAACAATACATTTTAGAGGAAAAATGGAGAGCCCACACAACCTAGACCTTTTATTGCTCTTGTTATTTTCAATACATACATAGATAAACTCTATGCATATTGCTGCTCCCTACATAATTTACATTCATGTTTGTATTATTTACACTCATCTATTCACATTTAGCATTGGTATGACTTTCTTAGTGGTACTATTTTCAAGTCAGTTTTACTTCGGTTGACTGCACAATTTTTTCCAATTTTCATGGCAAAAGTTTTGTATGTGGTTTGCCATTGTCTCCTTCCTTGTCTTGAGAGAAGATGACTGACTCATAATCACCCAGATAGCTATGTATCTAAGACAGCACCAGAACTTACAGTCTCCCACTGTTTAAACTTGTGCCTTTAACAGCTACACCAGATTAACTTTCTGATATAATAATACTGTATTATATGACTTAATAGAGAGCCATTAACACCCCAGTCTACATCTAAAAAGCTACATACAACAGCCACCATATAACAGTAGAGAAAACAGAGAAGTTCCCTGAGGATGGGCTCCAGCATGAGTCCAAAAGGTTGATAAAAGATAAAACTTCTGGTCCTGGTAACCAATTCAAATTGGATCCTGCAACTTTACCCTGGGATATATACATTTGCCTTCATTCATGAAAAAATGGTCTGCACTCTGTTGGTTCAAGCCTGGCTCCCTCAGATGGATTGAGCTCCTGTTGCCCATTCTTGGCTGTTGCCCACTCAGGAGTTCAAAACCATATTACAAGTAGATAAATGGGTACCACTTCAGTGTAAAAAATCTAACTGTTTTTATGTGTGCAAGAAAGCAGAGGCTGAACCTGGATCTGGCCAGATGCAAGGTAACTGACTTGAGATGAGGCAAGGTGAGGCTGGCAGAAGAGCTGGAAGAGCCAGCAATCAGAGAGTAGCTAGTTAGCTGATGTAAAGATGCACCAAGGCATGCAAGCGCTGAACAGCAATTTAGGCTGTCAGGACTGCATTGTGTCTAGCATTTGTAGATTTCCATTGTATGCCATACACTAAATAAATAATAATTGATTTCAGTGGGACTATAGTATGAGTAATAGCCGAGAGCAGAACTGCTAGCTCTTACCTATATTTTCTACCAGGAAGATCTGTATACCTTGTATCAGTGGTGGGATTCAAATAATTTAACAACCAGTTCTCTGCTCTAATGATTTCTTCCAACAACCAGTTTACCAAACTGCTCAGAAAGTTAACAACCAGTTATCCCGAAGAGGTATGAACTGGATGAATCCAACTGTTGCCTTGTATGTATAGGAATATAACATGAATCAATTCAGTTGTTATGTATCACTTTAGTTTTGGAATTCAACATTATAGTTTAATTCGCCCACCTATTTCATATATTATTTTACCTATACATTCTGAACTTCAGAATTGCCACATAATGTTCTACCATTAACTTCCACATCTATCAGACATTGATTGAGGAGAATCCAGAGAATTGCAAAAATATTTGCAAGCAGCTAAAGTTATATGGTAAATTATCTGAGAATAAAAGAAATATCTCACAATTAAGATATTAAAAACACACCTGAAAATAAGTTTTAAGACCTCAGCTTTAAGACTTCAGCATGAATTGGTCATTTCTGACGAATAAATGCATTTGCAAAGATCACCTTTTCCAAACTTACTTATTTTATTTATTTATTTTATTTGTTAAGGTCTCCCAATTCCAAAAAGATTCTGGACAGCTTACAAAATGTCATATTTTGAATCTGTGGGCGTGGGTATGCATGCATTTGCTTGCCTTTTATTCAAAGCCTTCAATTACATTTTTCATATTTGGGAATAAAATATAATCTATCCACATTGTATAAAAGTCCATGGAGTTAATACAATATTGAAACCTAAAGCTACCAAGACTCAAAAGAGAGAAAAAGAAAATATATTGAATCTGATATTATATTTATGTTATTTTTCTTATCCAAAGTGACTTATTGTTTTAAAAAGAAATAATCTACTTTTCATATCTGAATTTAAATATAACTGGTACAAGCATTTCAAAATAGTAACTACTCTGTCTTTAACAATAAGCCAAATGTCATTCCCTGCTTTAATATATGCTGCTTAAGTTCTTATTATATGCTAACCTAGTTGGCTACTAATCCAGTGATAATTCTGTTAGCACACAATCTTATTAACCCGGTCAAGAACTATCATTTTGGAAAATATAAGCAGTGTGCATCTTATGTTTTCCACTTCTCTACAATTCTGCCTGCCTAATTTTAACAGAAGACTGGGTTTTGGGATGCTTACAACATGAAGTTACTTAGACTGAACATTGCTGTAGTACATTTTGGGATTAAAAGTGATCTCTCATATTCCAGTACTGACTAGACTAGAAGAATGCATACTGATATTTTAGATAAATGACCTAGTTACATGTTATATGAATATATCTGCTGGTTATTTTTCTAACTGCAGTTATTGAATTTTATAATCCAGTATACTATTGCCAATGTTATAATGCTGTAACTGTTTTGTTATGATCATTCCCATTGGGAATAATCATCATTAATAGCTATGAAAGAAGTGAACTGGCAAAAAGAAATTGCAATTCCAGCAGCATAATTTTTTTTAAGTGTGCCATTTGAAGCTTTCTGTTGTGGGGCTTTGTATGAGAAAAATAAAAGTCATCTCTAAGCATTGTCTTCTTCGGGAGAAAAATGATTTTTCAGAGTCAGCCAACCTTGTTTGTGCTCAGGAAAGTTGCCATATCAAAGAAATGGACCTAGCGCTATGCATTCATCCAGCAAATGTGATTTGAATTTAGCAGGAGCTAATGTTAGAGGAAGTGCTCTAAAAATAAGCATAAACATAAACCAAGTGCTTGAAAGAATATTAAGTAATACAGTCGCATATTATCTCATTTAAAAGTAAATGCCTCATAGTATAGTTATCTTAGCTGTAGAATATTAACTAAACTAGCTGTCAATGAATGTTAACAGACATTCATTTTATCTGAAGAAAAAAAAGATATATTGAAAAATATTAAAGACAGAAAAAGTTTACTTTTACCAAAACTATTTCTGAAGGACAGAGAAACAAGAAAGGGAGGGAGGTGGAAATTCCTTTTTTTGTCTCAAACATAGTAAACTCATGTAACTAATAATAGGACAGTGAGAAACAGACACAGAAGCAGCATATTGGTAATAGAGAGATGGCATATAAATTTAATAAATACAATATAAATACCGTGTTTCTCATATAATAAGGCCGGGTCTTATTTTTTTTTGAGCCCCGAAAAAATGGCTAGGCTGTCTTTTCAGGGGTGACTTAATTCCCACCCCTTGCATCTTCGGGTGGGCGGATGGTGATGGCTTGGATGTTGACCTTGGCGTTGGTGGGGTACTTCGTATCTGGATCAATGCAGGCAGCACCATATCCGGGTGTGCAACAAAAGTACTTCCTAACAGCAAGCCCTCCCACTATTCCCCCCCATTTCGCTTGTTTTAATATAGGCTTTAATTTGGGGGGAGGGGCTTAATTTCATTTCATGTCTATAAAATATGCTGGGACTTCCTATTGGGGGAGGCCGTGTTGTTGGAGAAACAAGGTAGGTTTTGCCATTTACTCTAATGGTCAAAACAGGTACAAAAAGAGGATGCAATTGCCGACATTCAGATTCTTCAAACATTGTAAACGAATATATGAAAAGGGCTTGTGGGTTTGGGGGTGGGAGCTGGCAGTAGGGTATAACAGTAAAGTCTGTGGTTCTAATTTTTTTTAAAGTCAGCTTTGACAGCTATCTAAAAGTTGCATGCTATAAAGGCTAACCATGTGTAAATGCCAATGTACAATTTCCACAATCATAAAATTGCAGGGCTGGAAGGACCTTGGACTTTCACACTCCAAAACTTGCTGGAATGTATTTCTACTCTATGCAGATGATACAGCAATATTTTCAAGAATGCCAACAGCTGGCCTTAAAAGAGCCATTACCATAGCACTGGGAGGAAGATGACATAGAACTCAAATATCAGGCAAATAAATTCACAGCATTTCCAAAAGGCCCAAAAGTCATTCTTGGAGGAGAGATGGACACAAAATGTATTTGTTCTCCTGTTCCAAATACCTGGGGATAATCCCTTATTCTGCTGAAGTAGGAAAGGCTATGGGACTATGTTGATGAAAACCCATAGAGGAGTTTATCTGTTACTTTGTGAAATACTTAGGATAAGAGGTGTGAACCACATACCTGCAACTCTCAAACTCTCTAAAGCCAATTCATTAACACAAATTGGACCCCTTCTCCAATTTGTACCACAATTTATACCCTCCAAATTGTTAAGCAAACTATTCAAGTCTCTAATTCTATTTTTAATGGCATCCTGCAACTTTATGAAAGTGGAAACTGGAGTATATACATACCTTACTTTGAGAAATAATGCCCCCATGACTAGAAACACAAAAACAACATGTACATATGTTTCTTCAGGGCCTGTAATTTAGACATTTTCAAACTTGTCTCATCTTAGCATTACTACATAAAACCTAAGATTCAAACGACAATTTTACAAAACTCTGTTGATTTCAGATATCATCCTGCTACAATATGTAATGTAACTACCGTGTTTCTCCAACAATACACCCCCCCAATAGGAAGACCCAGCATGTTTTCTAGGCATAAAATGAAATTAAGCCCCTCCCCCTAAATTTAGGCCTATTTTAAAACATGCAAAATTGGGGGAGGGGGGAACGTGCCATTAGGAGCTCCCCGTGGGCAGCTACACCTCACCATCAGCTGCTCCTAACAGCCAATCATGGCAGAGCATGGAGGGCTCCCTACTTCCACCAAGCGGCAGCAGCGGCAGGAACCATGGAAGTTACGGAGGTGGCTCCCCCACCCGAGAAGCAGCTGAAACGCTTCCACAGTTCCCGCCACTTGTTGGACATGGTGCTGGCGAGAGAGGGACAGCTGCAACTTGGCCTGGGCGCACTTGGAATGCAGGAATGGGCTGTGCACTGGGACTTTTGGAAAGTTGCAGAGTCCAAGGCTAGAGCACCAAGGGTAGCAGCAGCAGAGATGGTCACTCGGCTCTTCTCATGCCCACCCAGCCACTCGGGATTAAACCAAAATGTAGCGTGCAGTGGTCCCAGGTACCTCAAAATGTTTTTTTTTCCTATTGTTACAGGGATAGGGGAAAAGTGGGAGTGACTCAGATGCTGTTGTTGGAGAGGGTGCTGACGAGAGAGGCGCCAGCACCAGTGGGAACTGTGGAAGCTACGGAGACCTGAGAAGCGGCTGAAATGCTGTCAGCGGATATCACCGCTGCCCGCCCGCTGATCTGGGTCTGCAGCAAAGGTGCTTGGTGGGGTAGGGAGCCCTCCATGCTCCACCATGAGTGGCCATTAGGAGTGGCTGGTGGTGAGGAGTAGCTGCCCATGGGGCACCCTAGGCAAGGGTGTGCAGGGAGAAGAAATTAATTCACTGCCGAAAAGACATCCTAGCCATTTTTTCGGGGCTCAAAAAAATAAATAAGACCCGACCTTATTATATGAGAAACATGGTAGGTTATAGCAGCATTCAAAATCAGTTAGGTGATGACTTTTATAAAGTTTTATAAAAAACTTTTATGAGTTTTTTAAACTAGATCTAATCAGATCCTAATCTGCCATTTTACAGTTTTTGTAATTTGATTAAATCTTACATATGCTAACTTTTTTTTGTTCCCCTATACCAATTTATTTTATTATATTTATTAATTGTGAAATTTATTGTCACTCATTCTGTATCCAATGACTCTGGACATCTAGCATATTTATATATATTTAATTTGCCTACTGTTTCTTTTAGATTTTTGCTTTTGATATATAATTTTAGTTTTTATATTTTTATAACTTTTATCATTTTTAGATTTTCATTTTCACTCTTGATTTTTATGCTTTTTAAAATGACTATACGCCATCTTGTTATGCTGGACAATAACCATAATAAATATTTGGTTTGATTTAACAACATACATTTATGTCTTAAATTCTGAATCTTCATAAACTTAATCTAAGATTGCCAAATATCACCAGCATTTATAACACAGTCCTACACTGAAGACATATCAGTTGAGAAATTATAGAGTGGAAGTCACACAAGCTCCTGACATACACACATAAAATAATGCAATATTGGTATTTCTCTGCACTGAAAACATAAGAAAGATGGGCTGTATACACCATTCTGAGAGCTTCTAGATATCCTTTCTTGAGACTGTTAAGTTACAGGACCTTTGTGACTCCCAAAACTAATGCTTAACTTAAGGCCCTGTCACACTGCCCAACGGATGCAAAACGGACACAATGGATGAGCAAAATGTTCCCTCCGTTGTTATCCGCTCTCAAAAGGAGCAAAAATTTGCATAACCGGAGCAGATAACATGGACGGGGGGAGGACGCAGAGCGGATGGAAAGAGGATGTGGAACGGAAGCCCAGCGGATGGAAGCAGATGGGAGCGGATGGCACAATTGCTAGGCTTCCAGGGGACCTCAGCAAAGCGGACGCACAACGGATACAGCGGATGCACTGCGGATGCACAGCGGATGAAGCGGATGCACAGCAGAAGCCTAGCGGATGCACAGCGGAAGCCTAACGGAAGCCGAGCGTGAATTGCGCAAGCAGGGAGGATGCATTGCATAAGCCCCGCGGATATAAATGGAAGCAGCTCGGAAGCAGGTCACCATTCAGAGGAAAGACCTGCTGCTGGACGAATTGACAGCCTTCCCTGCCCTGCCTGCATGCCTGCCTGCAAGCCTTGGTGCCTGCCTCCCTGCAAGCCTTCCTGCCAGCCTTGGTGCCAGCCTCCCTGCCAGCCTTGCTTTCTGCCTGCCTGCCTGCCTGCCAGCCTGCCTGCCAGCCTTGGTGCCTGCCTCCCTGCCAGGCTTCCTGCCAGCCTTGGTACCTGCCTCCCTGCCAGCCTTGGTGCCTGCCTCCCTGCCAGCCTTGGTTCCTGCCAGCCTCCCTGCCAGCCAGCAACCCCACAACCATCCTGAAGCACAGCAAGCCTCAGCCATCTGCTGCCAGCCCTTGCAAGAAGGACAGGGCTACCATACCGCTCCCTGGCCCTCACTCTGGTTCTGCTGGGGCTTCTGCAGCACGGGCTCACTCTTCTGGGGCTGGGGCTTCTGCTGCTTCTGCTTCTGGAGGAGCTGATGACAAGCACTCCAGCACCAGCCACCTCCACAGCACCTGCACCCATCACCCCTGAGACTGAGCGACCAAGAGGAGTGCCAGAGACTCATTTTTGTCTTATAGTTTGTTGTTAATAAAGTCTATTTTTGATTCACACACTTGCTTCATTTCTTTTTTTTAATAAAGTCTTGCTGGAAACTTTTAGAAATGGATTAAGCCTTTGCATGCTTGTGGGATGGGTTAAGATAGCAGTGGGATGGGTTGAGATAGCTGTGCGATGGGCAGGGATACCTGTGGGATGGGCAGGTCTACCTTTGGGATGGATAATAGCTGTGGGATAGATAAACCTCCAGTGCAAGCATAGTGGGACTGTATGGTCCACCCTCCCAGGTGCCACACCTATGGCCCTTTATTATCAATAACTATATAATCAATCATCCACACATGCCAACATAAACACAACTCTTTATTAAATGCCCTGTTCATTGTAGGGCCACTCAACATACATGGCCCAATCTCATCAGTGTGATGAGACAGGCTGAAGGAAGCATCCATTAAGCATCTATCATCCTGTCTTGCCACTCCACTGCTCCAGCTGGGGAGTTGCACCAGTGTTTCAGGAGGTTGCGCTGCTTCTTCCCTTCACGTGAGGCTCTGTTGGGGCCTTGCACATCCAGAGTGTCTATCAGGTTTCACCCTTGCCTCCATTTCCCAGGCTCCATGTCCCCATTGCCTTGCTGGAGGTCCACGAGCCTGTTCTGCAAGACTGGGTAGCGGGTGCACATGAGATTGTGCAGGATGCAGCAAGCTTCCATGATCCTCCTCACGGTCTGTGGGTGATGCTGCATGGTGGTGAGAAGTACCTGGAACCTGTTGGCCAGGATGACAAAGGCGTTCTCCACCACCCGCCTTGCCCTGGACAGCCTGTAGTTGAAGATCTTCTCTTCACGGGTGTAGGTGTAGGGCTTCATGAGGTAGGTTGTGAGGGAGAGGGCATTATCCCCCACGATGAAGTAGGGCACATCTTGTGTGTCGTTGGGCAGGGGGTCTGGATCTGGGAAGCCCATGATGAGGTTGCGTTCCAGCTCCTCCTTGAGGTGACTAGCATTGTATACCTGGGCATCTGAAGATGAGCCGCTGCCTGAAGCATCAATGTACATGAACTTGTAGTCAGCATTGACCATGGCGAAGAGGATGATGCTGAAGAAGCCCTTGTAGTTGAAATAAGTGGACCCCGACTCGGCTGGTGCTTTGCAAGCCACGTGCTTGCCATTGATGGCTCCAACGGTGTGTGGAAAGTTCCACCTCTGATACCACTGCTATGCAACTTTCTTCCATCCTTCTTCAGTGGAGGGGCACTGGAGGAGCTCCTCCTTGTATTCTTCGATGGTGGCCTGCACCACTTCTCTGACCACAATGCTGATGGTGTTGGGTGGCACCCTCCAGCCGTGCTGCATGCTCCTGTAGGTGGTCCCGGAGGCCAGGTGGCGCAGAGTCAGTGCCACCTTGAGCCCAGGTTCCAGGCTGGGCCGGAAGTTGGTGTTTGTCTTGGTCAACCTGGATGTCAGCCGCTGCACAACTTCGTCAAACATGGCTGGAGGCATCCTCATGAAGTTCTGGAATGCCCGAGTGTCTTCGCTCCTGAGCTCCACCATCAGCTTGTTATACAGTCAGTCCTCTGCTCTTCTGGTGAGCCATCTTTGTACCCAGATGCTTCTTGGCCGCCCCTTTTTCTTCCCGTAGTAGAGTTCACAGAGCCTGTAGATGGCTTCGCACTGTTGCAGAAGGATGGTGGCTGCCAAAAGGACCGTGTTACAATCCACCTTGGACATGACTGGATGCTGTGGAAGAGCAAGAGGCAGATGAAGGCTGCAGAGGTCCACACCGCAGGGCTGCTGTTCTGAAAGTGAGATCCAGATGTGTTGCTCCCCCTTTTTATAGGCAGTATAGGTGTCCCTTTGCATCCTCTAGGCATCCTCTAGGCATCCTCTAGGCATCCTGTAGACATCCTTAAAATCCGAGATAGGTCCCCTCTGTGAACGTTTTTTCCGTTTTAAACGCTTTGTTTCCGTGCTGCATCTGTTCTGCATCCGTTCTGCGCCTGTTCTGCTTCCTCCCTGCGTCTGAGTGGATGCAAGTTGCGCGGATGCGCAGCGGATGCCTAGCGGATATAGCGGATGCGTAACGGATGCAGAACGGATGCGTAGTGGATGCGTAGTGGATGCAGAATGGACGAATTGGATACATTTTCCGCGCAAAAGTTTTGGGCAGCTCAAAACTTTCTGAGCGGATGAAACGTCAATAGACGGATGCTGGATGGATAGAGAGGAAGCAAAACAGAGGCAGTGAGTACATCGCGTTAACCAACGGATGGCAAGCTTTTTTGTCCGTTTTAAATCCTCTTTGCATCCGTTGGTGCAGTGTGACAGGGGCTTAAAGTTAAGTTAAGTCTCAGTTCACTTCCTGATTGAGTGCTTGAATCCTATAGAACTGCACCTGTTTATTCATACATGAAAAGTGCTATTAAAGGACAAAAACTGGCAAATTATTTTTCAAATATATATAGCTGCCCATCCCACCAAAAATTACTCTGACTACAACAATCAGATAAAACCACGATATTAAAATAAATCATCATTTAAAAATATAAACAATTATTAGTAATTAAAAAAAAATCATTAAAAATAGAGAATGCCAATCACAACAAAGGGAGAAGTCATGCAGTGCCTCCTGGTGGTTAATGTAGCTAGAACATTAGATATGCAATTGACATATCCATTATACAAGCTGAACATATACTCAAGCAATAATCAAGAAAATAAAGTATATTAAAGTGTATTATTATTAATAATAATAACAATAATGTAAATCACAACAAGAGTTAAATTCTGTCAGAGTTATGCACAAATAAGAGCAAGAGAAGACTACATATAGTATAAACTGTTATCTTCAATCCTCTGTGATGTCTTTGTGGATGAAGTTTGTTTATTTGTTTGTTTGTTTATTTATTTAATGCTGCGTATTTCTCTTTAAAGAGGTGACTCTTTATAATGTGTTCTGTATGATTTCACAACAATAGTCAATTCATACAGGAGACATTGGCACTCATACAAAAGGTCTCATGAAAATGAGTGAAGGAAAATTCATATCAGCTTTGGTCCAATATTATTGAATGAGAATTTGAATATGAATGCAGATAATCTTGTAAGGAGAATGTGGACGCCTGTATGTTCAAGATACACCAAGAGATAATGTTGAAAAAAAAAGCAAAAGGAGATTACATGTGAATAATATAGGAAAGAGAAATCATGAGGACATTTCTGGCTGAGAAGTAACTGCCTTGCCCCAAAATATCAGAATATAATTTTCAAAGCATTTTTATATATTTGTTGAGGAGAGTATGTCCCCTTTTGGAAGAAATGTCCATCTGAGTTCAGTTCCAAGTGGGGAGAAAGACACTAGAAACATGGAAACTGGTTGGAAGGATGGTTTTAATGGTGGATAGGACCACATTGAGGTCCTGGGCAAAAAAAGTGCACATGGGTGAGAGAGATTTATACCCACTGTTGGGCTTTGAACTTGCTTCCTGTTCCTGTGCCAAAAAATGTATCCAGATTAGTTGTCAGACTCCCATGGGACCATGCAGGGGTAACTTTGTAGGTTGTCTTGAGTCCAAAGCTTGGTTGAATCTTTCTGGGTGATGTAATCTTCCTAGGTACCATGTGGTGAGATGAGTAAAGGGCTAATCCTATCATGTCCTAAGGGCCATATCTTAATCCCATCATCCTTGACCTGAAGTGGGGGGGGGGGCAGGAAGCTGCAGGGAGCTGCTTATCTTTAAAACATGTTTCTCCTTTTCTCATCCAGGGAAATATAATATTCTGCCTTTTTAATATTTCCCAGAATATTTCATTCTTCTAGGAGAGGGGTGAGTGATAACTTTCTTCATCACCCACAAGTACCTGTCATTTTAAACAAGAAATGTGTTGTTTTTAAGGTCATTTTCAACTATCTGGGTAGTTTTATGTTACATGTATATATATATAT
>BLBF01000022.1:29580596-29590675 GCA_015471245.1 Laticauda colubrina | reverse complement strand
TTACATGTATATATATATATATATATATATATATATATATATATATATATATATATATATATATATATATATATATGTGCTGTTCAGCTTCCTTCGGGTATTATCCCACGTCATTGTAGTGCTTTCAAAGTTGTAGCAACGTTTCAGCAGAATCTCATCTGCCATCATCAGGCTTCTGTATGGATGCCTTTGGTTTCACAGCCTTTGGTTTCAAATTCGAGGCTAGCCTACTCTGATTGGCTGGGAGTTTTGGTCTGTGTTCACTGGACTTGGAGTTTGATTGATTGGTGTTTCTGGTTTCTTCTGTCTGTTTTGTGGCTTTGATTAGCTGGCAACACTCTGTTCCTGTGTTGGAGGCTTTCAGTGCAGCTTGGCTTCGTGTGAAAGGACGGCTGCTATCCATTATGAAGCCAGGTTTCACCTGGGTGCCTGGTGGGGGTGTGTTTTTTTTTGTAAGTGGTTTCAGTTTCAGCTCTCCAAGTGGTAAGTTGTTTTATCTTATCCCAAAGTAGAGGGTGGATTTTGTTGCTCAAGACATAACAGAGACCTAGAAGATCAAAAGACCTATGGAAAAGCTGTCTTGCCCTACATAAGAGGTAATACAGATAAAATCAGTAAGATACTACACAGGCATCACATCAAGACTGCTTTCAAAACAGACAAAAAAATAGCAGCCATCCTTAAAAACCCCAAAGACAAAATTGACCTGAAAAACCAAGGCATATACGAATTTCCCTGTAAATCATGCCCGTCCACATATATTGGACAGACCAACAGAAGAATAAGTACCCGCCTAGATGAACACAAAAATGCAGTAAAAAAGCTGGAACACACCTCCTCACTAGTCCAACACAGGAAAACCACAGGTCACAACATCAACTTCTATGGCACAAAAACCTTAGTCACTACAGAAAACCCCAGCCACAGAATCATCAGAGAAGCCATATAGATTGAAAAAAGACCTGAAATCATGAATAGAAGAGATAATTCCAGCAGACTGTCAATCATTTGGAAGCCTGCACTCTCAAATAGAAAGATCTCCACACCACAAACCAGGCAAACACCTGAGCACAAACAAACTCCCTCTGATGCCTCCAACTCGAACACCCCCCCACCAGGCACCCAGGTGAAACCTGGCTTCCTAATGGATAGCAGCCGTCCTTTCACACGAAGCCAAGCTGCACTGAAAGCCTCCAACACAGGAACAGAGTGTTGCCAGCCAATCAAAGCCACAAAACAGACAGAAGAAACCAGAAACACCAATCAATCAAACTCCAAGTCCAGTGAACACAGACCAAAACTCCCAGCCAATCAGAATAGGCCAGCCTTGAATTTGAAAGCAAAGGCTGTGAGACCCACATCCATAAAGAAGCCTGATGATGGCAGATGAGATTCTGCTGAAACGTTGCTACAACTTTGAAAGCACTACAATGACGTGGGATAATACCCGAAGGAAGCTGAACAGCACACATGTAAGTACCTGTGAAAGCTTAAAAAAACATATATATATATGTTCAGCTTTCCTCGGGTATTATCCCACGTCATTGTAGTGCTGTTAACGTTGTAGCAACGTTTCAGCAGAATCTCATCTGCCATCATCAGGCTTTGGTATGGATGTGTGTCTCACAGCTTTTGGTTTCAAATTCGAGGCTGGTCCATTCTGATTGGCTAGGAGCCTGGGTGTGTGTTCACTGGACTTGGAGTTTGATTGATTGGTGTTTCTGGTTTCTTCTGTCTTTTTTGTGGCTTTGATTGGCTGGCAACACTCTGTTCTTGTGTTGGAGGCTTTCAGTGCAATTTGGCTTTGTGTGAAAGGACGGCTGCTATTCATCAGCAAGCTAGGTTTCACCTGGGTGCCTGGTGGGGGGGGTGTTTGAGTTGGAGGCATCAGAGGGAGTCTGTCTGTGCTCAGGTGTTTTGTGGCATGGAGATCTTTCTATTTGAGAGTGCAGGTTTCCAAATGATTGACAGTCTGCTCGAATCATCTCTTCTATTCATGCTTTCAGGTCTTTTTTCAATCTCTATGGCTTCTCTGATGATTCTGTGGTTGGGGTTTTCTATAGTGGCTAGAGTTTTAGTGCCATTGAAGTTGATGTTGTGACCTGTGGTTTTCATTTGTTGGATTAGTGAGGAGGTGTGTTCCAGCTTTTTTACTGCATTTTTGTGTTCATCTAGGCGGGTACTTATTCTTCTAATGGTCTGTCCAATGTATGTGGCAGGCATGATGCACAGGGAACTTCATACATGCCTTGGTTTTCCAGGTCAATTTTATCTTTGGGGTTTCTCAGGATGGCTGCTATTTTTTTGTCTGTTTTGAAGGCAGTCTTGATGTGATGCCTGTGTAGTATCTTACTGATTTTATCTGTAGTACCTCTTATGTAGGGCAAGACAGCTGTTCCATAGGTCTGTTGGTCTTCTAGGTCTCTGTTATGTCTTGGTGTGTTTTTGTGGATCAAATTGTTGATTTGTTTTTTTTTGGAAGCCATTGGCTGTCAATACGTCCGTCAGGGTGACAGCCAATGGCTTCCAAAAAAACAAAGAGATTCCAACTCAATCAGTTAAACAAAGATCTCCTAACCCTACACCTGGAATGAAGCAACAAATCCAGCCTCTACTTTGGGACAAGATAAAACAATTTACAACTTGGAGAGCTGAAACTGAAACCACTTACAAAAATAACAAAGTCCTAAAATAACCAATGAAATTAGAACATGACAAGAAATGACTCACAACAACACCTGAAACAATTAGTATACAATGTTTCCAACAGAGAACACACCAAAACAGAAACAGATGTCCTAACCAAAGGATTCAATTATGCTATAGCACCCAAAAAAACCCCATAGAATCCATCATATGTGGAGTGGAATCCAGCCTAACTAAAGGCCCTGTCACACTGCCCAACGGATGCAAAACGGACACAACAGATGAGCAAAATGTTCCATCCATTGTTATCCACTTTCAAAAGGGGCAAAAATTTGCATAACCAGAGCGGATAACACGGACGCGGGGAGGACGCAGAGCGGATGGAAAGCGGATGCGGAACGGAAGCCCAGCGGATGGAAGCGGATGAGAGCAGATGGCACATCCACTAGGCTTCCGGGGGGCCTCAGCAAAGCGGACGCGGAACAGATGAAGCGGATGCACAGTGGACGAAGCGGATGCAGAGTGGATGCACAGCGGATTCACAGCGGAAGCCTAAAGGATGCCTGGCGTTAATTGCGCATGCATTGGGGGTATGCATTGCTTAAGCCACGCGGATATAAAGGGAAGCAGCTTGCACGTGGCCAGCATTTGGAGGAAAGACCTGCTGCAGGATACATCGAGTCCTTGCCTGCCCTGACTGCATGCCTGCCTGCAAGCCTTGCTGCCAGCCTTCCTGCCATCCTGCCTCCAAGCCTCCTGGCCAGCCTCCCTGCCAGCCTTGCTCTCTGCCTGCCTGCCAGCCTTGCTGCCAGCCTTCCTGCTAGCCTTGGTGCCTGCCAGCCTCCCTGCCAGCCAGCAACCCCACATCCATGGGGAAGAAGCGAAAGTCTCAGCAACCTGCCGCCATACCTGCCAAGAGGGGCAGGGCCACCCTCCCGCTCCCTGTCCCTGACTCTGCTTCTGCTGGGGCTTCTGATGCTCGGGCTCGCTCTTCTGGTGCTGGAGCTTCTGCTGAAGCTGCTCCTGGTGGTGGTGCTTCTGCTGCTGCATATTCTGCTGAAATTGCACCTGGTCCTGCTGGTCCTGCTGGTCCTGCTGGTCCTGCTCGTGTTCCTGGACTTGCTCGTACTGCTCGTGCTCCTAGTCTTGCTAGTCCTGCTCGTGCTCCTGGTCCTGCTCATGCTCCTGGTCCTGCTGGTTCTTCTGGTGCTGCTGGGGCTCCTGGTGCTTACTCTGCTGCTGCTGATCCTGGTCCTGCTGATCCTGCTGCTGCTGATGCTGATGACGATTATGATGATGATGATGATCCTGCTGCTGCTGCTGCTGATGATGATGATTATGATCCTGCTGGTGATGATGATGATGATGATGATACTGCTGGTGCTGCTGCTGGTGCTGCTGGTGCTGCTGCTGATGATCCTGCTGGTGCTGCTGATCCTGCTGGTGCTGCTGCTGCTGGTGGTGTGGAGGAGAAGCCCCTACCACCTGGGAGCCCCTCTGATGAGGGCCCATCTGGTCCTGGCAAAGGGAGGAAGAGACGTATGTGGGGACAGGAGAGGAGACAATACTTCATTCAGAAGGAACACGAGGATGAGGTGCTGGAGTGGCTGAGAGAGAATGACTATCTGTGGCAGAAGGGACATCGGCTGTACAGGGACACCAAAAGGAAGCAGACTGCTTGGAGAGAGAGGGCGGAGAGTATGGGTTGCACTTCAGAGGTGCTCCTCGGCTGGTGGAAGCACATGCACACCTGGTACGGGAAGCTGCACATGAAGAAATCTGGCCAGGCCACGGTTAAGCTGACAGACAGAGAGACCTACGTTATGGCCAGGTGCAGCTTCCTGGAGGGTGAGATCCACCACCGAGGAGCACCAGGAGCCCCTCTCACAATCCTCTCTCTCCGGCAGCCAGCTGAGAGCCAGTCCTCTTCCGGCCGAGAGTCAGTCCCTGTCTCCAGGCAGGTTTCTGTGGAGCGTGCCATGGCGGAGAACTCGCGGACAGCTGTTGTCACTGTGGTGGAGCACGTGGAGGACTCCCTGGTGCGGTGGGAGAGAGGAGACATCGAGTCCACCACAGTCGTAGCGACATCCACTCCCCCCAGCTCCGCCTCCACAGAAAGGCAGAGAGCCAGACAGCAGGAGGGGCAGAGCCACACTGTCCTCCTGGAGATCAGGGACACCATCCATACCAGTATAGATCTCCTCTCTCAGCTGGTCAACACCGAATCCTCCTACCCCAACCGCAAGCCCTTCCTCACCTATGTCAACCAGACCCTCAAGGAAATGGCGGATCCACAGTACCAGGTGGGGAAGGACCGGATCACTGAGCTGCTTCACAACCCTCCTGATGCAGAGGAACCTGCTCCCACCCAGTCCAGGTCTGCTCCTCCACCTCCACCCCAGGTGATGTCCCTCCCATTCCAAGGCTTCCCACAGCCCCTCACCTACCAGGGCTATGGCTACCAGGAGGTTCAGCAGCACAGGCAGCAGCCCTTCCCAGTCCAGGCACAGAGTCATCGGATGACACCGTTGCCACTGGTTCCACTGATGCCACCGATGCCACCCACGCCAATGATGCCACCGACGACAGCGATGCCACCCACGCCAGTCCTCACCCAGCTGCAGACCAGACAGCCCCACTGCACTACTCCTTCCTCCATCCCACAGCCAAGCCTGGCCTCAGTACATCTGTCATCAGTACTGGGGCTGACACCCCATGGCATGGAGGAAGGATCTCTCAGCATCGCGGGTCTGAGCCAGCTGTCTGAGAGCTTCCTCAACACACCATCCACTGTTGTCCTCTCGGGGCCAAGCACCCCAATGACGATACAGACCAGCACTCCCACACCACCCACCTCCACAGCACCTAGACCCTTCACCCCTGAGACTGGGCACACCTCCGAGTGACCAATAAGAGTGCCAGAGACTGGGTAGCTGGCTACCTGTGGACTTTATTTGGACACTTGACTTGGGTCACGATCCTCCTCACGGTCTCTGGGCGATGTTGCATGGTGGTGAGAAGCACCTGGAACCTGTTGGCCAGGATGCCAAAGGTGTTCTCCACCACCCACCTTGCCCTGGACAGCCTGTAGTTGAAAATCCTCTCTTCACGGGTGAGGAGTCTGGAAGTATAGGGCTTCATGAGTTAGGTTCTGAGGGAGAAGGCGTCATCCCCCACGATGAAGTCGGGCACATCTTGTGTGTTGTTGGGCAGCGGGTCTGGATCTGGAAAGCCCATGATGAGGTTGCCTTCCAGCCCCTCCTTGAGGTTACTGGCATTGTATACCTGGGCATCTGAAGCTGACCCGTTGCCTGAAGCATCGATGTACATGAACTTGTAGTCAGCATCGACCATGGCAAAGAGGACGATGCTGAAGAAGCCCTTGTAGTTGAAATAAGTGGACCCCGACTTGGGTGATGCTTTGCAGGCCACGTGATTGCCATCGATGTTCCAACGGTGTGGGGGAAGTTCCACCTCTGATACCACTGCTATGCAACTTTCTTCCATCCTTCATCAGTGGAGGGGCACTGGAGGAGCTCCTGCAGGTATTCTTCAATGATGGCCTGCACCACTTCTCTGACCACAATGCTGATGGTGTTGGGTGGCACCTTCCAGCCATACTGCATGCTCCTGTAGGTGGTCCCTGAGGCCAGGTGGCGCAGAGTGAGTGCCACCTTGAACCCAGGTTCCAGGCTGGGCCGGAAGTTGGTGTTTGTCTTGATCAACCTGGGTGTCAGGCGCTTCACAACTTCGTCAAACATGGCTGGAGGCATCCTCATTAAGTTCTGGAATGCCCGAGTGTCTTCGTTCCTGAGCTCCACCATCAGCTTGATGTACAGTCCGTACTCTGCTCTTCTCCCGATCCATCTTCGGACCCAGACGCTTCTTGGCCGCCTCCTTTTCTTCCCGTAGTAGAGTTCACAGAGCCTGTAAATGGCTTCGCACTGTTGCAGAAGGATGGTGGCTGCCAAATGGACTGTGTTACGATGCACGGTTGACATGACTGGATGCTGTGGAAGAAGAAGAGTCAGATGAAGGCTGCAGAGATCTGCACAGCTGGGCTGCTGGTCTGAAAGTGAGATGCAGATGAGTTGCTCCCCCTTTTTATAGGCAGTATAGGTGTCCCTTTGCATCCTCTAGGCATCCTCTAGGCATCCTCTAGGCATCCTCTAGACATCCTTAATATCTGAGATAGGTCCCCTCTGCAAACGTTTTTTTCCATTTTAAACACTTTGTTTCCACTAGGCATCCGTTCTGCATCCGTTCTGCATCCGTTCTGTGTCCGTTCCGCTTCCTCCCTGCGTCCGAGCGGATGCGAGTTGCACGGATGCTCAGCGGATGCCTAGCGGATATAGCGGATGCGTAACGGATGCAGAACGGATGCGTAGCGGATGCAGAACGGATGAATTGGATACATTTTCCACGCAAAAGTTTTGAACAGCCCAAAACTTTCTGAGTGGATGAAACGTCAATAAATGGATGCTGGGAGGATAGAGAGGAAGCAAAACAGAGGCAGTGAGTACATTGCGTTTTGCAATGGATGGCAAGCTTTTTTGTCCATTTTACATCCTCTTTGCATCCGTTGGTGCAGTGTGACAGGGGCTTAAATTAAATACAGATGAAGTTAATAGAATAAGACACCAAGTCACCAACATCTTATGCACAAGCAAACCACCTAAAAACAACTTGCACAAAGAGGAACTGAAAGCCCTGCAAGCCCGAAGGAATGACAGCAGCATAATCATACTTCCAGCAGATAAAGGTAATGCCAAAGGTAATGATATAAAAGACTACAAAACAAAATTGACAGACCGACTCCAACACTCCACATACAAACCCATAAACATGGACCCAACCACATATCTGTAAAAAATAACCAAGAAGAAAATCATAACCAGTAACATGAGCAAAGAGATCCAACAGACAATCATCCCAAGAGAAAAATCTTCCAGATGCCCCAAACGAAATGGCCTCCCCAAAATACACAAAGAAGGCATCCCCCTCAGACCCATAGTAGGTTTCAGAGGAATACTGACAGGTAACGGCTTCCATAAAAGCAAAATCACTGGCCTGATCCACAAATATACATTGAGACACAATGGTGACCTTGAAGATGAACAGACCTATGGAACAGCTGTCTTGCCCTACATAAGAGGTAATACAGATAAAATCAGTAAGATACTACACAGGCATCACATCAAGACTGCTTTCAAAACAGACAAAAAAATAGCAGCCATCCTTAAAAACCCCAAAGACAAAATTGACCTGGAAATCCAAGGCATATACGAAATTCCCTGTACATCATGCCCGGCCACATACATTGGACAGACCAATAGAGGAATAAGTACCCACCTGGATGAACACAAAAATGCAGTAGAAAAGCTGGAACACACCTCCTCACTAGTCCAACACATTAAAACCACAGGTCACAACATCAACTTCTATGGCACTAAAACCCTAGCCACTATAGAAAACCCCAGCCACAGAATCATCAGAGAAGCCATAGAGATTGAAAAAAGACCTGAAAGCATGATAGAAGAGATGATTCTACCAGACTGTCAATCATTTGGAAGCCTGCACTCTCAAATAGAAAGATCTCCACACCACAAGTTAGGTAAACACCTGGGCACAAACAGACTCCCCTTGATACCTCCAGCTCAAACACACCCCAACCAGGCACCCAGATGAAACCTAGCTTTCTAATAAATGATAGCCATCCGTTTACTTGGAGCCAAGCCACACGAAAAGCCTCCACAATGTTACAGGAAACACAATGTTGCCAGCCAATCAAGACAATGAAAAAAGCTACAAAACAGACAGAAGATATTAGAAACACCAATCAAGCAGAACACAGCAAACTCCAAGACCAATAAACACAGACCAAGACTCCCAACCAATCAGGATGAAGAAAAAAACATTCTGGCATAGCAGTAGGCTAGCACCAAATTTAAAGCAGAAACGGCTGTGAAAGTCTGACTCAAAGACGAACACAATATAGAAACCTGATGATGGCAGATGAGATTCTGCCAAAACGTTGCTATAACTCTCAAAGCAGAACTATAATGACATGGGAAAATACTCAAACTAAGCTGAATACCATATGTATAAATATATATTTGTATATATATGCTGTTCAGCTTCCTTTGGGTATTATCCCACATCATTGTAGTTGTGCTTTTAAAGTTGTAGCAATGTTTCAGCAGAATCTCATTCATCAGGTTTCTGTATTGAATTTGTCAGTGAGATGAACTCAATACAGACAACATGCCAAGACCTACATACCTGTACCCATGAAAATCTTATATAGATATAAGGTCTTGGCATATATATGTAGGTCTTGGCATGTTCAGGTCTTTTCCCATGGAAGATTGAAAGTATCTTGGTGACGTTTTGATGAGGTCCCACTCGCCATCTTCAGGCTGGTGCTTTTGGCTTTATGCTTATGCAAGCAAAGCGTGATATGACCAGATACACATATAAATACTGTTGTCTCTCTATAAATACTGGTGGGGAGGTTGTCTGTGTTGTGATTTCTTGATTGGTTGATGGAGTTGATGTTTGCAGATTGGCTGGCTTTTTCGTAAGAACGTGTGTGGCTGAGGTATTAGCTATGTGTCTATCAGCCTCCTGTGTTGTAACGACCTGGGTAATTGGCTGTGTGATGACCTTCTGAGTTGTATTGTTTTGACATCCTGGGTGTTGTGCTGTAATCTTCTGGGTTGTAATGACCTGGGTCATGGGCTGTGTGATGACCTTCTGAGTTCTACTGTTGTGACATCTTGACTCTTGTGCTATAATCGCCTGGATCGTTGGCTGTGTTGTAACATCCTGAGGTTTTGTGGTGTAACCTCCTGAGTTCTGTGATGTGATATCCTGAGCTGATGTGATGTGACATTCCGGGTTTTCGTTTGGCTCCAAGTTTGAGGCCTGGCTATATATTCAAGGCGGATGTCTGTTTGCTTGGTTTGGGGGTCAGTGTGTGTGGCAGCTGGTGATGCAGCTGTGGTCTGGTTTCTGGATGGTGGTTGCCTTCCATCTGTGAGGTAGGTTTGGATTTGACTCTGGTGAGGGAGATTGGTGGTGGCATTATGTGTGGTTTTGGGTCCAGTGTTGGTTTTCATGGCTGGGATTTGTTTGTTGATAAGGGCTAGTTTCCAGATTCTGGTAGGTGGGAGGTATCGTCCCATTTATTCATGTTATGGGGGTGTTTCTCTATTTTGATGCTTCCCTGATTATTCTCTTATTGAAGTGTTCAGTACTGAAGATTAATTTGGTTCACTCTAAATCAATTTCATGTCCTGTGGCTTTAAGGTGATGGAAAAGGGAGGAGGCATTTTCTTCTTTTCTGACTGTATTCTTGTTTTCTGTGATGTGTGCATTTATTCTTCTGTTGGTTTGTCCAATGTATGTAGCTGGGTAATTGTTGCATGGTC
>BLBF01000022.1:29538333-29575596 GCA_015471245.1 Laticauda colubrina | reverse complement strand
AGGTCTCTGTTATGTCTTGGTGTGTTTTTGTGGATCAAGTTGGTGATATTGTTTTTGTGGAAGCCATTGGCTGTCAATATTTCAGTCAGGGTGCATAGTTCAGTCTTTATATGTGTCTTGTCTTCCAGGCATTTGGTTCTGGTGATTAGTGTTTTGGCCACGGAGTTTATCTGTGCTGGGTGGTGTTGTGATTGGGCGTTGAGGTAGCGGTTGGTGTTTGTTTTCTTCTGGTATATGGTGTGTCCTAGTGTGCCGCCTGTTCTTTTGTAGATTAGTACATCTAGGAATGGTAGTTGTTTGTTTATTTCCATTTCCATGGTGAACTTGATTTTGGGGTGTGTGCTGTTAGATGTGTTAGGAAATTGTTTAGGTTTTCTTTTCCATGGGGCCAAATCACAAATGTGTCATCGATGTATCTTAGCCATAGTTTGGGTTTGTGGGTGGTATTAGCCAGGGCTCTGGATTCGAATTCTTCCATGAACAGGTTTGTAAAAAAAACAAAAAACAAAACCCATCCTGGCACAGCAGTAGGCTAGCCTCAAATTTAAAACTAACGGCTCTGATAGCCTGACACATGTACGAATTCAATACAGAAGCCTGATGATGGCAGATGAGATTCTGCTGAAATGTTGCTACAACTTTAAAAGCACTACAATGACGTGGGATAATACCCGAAGGAAGCTGAACAGCATATATATATATATATATATATATATATATATATATGTTTGTTTTTGTTTTTGATAAGAAATTTCAATAAATATCCACAATGACACCAAGACAATGAAACATGTGATACCACAATGTGATACTTCTTTCCCTTTCCACTTGTGTTACACTGTTGGACACAAATATATCATAGGAAGTCTTGCATCATAACAAATCCTTGTCACTTGTTGTCACTATGGGCACTTATGTGACTGTAGAATATCAAGAGTCAAGCTCAAACTGAGAGATAGTTTTTTTCTTTAGCTTTGAGAACTAACTAAAGTAAAGAACTTTTAAACTGAAGTTTAAAAGTGAAGAAACTAGTTCTATGTTCAGAAATAGGATTAGGTTAATTTATATTTAGTGCAAATTTCCATCTTCAAGAGAAGTCTAGGTATCCTTTCTTATTTGCTCCAATGTTGAAGTTCCTTTAAGGCTGTCAGGTTGAAGTTGCAAAAGCCCAGATGTCCACTAGATAGCAGCTAAGAATCACAATTTTCTGTGGTATTCCAATTTATGTAGCAGGTCTGATAGTCCTACATTTTATTAAAAAATCTTGTGAATGTCTGGTATCAAATACTGTGCTTGCTTTTTTCAGTTTTAGCAACATACAGAGTCAGAGACCTTCTGTCCCAATGGAACACCAGTGTTTCTTTAAAATAAATCCCTTCAAGGCTGACTTCAGCAAGTAATATAAGTTATCAAACACATCAGCTGCACAAAATCTTTATGACACAAAATCTTTATGTCAGAGTAGGCAGAACTCTGAAAGCCTGGAAAAGAACAACATAAACAAATATAGCCACTGTTATCAAGTGTACTAGAACTGAGGTATTAGATTATTACTTTGTAAAACTATCAACAGTTTAAATATATCACTTGTGACTTTTTTTTTTTTTCGTTTGAAGATATTGCTATTTAAATATTTCTTCCATTGGTTGGGATGATTAACTCTCCGTTTAGTTATTCCTTGGAGGTTTTAGGATCAATGTCTTCATATAACAACTGCCAATTAAGTAAATGCATTGACTCAATTTTTAATTTTACAATATTCTGTTAATAATGTCCATTAAAATATCAATTAAAAGTCAGTGGTGCTATTTCAAAAGAAAATTGAGCAGAATGCCAATGGAATGCTTCCATTATATTGTTAGGTGACAACTAACTAATCTCTTAAATAGATGTTGTTATTAAGAAGAGTAATGCATTTTTAATTTAAGAACAAGATTTCATTGATGAGTAGAGATTACAATTATGTAAAGCACAGAACTATTAGTAGCAGCCAATGTCAGGGCATTTCTCTTGTCTATGGTAGTTCCGAGTATCTTCTAAAAACTCTTTTTGTTAGAGAAAATAAATCAGATCATGTCATATTTTAAAATGTTTGTGCTGCCTGTATGTAGTGATCTATGTGCACTTATACAAATCAATTTAAAATTAATACAGTATTTATCAAACTTATTTCTCCCAAACAAAAAATCATGTACAAATCACACACCTCTATCTCTCAACACACACACATACACATACACACACACACACACACTATATCATCTATCTATCCATCCAACCATCCATCCATCCATCCATCTATCTATCTGGTGTTCCCCAATCAACCTTGCTTCTTTCATTGCTGGTTTCCCCCATCCTCACCATTTCAAGATTTAGAAAAGATGTGAACCAATTTCAATTATTTGTGAAAATGTTTTATTTTAAAATAATGTGTAAGGCAGAATTGTCTTGCTGAATAAGTGAGAATCTCACTCTTAATTTAAAAATTCTGCTCACAGTTACTTTAGAGTCAGAATAATCTGCAGAGGAAATATATGGAAGAAATTAATGCACATTGTTGATTCTTTACTAAAAACAGGGCTTAAATTGCTTTATAAGATCATGTTTCTTTATATGTGTCCTCCTGTGTTGTGATCAAAGGGCTGCACTAGTGTTTATAAAAGAAGTACAGGATGATTTGAGCTTGATGATTTGTTTGGAGGTTGCATATTTCTAAATACAACAGGTTCTTTCATCTGGCAATCCCCTGGAGCTTTTGGTATGTTCCAGTCAATGCACAACTGTGTCTGCAGCAGCAAACTCTGGAATGGAACTGTTAAACTAACAATATGCACATGTGACACATATTTTAATATTAGCCAGCCATTTTCTTACAAGCTGGGAAGCAAAGAAAGTCACAGATACAGGTACCAAGGACTAATACACAACATAACTCCTTGTTTATTTGGAAACTTTCTATTCATATTTAAAATTTATATTTTATTTATTTATTTAGAAAATTGATATGGCCACCTACCCACTCACAGTGTATTTGGCTTGCAAAGAATACAAACACAATATAAAAATAAAAAACACAATAACTCCCTTCTCATGACAACATACAATAATATCAGCCATTTGATTTACAAGCTAATAGTAAATAAAATCTTGGATTGGTTGCTTACCATTATAGAGACAGTCTAAATTTCCAGGACATAGATGGGCTCTTCAAATCATAATTTGGATGAGTGGGTGAATATAGAGAAAGGGGGGGGGAGAGAAAGAGAGGGAGGGAGGGCAGAGGGAGAAAGATTAGATAGATAGATAGATAGATAGATAGATAGATAGATAGATAGATAGATAGATAGATAGATAATATATAGAATTATTGATAAATAATTGTTTTTGGCAAAGCTTTCTTTTATCTTCCTGATAAAAGACACGATAGTCCCACTTATATTTTGCTTTCCTTACACATCCTCTTAATGTATAATGTTCAGCCAAATTTTCCCACCTCTTGAAATCCTGTATCTCTCATTCTTTACAAAAAATATCCTACTTTGTTTGTGTGGATTTGGACTGGTCTTGTACAACATGTCAAGTTGTTTCATGTTCCTTTGGCCTAGCTCCCAAAAATATTCTTTTCAGCATTATGCATTAGTGTAATAGATAATGTATGAATCAGTATATCATGATAGTTTTTGAGGACAGAAAGGGATGTAGAAGTATAGTGAATACTGTAAAAATGTAGGAGATTTAGTATTTTTCTTTTATCCCATATTTTGGATTTATTTGACTTAACCGTATCTTAATCTATTTTTGTACAATGCATAATGTGGGTGATACCTAAAAGGAATAGCATGATGAATATGTATTATAGTGTATATGTATGTATTAATAGATAATCCCACATCTCTATATATCAACATCACTATCATTTCTCTATCCTTCCTTCCTACCTATCTACCTACATATATACATACCTATCAACCATTTTATCATCATTGTCATCTCTATACTCCAGTATTAAGGCCTCTTGTGGATGTTTCAAAATAATGAGCTTTCTTTTGCCAATTGGGCCCACAATAATTGCTGATCACATCAATTCATCTTGTTCTGGGTCTCTTTCATGGATGCCTTTTATCAAGTGGGATCCATTCTATGATTGCCTTGGTCCACCTGCCATCAGGTCTTCTTGCTATGTGAGCAGCCCATTTCCATTTCAATTCTTTTAAGACCCTGTCACACTGCCCAATGGATGCAAAATGTTAACAACGGATGAGAAAAATGTTCCATCCATTGTTATCCGCTCTCAGAAGGGGCAAAAATTTGCATAACCGGAGTGGATAACACAGAAAGGAAGAGACGCGGGGAGGACGCAGGGCAGATGGAAAGTGGATGCGGAACGGAAACGGATGAGAGCGGATGGCGCATCCGCTAGGCTTCCGGGGGACCTCAGCAAAGCGGACACGGAACGGATACAGCAGATGCAGAAAGGACACCGAACGGATGAAGCAGATGCAAAGCGGATACACAGCGGATGCACAGCGGATGCCGAGCATTAATTGCGCATGCGGGGAGGATGCATTGCGTCAGCCCCACGGATATAACGGAAGCAGCTCGGAAGCAGGTCGCCATTCAGAGGAAAGACCTGCTGCCGGACGGATTGACTGCCTTGCCTGCCCTGCCTGCATGTCTGCCTGCAAGCCTTGCTGCCAGCCTCCCTGCCAGCCTTGCTGTCTGCCTGCCTGCCAGCCTTGCTGCCAGCCTCCCTGCCAGCCTTGCTGTCTGCCTGCCTGCCAGCCTTGCTGCCAGCCAGTCTGCCTGCCAGCCTTGCTGCCAGCCAGTCTGCCTGCCAGCCTTGCTGCCAGCCAATCTGCCTGCCAGCCTTGGTGCCTGCCTGCCTGCCAGCCTTGGTTCATGCCTGCCTGCAAGCCTTGGTGCCTTCCAGCCTTCCTGCAAGCCTTAGTGCCAGCCTTCCTGCAAGCCTTGGTGCCTGCCTCCCTGCCAGCCTTACTGCCAGCCTTGGTTCCTGCCAGCCTCCCTGCCAGCCAGCAGCCCCACAACCATGCGGAAGCACAGCAAGCCTCAGCCATCTGCTGCCAGCCCTTGCAAGAGGGATAGGGCTACCATCCCACCCCCTGGCCCTCACTCTGGTTCTGCTGGGACTTTTGCAGCACGGGCTCGCTCTTCTGGGCACCAACCACCTCCACAGCACCTGCACCCTTCACCTCTGAGACTGAGCGACCAAGAGGAGTGCCAGAGACTCATTTTTGTCTCATAGCTTGTTGTTAATAAAGTCTATTTTTGATTCACACACTTGCTTCATTTCTTTTTTTTTTAATAAAGTCCTGGTGTAAACTTTTAGAAATGGTTTAAGCCTTTGCATGCTTGTGGGATGGGTTAAGATAGCAGTGGGATGGGCAGGGATACCTTTGGGATGGGTAATAGCTGTGGGATAGATAAACCTCCAGTGCAAGCATAGTGGGACTGTATGGTCCACCCTCCCAGGTGCCACACCTTTGGCCCCTTATTATCAATAACAATTTATTCATTGATCCACACATTTGAACATAAACACAACTCTTTATTAAATGCCCTGTTCATTGTAGGCCCACCCAACATACATGGCCCAATCTCATCAGTGTGATGAGAGAGGCTGAAGGAAGCATCCATTAAGCATCTATCATCCTGTCTTACCACTCCACCGCTCCAGCTGGGGAGTTGCACCAGTGTTTCAGGAGGTTGCACTGCTTCTTCCCTTCATATGAAGCTCTGTTGGGGCCTTGCACATCCTGAGTGTCTATCAGGTTTCGCCCTTGCCTCCATTCCCTAGCCTCCATGTCCCCATTGCCTTGCTGGAGGTCCACGAGCCTGTTCTGCAAGACTGGGTAGCGGGTGCGCATGAGATTGTGCAGGATGCAGCAAGCTTCCATGATCCTCCTCACGGTCTCTGGGCGATGCTACATGGTGGTGAGAAGTACCTGGAACCTGTTGGCCAGGATGCCAAAGGCATTCTCCACCACCCGCCTTGCCCTGGACAGCCTGTAGTAGATCCTCTCTTCATGGGTGAGGTATTTGGAGGTGTCGGGCTTCATGAGGTAGGTTGTGAGGGAGAAGGCGTCATCCCCCACGATGAAGTAGGGCACATCTTGCGTGTCATTGGGCAGGGGTTCTGGATCTGGGAAGCCCACAATGAGGTTGCGTTCCAGCCTACTCTTGAGGTCACTTGCGTTGTGTACCTGGGCATCTGAACATGAGCCGCTTCCTGAAGCATCGATGTACATGAACTTGTAGTCAGCATCGACCACGGCGAAGAGGACAATGCTGAAGAAGCCCTTGTAGTTGAAATAAGTGGACCCCGACTTGGGTGGTGCTTTGCAGGCCATGTGCTTGCCATCGATGGCTCCAACGGTGTGGGGGAAGTTCCACCTCTGATACCACTGCTCTGCAACTTTCTTCCAGCCTTCTTCAGTGGTGGGACAGTGGAGGAGCTCCTCCATGTATTCTTCGATGATGGCCTGCACCACTTCTTTGACCACAATGCTGATGGTGTTGTGTGGCACCCTCCAGCCGTACTGCATGCTCCTGTAGGTGGTCCCTGAGGCCAGGTAGCACAGAGTGAGTGCCACCTTGAGCCCAGGTTCCAGGCTGGTCTGGAAGTTGGTGTTTGCCTTGGTCAACCTGGGTGTCAGCCGCTGCACAACTTCGTCAAACATGGCTGGAGGCATCCTCATGAAGTTCTGGAATGCATGAGTGTCTTCATTCCTGAGCTGCACCATCACCTTGTTGTACAATCCGTACTCTGCTCTTCTCCCGATCCATCTTTGGACCCATCTTTGGATCCATCTTTGGACGCTTCTTGGCCACCTCCTTTTCTTCCAGTAGTGGAGTTCACAGAGCCTGTAGAGGGCTTCGCACTGTTGCAGAAGGATGGTGGCTGCCAAAAGGACTTTGTTACAATCCACGGTGGACATGACTGGATGCTGTGGAAGAGGAAGAGTCAGATGAAGGCTGCAGAGGTCTGCACAGCTGGGCTGCTGTTCTGAAAGCAAGATGCAGGTGAGTTGCTCCCCCTTTTTATAGGCAGTATAGGTGTCCCTTTGCATCCTCTAGGCATCCTCTAGGCATCCTCTAGACATCCTTAATATCCGAGATAAGTCCCCTCTGCGAAGGTTTTTTCTGTTTTAAATGCTTTGTTTCCATGCTGCATCTGCTCGGCATCCATTCTGCATCCGTTCTGCGTCCGTTCCGCTTCCTCCCTGCGTCCGAGCGGATGCGAGTTGCGCAGATGCGGAACGGATGCCTGGTGGATATAGCGGATGCGTAACGGATGTAGAACGGATGCCTAGTGGATGCAGAACGGACGAATTGGATACATTTTTCGCGCAAAAGTTTTGAGCAGCTCAAAACTTTCTGAGCAGATGAAACGTCCATAAATGGATGCTGGACGGATAGAGAAGAAGCAAAACGGAGGCAGTGAGTACTGAATGGATACATCGTATTAACCAACGGATGGCAAGCTTTTTTGTCCGTTTTACATCCTCTTTGCATCCGTTGGTGCAGTGTGACATGGGCTTTACTCTCTTGATGATATTGTGTACTTTCTCTAATCCATGTCATTTTTTTAAAATCATTTTTTATAATTTCATCACAAATTGCAAAAAATGTGTTATCCCTTTCAATGTTCCAGTGACATCAATTTAATATTGCTTTTATATCTTACCATATATATTACTGATGCATGGCTCTGACATTCAGTGCAATTCTCATCAGTTGTAAAGGTCTGTACTTCGTGCAGCTGCACAGAATAAGGCTCAAATGGAACCTCCACAAAAATGAAGCATAAGACAACACAAGATCAGAAACAGAGACTCCAGCACTAAGAGGAACTGAATCATCAGCAATTGGTCAGTAAAAGAAACTATTATTGACAGCGTCTAAAAAGCAATGAACTGTAAAATTTATCCAATATGGAGGAATAAGTAAGTGAACTGAGCTGTGGATCTTTAATGTGGTATTAATGGGGCAGAAACTAGTAGGAGACAATTGCTAAGTGATGCATAATGATTTAACTAGTCTCAGGTGGCATGCCATGATATTGTAGCTGACTGTGCGTGTGAATTTTAGTCAGCTGAATTCTTTAGTTTTTGTATTAATTTACCAGTAAACATCTTAAGACCATTTTAAAATCAGCATCTAGTTATTTATTATAAAATGGAATATCTACTGCTTTTGTGAACACAGGAAAAAAAACTGAAGAAAGAAAGAAAATGTTATACCCTAAAAAAAATGGTCTTTAAAAAGTGGGGAAGAACTTTTAAAATATTTATCATAGTATTTTTCTTTAAAACATTTAACTGGTGCCTTTTAAAACAATTCATGTAAATTTTCATAATGCTTTTGTAAGCTCATTTATTGTCATGAAATACATATTGAAGGAAAAGAGGGTCCAATTCACCTCTGTCTCATCACAAAATCACTGGAGTGGAGATAGATGGATGAGGACAAGACTGTCTCTTGAAGTTCTGATGATACTTGAGAAGCAGAAATAGGCGTGGGGGTAACAGATGGCTAGAAATATAAATCTGCTGCATTAATAAGCTTTGGAATGTCAACCAGATGGTGGAAAAGCCACTAGTCATCTCCCTTTCCATAAACATTTTAAGACACTCAAATGGACTTGTCTCTGTACCACAAACATCACTTTATACAAATTGTTTTACACTTTCAATTGCAGCTATCATTAAAAAGGAAGAGATCACTCTTTTGACAAGTGGTCATGATTTCGTCCCACAAGAGACAAAGCATTTATTCTGGCTCCAATTTGGTATAAGGTTAGAAAATTCAGACTTGTGCCAGACTTTTCATTTAGACTTAAAAATAAGTTCAGTCCTCACAATTATTTTTGCCCTCCCCCCATTCACATTAAGGAACACAAGAGTGAAGGAGATGCTGTTTCTTTGCAAGTCTTAAGACATCTTGTTTTCTATTTAACCCATTGAAAAACATAGAAAGGGACCAATAGTTTTGAATCCCCTACTCTGATTTTGAACAGTTGCAAATAAGATTTTGACCAGTGATGGGATTCACATTCTTTTTATTACTGCATCTATGGGTGTGGCTTGATGGGCATGGTAGGGGAAGGATACTGTAAAATCTCCAGTCAGAAGTGGTATTTCCGGTTCTCTGAACTAGTCAAAATTTCTGCTCTTGGTTCTCAAGAACTGGTCCAAACCTGCTGAATACCACCTCTAATTTTGACACAGCTTCTGGATCACTCTTTTTGTAGTTCTGCTTTAAGAAATGGGAATCAGCAAAATAAAAGCCAGGTTCTAGCAAACCAGTAGTGCTAGTGAACAGTGGCCCTGCCCACTCACTCCTGCCCTGTTTTAGAGTTGCCATCCTGTGTTTCAGGGGGTGGGATTCTACCAGTTTGGACCAGTTCTATAGAACCAATTGTTACAATTATGTGTGGTTCGGAGAACCAGCAAATAGCACCACTGGCTGCCCCCACCCTTCTCCACCCATCCCTCCCCACCCAGTCAATCCATATCACGCATGTGCAACATCGTTGCCTGCAGTATGCTTTTGCTCACCTGCCAGGCCAGCCATTGCTGCCTGCCCTCCACTGCAGCCCTGCCTGATCTGACCTGGATGAGTAAGGCTCTGCAAGTCCTGGATGCCTATTTACTACTGCCAGTCACTCTCACTCTCCCAGCAAGAGCAGCAGGAGAACATGTGGAGAGGCACGTGTTGGCTCAGGCCAGGTCAGCAACTGCTTCTCTCCACTGCTGCTCCAGCTGAGAGAGTGAGAGAGTCCCCTGCAGAAAGCAGCTTCCAATCTTCGCAGTTATAGATGAGAGAGAGAAAGAGAGGTGAGAGATGAGAAACAGATAGAGAGGGAAAGAAAGATTAGAAAGAGAGAGAGAAAGAAAGAAAAAAGAGAGAGATGAGAGAGAGAAAGATGAGAGAGAAGGAGAAATGAGAAAGAGAGAGGGAGAAAAAAAGAGACACACAGAGAGAGATACCTGTTTAAAAGAAAACTGAAAATGGCTGTTTGAGTGTTTAAGGTTGCAGACCCCTGGGTTAGGCAAACACCATGGTCATTAAGTAAACTTTGTGGTCATTAAGTGAACACTGTGGTTCTTAAACAAGTCAATTTTCCCCAATGGGCATTTTTAACCAGAAACCAGAAGGAATTGTTGTAAACTGGCAAAAAACAAAGAAAACCTCAGTCATGAGAGTATGTGGGATGTTGTGACTGGTTGTGTGTGTGTGTGTGTGCATGGCTATGAAAACACTAAAAACAGGTCAAGTAGCTCTGGAGAGGTCAGTCGTAAATTAGAATAATTGCTAAGCAACTGGCTATAAAATGAGGGCCACTTATATTTGGTTTGCCAGTCACATGACCAGCCAGTCAAATGACTGCCAAGCCACACCCACAAATTAGGCCAAGGTCATAGAACCGGTTGTTAAGAAATTTGAATTCCACCCCTGCTTTATTGTTTGTGAGCTCAGTTGATTTGCATGGCAGAGCGGATGTGTGTGGCAGAGTGGATTGCCACACCTTAAGGCCTGGTCCCACTGCACTTACGGATGCAAAGAGGATGTAAAATGTAAAAAAAAGCTTGGCATCCATTGGAAAATGCTATGCATCCATTATGTGCTCACTGCATACATGTTTCATACGCTCTATCTGTCGAGCATTCGTCCACTGCGATTTCATCCATGCAAAAAGTTTTGAGCTGCACAAAACTTTGTGAACGGATTAACTTTCCGCTGTGTATGATGTACATCCGCGACATATACGGGCAACAAACGTTCTATGTCCATTATCATCCGTTAAACATCCGCTGTATCCTCTCTGCATCCTCCGGCCATCCCCTCAACTCACATCCGCTGCAGCTGAAAATGGAAAGACGGAGGAAACAAAAGGTATATGGAATGTCTACACAGCGTTAGTAGCACAGAAATAGAAAGGATGTAAGCATATGCATCTCGTATATAAAATATTACAAATGGACAAAACGTTTGTATCTGGGATGTATCTCAGATATTTAGGATGTCTGCAGTATGTCTAGAGTATGTAGAAGGACACCTAGCAGACAACCAATATTTTCTATAAAAAGGGGGAGAAAATCACCTGGATCGCTGGGATGGTGGACCATACAGTCCCACTATGGTTGCACTGGAGGTTTATCTATCCCACAACTATCCTTATCTATCCCACAAGCATGCAAAGGCTTAACCATTTTTTCAAAGTTTTCACCAACACTTTATTAAGTAAACAAAATGAACCAAGTAAATTAAGTGTCTTAAGCAAGATAAACTTTATTAAGTTTCTTAGGTAAACTTTATGACTTCATTAAATAAGCAAAATGAACCAAGTAAACTGTATTAAGTGTCTTAGCAAAGATAAACTTTATTAAACAAGAAACAACTCAGTCTCTGAGATTATTTTGAGTCACTCTGAGTCAAGTCCATGGTCTCAGCTGTGAAGTGGGCAGTGGATGTGGCTGTGGCTTGAGTGCTGGTCTGAGGTGCCATAGGGGTGCTTGGCCCCGAGGGTACAACAGGTGGTGGTGTGTTCAGGAAGCTATCCGAGAGCTGACTCAGTTCCATGAGGTTGAGAGGCCCTTCATCAAGGACTTGAGATGTCAGGCCCAATACTGATGACAGATTGTCCATTGACAGGCTTGGCTGTGGGGTGGAGGAAGGGTTGGGAGGAGTGTAGTGGGGCTGTCTGGTCTGCAGCTGGGTGAGGAGTGGCATCTGTGGCATCCAATGAACCTGGGCCTGGACTGGGAAATTCTGCTTGTGCTGTGGGAAGTCCTGGTAGTCGTAGCCTTGGTAGGTGAGAGGCTGTTGAAAGCAGTGGAAGGGCTGTGACATCGCCTGGGGTGGAGGAGCATACGTGGACTGGGTAGGAGCAGCTTCAGCTGGGCCTTGAGGGTTGTGCAGAAGTGCTGCGATCTTCTGCTTCATCACCTGGTACTCAGCCTCAGGCAGGTCCCTCAGGGTCTGGCTCACGTAGGTGATGAAGGGCTTCCGGTCCGAGGATGCTCTGTCCAAGTCGACCAGCTGAGAGAGAAGTTATGTGCTGGTCTTCATTGTGTCCCTGATCTCCAACAGCACACTGTGCTCCTGGCCCTCCAATCTGCCTCTCTGCCTGCATCCTGTGGAGCTGGGGGTGGGAGTGGGTTGGCCTCTGGTGGCTGCTGCTTCTTCCTCCATTTGGGACAGCAGGGCATCATCCTCCACGGGATTCTCCAAGTCCGCCGGCATGGGGAGTGCAGCTGTCAAGGGGGTTTCTGCTGTGGGGCCCTCTGAAGACACCTGCCTGGAGAGGGTAGCCTGCTCCTGGATAGAAGAGGACTGGCTGTCTGTGGGCTGTCTGAGGGAGAGGGGTCTCAGAAGGGCTGCTCCTCAATGGTGGATCTCACCCTCCAGGAAACTGCACTTGACCATGATGTACATCTCCCGGTCAGTGAGCTTGAGGGCACCCTGGCCGGATTTCTTGAGGTGTAGCTTGCCATACCAGGTGTGCATGTGCTTTCACCATGCTAGGAATACTTCTGCAGTGTACTCCAGGCTCTCTGCCTTGTCTCTCCAAGCTGCCTGCTACTTCTTGGTGTCCCGATACAGTCTGTGGCCCTTTCTCCAGAGGTACTCATTCTCCCTTAGCCATTCCAGCACCTCATCCTCATGCTCCTCAGAAATGGTGTGCTGTTTCCTCTCTCCCTTCTCCTTCCCTTTCCTCTTCCTTCCTCTGGCAGGGGCTTCAGCAGGGGCTTCAGGGGCTTCAGCATTAGGGCCTTCTGGAGATTGTTCAGGGCCTTCAGGGGCTTGAGCAGCAGGGCCTTCAGCAGCAGGGCTTTGAGGGGCTTGAGGGCCTTGGGGCTGGTCCACCACAGCAGCAGCAGCTTCAGAGTCAGTGCCAGGGGGTGGGATGCTGGTTCTGGCCTTCTTCACCTTGCCAGGGCTTGAACGAGTAGGCACGGACTTCCTCTTCTTGCCTGACTGACGAACCATGGTGTTCCTGCAAGATGTATCTGGCAGCACATCCTTCCCCTGTATGCTGACTGTGTGCATGCTGCATCCTTTTATATCCACGGAGCGGATGCAATTCATACCCCCTGCATGTGCAGTGAACGCTTTGCATCCGATATACATCCGTGTGGCCTCCCCTTTGTTTCCTATAGGCGTACATGATGCATCCGCTTCATCCGCTATGCATCTGCCCTTTCCGCTATGTGTCCACTTTGAAATTCTCCCCCGGAACCCCTTTGGAGGTGTCATCTGCTTCCATCCTCTTTCATCTGCTAGGCTTCCGATGAACTTCTGTTTCACATCCCTGCTACATACTACCCACGTCCGTTCTTTTCCATTCTGTTTATGCAAATTTTCACCAATTTTTGGAGCGGATGAAAACGGATGGAGCCACCCCCCAAATTTTGCTCATCCGCTATGTCCTTTAGGCATACATTTTGCATCCATCGGCCAGTGGGACCGGGCCTTAGCTGTTTTATTTACCAGTGCTGAATACAAGGTCAGTTTTGAAGCTTAAAATTGGTGGTTTATGGACGCTGCACTCTCATAGCACCAGAGGTAAAAAAAGGGTGAATGCCACCACTGATAAGAATAATCAAGATGAAATAACTCTCTTGCAATAATGAGTCCCTTTCAGTCATGTCTCATTCAACATCTGTACAGAACTGGTTCAGATATTCATCACAGGAAAATAGGGCTGAGAAAGAATTGACAACTGAAACAGAAGGTCTTCAAACAACTTCCACCTCACTAAAATCTCTGAACTACTGCTACAAAATGTAATCTTTTTGGCTATTAAAAAACTGTCTTTATTGAATGGAATAAAGGAAGAAAGTCCTGTTAGTCTTTTCAATTCCCCTAAAAAAAACCCATAAAACTCTTGGGCGAACTGATGAAGGTTATAGCACAAAATTATATGGATTTATTAATCCTAATTGTTCTGAGTTCCACGAAAGGCCATGAAGAAAGTCCAGAGTTTTCAGATGAAGCATTCTGAGTTAGATACTGGTAAAGCCTTTGATTTATAATACAAAAAATAGGACTGAATGGGTAAGTAGAATATCCTAAGATGAGATATCTTCCCATTTAAACTTTATGTGAATAATATTTAGGCTAACTGAAGTATTTACTGAAGGGACAGAGTTAAGACTGTATCTTTTCAATCTCTTGCTGTGTTACCCAAAGGAAATCTGCACTACTGTTGGTAATTTGTAATAATGATAAGAGTTATAAACTTTACATTCTGAATTTATGCAGATTCTGCATCATAAAATTGGATATTTATTGGAGTATATTACATTTTAAACATTTGGAATGGAACCATCCTTTCAAGTAAAGCTGAGAACATGCTGACATCCAGCTGTATCTGAAACAGGACTACAGACCGCACACAAATATATATTCTATGAATTGAATACACTTTTTCCAATTATTGTGGTTTTTGTTTTGTTTTGTTCTTTTTTACAATAACATTGTTATTGCACCAAATGAGAAGGAAGGGAAGCATATAATATTTTGAAAAATTTTGCTCCCTGCAAAATATATCTTTTCTGTCTTTTGTGATTTTTGAAAGACCCTAAATTATCTACAGGTGGGATAAAAAGATGGCATTTTTACTGGAAGTGGCACTTTCACTGGGAAATGTACCCAGCACCAGTGTTCTGCCTTGTTAAGTGAAGTATAAATACATATCATTTGAATATAACTATACAGATCTGAACAAAAGGTGCACAGTAAAACAGGTGTACCATTATAGCAGGCTAGAAAGTCTTGTATATTTCATTGAAAGTAAGAATTCAGTAAAATCTACAAAATGAACAATAAAAATGCTTATACACACAGAAAGAGAGGTATAGGCTTGATATGGGGCTTAAAATATATATCCTGCAAGAGAGGAAGTACCTTTGAATATGTTATAAATAAATATTAGCAAAATGATACAATGCTCAAAAATCAGTTGAATGCTAAGAGGAAATTTGCAGACAAAAAACAAATCTATGATCATACAGTTATAATAACTTGACATAAGCCAAATGTTGTAAGCGTTTATAACATTTTATAAGCAATATAAACGGGCTGCTTGTCCTAGTATAGCAACAGTAAGATTCCCTTTAGGCCTATTATAATATTAACTGTGTTCTGTTCTAGTTTAAAGTAACAAATGGAAGAACAAGAAAAACGAGAAACTAAAATACAGAAGGTTTCAATGTATTAAAAATATTTTTATTACCCTTTCTATTGGTTACAAATCAGTTTAATGTTTCCTTCTTTTTTCTTGACTGAAGAAATGATGGCTTCTAAAGATGAAAATGCATAGAGACATCCAGATCTCTTCTCCTGTGGAAACCAACACAAAAGCATTGTTTATCAGAGTGTTTTTCAAACAGGACAATTTTAGGATCTGTGGACTTCAACACACATTCTTCAATACCCATCCTCAAGGCTGGGGAATTCTGGGAGTTGAAGTCCACATATCTTAAAATTGCCAAGCATGAAAATCACTGGTCTACACGTTTCAGTCTGGCAGGTAGTGCAAGTTCCAATACAGCAAATGGCTATCCATAACAGGGTTAACACCTTTTAAAGGAACAACAGTTAATTTTTAACCATAATTTTCTGGTCTGAAAACTGCCAACCAAAACAGTTGTGCTTGTCACTGACTTTATTACTCCCTACTCCCCAGTGTAATGCATATTAGGGAATCTGTAATAAATGATTTGGAAATCTTCTTTACTTTCTTGGAGAGCTTCAGACATGGATGAGTAGGGAGTTTAAGATGCTTGCCCTCTGATGGGGAACATGAATCAGCCAAGTACTTATCACTGAAACCTAGTACTTATCATTGAAGGCTTACCTAAGCTAGAGAGCTTTCAGAGGAAACTCCTCAGTTTCCATAAATAGTTTAGTTCTAATTGTAGAAGCGCAGGAAAAAGAGACTCGAGACCAGCGTAACTTCAGCTTTTTATTAAAAGGTGTAGATCTGTGTTGGGCCTGAGAGCTGCGGCAGCCCTTCTAATTGAGCTTGCCGGTGGCTCGCATCCAATGACAGCTCTCTGAATCTCCCACAATTGGCACAGCCATTCGTGGTTGATTCTTTACTGACCAATCACTGTCGTTCTTTCAGCCAATCACAGTGCGGTCCGTCTTGGCCAATCAGGTGAGGGTATTCCAAGAATGCTAATATGGAACACCCCTCCCCTCTTGGTTTGGTCCATCCTACGTGATGTAGTTGCGTAGGTAGGTGGGGCTTTTAACCTGCCTACTTGACCTGTGCAGCTCAATTGTTGCGTGGTCTTCAGCCAGCTTGGATGGAATCTTTGTCGCTCCTGCTCTTCTGCATGGAACCACCTGGAAGGATGAGTCAGGCCTTTCGCTGCAACTCCCACCCGGTCTACTGGGCTCGGTTGAGTTGTCAGCTTCTCTGTTCCCAGACGGTCTTTCCGGGATGGTTGAACTGGCTTGGCTGCTTCTTCCAGGCGAGGTTCCGTGTGGGTCGTCTTCTGCTGGTTCCCTTCTGCTCCCATCGTTTGCTGGTAAGTGTTGTTGGTTTCTTTTTCTATTTATTGGTGTTGGTGGTGGTTGCTCAGTTTGTGTCAGTTGGGCGTGTTCGGTCTGCTGCTGTGCTGTGTTCGGTCTTCCTTTTGGTAATTGTTTGGGGTTTCTCCCCCCTCTCTAGTTTTTTTATTTAAGTCTTTTTGTGGTGTTTGTGCATTACTGGCATTGTTGAAGGTTGTTCATAATCTTAGTTGGTCGATATGTTGTTTCCAATTCCTTGCATCCTCTGTTTCCAGCCGGTATGACCGGGGACCTGTCACCTGGGTTATCTTGGCAGGTACCCAGAGCGGGTCCCCTGAAAAGTTTTTGGCACACACAGTGTCTCCCGGATTAAATGTGTGGTACCAGCTAGACGAGTCTGGAGGTTTTTTGGAATTATATGTTGGGTGCAGTCTGTCTAGGTGGGATTGGAGTTTTCTTCCCATCGGGAGCTCTGCTGGGCTTTTGTTGGTTTTTGAGCTGGGTGTTATGTGTTGTATTGTTAGTAGTTTATTTATTTTTTCGTGCATGCTCCCTGCGTCCATTTTTTCTAGGGTGTCTTTTGTGTATCTGACCATTCGTTCCGCCCAGCCATTCATCGCCAGATGAGCAGGCGCTGTCAATGCATGCTGTATGCCTCGTTCCATGAGAAATTGTTCGAATGCCAACGCCGTGAATTGTGGCCCATTGTCAGAGACTAGCAAGTCTGGTAGACCATGGGTGGAAAAAAGTTTAGTTAGTTTTTTTATGACTGCTTCTGTTGTGGTAGATTGCATAATGCTTACCTCCAACCAGTTGGAGTAAGCATCAACTGTGATTAAAAAGGTGTGTCCTTTTGTGGGTCCCTCAAAGTCTATGTGGACCCTTGACCATGGGCCCCTGGGTGTTTCCCACTCGAGGGTTGGTGCGGAGGGAGGGTTTGGCCTGGATCTTTGACATTTGTCACATGTTGCCACCCATGTCTTGATGGTTTTGTCCATCCCTGGCCACCAAACATAGCTTCTGGCCAGGGATTTCATCTTAACGATGCCTGGGTGTCCGTCGTGCAACATGTGTAATATTCTTGTTTGTAAAGTGTCTGGAACCACTACTCTGTCACCCCATAAAATACATTCCTTTTAGGAAAATAGTTCAGTCTGTCGGTTCCAGAAAGGTTTAAACTGGTTGCTGCTCTCGGTTTCCGGCCACCCTTTTTCCACCCAGCTCAAAACCCATACCAGTTTCCTGTCTTTGATTGTCTCTCTAGCAATGTCTTATGCAGTTGTTGGAAGGTCGGGCAGTGTCTCTATTTGCAGGGTGGATGTGGTGGGTGCTGGGTTGTCCTCTGGATCCGGCAGGGGGAAACGGCTTAATGCATTGGTGTGCGAGATGCTTTTCCCGGGGCGATGTATCAGCTGGTAGTTGTCCGGGGTGACAAGATGTTAGGGATGGCCTTGTTCCCTGCCAGGATCCCCAGGAGTGGTTTGTGATTGGTGATTTGGGTGAAGTTCCTACCATGCAGGTATTCGTGAAACCGCTTCACACCGGTGACCGCTGCTAGTGCCTCCTTATTGAGCTGGCTATAGTTCCTTTCTGCCTTTGATAATGTCTTAGAGAAGTATGCAATTGCTGCTTCTCTCCCGTCTGACAGAGTATGGCTCAGTATAGCTCCGATGCTGAATGGAGAGGCATCACAGGTCACTGTTAGTGGTAGGGTTTTGCTGTATTGGATGAGGACGGATTCCGATGTGAGGAGATCTTTTATTTTCCGGAATGCGGCTTCTTCCATTTGCCCATTTGCAGGTGGCTGTTTTGTCGGGTAACCTATGCAGAGGTTCCGCCGTCGTTGCCTTTTGTGGCGAAAAAACATTGTAAAAGTTAATTAGTCCTAGGAAAGCCTGTAACTCTGCTTTATTTTGTGGTCTTGGGGCTTCCTTGATTGTTTTAATCTTTTTCTCTGTGGGGTGAATTCCATCTTTATCAACTAGGTGTCCCAGGAACTCTACTTTTTCAGTGCATAGCTGGCACTTTTCTTTTTTTTACCTTTAGTCCTGCATTTTTAAACTTTTGCAGGACTTCCCTGAGGCAGCTCCCCAATTGGCTTTTGTTTTTGGCTGCTACCAAGACATCATCGAAATATGACACCACTTCTTTTATGCCTTGTAGTAATCATTCCATTAAGCTCTGGAATACCCCTGGTGCCACGCTGGCTCCAAATTGGAGTCTTTTGCACAGGAAAACACCCCTGTGGGTCATGATGGTTTGCGCTTCCGCAGTCTCGGCATCGACTGGCAGCTGCTGGTATACCTGCACCAGGCCGAGCTTCGTGAAGACTTTTCCTCCCCCTAGAGTGTAGGAGGTACTGTACCACCGGGACTGGGTATGCACTCTGTTGCAGTGCATTATTTAGGGTTGCCTTGTAGTCACCACAAATTCTCACTGACCCATCTGGTTTTATCGGGGTGACTATTGGGGTCTCCCAGCGTGCGTAATCTATTGGCTCCAGGACCCCCTGCGCAATGAGCTTATCTAGTTGCTCATCAATTTTAGGCTTGAGCGCGAATGGAACTCGCCTCAGTTTAAGATGGATTGGGGCAATATTGGGGTTCACATTAAATTATATTGGGGACCCCCAGTACTTGCCTAATTGTCCATTGAAAACTTCTTGGAAGTCCTTCATGAGTTCCTCCTTCCAGTCTGTTTCCTCGATGTGGTTTGTGCCCATCTCCTCGATTCCTAATGGCGCGAACCATTCCAGTCCCAGCAGGCTTGGATGGTCTCTGTCCACAATGGTTAGTGGAAGTATTTTCCCATGTTTTTTGAAATTAATGTGGAAATGTCCAATTCATATCATGGGGATCCGGTTCTCCTGGTAGTCTTTGAGGGTTAGTTTTTGACTCTCCAACTCTTGTTTTTGTAAGCTAGGCACTAACCGCTTGATTGTGTCCCATGATACCATGGAGAGGTAGGATACGGAATCCACTTCCATGCTTCATGGCCTGCCTTCAATGCTGACCTGCACGTGCACCTTTCTGGCATCAGTGTTGTTTGAGTGCCCGATGGTGACTGTTTGGTGTCTCTTCTCTCTGTCGGGCTTTGCTGAGCTGCTTGCTTCGACCCTTGCAGCTCCAACGGTTCTCTGTATGTTTGTCCCAGTTCCTGGGGGGCGTGTTGTCATATTGCCTCGGGCTGTAGCTTCGTTTATTTTGGCAGACCTTGGCGATGTGCCCCCATTTCTCACAGTACCGGCAAATGGCATCTAAGAACTGGCACTCTGAATGGGGGTGGTCGCTGCTGCATCGGCGCACTGAAAACCCGACTTATGATCTCTCCGCTCTCGTCGGTCTCACTCTGCTTGCAATCTGTGGATCTCCTCCTCCTTTTCTTCAGTATTGGGGGAGGAATTGACGTCCTCGTGGTGTGCTGTTGTGGCTTTGTGACTAACCTCGGGTCTTTTCTCTGGCGATGAGTTGGTCTCCAAAGTTATTTGCTGGTCCCTTGCGTTCATTTGTCACATCTTGGCTGCTGATTTCTTCATGGCCTTGGCTGTGGTGGCTTCCACGATGGCCTTGGTGACCGTAATGTCTGCCCAAGCCATTAGTCTGCTCTGGAGTATGGGATCTCTTAGCCCGAGAACCATGCGGTCTCTCAGAGCCTCGTCCATATTGGAGAAGCCGCAGGCACCCCCGATGTTTCTTAGGGCTGCCACAAAGTCCCCGATTCTCTCTCCATCCTTCTGATCCTGTTGGTAGAACTCATGTCTCTGGATCAGGTTGGGAATGGCTGGGGCATAGTGGTTTCAGAGTAGCTAGTCTAGATCTGGCCATGCCATTTCTTTGATGTCTTCAGGCTTGGCCAACGTTTGGCCATCTTGAACATTGGGGGTCTGCAGTGGGTCAGGAACACAGCTCTCTTCCTGTGGTCATTTGCATCTTTCAAGTTGTTGCTCTCGAGGAACATGAGGAATCGATTGATCTATGATTCCCAGTCCTCGGTTGCCTGATCAAATGGTGCAGGTGGCAAGTTGCTGCTGGCCATCTCATTGGTTGTTCAGCTCAGTTGCTACATGCTCGACTCTCTTTGTTCTCAGGATCCCACCTTCATTGCCAGTGTAGAAGCGCGGGAAAAAAGAGACTCGAGACCAGCATAACTCCAGCTCTTTATTAAAAGGTGTAGATCTGTGTTGGGCCTGCGAGCCACAGCAGCCCTTCTTATAGAGCTTGCTGGCGGCCTGCATCCAATGACGGCTCTCTGAATCTCTCACGATCGGAACGGCCAATCGTGGTTGATTCTTTCCTGACCAATCACTGTTGTTCTTTCATCCAATCACAGTGTGGTTTGTATTGACCAATCAGGTGAGGGTATTCCAAGAATGCTAATACGGAACACTAATATATAATGTGCTCTTCCCACTCTTAACAACAACAAACAAGCAAGCATGGTTTGGAAAATAGTTGGAAATGTTTACTGCAATGCTCCTAATAATTAGAGTTGTGGGCAACATTTTCAACAATATTTCTGGATTTCAGAAATATATTAAGTAAAATGCTTTTTTAATCCATAGAAATCTAACATGTGGAAAAGGAAGAGAAAAAAAGCCTTTGGGACCAATTGTCTTGAAATTTCATTATTTGTGTGTTCTACTTTGCTTATTTGACCAGAAGACAGACATGGAGTTACTTCAGTACTTCCCATTCTGCAATTACTGAATTTGTCCCAGGTCATTTGTAAGGTTATTTTAAAATCCATTTAACATCACCCTGATAACATCCAATGCTTTCTCAGCAAAACTGAGTTATTAACTTATACAGAGTTTTATACATGTACAGTACAGTCTAGAACATGTTAAGAACATGCTTAGCTTCCCAAAGTTGAACTTAGTAGAACTGAAATGTATTTAAAACTGGCTTGATATCTTACTCTTCCTGGTATAATCAAATGTGGTCTTACAATGCATTGTGCAATCGACAACTTGATATAATATCTGAGGGCAAATCTCTGGAATTGATAACAGCACTGATAAGTAAGTGTTGTCTTACCTTACTGAAACCTTTCTACCTTTCTTGAAGTAAATTGTCTAGCATTAATCATTCAGACAAAATTATTTACTAGAACTTGGTGACTTGGTAGTTTTCTTTTTCTTCTTCAGAGTTCCTCAGAAATTCATGAGCTGGATATTGAATTTCAACAAGAAGTTCATGAATCACTTAGGTAGAGGACTGATTAAATAATAACAGGACTATTTCCATAGAAATTGGCTCATTATTATGCTTTCAAATGACAGTTCTGTCTGTGGAAGAGAAGGATACCACCTTTATTGGGAGACAAATTTATCATAAAGTAACTTTCCAGCAATTCTGAACAAAGATATTTACAAAAGGAAAAATATTCATATTATATTCATCATTCTTGTGCACAATAAGACTAGGCATCTTACATGAAAATTAAATATAACTTGGTTAGAGATTGTTTATATTGGTTATCTTTGATGTACTAGAAAAATGAGTGAACATTTGTAGAAACGGTCATTTCCTGCTCCACAATTTGGAATATTGACAGTGAACAGAATTATTCTGTGTTTCAATAAAATGGACATAGAATTGCCATTGCAATCATGATTTTATTTTTTGGATAAGAACGATGGAAGATCCATCTGTATATTGATGCAGCATGCAGTTCTTTAAATTGCAGAGCATAGTTTAAATATTGTAAAATATTATGAACAGTAGGCTTGACCTCATTCTTCAGATTAATTTTTCCCTACAATTTCATCATAATTGCACTTGCATTTTACATACTAGGTTTTGCCTAATTCATATAGCAGTAGTATTTAGCAGGATTAAACCTTGTTAAATAAACTCAATTCTTGGCTGAAGATTTGCTTTCTTGTGCAGACAATCCTGTAAAATGTTGCTCTTTCTTTTTTTAAAAAAACATGGTAGCTGAGGATTTCTTGGCATTAACTAAATGCTAAAGCCCATCTCACTGCTTTGTATAATAATTCAAATCCCTGTGTCCAGAGAATTGGGGTGTTAAACGGCATTAGCAGAAAGTGAAAAGATTAATTACTTCATCAATTTACCTAGAATTTTCTCAGGCATTCATATCATACATTGATTGATCTATGCTTCCTGTATTCTTCCTTTTGCTTTCTGATATTAAAACATGATAAAAGTCAGTCTTCTGATTCCTTGCCACTTCTCCAAGATTTTTCAAAGATAACAAGAAAACTTCACCTCAATGATTAGTAAATTCCTTCAGTGTTTCAAGAAACAATTTATCTGCCTCCTAATCAGGGGTGGGATTCAAATTTTTTAACAACCAGTTCTACGGGTGTGGCTTAGGTGGTGGGCATGGCTTGGTGGTCATGTTATTGGCTGGGCATGGCCAACTCAATATCACTCACATTGAGGCACGCATCTTCTCTCATGACTGGGGATGCTGCAACAGTTGTAAGTGTGAAAAATGTTCATAAGTCACTTTTTTCAATGCCATTGTAACTTTGAATGGTCACTACACACAGGCAAAGTACCAGCAAAGGAGGGGAAAAAAAACTCCAGATAAGTTCCAGAGACAGGAAGTCTAGTCCTGCCTAGAATGTAACAAGGGTTAATGGAGAGGCAGTTTCTGTCAGCAACACCAGAATGTTTCCTTCCTGCCTTCCTTACAGGATTAGGCCAATAATTTCTTCTAACAACTGGTTCTCTGAACTACTTAGAATGTTAACAACCGGTTCTAGCGAATAGGTGCAAACTGGTAGAATCCCACCCCTTCTCCTAATCCTTTATAAGTAAATTAATTTTTAATCATGTATCCATCAACAAACTTTAAACTACTGTTTTATTCTTATCTTTCCAATTGCCTGAAAGAATATGCACCCTTTTGTTGGGGGAGATTCAAAATAGAAGGCCTGTATTTTCATTGTTATTTATTGCATCTGGCCATCTTTTTTAAACAGATGGAATATTGATTCATTTTCTCTTTTTTAATTTGAATCAGGGGTGGGATTCAAATTTCTTAACAACTGGTTCTGTGGCATGGCCTAATTTGTGAGTGTGGCTAGGTGGTCATATGACTGGGTGGGTGTGGCTTGTATGTAAATATTGTAAATATTTATGTATGTAAATATTGTTAATATTTATGTAAATATTTAATTTTTTATCAAAAATATAACAACTTTTACCCAAAATCAGGCAAAGCAGGCAGGCAAATTATGTTGCTCACAGAATCACAGATTTACTTAGAGATCTATTTGCAATCTGCTACCTGAATCTGTCACATAAAATTTGCTTGCAAGCAAACTCATAAAATTAACTTACAACACACCATGTATGTAAATATTGAATTCTTTTTATAAAAAAGAACTTTTACCCAAAATCAGGCAAAGCAGGCAGGCAGATTGAGTTGCTCATAGAATCATAGATTCACTTAGAGATCTATCTGTCTCTAATCTACTACCTGTGTCTGCACTGAAAAATAGAAGCTTCAGTCCGAAGGAAGCTTCAGCTCTGCTTTTAGTTTAGCCAGAAAGCAACAAATCCAATGATTTCCTACTTTCTAGCTAATCTAAATCTCCTGGCACAGCCAAACAGCTGATGGTTGGGGGACAAGAAAGGAAAAATAGCAATTTCGCAGGCAAGTTTGATGGTGCACATACCAGGTACAGGATGAATGGGCCGGCTGGGAAGAATTGGGGCTAGCTAGTGGTGCAATTTGCTGGTTCTCCAAATTGGGCAGAATCATAACAACCAGTTCTATAGAACTGGTCCAAACAGGTAGAATCCTATCCCTGATCTGAATATATGTAAGGAAGGGTTTTTTTTGTCTTATCATTCTCCATCAAATATTAGGTATCCTGACACCATTTCTGCATTCCATGCCTATTTGCATTCTTCCATGATGACCCTCCCTCCTCCCATCTCTTATTTGTGTTTTTAAAATTTTTTACATTCCTTTTTTCTAACTATAAAAATATCCTCTAATTGGTATTATTATGCTTTGCTATCATTTTTTAAATATTTAATAGTTTGTATCATAAATTATAGAAAAGCTAAAATGAACCAGGATTAAGTAATTGTTTAATAAACTGGGGGAGAAAATGTAAGAGATTTTCCTATTTTCTTTTTAGTATTTTCATTTAAATTATTGTATGTTTTCCATAGAATTTCTAGTTTGAAAGAAATAATTTTGTGAAAACTGGCATTTGTAAACCTTTCTTGTTTCTTGTTTAAACCTTTCCTGAATATTGTATCAACATAGCATAATTAAAAATATGGAACATTTTTAATTCTTTTGGGAGTATGCCTATAAAATGTCTAAAATGCCACTAAGATGTAATTTGGTTCTTTCTGAAAGTGTTAATTTGCCATTGGTGGATGGTAAGAACAATATCTGTATTGGCTGACAATGATACAATGACCAAGCTAAAACTGATGCAATTAACTTTAACCAGCCAAGGCATAAACAAAAGAATTCAAGTATGTTATACTAATTTCAGGAATGAAAGTAATCAGTGTTCTTGATTGAGTAGCAAGAATATGTCCTAGAAGAGTATATTTGTTCTACTCTCATATAGAAGGATATAATAAATACTTATAGGATTATAATAATTTCTATTAAAATAGGTGAAAAGGAGCCAGGTGAGAGCCATGCTTTCTGGTACTTATCTCAATTTACTGCAATCTGTTTGAAACTCACACTTAGTTTTGAATTCAGTGCACAGCTTAATTTATGACAAGATAGACTGTAGGAAATTCCATTATATTCTGAGTTGTTTACGAACTTGTCAACTTCATGCTCCCTACAGGTTTTGAAACATCCATAAATAAAGTTGATTCAAACCAAGCTTCAGGATTCTTGTGAATTAATATTTGTTTCCAATAATGTCCTTCTTGGTCAGGTTTTAGTTTATGAAATATAATCAAAGCTTATTTGGGACCCACAAAATATAATTAAGAGGTCAAGTTTATAATTAAGAGGAAAGGATATATTTTATTGCACTAAATAGTCTCAGAAATATTTGAAAATATTTATGTACACATAATTAAAGCTGGATTGAATGTATTATGAGCAAGGTCAGAATAGGTATAAATGTTCTTTGAAACTCCCTAAAAGCGTATCACTCTTTGATATCTATTTATTGATCTTTATGGGCCCAGTTGGCAGCTGTCTTTGTACCAATTTTGTTTCCCAATCAATACTTTCTTTTTGAAATTTGGCAGGGAGAGACATGCCTGCCAACAAATTTAGAATTTTCCTCATTCTAAATTAGCTTATTATATAGTGATGTCATTATATGCTAAAATTTTATTGAATGTTTATTTACTTTCATCTATTTTTTCATTAAATTTATATACCATCTATCACACTCTGAAAGGCAACTGGATGGCTATATATACCACCTCTTCACAGTTATTAAGAAGGATAGACTGATAAGCCCTAAGGCTTATATTTCTTTGGGAGAGCCAATTGACTATTCTGAGAGTAGTTCCATCTTGAAAAATTGGATTGCTCTTGCTACTGGCCAAATGGTACAAAGGAATATTGCCAGCTCTTCATGCATCTTAACAGAACTGCAGCTTTCTGAATGAACTTTTGCTTCCTTTGAAGGGTGTGTATGGATTTTAATTTTTAGGATTAGAAATGTTCATGAAGCATTTCTTACACAGCTTGGTCTTATTGCTTTCAAGTAGAGAACCCAAATAAAAATTGATGTTGCATGGTCAGGCTTATGTTGTTTACCAAGCTCAGTCAATTGCTTTTTTAGGATAAAATAAAAGGAGATTGGAGCAGACACTATACTAATTAGATTACAAATAATGAAGATTTGTTTAAAAGATTCAGCTATAAAGGTTCCCCAGTGACAAAACAGTAAATGCTCACTGTGTTTGCAACCAAAGGGCATCTTAAACCAATGTTTAAGTTTGATGGGTTTGTTAGGGTATTAAGATATTACCAGGTATTGCAATATGCAAGAGAACTACAAATAAATGCTTAGTAAATCAACTGGAATGTCTTCCCTGTAAATTTTAGACATTTAATTACATTTTTGTGAAACTACCCATGGTTTTATTATTGTCCTTTGCTCAGAAAGTTTTAAATGCATTGATCTATCAATGCAAACCATTTCTTCTCTAATGACTTTCTAAATTTTACATAGAGGGTTTATTGCATGTCTGGATTAAAAAAGGATGTTATTGTTTCTGAGAAGATTTTTTTTTAGAGGCACATGCTGAGCAAAAGAAAACTCCTATCTGTGAAACAATAACATACACAGAATATACTGAAAATCAAATACACCAATGAAGAGTTTTAGTATTAACATAAAAATAACTGTCTTCATGTATTAACATATGTTCCATATATGCTGACATTTTATTCTATTCTACTCTGTATTCTATTTTCTTGTTTAAAACACTTCTGCCATAAATAAATAAATTGGTATTATGCTGACTAGTTCACATTTGCTGTCTCAGTTGACAGCCAGTATCATGAATTCAGACTTCTTATAGCTAGCTATCAGATGCAATATGACAATGCCTAGTAAACAACAATACCTGCTTGAAGCAAGTTAAATATATACTCAGAAAATTAAGATGTAATATTCCAGTTAATGAATGTAGAAAAAAACATGGGTTTTTTTGTTTTGTTTTTTGCAAATGGTAACCTATAATGGAAGAACAGAGAAGTAAATCTGCTGGCTTATACCAAAGGACTACTCAGTGTAACAATATATATCCAATGATAAAGTGATCTGTTTACCACTTTATCATTGTTTGAAGCCCCGCTCTCCCAAAGTTCATGACTGCAAAGATGCTGCCTCACATCACATTACACCTTATACTTAGTTATATAGACCTTTCCTCTCACCTGCTGTTAACAACAAACTTGGTAACTTCAATGTTTATCCTTCATTCCAGACTAAGTTTAAAATATGTAAGAAGTGATCACATTAAAAAAGAAATCTGTGTCAGAACAATGGAATTCTTGCTTGCATCTGTCCATTTTATGATGTGTATGATCTGACCCTAAATTTCATTTTGTTTTGCCTATTGATCCAGTGATTCTGAAATATGCAAAAGTTTATTTGATGCAGAAAGTTATTATTCATAAATTCATTCATCTTGTCTTTTAATAAATGTTTTACAGATAGATATAGAGATAGAAATAAACAGAGAGAGAGTACTATAGATTTTACATTTATCATTTTTGAGACCCAAGAATTAATTTCTCTTCTCAGAAAAATATAAATCTTTTGTTTCAAGTATCTTTCACAATTTCTGATATTTCAATATTTAATATGTCAGTATCAGTACAGATATCTGCATGTATCATAATTAATTTTGCTTGTCTCTAATGTTCTTTTGCCCTTTAATATCTTATCATTTAATCATAAGCCTCCCTGGTCCATAAGGGTGTATCCATTGTGTTAAATCTTTTGTTTATCTTCATCAAATGGGCTACTCTTGAAGGATAACTTCTTTCTTCCTTGAAATGGATGTCAGGACTCTCATTCTCCATTGCAATAGTTACCCTGGGAGTGAGATACTAGTATCATGTCTGCCAGATTCTTGTCTATGTATTTGTCTGGTTCTTTCATTTTGCTTCAGATGAGCCAATATCTCCACACCCAAAGAATAGAAGCAAATTGCATAAACTATATATCCATGGTTTTTAGCCAACCAGCAAGTAAATTGTGCCAAGAAAATTCAATGCAATAATTGCTGGCAATTTGAGTTAGATTTTACTATGACAAATGCACAAGCAGCTTAGTCAATAGCAATCTACCGTAAAATTAATTTTCAAAAAAAATCTAGAACATGTGAAAACTTTTAATCTTATAAGTTTTATCATAAGTATTAGTACCTTACTTTATCATTAATTAGTAATGAAGACGTGACAATAGAGATTGAAAAATTAATCAAGTTATTAAGATAAATTGTCCAGGATCTAAATTGATGATGACATATACTTTTCTTTGTACTTCTTTTTAAATTGTCTTACCAATGCTGTACAAAAGAAACAAAACAGGTTTTCCCTCCATGTTCTTGGCAGCTGGTTTAAAGGAACAGTCTGTTGCCAGGTATTAAACATCAATAGCATATAAAGCTTAAACAATTAAGCTTCCATATGGATGTTTCTTATGACTTACTAAGCAAAACTGTACACTTATCCAAACTGAGGGAAACACCTTTATATATTTATCTAATCTTTTCCAAAAATTGACTCACAAAATATCCTCATGGCAAGGTAGTATGTTCCTTTGTAAAATGATAAAATAATCACCAGCATTAATATCATATAAGCTTAACAAAAAATATAACATCGTTGACATTAACTCAAGTTATTAAAATACTAAATTGAATACTAAATATTAGTTCAAATTATTCTAAAGCCTAGAGTTAGCAATAACAGTTAGAAATAGGTAAGACCCTGAACATTTTATGTATATTTCTTAGTGTTAGCTGGATACAAACTAAGATCTACTTCACATTTAAAACCTAAAGGTGGTAAGCTTTTTTTTTAAATCTGAGACATGCTTTAATTTGAAATTATTAGTAAGGATTTGAGTTCTACTCAAAAAAATATTCATAGACTATAATGAGGGGAAATTAATTTACCTATTATTATTTCTTTTTTTGTCTGAATAGAATTAAACAGCAAGGATGGTAGGCCTTTAAAAGATATTAACCTTGGAATATTTCAACCATATAACTTCAGTATTTTCACTGCAGTACATTTTTGTAATATTTTGTACAACAAAGAGACATGTTAAAAGTCATGTTAAACTAATGCAGCAAATTACTCACTTTAATTAATATTTTTTTTAAAAAAACTGACTAAAATGTAAGCTATTACTAAATATAAATTCCAATATTGATTTCAATAATCAGTTTGATGAGGTAATTCAATTTAATGCTATAGAGGAGAGTTTCATCCTCTGCTTTCACTAGATTTGTACCTGGGTCACTTAAAAGCTCAACAACTGGTTTTTCTTTTCTTCTTGCTCTGACAGTACTTTGAAATGGTACAAAAAACAGCAAAAAACTGCTATCTTCTTAAAATCTGGAAGATGATTTGACAAAAGAATGATCTCTTCTGGAATTATTAAAATATTTTTTTAAGAACATTGAAAATATCGCAACAATAGTCATCAGTAACTAGATTTAAAAATCCCACTGCTTTGTTAAACAAAAATGATGATTAATATCTGGCTGAAGAAAATAATTGTCAGCCTTTTACCCTCAGAAAAAATTCAGTCAAAATCTCCTTTTGGTGCATCTCAATTTTCAAGGAGATTGTCATATCAAAACACTTGTTCCTTTTTTGGTGATAACTCTTCATTGGAGTTTCTCTGAGATATTTTGCATTTACCAAACATTATAATCAGCAATGTTACAGAATGTTAGAGTTAGCCTGGATCTTAAAGACCTTAGAACCCCTGGATAATGTTAGGAATCTGTTGGTAAATATATTTTGCTATATGTTTAAAACTTTCAGTAATCCAGCTCTACTTTAGTTGTCAGTCTAAATTAAACTATCTTGTGCATTTTAACAACCATTCTATGTGAAGATACCATTAAAATAAATGAACGAGTATTCTTGAAATATACGAAGTGTGTCACTGATGCTTAAGGCCCGGTCCCACTGCACTTACGGATGCAAAGAGGATGTAAAATGTGAAAAAAAGTTTGCCATCTGTTGGAAAACACAATGCATCTGTTGTGTACTCACTGCATACGTGTTTCACATGCTCTATCCATCAAGCATCTGTCCACTGCGATTTCATCCATGCAAGAAGTTTGGAGCTGCACAAAACTTTGTGAACGGATGAACTTTCCACTGCGTACGATGTACATCCGCGACATATACGAGTAACAAACGTTCTATGTCCGTTATCATCCATTAAACGTCCGCTGTATCCTCTCTGCATCCTCTGGCCATTCCCTCAACTCACATCTGCTGCAACTGAAAACGGAAAGAGGGAGGAAACAAAAGGTACACGAAACGTCTACACAGTGTTAGTAGCATGGAAATAGACAGACAAAACATTTGCATCTGGGATGTATATTGTATATTTAGGATGTCTGCAGTATGTCTAGAGTATGTAGAAGGACACCTAGCAGACAACCGATATTTTCGATAAAAAGGGGGAGAAAATCATCTGGATCACTGGGATGGTGGACCATACAGTCCCACTATGGTTGCACTGGAGGTTTATCTATCCCACAACTATCCTTATCTATCCCACAAGCATGCAAAGGCTTAACCATTTTTTCAAAGTTTTCACCAACACTTTATTAAGTAAACAAAATGAACCAAGTAAACTAAGTGTCTTAAGCAAAGATAAACTTTATTAAGTTTCTTAGGTAAACTTTATGACTTATTAAATAAGCAAAATGAACCAAGTAAACTTACAGCAGGGCATCATCCTGCATGGGATCCTCCATGTCCGCCAGCATGGGGAGTGCAGCTGTTGAGGGGGTCTCTGCTGTGGGGCCCTCTGAAGACATCTGCCTGGACAGGGTAGCTGGCTCCTGGATGGAAAAGGACTGGCTGTCTGTGGGCTGTCTGAGGGAGAGGGGTCTCAGAGGGGCTGCTCCTCGATGGTGGATCTCACCCTCCAGGAAACTGCACTTGGCTATGATGTACATCTCCCAGTCAGTGAGCTTGAGGGTGGCCTGCTAAGATTTCTTGAGGTGTAGCTTGCCATACCAGGTGTGCATGTGCTTCCATGCGGTATCTGCTATCCCGCATCAGATGGGCGTCTCATGATAGGGAGCGAAAGGAGAAAGAAACGACAGGAGTCGAAGTTTCTCGGGATGAGTGCGCCCAGAATGTCTTGGCACACGCTCTTTTATTATGCTCATTCAAAAGGGGGTGATTGTTTATTCAGAGCCTAGGTCAAGCCCAGGTCAGACAGGATACAAAGGATTTACAATAGCTCAAACAAGGTAAGATACCAGGTCAGACAGGATGGCAAGATTTATAATTTGATCAGGATATTCCTTCCTCACAAAGCTGCATGCCAGACAATGTAATCTCAAGTGTAAATAGGCTATTTCTACAGAGGTTTAGCTCCTTGTCTCTGTACGTGCCCTGTAAAAGGTCACTGAGAAGACAGAAGCTCAATGATTACATGTGAATGATACAATGTTGCAAATGCCTGAATGATACATAGTTGCAATGATACACAGTTGCAAACACATGAATGATACATAGTTACAACATCTCCTCTGTTTTTATTATTTATGACGAGTCTTCTTCCTTGTCCAAGAAGACAGGAACCTTTTTTCTGAAATGTTCACCATCCCAGTCATCTAGGCAGGAGTGCGACCCGTCAGCGTCAGGGTTGTCCAAGGAGCGGTAACTCAGCAATGACATTTTTTCGTCCGGTGTTAAGGACTTAACATGAGCTTGCAATAACACATTAACATTAGCAGTTATGGAGGATAATTGATTTTTCAAAAATTGCAATATTCTATTAAAACAACAAGGTCCTATAATACATATCAATATAATGATTATTAATGGTCCTGCCAATGCAGTTATAAGGGTTGTAAGCCATGGTGAAATAGAAAACAAGCCTTGATACCAATTATACATGTTTAACCTTTCGTTTTCTCTATCTTTTAAGTGTTTTTCTAATTCTTTCATAGAATCCAACACGATCCCCCTGTTATCAGCATAAAAACAACATTCTTCTTTAAGCGCAGCACACAATCCCCCTTGTTTTAAAAATAACAGATCTAAGCCTCTACAATTCTGCAAGACCACTTCTGAGAGGGACGTCAAGGAGTTTTGCAAAGCTGTAATTGATTTCTCAATTCGTAATAAATCATCATCAATGCTTGAACCCAGAGCTGTAATTTTTTGGTCAGAGACAGCTAGTCCTGCAATGCCCGTGGTTGCACCCGTGGTGCCCAGAGCAAGCAGTAAACCTAGAGTGAGAGTACTAATAATTTCCCGCTTTGCTCTGAGGGGGTATTCCATGGGTGCCTGTAGGGATATTGTTAAGCCTGGGTTCCCCAACCAGGGTTAGGTAGGCAAGCTAAACAGAATGTGCAGCGTTAGTCAGATAGGCACACAGATAAATGAGTGAGCTAAGCTTGTATGTTTATTAACATACAGTAAAAATAACAGATACGCTTGTGCTATCAAGAATATATTTTATTCCAGTATAAGTTTATAGCATAGTCAAAAACAGTCCAATATTCATTTACCATGTAGTCAGTCCATTCAGGGATATTCAGTTAGCAAAGTCCATGTAGAATATCCCATTGTCAGTTCCCATAAATCAGTCCGTTGTTGTCTCTCCCGTTCGAGCAATGCAGTCTTGCTTCCAAGCAGTAATCAGGGATCATCAAAGCCAGAGAGAGAGAGAGCAAGCTGTAGCCTTGCTACTTTTATATGGTTTTCATAACCAGACCCACAATTGCTCTTTTACAGTTAAAGCTGCATACACTAACTATGATTCATAGTTAGTATTTCACCTAAAACAGTTAGGGTGAACAATGTTATCCCTAACATTCTCCCCATTTTAGGTTACAATAATAACTATGAAACATTTACAACTTCAAATTATATTTTTCGCAACTTTCTTTAAACTTAGTTGCTCCTTGAGCTTTTGTAAATTGGTCTGCTATGTTTTCCTCTGACATGCAGTATTCCAATCTTATCAATTCATTCTTCACTGCTTCTCTTACATTCAGATATCTTAGATCAGTATGTTTTGATCTAGTTTTTACAGAAATACTAGTAGCTAACTTTATAGCTGATTGGTTATCCTCATATACCATAATGGGATCTTTTATTGTTATTCCCATGTCCAACAACAACTGTTTGTAAAAAATCAAATCAGTGCATAATAATGACAGACATGAAAATTCAGCTTCCATTGTAGATAAGCTAATATGCTGTTGTCTGATTGACCTCCATCCTATCAGTGTCTTACCAAATAATATAGCCATACCAGATGTTGATTTTCTAGTGTTTATATCAGTTGCAAAACTTGCATCTGCATAAGCACTAAGACTCAAATCACCCTTTGGCTCTATATATAATGCATGGTTTATAGTTCCCTTCAGATATCTCAATATTCGTTTTAAAGATGTCCAATGATATTCTTTTGGATCTGAATTAAAACGTGCCAGCTGATTTACACTATAAGCTATATCTGGCCTTGACCAATTGCTTATATATGATAAGCTACCAATCAAAGATTGATATATGGACTTATCAAATTTTGGACTTTGATCATTAATTTGGCAAACTTCTTGACTCATTGGAGTCTTTGCCGGTTTACAAAGTTCCATCTTATAATTTTTAAGTAATTGGCAAATTTTATCTTCTTGAGATATTTTAAAACCATGATTTGTTTTATTTATTGTCAATCCTAGATATCTTTTAATTTCACCTAGATGCTTTATTTTTATCTTCTTGGCTAATAATGATATTATCTCATTAGCCTCATTATTAGTTTTAGTTATTAAAGCAATATCATCAGTGAATAACAATAATAATGACACCGTTCCATTATTTTCTCTTTTAAATACACACGGATCTGCTAAACCAGATTTAAAACCTATATTGTTTAACTCTTTCACAATATATTGGTTCCACTCATACCCAGATTGTTTCAACCCGTAAAGACTCTTTTTGAGTTTCCAACAATCATTGCTATTTACATTATTTTGTTTTATGCCAATTGGTTTTCTTAAATATATAGTGTGCTGCAATGGTGCATGTAGATAAGCAGTTTCTACATCTAAATGATTAATAATATAGTTTTTCTTAGCTGCCCACACTAATGCTGCTCTTAGAGATGTAGCCTTAAGGCTTGGCGCAAAAACTTCATCATAATCAGATGCAGTTTGATTAAATCCTTGAGCTACTAACCTAGCTTTATGGGTAACAGTCCCATCATTTCCAGTTTTTACTTTAAATATCCATTTGCACCCAATGGATTTTTCTCCTGGAGGTAATTTGGCATCTTCATACACTTTCATTACCTTTAATGAATTTAGTTCTTTTTCCATTGCCTTTTGCCAATTCTCCTGATCCTTAGCAGGATACATCCTAAGTTCTTCTACACTAGTTGGAACTTTAGTTACTTGGCAAACTATACTTGCTTGATACCTATCAGGTGGTCTAGTTACACGTGTAGTACGTCTAGGTATTATAGGACTTGCAGGTGGACTTTCCTCTATTAATTGTTCTTGATCATGTAACTCTTCCTGATCAACTATTTCTTCTTGTTCCTGTCCTATTTGCTCTTCGTGGACTTCTTCTTTAATTGGACTCTTCTTACAGCAAATCTCATCTTTATGACTTTTGTAGGGTTCAATAAATATTTCATTGTTTGAATCTTGCTCTAATCTATTCCATCCTACATGTTCTAGGAATTTTGCACTAGCACTGGTGTAAACTCTAGATGTACCTGGTTCCCAGAATCTATAGGATCGATGATTAGAGGTGTAACCTACAAAAATCAATCTTTTTGCTCTATGCTGTCCTTTGTATCTAAGTTGTTTAGGGATATGCACCCATGCTGGTGCTCCAAATGTGTGCATGTAACTTAAATCAGGTTTTGTACCATGCCACAGTGTGAATGGTAATTCACCTGTTGTTGAATTAACAACATTATTTAATATATGATTACCACACATTATTGCTTCTCCCCATAAATTGTCAGGTAATCCTGAATCAGACATCATAGTTTGTGCCATTGATTGTAATGTTTGGCCTCTTCTCTCTATAAAGGCATTATGTTGTGGCCTATATGGTGCAGACATTTTATGCTGAATCCCCAATTGTTTTATTCTGTTTTTAAATTTATTATTTGTGAATTCTGTGCCATTATCAGTGATGAGATTTATCAGTTTTCTTTTTGTTTTTCTCTCAGCGAATTTTAGCCAATTAAATAGATTTTGATATGTTTCAGTTTTACTTTTCATTAAATAGCAAAACCCATATCTAGAATAGTGATCCATTATACTAAGTATATAGCGAGCTCCTCCTACACTTGGTTTTTTCGGACCTATTAAATCAGCAAATACTACTTCTAAAGGCTCTTTAGTAGTAAATCCATCAACTCTATTAGCTGGTATGACCCTGCTCTTATTTTGATTACAGGCATTACATTGCAAATACTTATCACAAGGTTTCAAACTTATTCCCTTAGACAATTCAACAGTTTTCTTCAGCATTTTAAAATTTAAATGCCCTAGCCTTCTATGTAACAAGTGAATACATTCATCATGAGGTTTCTGGTTTTCATAAATTGTGTTAGCCACCTTTAAACCATCATCATTTAACACATATAAGCCATCTCTTAAAGATGCAGTAATTTTCTTATCATCTTTTGTAAGTATGCAGTTATCTCCCTTAAATGTAACTACATATCCTAGTTTAACCAAAATTCTAACTGAAATTAAATTAAACTTAAGTTGTGGTACATATAACATTTTTACATTCTCTTTTATAAAAGAACAATATGCTATACCTTCACCTTTAGCTTTCAGTTTCCAGCCATTGGCTAACGATATCTGCTGTTTACTCTGGGTCATTTTTATAAAATTTTTGTTATCATTTGTTATACAATGGGATGCCCCACTGTCAACCACCCATAAATTATTTCTTACAGCTCCGTTCGTATACATGGCTAACTCTAAATGTTTATTTATCTTTTGATGATTTTTAGTATTCTGGCCAGCGTTCTGGCGCTTTGCCTTTTTACAAAATCTTGCCAAATGTCCTCTTCCTCCACAATTAAAGCACCTTTTAATTGCGTATGCAGTAGGAGGTTTATTATCTTCTTTTTGAGGTTGCTCCCTCCTTAATTCATCTCTTTCATGCCTTTTTCTGGCCTCTTCAATCAATCTGCCAGTTATATCAGTTAAAGTTAAATTTTCCTTTGGCAAAATTTCAAGTGAAGTTACGTAGTTATCATAACTTTCATCAAGGGAAGATAGAATTATATAAATTTGGTGTTGTCCAGAGAATATTAGCTCTTTTTCGTGTAATTCCTGAAAAATGCTTTGCATAGTTTTTAAATGACTCTGCATATCACCATTTGTTTGGAGATGTGTCCTGAAAAGCTTCCGTGTTAGATTTATGTGTGCACCAATATTATCCCGGACATAAATCCTCTTCAGCTTCTGCCAACAGCCAAAAGCCGTTTTCTCTCCGTGGATATAAACAAGCTGTTGATCAGTTAAGGTTCACGCAATTATGCAAATAGCTTGTTGATTTTTATGCTTAAATTCTTCTATCTTTAGTCTGTCTTCCTCATCCTCTGGATCCCATTCTTCTATGTTTGGTGGATTTTCAATTATGTCCCACAGACCTTCACTTTGTAGAAGTAGACTACATTTTGTAGACCATGATACATAGTTTGTTCCATCCAGCTTGGATATAAGGGACAAACTTTGTAAATTGACTTGTGCCATGTTTTCTTATATGGATATAAAAATATAATTAATAAAACACAGCTGTCTGTTTACTGTAATGTATAACAACACAAACTCTCACTTTTTACATAAATCTGTTTAACCTAGTTAAACTGACTTTGCAGCCTCTGGGCCCATAACCAGTGTTAAGCCTGGGTTCCCCAACCAGGGTTAGGTAGGCAAGCTAAACAGAATGTGCAGCGTTAGTCAGATAGGCACACAGATAAATGAGTGAGCTAAGCTTGTATGTTTATTAACATACAGTAAA
>BLBF01000022.1:29445976-29528333 GCA_015471245.1 Laticauda colubrina | reverse complement strand
CTATGGGTAGCATTTTCATGACGTACCCACATGGAACAAGTATAATAGCCTTCTGTTAATGAAGTGGCTTTTACACGAATAATCTTTTGACAGGAAGCATAGGTTTTGTTGAAGTATGTGTGAATATAAGGAGATAGATTTATGGGAAGATTATTATGCCAACAGACAATAGGACAGTCACTATCATAATTAATAAAGCGAAATTCTAATGTGGTCCAATGACCATGTTGAACAAAGGTATAAGTAGGATATGAATAAGGTAGAAATTGCAAAGAGGATATAGGTAAGAATATCAGGAAGAGTTTAAGATGCAGATGTAGCGGAGGAATTCCCATGATAGGGTCTTACCGCCCGACCAGGGACCCAGCAAGTGGTTTTGTCTGGTAGTAAAATCGCAGCGTAGCCTCGTCCCCAGGTGAGAAGCTCAGCGGGACCCTGCCAGGCGGGATCTGGCAATCTGCGATAATGTACCAGAGGTCTGTTGGGGGGGGGTGAAGGGGAGGAAAAATGGCGTGAGGCAGCAGAAGTAGGAGGAATGCCAGTCAAATGAAGAAAATTTAAAGTGTAAAGACAAATGTTAAGAGAATTTTGCAATGCTGGGAGGTTGGGAGGTTTTTCCCGCAACGAATATCGATCAAGAGCACGTTTCAAAGATAAGTGAGCTCGTTCCACAATAGCCTGCCCCTGGCTGTTATAGGGAATCCCAAACTTGTGAGTTACATCCCATCTGTTACAGAAGTCCTGGAAAGCAGAACTCGTATAGGCAGGTCCATTGTCTGTTTTGATTTCTTTTGGACGTCCCAGCGAGGCAAAGGTACGAATTGAATGATTGATGACATGTTTTACAGTTTCTCCCCTTTGAGGAGTAGCCAGAATAAACCCTGAGTATGTATCGATGGAAACGTGCAAATATTTCCAAGGGGCAAAAGGTGGATACTGAGTTACATCCATTTGCCAAATTTCACAAGCTTTTAATCCTCTAGGATTTACTCCTATGGGAACGGAATGTCCTTGCTTACTACATGTGGGGCATTGTTGAATAATGGCAGCAGCTTCTGCCTGAGTTAGAGAAAATTGTTTTTGTAATGCTTTTTTATTTTGGTGAAAATAGTCATGGCTTTGGGCTGCTGTCAGATTACAAATTGATTTACCTGATGCAGCTGCTGCAGCAGCGTCTGCCACCTTGTTTCCCTCCTGTAAAATACCAGGAAAAGGTTGATGGCTCCTGATATGTGCTACAAAGAATGGATGCGTACGGCTGTTGATACATTGTTGTATAGGAAGCGTCAATTTTAACAAAGGAACAGATATGCTAGGAGATAAATAGGCTTGATATATATTCTTCAAAATCTGAGAAACGTATAAGGAATCTACTATTAAATTAAAAGGAGCTTTTTGAAACTGTTGAAACGCAATAAGAGATGCAGCAAGATCTGCCTGTTGAGCAGAAGATTGCGGAGGGGTAATTTTAGTTTTCCACTCTCCCTCCTGGTACCATGCACAAGCACCATACATTTTCCCCCCATCTGCATAAAGCGTAGGTGCATCTACTAGTGGAGATATTGAGAGAGGGGATTGCCATTCAAAAGGGAGAGTTTTGAGAAAAGTGAAACGTGGGTCTGCTGGTAAATGGCAAGAAGTTTGCCCTGGCCACTCTTCTAAAGTGTATTGTAGTTCTTCTGAATTACACCATAGCATTTCCCACGTGGTCAGTGAGCAAGGAGTGAATATTGAAACAGGCTCACATCCCATGAGTTGTTTACATCTTTGTCGACCTTTAAAGATCAACTGGGAATATGCAGAGGCTTTACTAGTGATTGTGGTTCGTGGGGTGTGAGACAAATGCAGCCATTCTAAAATCAGAACCTGTGTCTGATGAGATTGCATAATAACAGCTGTTGGTCTCTGAACAGTATTTAGTAAAGCAATTGATAAAGGGCAATTCTCTATAGCTCGATCCACCCATCGAGTAGCCAGTGAATGAGAAACGTCTTTTAATGCCTGCAACTGCTCTTTATTTAGAATGATAACATCAGACGGGGCTTTACCTTGTGTGAGGGCATTAAAAAGAGGAGCTAATGTAGCTGTGGTCAAACCCAAATAAGGACATGCCCAATTTAAGGTTCCTAGGAACTGTTGTAAGATCACAAGTGTGGGTTTCGGGGGAAGTGTTGGGAGGGGAAGGGAAGGAACAGCAGCTGAAGCAAGTAACTTGTGACCTAAATAGGAAAAGGGTGGTTTGGATTGTACTTTTTCTGGGGCTATTGTGAGACCTGCTTTACCTAGAATGGAGGTCAGGCATGGCAGAGTTTTTAATACTGTGCCCTTTGGGCCAGGTGCAGATACCAATATATCATCCATGTAATGATAGATTAAAAAATGAGGATATTTGTCCCTGTATGGTTGCAAGGCTAAATCCACAAAATATTGACACATAGTTGGACTGTTTAACATGTCTTGCGGTAAGACTTTCCATTGATATCGTTTGGTAGGTCTCTGATTATTTAAGGTTGGTACTGTGAAAGCAAATAATTTTCTATCTAACTGGTGTAATGGAATGGAGAAAAAACAGTCTTTTAAATCAATAATGATAAGGTCATACTCTTGAGGAATTATTTTAGGATTTGGAAGACCACATTGCAGGGGTCCCATTGGAAGGAGGACCGAATTCACAGCCCTTAAATCCTGAAGGAGGCGCCAAGCGCCGTTTTTCTTTTTTATAACAAAAACTGGGGTATTATATGGACTCAATGAAGGTTCTAGATGACCTTTATCTAATTGTTCTTGAACAAGAGAATGTAAGGCTTCAAGCTTTATAGAAGGGAGAGGCCACTGATCAATCCACACAGGGTTATTGTGAGTCAAATGCAAACGAAGCATGGTTAGTGGAGGGTAAGTTGTGCATTAAACTGTGACATAAGGTCTCTTCCCCACAAATTAGTATACAGAGGAATTACAGCTGGTTTAATATAAGCAACACATTGAGACTCAGGGGAATGGGCTTTTACCCAGTTTCTGCTAATGCGAGTCTCCTGGAGTCCCCCCACTCCTCTCACCACTGGTGCCACATCTGCAGGCCAGGTGTTTGGCCACTCAGTGGTTCGGATGATGGAAATATCCGCTCCAGTATCTAAAAGACCAAGAAAGGATCGACCATTCAATAAGAATGTTACCGTAGGTTTTGGTTGACTAATTGGTCTTTCAATTGCATAGAGTTGCTCTTGTTGTTGGTCTAAGAGCACAATCATTCTTGCCACAACATCCCCCTCATTTATAGTAACTTCTGTATTAGCTAGTACAGACAGACAGACATCAGACAATACAGTGGGGTCATGCAGAAAAGGAGAGGCAAGAATACCTTGTTCAGCTAAATCCCTTACAGGAAAGACTAGCACTGGAATATCGGGGGGCATATGAAAAGGCTGAACAGGACGTACAAAGAGAAAGTCAGCGACACCAGGAAGATAAGTAACAGTTTCATTAGCAACAAGATCGTAAGCGAAAGAAGAAAAGTTGCAAGTTTCAGCAGCCTTTGTTGTGGGGCTGGCTGCCTGCCCCGTTTCTAGTTTCCCTGATTCAAAAAAGGTTTTTGGAGGATTGCAGGGTTATTCTGTTGTTCATTCTTTTGGACTCTGCACTGATTAGCCCAGTGATAGCCCTTTTGGCATCGAGGGCATGGCGTCTTTTGGCGAGCTACCTGGTTTCTTGACATATTTGCTCCCCCGCCCGGGGCTCTGCATTGGCTCTTAAAGTGACCTGGCTTGCCACAATTAAAACAATTGCCCATTTTGCGAGTGTTTTGTTGGGAAATGGGAAGAAGAGAGCTCATGTTCTGCTGCATGCCTTCAGTAATGGCTGTAGCCAGAGTAGACATGGAATGGGATGTGGTTCCTATGATTTGGCAGGCTGTAAGATAATCTGCCAAGGTAACATTTTTCTTATTAATTAATGGTTGCAAAACTTTCTGACAATCAGCGTTTGCGTTTTCATAAGCAAGTTTCAATTGTAATTCATTACAAGCCTCCTCATTATCAATTTGTCTCTCTAAGGTTTCTGTGAGACGGTTTATAAAGGAGGAAAAAGGCTCAGAAGGTCCTTGAATAACTTTAGAGAAAGATTTGGGCACGCATCCCGCATTATCAACCTTTCGAGCAGCGGCCAAAGCACAATCCTGTAATATAGGGAAAGCAGCTGCGTCTGTGGCAGTCTGCTGGGCAACGGTAAGCATAGTGCCAGTACCGTTAAGCATATCTAGAGTGACATTTTCCGGTAAGCCTCTAGCGGCTGTGGCTGCAGTACGCTTATGAAATTCTGACTCCCAGACCAAAAATTGTGAAGGCGTGAGGATCATGGCAAATAATGTACGCCAATCAGCATTTATCAAGTCAGCTCCTGGTTGGGCTATTGATCCTAAAAGACCCTGTACATAGTGAGATTGAATACCATTTTCCTTGCAAGCTGCTTTTAAATCCTTAATTATTTTGTACGGCATTGGGGTATACTGAGGAGCTGGAGGATTGCCAATTTGTATGATAGGATAAAGGGAGGCAGCTGCAAGGGTGTCCTCATCCATTTCTCCTTCAGAAAAGGCTTGTTGAATGGCTTTTACAACACCCCCCCCACTTCGGGAGGGTGGTGGAGGACACGAGAGCTCTACATTTAAAGAAGTGGATTGGATGGAGGGAGGCTCTCGTAATGACTTACAATCATTGGGAGTGGAGGGTTGAAGGACAGAAAAGTTATCATAACTTGGTGGAGGAGATTCAAATACACTCTCTGCTTCTATTTTATAATGGACTTTTAAAGCCTCCATAATTTTCCTCCAAGTGACCAAAATGCCAATAGGTGCACAAGGAGGATTATGGAGATAGTCACCAATTTTTTGCCAAATGGAGATTTTTAAGGACCCTTTCTCTGGATAAGTGGGACAATGTTGCCACACATAAGCCAATAATGTAGCAATAGGTTTCATTTTTACAGGCGAGCCCTTTAAATTAGCAGAATATTTAGAAGAAGAAGCGCCTAACTCCCTCAATTCCTTCAGATGCTCTGTCTGTTGTTGAGAAAAGTTTCCGCCCATACTTACGAAAGTCGAGACCGTGTTTCAGATCCGATGATGTGCAATTCGCTTCAGGCCTGGCGAAGCACAGCTCCCATCGAGCGGGTGAGATAGGAGCGCGTCGCGGTGTATCCCCCTTAGGTAATCACGTCGGGGTCACCAGAATGCGGTATCTGCTATCCCGCATCAGATGGGCGTCTCATGATAGGGAGCGAAAGGAGAAAGAAACGACAGGAGACGAAGTTCCTCGGGATGAGTGCGCCCAGAATGTCTTGGCACATGCTCTTTTATTATGCTCATTCAAAAGGGGGTGATTGTTTATTCAGAGCCTAGGTCAAGCCCAGGTCAGACAGGATACAAAGGATTTACAATAGCTCAAACAAGGTAAGATATCAGGTCAGACAGGATGGCAAGATTTATAATTTGATCAGGATATTCCTTCTTCACAAAGCTACATGCCAGACAATGTAATCTCAAGTGTAAATAGGCTATTTCTACAGAGGTTTAGCTCCTTGTCTCTGTACGTGCCCTGTAAAAGGTCACTGAGAAGACAGAAGCTCAATGATTACACGTGAATGATACAATGTTGCAAATGCCTGAATGATACATAGTTGCAATGATACACAGTTGCAAACACATGAATGATACATAGTTACAACACTTCCACCATCCAAGGAGTACTTCTGCAGTGTACCCCAGGCTCTCTGCCTTGTCTGTCCAAGCTGCCTGCTACTTCTTGGTGTCCCGATACAGTCTGTGGCCCTTTCTCCACAGGTACTCATTCTCCCTCAGCCATTCCAGCACCTCATCCTCATGCTCCTCAGAAATGGTGTACTGTTTCCTCTCTCCCTTCTCCTTCCCTTGCCTCTTCCTCCCTCTGGCATGGGCTTCAGCAGGCCTTCAGGGGCTTCAGCATCAGGGCCTTCTGGAGATTGTTCAGGGCCTTCAGGGGCTTGAGCAGCAGGGCTTTCAGCAGCAGGGCTTTGAGGGGCTTGAGGGCCTTGGGGCTGGTCCACCACAGCAGCAGCAGCTTCAGAGTCAGTGCCAGGGGGTGGGATGCTGGTTCTGGCCTTCTTCACCTTGCCAGGGCTTGAACGAGTAGGCACGGACTTCCTCTTCTTGCCTGACTGATGACCCATGGTGTTCCTGCATTATGTATCTGGCAGCACGTCCTTCCCCTGTATGCTGACTGTGTGCATACTGCATCCTTTTATATCCATGGAGCGGATGCAATTCATGTCCCCTGTATGCACAGTGAATGCTTTGCATCCGATATACATCCGTGCGGCCTCCCCTTTGTTTCCTACAGGCGTACATGATGCATCTGCTTCATCCGCTATGCATCCACCCCTTCCGCTATGCATCCTCTTCGAAATTCTCCCTGGAACCCCTTCGGAAGTGTCATCCATTTCCATCTGCTTTCATCTGCTAGACTTCTGATGAACATCCGTTTAACATCCCTGCTACATACTACCCACGTCCATTCTTTTCTGTTCTGTTTATGCAAATTTTTGCCACTTTTTGGAGCAGATGAAAACGGATGGAGCCACCCCCGAAATTTTGCTTGTCCACTGTGTCCTTTCTGCATATGTTTTGCGTCCATCAGCCAGTGGGACCTAGCCTTTAAGAAATATTGAAAGAACAATCAGATTAAAATACTCAAACCAACTTACAATAAGATTAGAAATCAAAACTGTATTGACAGTGGAGAGCAGATATGCAGCAAATGTTTGGGAAATAAACATTTCTATTCCTGTCATTTAAAAAGACAATGTATCTCCATAATATAAACGAATTATAGAAATTGTTTTTACAAAATTTATAGAAATTGTTTTCTTTTACATCAGCTTTCAAAATTGTTTTGTAAAATATTCAGCTAAGGTGTATTTTAAAATTATACAATTGGACAGATTATTTTACTTCAATTAAAGAGTTTAGAGAAAAGGATCATGTAAGTGAAAGAGAAGCCTATGGAATAGTTGAACGAATTTATTTTTTCAAATGTCCAGATTGTATTTGCCACTTTTTCCTTCTACAAGAACTTTCAGTGAAATATTGAATGGTTCATTTGCTCTATTAAAATGCTGATACCTAGGTGAAGCTTGGTTCTTAAATAGTTCTGCAATCTTTGTTACCATACTTGTAACTATGTTGGTTAGATCATTTTTTTTATAGAGTCTCATTTCAGATTTAAAAAATTTAAAGGAATAGAATGTTACATTATTGTTTTTTTTTTTAAAGGAATTTTTTGAACAAGGATATTTTCCCTTGCCAAATAATGGATATCATAGCAACAGCAGGGATTTGCAGCAATTAATGGGATTTGCAGTAGTGCCAAACTAGGCAAGAATGCAGTTCTGGTGTCATTATTCAAGCCATGACGAACAATGGCAGAGTGGTAGTGCTTTGTTGATGATGTCTCAGTAAAATGGGAGATCTTGAGTCTTAGCTATGAAAGCCAGCTGGGTGACTCTGGGCCAGTCAACTCTCTCTCAATCCAACCCACTTTATAGTGTTGTTGTTATGGGGAAAAATAGAAGAGGAATAAATGCTGGATATGTTCACCTCCTTGAGTTATTTGTAAAAATAATAAAAGTAGGATACAAATAAATAAATAAATTTTAAATAATATAAAAAACACCCAATTAAGTTTATGTATTCATTTAAGTCAAGACAGTCTGCACTGGTCTGGCTAAATCCCTTACAGTTAGACATGAACTGGGGCATTCTGTGTGCATAGTAAATAAATCAACAGGGTTATTTTATTTATAATCTTCTCTTTCAGGCTCTATCCAACAAATGTTACCCCAAACTGGAGTGCATAATCTCTTTATCTGGAGATAATTATCTCCATGGATGTAAATTATTCATAATGGAGTAAGCATAGATGCATCTAAGAAAAAGTTAACCTATCTCTATAGAGGGGGACTGATTAAAATAGAATAAAATGAATACTAATTATAAGGAAACATTCTTTAAAAAATGGTATCATTATAGATATTGTTCAGCTATATTGATTTGTGAACATATTATTCTTGATTTAAATGGAAAAATGTCAATGGTCTGCTGATAACCTGCAACGCCTTCCTTCTCTCCTTTCCATTATTCTTCACCTTATTTATAAAATGAATATAATTAAAATCCCATGTATATAGATCTGATGTCTGAACCATAATATTTCAATATCTTTTTCAACTGATGGAGCAAATGAAATATCCCAATTCCTCACTTCACTATCACAATGTAGGCTATTTCTCTACCTTTTCAGTTTTAGGAACTGTGCACTGTTAAATTTAACCTCAAGCAATTGATTAATTGTACTTATTGATTAAAAGTACTTATTATAAATAAGTGTATAAAATATGAGATAATTACAGAATGGGCAATTGAGATTTTTACATTACTTCCAAAACAAGATTTAATTTATTTTCTTTTTTAACAAATTTTATTCAGTTTTTCACATTAAAAACAAAAACTTTTTTCTAAAGTTCTCAGTTATTCCAGTTGAGGGTCTATACTAAAAACATCAATCAATCCCACAGTCAGTCTTTCCTTGTTTTTTTCTTTATTCTGGTTGTGCTTTCACTTTCTAAGATTCTTACTTTGTTCCAATATTTCTTTAATGTGATATCCACACAAGTTCATTCAGAAACAGGATGCTTTCCCTTTTGTTTGAGCTCAAGTTTTTGTCAAAAGATGGCACTCTCCATTATACAAAGTCTTCACCTTTTTCCCCTATTTTTTATTTAGGGTTTTTTGAACCTCAATATTCCAGCACAGTCCAGTCTCCAATTTGTAAACTTTATTATTATCATTTTTTGACAATCTTAAATCCAACTTTATTTTATGCCTGTTTATTCCCAAAATATTTTAGTGCAATCGAGTTAAATCTTTAGTTCCAGCTTCTTCCTTTCCTGGTTCAAAGCCTCAGTTAGCTGTCAAAAATATTTTCTTTTTTTTCCCCTGTCCCTTTGTAATTTCGCCACTCACTTTTCTTTTCTTAAAAATTCCATGTTACCTTAATCCTGGGGTACTTTTGTTTAGTTGTATTGCCCAGTTGTCCTGGTTCAGATGTTATCCATCTCTTTCTTCCCTCCTGCACAAATCTTAATCCAGCTGAGTCCTCCTCTTCGGGGTGGCCATTTTAAACCACCGCTGCAGTCGTCTTCAGGGGGGAAAAGACCAATCCCGGGGGGAGATGCAGCTCCCCTCAACCTGGCTTGTGGCTTCCCCTTACTCCACCGCCCCTCCAAAGCAGTGTCTTCAGCCCCTAATTGTAATGATCAGAGCTCTCCAACGAAAGAGCATGAACCATAGCCACAGAGCCACATAGCCACTATGATCGATCAGCGAGAAGGCTCTCAAATATTTAATTTCTTTAGATACTTCATTAAGTCAAAATACAAATATGTCAATTTCCTATAAGATTAGTATTTTCAATGTTACAATGAAATAAAATTCTAACTGAAGCTGAACTAGATTTTGAATACCAGTGTTAATGAATGTACATTTTAATTTACATTTATAACCTACATATATAAATTAGTCAATCCACTATACAAGGAGCATTTATTGTAGAAGAGTTGCACTAACAGTGTGTCACATTCTTTTGGAATATTAAGGAATGAAAATAAAAATGAAACATCGAGCTTTGTTGAAAAATTTAATGGTTTGCAAGTCACAGCAATCCAGTAACATATGGAAAATCCTTTTTTTTGTTTTTATTACTCCTTTTTAAAAAATATTATTTTATCAAACAACTCATTATATATTTTCACAAATAGTGTATTTATATCTTTAGTACCATTTTTTTCTTGTTTATGTAGAGACTTATGATACATAGAAAGAAATACATATTTATAATTTTCTGAGCTAAAAGATTCACTTTCTCACCTTTCACTTTATCTTTACTCAATTCAAAGTCTAAAAGGCTGAATTTGAGTTCCAGAAAACTTGAACTGGAATTGCCCCATATTCATTCTATATGAAGAGTGTAAAAAACTATAGAAAGAATTACATTTTAATAATTTTGCATAAGATTTGGTCTATTCCTGTTTAGCATTTTTCTCATATACTCTGGGCTTTTATACTTCATGGTCATCATCTCATCAAACATGTGTCTTCATCCCATTATATCAGCCTGTCCCACCTGGTCAGATAGGGAAGGTATATTGTGGTCCCATGAATAAAAGAAATTCAGCTGGTGTGGTTCAGGAACAGAAACGTCTCTGCCATTATTCCCACATTGAAACATTCTTTCCCCAAAGGCAAGACAAGCCCTCATTTTTTAAAAATATACAAAGATCTGGCTCTGCTATCTTACTTAAGAATCACAGAATAACTTGCAGTCATGGGGCTGGTTACAGTCCTAAAGGCCCTACTCCTGCCTTTTAATTACCTTTTAAAGTTTAATTTTACTATTTTTGTTTCTATTTTAAATGCTTAAATTTGCTTAAATTGTTATATTATATTCACGTTTTAACATTTTATTTGTACACCATAGAGAATCTGTCTGTGAGGGAGAAGGGCAATTTCCAAATTTGATTGATAAACAAATAAGTAAATAAAAAATCCATTGTTTTTAGAACTACTTCATATTTTAAGAATCATTCCTAAATGAATTTTAGGCTACTATGCCTTACCATGCAGGTTCAATCAACGTTCATTGATGCTTGTTACAAATGTAACAAATAATCTTTACAAATAAAGATGCACACATATGCACACACACAGGCACACACGCAGAGCAATTGCTTTCACTACTTCCCCCCCCCCCAAAGAAAATTATACATTTAACTACTTAGGTTAAATGTAATATGTCAAATGAGTGAGGAAATGTTCAGAAGAAAATGTCAGCCAATTTGGACATTTATATCAAATTTTCTTCATGTGGCCTGTTCTTTTTCTATGGGATCTGACTTTTAGTACAACTTGTATATAATTAAATCATTAACACTGGTGTGTTATGGCACAAAATAAAAGCTTTCACATAGTTTTGACTGGAACATTTCATAGAATGTTTCCAGTTATATATTTCATCCTTCTTCTAGAATCAGTGCTATTCCACTCTTTCTTCACTAATATTATTTTCTCTTCTCCCCAATACATCACATGAGATTTCAGTTCTGACACAACATTATTGCTGTAAGCTAGAATTATTTTCTCCAAAAATGAACTCAAGTGGCTGAATAGCTGTATGTTTGGAAGCAAATCAGGACCATCAGAATCAATGGTAGTGAGGTCTTCCAGAGTAACAATTTATCCTGTCACCCAGTCATTGCTGTGGCAATATAAAGCCTGTTCGCATCTGTGATTTATTACCATGGTGATGGCTGGCTGATGCTGCAAATCATTTGTTTGGAAGATCTAAGTGTCTACATGCCTAAGAGACTCTCCAGGTAACTTGTGAATTAGAAGAAAAATACATTCAAAATGAAACAAAATATAGTAACAGTAACTTGTGAGTTCCAGTAGATATGGAATATTGAGATATAAATGAATAAAGAAGGAAAGAAGAAAGGAAGGAAATAAAATTAAGATTCGCTCATATTTGTCTTATAGGTAGAATGAGACACAAAGTGTTGATGTTTTCCCATCTATATATTAAAAAAACACCTGGAGTAAAACTCTGAACATGAATTAAAAATCTGAATAAAATCTGCAATTATTTCATTTTATACTTTCAATTAAACATGAAATTATTGAAGACTCTGCCTAGATAATGCAATTTACATTTTTGCTATTAACCCCCCCTTTTTTTGTGATTAACACTGAGGGCTCATAAAAACAGCCAGGTTAATTCTAATTATATTTTCTATGTACATTTTGAATAACCATTGTATACAGGGGTGGGATTCGATTTTTTTAACAAACAGTTCTGTTGGCATGGCTTAGTTGGTGGATGTGGCTTGGTGGTCATGTGACTGGATGGGTGTGGCCAACTCAACTTCACTCACATCGAGGGGTACTTCTCCTTGCCTAGCATCTCATGACTCTGGTGATGCTGCAACAGGTCATAAGTGTGAAAAATTGTTGCAAGTGTGAAAAATGGTCATAAGATACTTTTTTCAGTTCCTTTGTAACTTTGAATGGTCACTAAATGTACTGTTGTAAGTCAAGGATTAACTGTATAAAAATACAAAAAGCTTCTTTGATTGCAAAAAGCTGCCATAAATACCAATCATTAGATTAAAAATACCTGCAAGCCGGAGTTACAAATCAGGCAGGGTGCCAGAACACCTTGAGAAATTAAAATAATTAAAATGCAATGATAACTATCAGCAGCCAACTCTTGCTCATAAAGTGAAACCCTTTAGCACAGAGGCCATTTAAACTCTCCAGAAAGAGCACACCCAGGAAAAGCAACCCTTAGATCCATTTGCCACTTAAAGACACCAGCTGGTCTCACTCACCTCACAAGATATCCTAAGAAAATCATTCAGATTTAAAGAAAGATCACATGGTTCCCAGAAAGACATTAAAAAATCAGTGCCGAGCATGGAAGTACATCCCAAAAGGACAGTGCCAGATACCACTAAAACAGTGAAGGAAGACCCCCTCCCCAGAGAGAAAAAGAAACCATGAGGCAGGAAAAAAATTCAAACACAATACAAATAATTAAATCACAACAGTAGTTGTTGCTTGTTAAACCAGTTATCAGAACAAATAGACACAGGAACTAGCCAGATTTCTCAATCCAGTTTCTTTTTGGGAACAGAGATTTTCCTTCTAAACAAAGCAGAATAGGGAAAATTATCCCATCAATAAACACAGGATTAGACATCACCAAGCACAGAATTAAACTTCAACAAAAACAAATTTTAGACCAAAATTCAGAAAGAGTATGTAAACTCACATTTGAATGTCAATCTTTCTAGCTAGCCAAGAAGCCACGATGAATGTCACTCATCTTAGTTCCTTGTCATTAAAAGCTTTTTTGTGGGAGCTCTGTTTTGTTATTCAATTATTTCTTCCAAGTGCTAACTCCAACAGGGGAGTATTTCATCCCAACAGCAGTGTAAAAACCTGAAAACAACCGTTCTCCTTTAAGAAAGTCAAGTTGTCAGGTTTCCAAGCAAAATAGCTACACATATGTCAATTTTGGGCTGGACACAAGCAAAGTAGCAGCAAAGGAGGAAAAAAAGCTCTTGAGACAGGAAGTCTAGTCCTGCCTAGAATGTAATAAGGATTAACAGAGAGGCAGTTTCTGTAAGCAACAACACCATAATGTAAAGAATGCCTTCCTTACAGGATTAGGCCTGTAAAGTGGGAAAAAAACAAAAGGAGATTTCTTCTAACAACCAGTTCTCCAAACTGCTTAGAAAGTTAACAACAGGTTCTAGTGAATAGGTGCGAACCAGTAGAATCTCACCCCTGATTTTATACCAATATAGTTTTATAACAGCATACTGTAAAGCATTTAAAATGAATCAGTTTCAAACAAACATTTGGAACATCTTTATACGTTATAGATAATATTTCTGAGATATATATTATTGTATAAAAGGTAGCTTTTAAATGATAATATAGTATAAGTTTCAGTCCTTTTAGCCTCATATTTTCCCATTGTTCCATTAGTGTATTATGCGCAATGTTCCTAGCCTTAACACATTCACTTGCTCTTTTTCTGTTTCAAGTTTCAGCAAAAGTTTATGCTTTTTGGTAATTACATGTTCAGAATTCGTACGTAATTCAATTTCAAATTCTGTCTTCTGCTATCCATTGTACCGTGATCTATCTTAAATCTTTTATTTAACTGTGCATACAGAAATCATTAAAAACTAAATCTGCAATGAATTCATCTCTTGATTTCATTTTATATTCTCCATGCTCTTGTTGTAAGAGCTGTCAAAAAGTTAAATAGCTCTCGTTATCTGTGATTTCCCCCCCCTCCCGACAAAAGGCTACTTATTTTGACACCTATAAATGCATTTGGAGCACAATCTGGGTTTATATAACCATAATCTCAATATAGTGCTTCTATTGATGATTTTTAAAGCTACACTAACATGAACTTTATTATAAAATAGAAAGCCATGCGCTTCAAACCTCAGGCTGTGGCCTTCTTATTAAGAAAGGCTCATTATATTCATTATAAATGGTAGTAAAGTTAAAAAATTGTCATGAAAAGTAACATGAACAAATCTATAATTTAACAATAAATCAGCACATTTAGTGAGTCTCATTCTAAGGAATAAGAGTGCTAGAGATATTTGCAATTTTATAAAATCGTAAACTTGAGACAGAACAATAGAAAAACTGATAATCAAATTACATGCAGCACTAACTTGAAAACTTCTAGAATTAATGTAGTGCAGAGCATTGACAATCATGTATTTTACTAAAACAAAAAACTGAAAAGTAGTATGGGTTGAAAATTTTTCATTTTTAATCTATTTATTAATAATAAAATTTAGACTGCATATATTTTAAGAATACACACACACACATATATAGGCTTTATAAGATATCAATTGAATAACTCAGGTTAAACCAAGAGAACATTGTTAAAAGGAATTAATCTATTGTAACTTTTGTGATTGGAACCAAATTATAATTCTCTATGACTTGGTTAAAATTTTGATCTAAGTATCTTATAGAATGTCAAATTGAATGTGTATGTGGGTAATATGGAAATCTAATTATCAATAAAATATTGGATATCAGCACATGTAATTCTTGTTAATGCAGCTGAGCTATTGCTAGGCAACAGAGAGGCCATTAATCATAGAATCTAAATGTATAGCCAGGCTGTTATGTTAGCATTTCCTTTGTAAGAACATTGAAATATCCTTGATATTCATTGATTCTATTCATTTTAAGAATGAAGCAAGAGGAATCTATATGTCCCTATAATTCACAATTGAAATGACAAATATCTTATTTGAGCATGGAAATACAAATGTCTTCCTTCTTGATCTTCTGTGTAAGCTATTGAATAATTTAGTCACATAAGCTTATAAAGCAAAATTGTAGTAGTAGCATTGCAGCACAAATTGTAATGATAGTGTAGCCCAACGGAGCATTCCTTAAGTATAGGTACATGGTATCAGAATTTGGAGTCTACTCTGGACAGAATGGAAATTCCATTTTGAGATTTGAAGGCATAGTACAGCAGAATTAAGCTATTCTGTCCCATTGCTTTAAGTGGAAAGGTGTTTTTTAAAACAACAACAACAACAACATGCCTTATGAATGAGACATTTAACTGTATTCTGTATTAACTATATTCAATATTAACCATTTTCGGCTAGGTATCTATTAGATTAAGGGCATGGATTGCTGTATGTATCTATTTTTCCACATTTAAAAAGCATTGCTAGGAAAACAGTTGTGACATCCCTATCTAGGAAGAATTGATCCTTCTTTTTCAATGTACAGACAGAAATTCCTCTGTCATAACTCTGAAACTGGTGTTTGTTTTTTTTAAGTTCAGCTAATTAAAGAGTTTAGATAAGGTCTTCACATGTTGGAAATAAAGCTGATATCTTAACAAACTTGCCAGCAATGCCAGCAATGGTCATACATTGTAAATGTGTTCCAGATTGAGCAAAAGTATCTACAAATGGCTCCTTCTTTCTGTAGGGAGCTCTACTGATCTCACATCCGTTATGCATCCGTTACGCATCCACTATATCTGCTAGCCATCCGCTACGCATCCGCGGAACTCCATCTGCCCGGACGCAGGGAGGAAGCGGAACGGACGCAGAACGGATGCCTAGCGGATGCAGAACAGAAACAAAGCGTTTAAAACGAAAAAAACGTTCGCAGAGGGGACCTATCTCGGATATTAAGGATGCCTAGAGGATGCCTACAGGATGCCTAGAGAATGCCTAGCGGAAAACCTATACTGCCTATAAAAAGGGGGAGCAACTCGCCTGCATCGCACTTTCAGAACAGCAGCCCAGCAGTGCAGACCTCTGCAGCCTTCATCTGCCTCTTCCTCTTCCACAGCATCCAGTCATGTCCACTGTGGATTGTAACAAAGTCCTTTTGGCAGCCACCATCTTTGTGCAACAGTGCGAAGCCATCTGCAGGCTCTGTGAACACTACTGCAAGAAGAAAAGGAGCCACCCAAAAAGAGTCTGGGTCCGAAGATGGTTCGCCAGAAGAGCAGAGGACGAACTGTACAACAAGCTGATGGTGGAGCTCAGGAGCGAAGACACTCGGGCGTTCCAGAACTTCATGAGGATGCCTCCAGCCATGTTTGATGAAGTTGTGCAGCGGCTGACACCCAGGTTGACCAAGGCAAACACCAGCTTCCGGCCCAGCCTGGAACCTGGGCTCAAGGTGGCACTCACTCTGCACCACCTGGCCTCAGGGACCTCCTACAGGAGCATGCAGAACGGCTGGAGGGTGCCATCCAACACCATGAGCATTGTGGTCAGAGAAGTGGTGCAGGCCATCATCGAAGAATACAAGGAGGAGCTCCTCCAGTACCCCTCCACTGAAGAAGGATGGAAGAAAGTTGCAGAACAGTGGTATTAGAAGTGGAACTTACTACACACCGTTGGAGCCATAGATGGCAAGCACGTGGCCTGCAAATCTCCAGCCAACTCGGGGTCCACTTATTTCAACTCCAAGGGCTTCTTCAGCATCATCCTCTTTGCCATGGTCGATGCTGACTACAAGTTCATGAACATCGATGCTTCAGGCAACGGCTCCTATTCAAATGCCCAGGTATACAACGCCAGTCACCTCAAGGAGAGGCTGGAACGCAACCTCATCGTGGGCTTCCCAGATCCAGAACCCCTGCCCAATGACACACAAGATGTGCCCTACTTCATTGTGGGGGATGACGACTTCTCCCTCACAACCTACCTCATGAAGCCCTACACCTCCAAACTCCTTACCCGTGAAGAGAGGATCTTCAACTACAGGCTGTCCAGGGCAAGACGGGTGGTGGAGAACGCCTTTGGCATCCTGGCCAACAGGTTCCAGGTACTTCTCACCACCATGCAGCATTGCCCAAAGATCGTGAGGAGGATCATGGATGCTTGCTGCATCCTGCACAATCTCATGCGCACCCGCTATCCAGTCTTGCAGAACAGGTTCGTGGACCTCCAACAAGCCAATGGGGACATGGAGCCTGGGGAATGGAGGCAAGGGTGAAACCTGATCCACACTCAGGATGTGCAAGGCCCCAACAGAGCCTCACATGAAGCGAAGAAGCAGCGCAACCTCCTGAGACACTGGTGCAACTCCCCAGCTGGAGCAGTGGAGTGGCAAGACAGGATGGTAGATGCTTAATGGATGCTTCCTTCAGCCTGTCTCATCACACGGATGAGATTGGGCCATGTATGTTTGGTTGCCCTACAATGAACAGGGCGTTTAATAAAGAGTTGTGTTTATGTTGACATGTGTGGATAATTATTACATTATTATTGTTAATAAAGGGCCGTAGGTGTGGCACCTGGGAGGGTGGACCATACAGTCCCACTATGTTTGCACTGGAGGTTTATCTATCCCACTGCTATCCTAACCCATCCCACAGGTATTACCCATCCCACAGGTATCCTTATCCATCCCAAAGCTATCCTTACCCATCCCACAAGCATGCAAAGGCTTAAACCATTTCTAAAAGTTTCCAGCAAGACTTTATTAAAAAAAAGAAATGAAACAAGTGTGTGAATCATAAGTAGACTTTATTAACAACAAGCTATAAGACAAAAATGAGTCTCTGGCACTCCTCTTGGTCGCTCAGTCTCAGGGGTGAAGGGTGCAGGTGCTGTGGAGGTGGCTGGTGCTGGAGTGCTTGTCATCAGCTCCTCCAGAAGCAGAAGCAGCAGAAGCGCCAGCCCCAGAAGAGTGAGCCCGTGCTGCAGAAGCCCCAGCAGAAACAGAGTAAGGGCCAGGGGGCGGGATGGTAGCCCTGTCCCTCTTGCCAGGGCTGGCAGCAGATGGCTGAGGCTTGCTGTACTTCCACATGGTTGTGGGGTTGCTGGCTGGCAGGGAGGCTGGCAGGAAGCAAGGCTGGCAGGAAGGCTGGCAGGGAGGCTGGCACCAAGGCAGGCAGGAAGGCTGGCAGGGCGGCTGGCACCAAGGCTGGCAGGGAGGCAGGCACCAAGGCTGGCAGGAAGGTTGGCAGGCAGGCTTGCAGGCAGGCAGGCAGGCAGGAAGGCTGGCAGGCAGACATGAACCAAGGCTGGCAGGAAGGCTGGCAGGCAGACATGAACCAAGGCTGGCAGGAAGGCAGGCAGCAAGGCTGGCAGGCAGACTGGCTGGCAGCAAGGCTGGCAGGGAGGCTGGCAGCAAGGCTGGCAGGGAGGCTGGCAGGGAGGCTGGCAGCAAGGCTGGCAGGGAGGCTGGTAGCAAGGCTGGCAGCAAGGCTGGCAGGCAGACATGCAGGCAGGGCAGGCAAGGCAGTCAATGTGTGTGGCAGCAGGTGTTTCCTCTGAATGGCGACCTGCTTCCGAACTACTTCCGTTATATCCGTGGGGCTGATGCAATGCATCCTCCCCGCATGCGCAGTGAATGCCAGGCATCCACTGGCATTCTGCTGTGCATCCGCTAGGCTTCTGCTGTGCATCCGCTAGGCTTCCGCTCTGCATCCGCTTCATCCGTTCGGCGTCCGCTCTGCATCCGCTCTTTCCGTTCCACGTCCGCTTCGCTGAGCCCCCCCGGAAGCCCTGCGGATGTGCCACCCACTCCCATCCTCTCCCATCCGCTTCCATCCGCTAGGCTTCCGTTCCGCATCCGCTTTGCATCTTCCCAGCGTCCTCCCTGCGTCCGTGTTATCTGCTCTGGTGATGCAAATTTTCACCCTTTTTGAGAGCGGATAACAACGGATGGAAAATTTTGCTCATCCGCTGTGTCCTTTTTGCATCCGTTGGCCAGTGTGTCACGGGCTTAAGGAAGTATAGAACCCAGTCTCCCAGTTTTTAGTTCAGCACCTTAACAACTACACTTAGCAAGAGCCAAACATAAAATGCAATCTATATTTATACTAGGAACATGACTGAAAATGTTGTGCTTCATTTTTCCATCCATGAGTATTAGACTGAGTTTGGGGATGGACATCAGTTGAATCTCTACTGTAATGAACTAATCTGTTCTTGGTCTGACCTTGCTTGGTCTCAGAGTTCTACTGCAACTATCTGGAAAAGAGACACAGTTGAGAGTCTCTGGAACTGTTTCTGACCACTGAAATATAAAAAAAGGGAATTATATCCTTAGGAAAATTAAGGAAAGAATGGATGATGTTAAAGAACGTGATAGGACTATCCAACAGGAGAAGTCAGAGAAATGGTTTGTATCTGAGGGAAAGAAAGAAAAGGAGAAAAAGGAATAAGAAACAAGGGGATGAAGTTTTCTCTTTCAGTAGGCCTATAACTTTTTGTTAATGTTAAATATAACATTGTTTTTTTATTTTTTTATATTATAATGCTAATTTTTGTTAGCCAATGAAAATACGGATCGGGTATAATTTTGTTTTTAATCCCAGGAAGGCCTACATTGAAAATCAGTTTGGTTTTATTATGGTTAAGGCCATATTTTTCTTATTCATATCCATTTCATGTATTCATAACCATGTTTATACTGATACCTGTTATCTAATAATTGTTTGACAAAATAAAATAAATAAAATAAATAAAAATGAACTCGGCTGGAATGTGGAATACAGGCAATCTCAGTCCTGCTTTAGGCACAATTGGTGGCACTTGGACCAGTCACTTTCTCTCAGCCCTAAATAGAACACAATGGCAACCCGCTTCTGAAATCTAATTTCAGGAACTTTTGCAGGCAGTTGTCAAGAGTCAACACTGACTCATAAGTTTGAAGTCTGGATTGAATCAACCACATATGCCATGTGCTTTGATTAATGTGAACCAGCTATATCTGGAACATGGCAGAACTATTACTAACCCCCTTTATTATTTCTGAGCATGTATATATAGGATTATATGACAGAGAACACCAATTATTTTGGGGTTAGCAAGTATCTTCTGAGACTTTATCTTTGCTTTGCCAGTGTACAGCTTCAGTAAGAGTTTTGATCAGTTAGTGGAACTAAATTCTACATATAGACCAATCAGGCCTTTGTTGTGGGACCATTTGGAGTGATTGATAATGCACATATCACCATAGCCTGCTGCTTCTTTCTCTTTCTTTTTAAATCTACTCCCTTGATAATTAGCTCCCTTTGTCAAAGCTTCAGTTACAGTCTGAGAAAAATATTCCTAAATGTCAAGAACCATGCAGTCTGATAAATATGGATGACATTTAAAAGCAGGCTAGGTATTTTCAACACAATCACAAGAGAGAACATAATGTGATTTTTATTTAATTTTTTGAACAACACTACAGAGTCTACATTTTCAAATCCTTATTATTCAGGCCATCTGGGTTTCTCCTACCATTTCTATTAAACATTTAGCTGACACCAGCAATGTACTAGATGATGTACAGACCAGGAATGGTTATTTAACTTTAACTATTGTATAAAAGGCAGAACTTTCTTTGTGGTAGGTAGAAGTACAACTTTTTCTCAGCATAAAGATTAATTTTAGGAAATATGCATTTTTGAATAGATGGCTGACATTTATAAACATAGATATTATAATATTACACATACCATACAGTATATTTGCTATTCTAATTTTTTATTTCAGTTGAATAGAATGTTCATTCTCATAGATAGATAGATATAGAGATATGGATATAGATGTTTGTATGATTTAGGTATGTTTACAATCAACATTTTTTTTCCAATGGTTGAACCTTCATCTGTAATAATAGATACCATTAATCCATTAATTATAGATACCATTAAATTCTAAATTTAAAATTTAGAAATAATTTTAAAATTTTAGAAATAATTTAAAAAACTAAAAAGTAAATAAAGATACACACGTGAAAGTAAAAAAGGAAGAAAGCCAGAGAAAAACAAAATTAATGTTTAAATAGAAACTACAAAACTATAAAAAAAATCACAAATAAATAGATAACCTTGTTATGTGTGTTTATGCCATCCATTTAGAATAAATGAACTCTTTTTCTCCTGCATCTTAAATTCATATTTGTATTTAATTGTGTTTTATATACTGTATTTTAAATATTTGTGTTTCATTGGTCTGGTACTATAAAATTTACCTGCTCTAACAATCTGGATTGTGACCTCTTTGACAGTGTTCAAGAAGAGACTTGAAGCCTTCATCTGTAGGGGTGTGGTGGGCAGGTGGATGGGAGGAGAACAATTAATAATTTTCAATTTGTTTAATATGACTGAATTTTTTATATTATTATTAATATACAGTATACATACGTGTGTGTGTGTGTGTGTATAGACTGTAATCACTAATGGAATACAGTATACAGTATAAATACACACATATTATAATCACTTTAGTATAATTGGTCAGGTATATAATTTATACATACATACAAAGCAAAAAGAAATTGTTATTTAATTTTTTTTTCTGCTTCAACTGTTCTTATTAATTAAAGAAAGAATTTATTGTTCAGAAGTAAAAAGATATGCAAAGCTAGTTTATAATATTTTTGTCTTTCATTTTAAATTTGTTGTGGTCCACTGGCGGCCCGTGGAGCTGGCAGCAGACAGTAAGGAGGAACATGGGCCATTCCTGGAGTCTGAGGAGGGCTTGGATGAGGAATCTGTGTCTGACACAGAGATGGGGCCAGGACAGGGGTGGGATTCAAATTTCTTAACAACCGGGTCTGTGGACATGGCCTAATTTGTGGGTGTGGCTTGGTGGTCATGTAACTGGAGTGGGAGTGGCTTGCTGACTGGGCATGGCCAGGTGGCCATGTGACTGGCAAACTAAATGTAAGTGGTCCTTGCTAAATGCCCAGTTCCTTGCTTAATGACCATTGCTTAGCAAGTGTTTTTTGCCAGTTTCCAAGGCCTGGGGAGCCCTGGAGACAGTAGGGTGAGTCCCGGGCAGGTGGCCATGTGATTGGCAAACCAAATGTAAGTGGTCCTCCCTTAATGACCAGTTGCTGAACAAGTGTTATAATTTACGACTGACCTCCCTAGAGCTATTTGACCTGTTTTTGGTGTTTTGACAGCCATGAGCACATGCATGCACACACACTTATGATCAGTTACAACATCCCAAACTGAGGTTTTCTATGTTTTTTGCCAGTTTCCAACAATTCCTTCTGGTTTCCAGTTAAAAATATCCAAAATGGACTTGGGGAAAATGGACTTGTTTAACCACAGTGTTTGCTTAATGATCACAAGGTTCATTTAATGACCATGGTGTTTGCCTAACCTGAGGTCTGCAACCTTAAACACTCAAAGGGCCATTTTTCTTTTAAACAGGGGTCTCTCTCTCTCTAGCTCTCTCTTTCTTTCTCATCTTTTAATTTCTCCTTTTTTCTTTTTTTCTTTCCCTCATCTCTGTCTTTTGTCTCTCTCTTTCTTTCCATTCCCCCCTCTTTTTTCTTTTTCTCTCTCTCTCATCTCTGTGTCTTGTCTCTATCTTTCTTTCCCTCCCTCTCCTTCTTTCTCTCTATCTGTATGTGTCTCTTCTCTCTCTCTTTCCCTCCCTCTCTCTCTGTGTCTCTTGTCTCTTTTCCTCTCTCTCTCTTTCTCTCTCTCTGTGTGAATGTGTGGGTTCTGTATAAATTGGAAGAGTCCAAGTTGAACATTCTGATTGGCCAGAAAGGCCGAAAGCGGATTGGTTCACTAGGAACCAATCCAGGGAGCCGCTTAAAGGCGGCAAAGTTAAAGAAATGTCATTGGCTATAAGCCGGCAGGCAAGCCTGTATAAAAAGGACTGCTGCGGCTTTAGCCATCTGTTCTGTTACTGTTGCTTGTTTGAAATTAAGACTTGTTTACTGGAACCCGGTCTACCACGCGTTTTTCCGGACGGAACACTGGCAACGAAGGTGGGATTGTCCTGAAGTGGAGACCGAGCACGCGGCAAGAAAACCACGCTAGAAGTGATGGCTGGTAATAACGTGCTGCTCGCACCTTTCAACCCCAACGAAGAAGATTGGGAATCATACATCGATCGTTTCCTGATGTTTTTAGAGAGCAACGAAATGGAGGAAATTTTGGATCAGCGGAAGAGGGCTGTCTTTCTAACTCATTGTGGGCCAATCGTGTTCAAAATGGCCAAGGCATTGGCGAAGCCCAGAGACGTAAAACAGATGACCTGGTCTGAGCTTAACCGAATGCTAAAGGCTCACTATGCGCCTGTGGTGTCAAATCTCATTAAAAGACATGAGTTCTACAAAAGAGACCAAAAGGAAGATGAGACCATCGCTGATTTCGTAGCAGCCCTCCGACATCTGGGTGGAGCTTGCAAATTCCAGAATATGGATGAAGCCATGCGAGATCGTGTCGTCTTAGGCCTAAAAGACTCTAACTTACAAAGTAAATTATTGAATAAGCCTAATATAACTGTGGCTGAAGCGATCGTGGAAGCCACCGCTGCAGAAGCCGTGAAAAAATCAACAGCGACAATGAAGCTGATGAATGCCAATACTGATATGACGACCATACCCTGGGGAAAGAAGCAAGCTCCCTCTACCACACATCAGGAAGATCTCGGCACATCATCAGAAACAGAAGAAGATGATGATGAGGTCCACCGCCTATACGCGAACAAAAAAAGGTGTGAAAAAAGAAATTGGCGAGAATACGCTGGCTGCGGAGGGAACCACCCCCGAGCCAAGTGCAGGTTCCTTGATGCCATCTGTTGGGATTGGAAGAAAAGGGGACACATCGAGAGAGTCTGCAGAAATTGTAAAAACAACAGTCCTAGCAGGCACAGTAATTCCCCACTAAGAACTGAATCGAGGCAAGCTGACAGAAAATAGGAGTGCAGCAAAGGAACCAGCAACCGAGAAAAAACCCACCAGACTGTCACTATCGGAAGCGCCCAGGCGGAAAGCGGGAGAAAGGTCAAAATTATAGTGAAAATTAAAGGAAGACTTTGCGAGATGGAGGTCGACTCAGGATCCTTCCTGTCAATGGTGTCTTGGAACACAATCAGATGGCTAGTTCCAAACATAAGACTAAAAGAACTTCAGAAACAAAAAATTAATTCTAAAGGACTACCAAGGAAACAGGATCCCTGTGGTAGGTCTAGGACACTTCAAAGTCACTTACAAACAGCACGCCAAAGTCCTGCCACTAACCATAGTCGACCGAGACTGTCCCAGTCTCCTGGGCATCGAATGGTTTGCACCATTGGACATCGGAATGACTGGAGTGAGCTGAATAGCCACAACCAATTGGGAAGAGAACCTGATACACGAGTTCCAGGATGTCTTTGACAGCACTCTAGGCAGATACAGGGGGAGCCCAGTTTCCTTTAGTTTAGATCCCCAGATAGCACCAAGAAGGCTAAAGGCCAGACGAGTACCCTTTGCGTTAAAAGCCAAAATAGATGAACAATTAAACAAATTAATCGCGCAAGGGATCATAGAACCGATTGAACACGCTAGGTGGGAAACATCAATAGTAACACCAGTAAAACCTGATGGGTCCGTGTGCATCTGCGGAGACTACAAAGCTACCCTGAACCATGCATTGCAGCAAAGTGCATATCCGGTACCAGTCGTGCAGTACCTACTGCACTCACTTGGGGGAAGAAAATTTTTTGCCAAGCTCGATTTAGCCCAAGTATATCAACAACTTCCAGTAGACCCAACAACGGCCGAGGCAGAGACAATAGTAACTCACAGAGGGGCATTCAAATGTAACAGACTTCAATTTGGAGTAAGCGTTGCCACAGGCGTTTTCCAAAGCCTAATGAAACACCTATTAAATGGAATTAAAGGGGTCATTCCATACTTTGATGATGTCCTAATTTCAGCAAAAAACACGACCCAATTAGAAGCAAGACTAAGAGAAGTGCTAACAAAATATAGAGAATCTGGCCTGAAAATTAAAAAGGAAAAATGCTGTCTAGTTACTGATCGCGTCGAATTTTTAGGGTATTTAATTGATGGAGAGGGTGTACACCTACAGAAAAAAAAGTCAAAGCAATTAAAGACACACCCAGACCTAGAAACAAAACAGACTTACAAGCATTTTTGGGTCTAATAAACTTTTATAATGTATTCCTCCCCCACAAAGCAACGATAGCAGAACCATTGCATCGTTTACTGGATAAAAAAACTAATTGGACTTGGGGTCACAAGGAACAAACAGCTTTCCAAAGCATAAAAGACTTATTAACCTCAGACACCGTTCTTATTCAGTTTAGTAACACACTCCCATTGACGGTCACCTGTGACGCCTCACTGTTCGGAGTCAGTGCCATCCTGAGCCACCAATTGCCTGATGGGAGAGAGGCACCCGTCGCCTTTGACTCGAAAATGCTCTCCAAAGCAGAATGCAACTATAGCCAACTAGACAGAGAGGCCCTGGCAATCGTCGCCAGAGTTAAACATTTTCACAAATACCTCTATGGGAGGACATTTTCCATTGTAACTGACCATAAACCGTTACTAGGAATTTTGGCAGGAAACAAACCCACACCAAACATTTTATCCCCCCAAATGACGAGATAGTCAGAATTCCTAGCTGCATACTCATATACATTGCTGCATCGACCCGGAAAACAAATCACCCATGCAGACGCAATAAGTCGAGCATCATTGCCAACAACAGAAGTCGACCCAGTTCCAACTACTGCTGCACTACAAATAGAGGCCTGCCCTGAACTGCCATTGTCTGCCAATGATGTCACCAGAGCTACCACAAAAGACCCAGTGACTGCCCGCATTTTGAATTGGGTAGGTAAAGGCTGGCCGGAAAACCAAAAAACTGAATATTTTAAACCTTTTTGGACCAGACAGACTGAACTGTCAATTCAAAAGGGGTGTTTGTTATGGGGTGATCAGGTGGTAATTCCTTCCAGACTGCAGAAAGAAGTGTTGGGTATGCTCCATGAAGGCCACCCAGGCATAGTAAAAATGAAAAGCCTGGCTAGGAGCTATGTCTGGTGGCCTGGTTTAGACAAGGATATTGAATACTGGGTAGCTACATGTAATAAGTGCCAAAGAACTAGACCCTCTCCACCGCAAACACCCATACGAGACTGGGAGACACCACGAGGCCCCTGGTCTCGAATCCATATTGATTTTGCAGGACCTACTAGGGGGCATATGTTTTTGATTGTTGTGGATGCATACTCAAATTGGTTGGAAGTTATAGTAATGTCATCTACGACAACCGAAGCTGTTATCAAGCAGTTAAACAAATTATTTGCAACTCATGGGTTACCTGATGTTCTAGTGTCCGACAATGGGCCACAACTAACCGCTATACAATTTGAACAGTATTTAGCTTCCTTAGGTATATGCCATGCACTAACCGTGCCGGACCACCCGGCGGCAAATTGTAGGGCCAAGAGAATGGTCAGATTTACGAAAGAAGGCCTAGAAAAAATAGACCATGGAGGTGTCCAAGACAAGCTAAACCGTTTACTCACACGACAACATATCACCCACAGTAGTATAACGAACAAGAGCCTGGCAGAATTATTAATGGGGAGGAAACTCAGATCCCATTTAGATAGATTGCACCTAAATTACACCTGTGAAAACCCCCCCGACTCATCCAACCAATACCGCACATTTGAAATCGGCGACCTAGTCTATGCAAAAAATTTCTCCGGGGACCCTCTCTGGCTTCCAGCCACAATCACACAAATAACAGGCCCCCGGTCCTACCGTCTAACTGTGGACGATGGAAGAGAGTGGAAGCGGCACATAGACCAGCTTTGTTCCTGAAACATCGAGCGAAATACAACCGTGCAACCTCAAACAATAAAAATTGACCAAAACACAACTAAGGAGGGTGGGGAAATACAAAGAAATAAAAAAGAGGGTGAAAATGAACTATTAAAAATAAATCCAGAACATCTAACCAATCAAAAAGACCAAAAAGAACACTTACGGTTAGATGAGACCAGCAGAAATAATCCAAGTGAAGAGGAATCCATCCTGGAAGGGGCCAGCCAAGCCAGCTCGACCTGCCCAGGAAAACCAGGAGGTAGCAGCAAAACCACCGGCCTGAGCAACTCAAGCGGTAGCAACAATGCTGACTCACCCTTCCAGGCGGTTCCATGGAGAAGAGCCAGAGAGACAGCGATCCCGACCGAACCACTCAAAGTCTCCAGCGAAAATGAACCACACAGGTCAAATAGAACTAGAAGAAGCCCCACCTACCTGGCGCGACTACGTCACTCACCTAGGACTAAACTAAAGGAGGAGGGGTGTTCTGTATAACTTGGAAGAGTCCAAGTTGAACATTCTGATTGGCCAGAAAGGCTGAAAGCGGATTGGTTCGCTAGGAACCAATCCAGGGAGCCGCTTAAAGGCAGCAAAGTTGAAGAAACATCATTGGCTATAAGCCAGCAGGTAAGCCTGTATAAAAAGGGCTGCTGCAGCTTTAGCCATCCGTTCCGTTACTATTGCTTGTTTGAAATAAAGGCTTGTTTACTGGAACCCGGTCTACCGCGCATTTTTCCGGACAGAACAGTGTGTGTGTCTTGTTTCTCTCTTCCTCCCTTTCTCTCTGTCTCTTGTCTCTGTCTTTCCCTCCCTCCCTCCCCCCTCTCTTTTCCTCCCTCCCTCTCTCTCTCTCTCTCTCTGTCCTGTCCTTGGGGGGGGGGATATTTTTCAGTGCTCTTGTAACTTTAAATGGAGGCTAAACAAATAGTTGCATAACTAAATTTCAGCTGCATCTCTGCACCAGGCACATAGGATAATTTCCTTATTCCCAAAATGCAGGAAAATAGCCCAGGCTCACATATACTTCTGATGTTTTTCAAGCTTAGCAACTTTTAGTCATGTGGACTTCAATTCCCCAAATTCCCCAGGCAGCTTGAGACCTGATCATTTGATTACTCCCAAGTCAGTAACATGAAAGAATTACCAACTTTAAAGATACTGAGCATTGTATCTCTGTATGAATTGATTTAATAAGATCCCATACTTCCCACACTCCCATCTCTGCTTGGACAGAACCATCAAGGCACTTCTATTGGATTGCCCCTTGCACCAAGGCTCTGATTCAGTATTGCCTCCTCCTCCTTCCTCCTCACTAAATGCATGGATTGACCTCAAATGGATGTTATCTATTTTCTACTGGTGGATTCATCTATAAAATATAATATAAACTGCCCCTTTATCACAAGGACATAGCTTTAAAGATACTAAAGTCCACCCCCCCCAAGGGATACTTACTCCAGGCTACTTTAAAATACTTTAAAGCCCAGTTCAGTTCCAACAACGCTTCCTGGAACTTCTCCTTGTAGTATTGAGCACCTTGGCTTTTATTTTGAAATCCAGCATTCTTGAGCAAAAGGCAAGCAGATATTCAGTGCTCCAAGTGCTGGGAAGCCAATGAATTAGTCAATTAAATAATACTTTTAAACTACTTTCTCTCCCAACAATCTGGGCTGAAGCAGAATTAAATAATATCTGCTCCTTTGTTTTCTGAATGGATTTTATAGGAAGGAGACTTATAGGAAGGAGACTTCACACGTGCACACCAGCCACTTCCCATTCGATCTACCTCGTTTAGGAAACACGGAGGAGAATGTCAGCAACAGAAAAACTCAGTATCGTCCAAATGGGATGGGATGGGGGGAGGAGAGAAAGGGATTCTTGTTCCAGGTTTAAAGCTCCGCAGCTCCAGCAGCATATCTTCAGCCTCATCAGAGGCAAGTGGCCGGGAGGGGAAGGGTTGGGGCCATCCAGGGGCATGATTTGCCGGTTCTCCGAACTGAGCAGAATCATAACAGGGAACCGGTAGAATCTCACCCCTGGGCCAGGACCATCTGAGAGTTATGTGCTGACTCTGGAGCCTCCAGAATCTAATATTAATGAGGCAGAGGAACAGGGGGAGCCTGTTCCCAGTGCACGCTTACACAGAGCTGCCAGAAGTCAAGAACAGTTAAGACAAAAGGGGCAACTTGGGAGTAAGGCTTGGAGATGATTGGCCCCTCCCATAAGACATGAAGGAGGAGCAAAGGGACATGAGCCTTTGCAGGAAGCAACTTTGTTTGTTCTGGTCGGTTTAAAATCTGAAGCTCAGCATTGACTTTATGCTCCTTTTGGCCTTGTACAGCTAAACCGGCAAATTTAGTAGTTGGGAGCATTTCAAGGGAGATAAAGGTGGGTGCTTATCAGCCTTATCCCGAAAGACTGTGGCAGACTTCTTTTGGACTATTCATAAACTGTTTGGGATTCATTATGGGCTGTGAATGCATATAATTCACAGCCATTGAAATAAAAACAAGGTTTTTGGGAACAGCATGACATTGTTACTGTCTCAGGAAGCCTTTGTCAGAACAAAATTCAGATTATTCTAACATTCTGTAGGGATGAACTGTATGATGAAGAAACAGGTATATATCTTCTTATTTCAGATAGGGACTGTGTAAAGAATTGTCCCAAAAATTAAGATAATAAGTGACTTAATGAGTTTAGTCTGGTCTTACAGAGTATATAGTGCCACCAAGTATGTAGCTTGCAAACCAGCTGAGATTGTATTAAAGTTGTTAAAAATATCAGCATTGCATTATTATATTGGAACTGTTTTAAAATAGTACAATCAAAGCAGTAAGAATACAAATATCACGTGGCCTTTCCTAGAATCCATCTTGAAGAATCTCAAAAGTTAGAAAATCAATTTGATCAGATGTTATGAAACGACACAAAACATTTATTCCAAGAGTACTGAAACTCTGTAGTAAGTAGAGAATCAGTTTCTCAAAAGAGGCAACAAATGACAATTCTATAATGTAACAAATTAAGTTTTAATATTTAATTCCATAGAGTTGTGACCATAACATAAAAAGCAATTGCAACATAACACTTCATTTTATTTAATGAACCCCTTCTGTTTTTATCTATACTATATCAGATACATACTGTATATTTATCAGATACACATGTGTCGTGCTATTAGAAGCATGACTATTTAATACTTTGCCTTTTGATTCTAGTGGGTTCACAGAATAGAAAAGTACAAAAAATATATAAATAGTTAAAAATTTAAATTACATTGATACTAAAGTAGCTTTTAAAACAATTTAATAATTGAAGTCTGGCAAAGCCTTTAGTATATTTTATAAAATCTGATAGAGTAGCGGTTATACATAACTCTGAAAAAATTCATTGCATAATCAGGGAACTATATGAAAAAAGATTTCCAATACCAATTTGACAGAAAGACAAGGCTCACATAACAGAAATATGCTCAAAAGCATCTCTCTTGAAAATCAACAGCTGGTTATTCGTGACAGAAATAATCTTCCTTACTTGGCTTTAAGAGCAAAATAAAAATTCAAAAAGATTTTGATATGGGCCTGTCTGATGTCAGTCTATTGCATCCTGTCATTAGCTCCATTTGGAATCTAATCCATGTTCAATCTAATTTATCACTCTTATCTCTTTTAAAGCCAAGGAACTAATATGATTCTGCAAGAGAGAAGATGGTGCTTAGGAACTATAATGAACATTGCCTCAGCTGTACTCATATTCAACAAATCAGCCAAGACATTGACAGCATCACTGACAGTTGATGAGAGAAATTGCTCAAACACATTCAAAAATCAACATCCAACCTAGATTGCTGTCAATCCTTTAAAAGCAATGACTCATATGAAGTTTATTAACAGATTTAATGCTAGGCAAAAAAAAAGCTGATGGTGATATTAAAACATGGAATATTGGAAACTAAATAAGCAAAACTCAAACTTTTGTTTATGAATGAATTGACTCAGGTGAACTCCGTTTGAACTTTCTTCCGGGTGCTTAATTGATGGGCTAATGGCTCTTTCATTAGATAAAATTGAAATGTGCACCTGCTCTTCATTTATCTTATTTTGAAATATTATTTCTTTCCTAGCTTCTGAGGATTTCTTACAATTGGACTATTTTAATCTATCATCCATCACTGCAAACATTTGTATTGACAGTTTAAAATTGATCATAGAATATTCTGTCCTTGACAATGGAGTTACCCAGGGTTTTTCAAATTTCAGATTGTCATATCTATCTCAAAAGAATACTAGATCTGTTATGCATGATGCATAGGAATAGATATTAATTGTGACTGATACATGGCTGTTGAAACATTATCTCCTATGCTATTGCTGATGGGCAATTTGAGTAGGAACATTGAATTCTGCCAGGATGAGAAATGAATTGAGCACATGCCAAAATTTTCCCAGAAGTTTTAAAAGACACACTGTTAGACAGCAAGTTGGACTGTACACTATGTTTTCTACATAGTTCCTGCCCCAAAGGCAGCAGCATTCAGCAGATTGTCTATGTCACTCTAGCATTTGATCAGCAAGTTGCAATTCCTGCAGACCATGGCCACTCCAGATGCCCACCCTTTATTGCTTGGAGTAGCCCAGCAGATAGAACTGGATATTTTTTTCTTCAAAATGCCTACAAACATACTTTCCCGCTAGCTAAGGATCTTTGATGACTGCAAAGCTTTTTATACAAGATGAAATTCTGGATAATAAAGTGTTTCTAGCAAGGTATTAAAGAGTTGGAATTTTACGTCACTGTCACTTTGACTTCTGTGGTAGGCTGAAATCTGAAAGAATGGAACCCAGCAATCCATTGTTCTTCTTTTCACTGTAATTTCTCGATTCCCTCTATATTTCTCCCGACTTCAGTGTTTTTTCTGATACACCTTCTAACACAAAGCCAGAGACAACTCATAGAACAGATCCCTTCCTTTTCTGCCTGATATTTATATAGACCTGAAAAAATAAATGCCAGCTCAGGCACAAGGCCTATTTGGAAGTTATCTGTAAGGCTGCTTCCTGGGAAGGAGATGTCAGTCAGCCAGCCAGGTAGTACAACATATTTTTCCTTTATTTCATGATATTTCTGAGCCATATTTCTTCTTTCTTCTCAACCTCACAAAAGCAAGAGGATAAGGTCATTGTTGGTGACAAATCTTAAGGTTGATAGGTAGATGATTTCTGTTAAAGGCAGAGATAAAACCCAGTTCTGCATGGAAAATATTTTTCTCATGTAACAAGCAAGTAGACCATAAGGCTGCCAGATGGTACAACACAACTTCCCTCTCTCTCACTGTCTCTTTGGGCCCTACACTGGTTTCCTTGGTTTCTGCAAAAAACCAATAAATAGCAAGAATTATCAGTATCATTTTGCTACCATCTAAGTGGATTTTTTTCAATAACTGCCCCTTCAAAAAGCCTGCAGTAGCTAGAGGTAATACTACTTTGCATAATAAGGGGTCCTTGGTACTCTTTGAGTTTGGCACTTTTCTTGTAGATGTTACATTACCCAAACTAGAGTGATGAATCAGTACCAGATGCACTGATGGTATTTACCTAGTTTGGGTAATGAAACTTCTGCAAGAAAACAGCCAAACTCAGAAAGCATCAAGGACCCCTCAATTCAACTCTGTACTACAAATATTATCCTTTATTGGGACTTTGTACCAAACCAGGGACACAGAATTACTCAACCGCAGAGAATCATCTATTTCGCATTTTTCCTTTTTAAAAATCAATAGTTTTTTTTTCTTTTTATGACCCTTTAATCCCTTCATTTGGGGTGGAGTTGGGGCAACTAAATGGAGCTGAGTGTTTACCGGCTGGATACCCTTCCTGATGCCTATGCAGAGTTTGCAGCAGATATTTTTTCTTCGTGCTTTGATAGAGAAACCTCTGCTGCTGCCTAAAATTGAACTCTCAAATGTCTAAGTGGGAGTTGAATATTTTCACCCTTAGGCCACCATGCCACTCAGGGAATGATCTACTTAAATACCAGATTACAAAATCTATGTGCTCAGTCAGTATATTCATGTATGTGATGGACTTAATGTATAGAACTTTCCAGTAATATTAGACTTAATTCTTCCAATCAATGAAAGCATGGATGTATTCAATGATATTCAGTTCCTAATATTATCCTAATACAACTAATCTGGCACTTGAGATTATATCTGGCTTTTGAGATTTCTTGCTTACTATAGTATGAAAATGAATGGTCTTTTAATGATCCATAAAGACTACATGCTCATTGGAATAATTACTTTTAATCATGCCCTCCTAGTTTCCATGACAATTTTATTTTGACATAAATATACTTTATTGGTGCTACATTAGCACTTGATTAGGCAGCACTGCCAACATGACTGAATCCTTTTTTGTGTTGATTTCCTGACTAGGCTTGGTTTCTCTGGTCAAAGTACTTCCTATGGATGCTAACTTTGCCAAGGATGACAACTTGAACAATAAAACCATCCCATTTTCTTTATGGGAATACTGACTTACAAGGAAGAGGAAGAGAGGAAGAGAAGAGGAAGGAAAAATCAAAACACTCCTCAAGATTAAATTTCCAAATTGTCTTAGTATTTCCTTTCACAAAAATAATATAAATACACATTATATTTAACATTCATAAGACTGTACTGTATTTTTTTAAGATTTAAAAATACAGATTCAAATTACTACTTCTTTACACAAAATGTTGTTGCTATATATTACATCATCAAAAACCTTTGGAAAAGTGCAAAACAAATATTTGCTTTCTAATTTGTCAGGCTGGAGAGGTAGAGCAATTCAACAGTAGAATTTATCATGATAACTTGGAAGCTTATATATGCAGATTGTTGTAATTTTTCTCTTTTCAAATGGATTTCAGGAACTGTCTTTTAAACAAGTTTTTAAAACATCATATTAAGTCCATTTGGGAGCATACATCACAATTTTGATGTGCTTCTGTTTCAAAATGATGGAAAATTGATTTTTAGCAATTATATTGCTGGTATTTATTCGAGGCAATAAAAAACATTTTTATGGGGCCATATATGGATTAAGGTCAAATGCTCACTATTGCTTGAAACTATAGGTAACTTTGACATATACAGAAAATACAAATAAGATTTAGAAAAGATAATTAAAAATAAATATAGAAAGAGAAAAATCTAAGTTAATATTAAACATTTATATGACAATGGTAATGTTAACATGAATGATTATGACGTGAAGGTAAAATATTGTTTGTTGCATGAGTTCAGTAATAAATAAACATGGACAGTTAACTAAAAATGTAAAGATCAGTTTAATCTTGGAAGACAAAATTAAATTTGATTAAACCCATGAAACAAAATTATACTTCTATAACTACAACTTCCTTTCAAACTACCATGTTTCTTCTCCTTCCTTCTCTCCTGTTTCTTAGAACAGAACAATATATAAAGCCCATGTCACACTGAACCAACGGATGCAAAGAGGATGTAAAACGGACAAAAAAGCTTGCCATCCGTTCGAAAACGTGATGTACTCACTGCCTCCGTTTTGCTTCCTCTCTATCCGTCCAGCATCCGTTTATTGACGTTTCATCCACTCCAAAAGTTTTGGGCTGCCCAAAACTTTTGCGCGGAAAATCTATCCAGTTTGTCCGTTCTGCATCCGCTACGCATCCGCTAAGCATCCGTTACGCATCCGCTATGTCCGCTAGGCATCCGTTCCATATCCGCGCAACTCGCATCCGCTCGGACGCAGGGAGGAAGCGGAACAGACACAGAATGGATGTAGAATGGAAGCCTAGCGGATGCAGCACAGAAACAAAGTGTTTAAAACGGAAAAATGGTTCGCAGAGGGGACCTATCTCGGATATTAAGGATGTCTAGAGGATGCCTAGAGGATGCCTAGAGGATGCAAAGGGACACCTATACTGCCTATAAAAAGGGGGAGCAACTCGTCTGCATCTCACTTTCAGACCAGCAGCCCACCTGTGCAGACCTCTGCAGCCTTCATCTGCCTCTTCCTCTTCCACAGCATCCAGTCATGTCCACCGTGGATCGTAACACAGTCCTTTTGGCAGCCGCCATCCTTCTGCAACAGTGCGAAGCCATCTACAGGCTCTGTGAACTCTACTATGGGAAGAAAAAGAGGCGGCCAAGAAGCGTCTCGGTACGAAGATGGATCGGGAGAAGAGCAGAGTATGAACTGTACAACAAGCTGATGGTGGAGCTCAGGAACGAAGACACTCGGGCATTCCAGAACTTCATGAGGATGCCTCCAGCCATGTTTGATGAAGTTGTGCAGCGCCTGACACCCAGGTTTACCAAGGCAAACACCAACTTCCGGCCCAGCCGGAACCTGGGCTCAAGGTGGCACTCACTCTGCGCCACCTGGCCTCAGGGACCACCTACAAAAGCATGCAGTACGGCTGGAGGGTGCCACACAACACCATCAGCATTGTGGTCAGAGAAGTGGTGCAGGCCATCATCGAAGAATACAAGGAGGAGCTCCTCCAGTGCCCCTCCACTGAAGAAGGATGGAAGAAAGTTGCAGAGCAGTGGTATCAGAGGTGGAACTTCCCCCACACCGTTGGAGCCATAGATGGGAAGCGCGTGGCCTGCAAAGCTCCAGCCAAGTCGGGGTCCACTTATTTCAACTACAAGGGCTTCTTCAGCATCGTCCTCTTCGCCATGGTCGATGCTGACTACAACTTCATGTACATCGATGCTTCAGGCTACGGCTCATCTTCAGATGCCCAGGTATACAACGCCAGTCATCTCAAGGAGGGGCTGGAACTCAACCTCATCGTGGGCTTCCCAGATCCAGACCGGCTGCCCAACGACACACAAGATGTGCCCTACTTCATAGTGGGGGATGACGCCTTCTCCCTCACATCCTACCTCATGAAGCCCTACACTTCCAGATGCCTCACCCGTGAAGAGAGGATCTTCAACTACAGGCTGTCCAGGGCAAGGCAGGTGGTGGAGAACGCCTTTGGCATCCTGGCCAACAGGTTCCAGGTTCTTCTCACCACCATGCAGCATCGCCCAAAGACCGTGAGGAGGATCGTGGAAGCTTGCTGCATCCTGCACAATCTCATGCGCACCCACTACCCAGTCTTGCAGAACAGGCTCGTGGACCATCAACAAGGCAATGGGGACATGGAGCTTGGGGAATGGAGGCAAGGGCGAAACCTGATCGACACTCAGGATATGCAAGGCCCCAACAGAGCCTCATGGGAAGGGAAGAAGCAGCGCAACCTCGTGAAACACTGGTGCAACTCCCCAGCTGGAGCAGCGGAGTGGCAAGACAGGATGGTAGATGCTTAATGGATGCTTCCTTCAGGCTGTCTCATCACACGGATGAGATTGGGCCATGTATGTTGTGTGGGCCTACAATGAACAGGGCTTTTAATAAAGAGTTGTGTTTGTGTTGCCATGTGTGGATCAATGCTTACATTGTTATTGATAATAAAGGGCCATAGGTGTGACACCTGGGAGGGTAGACCATACAGTCCCACTATGCTTGCACTGGAGGTTTATCTATCCCACAGCTATTAGCCATCCCAAAGGTATCCCTGCTCATTCCACAGGTATCCCTGCCTACCCCACTGCTATCTTCACCCATCCAACAAGCATGCAAAGGCTTAAACCATTTCTAAAAGTTTCCACCAAGACTTTATTGAAAAAAAGAAATGAAGCAAGTGTGTGAATCAAAGATAAACTTTATTGAACAATAAGTTGTAACAGAAAAATGACCCAAGTCAAGTGTCCAAATAAAGTCCGCAGGTAGCCAGCTACCCAGTCTCTGGCACTCTTATCGGTCACTCCGAGGTGTGCCCAGTCTCAGGGGTGAAGGATCCAGGTGCTGTGGTGGTGAGTGGTGCTGGAGTGCCTGGCCCCGAGAGGACAATGGGACGGTGTGTTGAGGAAGGTGTCGGACAGCTGGCTCAGCCCCGTGATGCTGAGAGGTCCTTCCTCCATGCCATGGGGTGTCAGCCCCAGTACTGATGACAGATGTACTGAGGCCGGGCTAGGCTGGGGGGTGGAGGAAGGAGCAGTGTAGTGGGGCTGTCTTCTCTGCAGCTGGGTGAGGACTGGCGTCGGTGGCATCATTGGCGTGGGTGGCATCGCTGTCGTTGGTGGCATCATTGTCGTGGGTGGCATCGGTGGCATCAGTGGAACCGGTGGCAATGGTGTCACCCGATGACTCTGTGCCTGGACTGGGAAGAGCTGCTGCCTGTGCTGCTGAACCTCTTGGTAGCCATAGCCCTGGTAGGTGAGGGCCTGTGGGAAGCCTTGGAATGGGAGGGACATCACCTGGGGTGGAGGAGCAGACCTGGACTGGGTGGGAGCAGGTTCCTCTGGGTCTGGAGGGTTGTGAAGCAGCTCGGTGATCCGGTCCTTCACCAGCTGGTACTGTGGATCCGCCATTTCCTTGAGGGTCTGGTTGACATAGGTGAGGAAGGGCTTGCGGTTGGAGGAGGAGTCGGTGTGGACCAGCTGAGAGAGGAGATCTATGCTGGTGTGGATGGTGTCCCTGATCTCCAGCAGGACAGTGTGGCTCTGCCCGTCCTGCTGTCCGGATCTCTGCCTTTCTGTGGAGGTGGAGCTGGGTGGTGGTGGATGCGGCTAGGACTGTGGTGGACTCAATGTCTCCTTTCTTCCACCGCACCAGGGAGTCCTCCACGCACTCCACCATGCTTACCACACCTGTCCGCGGGTTCTCCGCCGTGGCATGCTCCACAGAAACCTGCCTGGAGACAGGGACTGACTCTTGGCCGGAAGAGGACTGGGTGGCAGCAGGCTGCCGGAGAGAGAGGGTCGTGAGAGGGGCTGCTGGTGCACCTCGGTGGCGGACCTCACCCTCCAGGAAGCTGCACCAGACCATGACGTAGGTCTCTCTTCACAGTGGCCTGGCCAGATTTCTTCAGGTGCAGCTTCCCGTACCAGGTGTGCATGTGCTTCCACCAACCGAGGAGCACCTCCGAAGTGTAACCCATACTCTCCGCTCTCTCTCTCCAAGCAGCCTGCTTCCGCTTGGTGTCCCTGTACAGCCGGTGTCTCTTCCGCCAAGATAGTCGTTCTCTCTCAGCCACTCCAGCACCTCATCCTCGTGTGCCTCCTCAATATAGTATTACCTCCTCTCCTGTTGTCGCATACGCCTCTTCCTCCCTTTGGCAGGACCAGATGGGCCCTCATCAGAGGGGCTCCCAGGTGGTAGGGGCTGCTCCTCCACACCACCACCAGCAGCAGCAGCACCAGCAGGATCATCATCATCATCATCATCATCATCATCATCATCATCATCATCATCCTCACCAGCAGGATCATAATCATCATCATCAGCAGCAGCAGCAGCAGCAGCGGGATCATCATCATCAGCAGCAGCAGCAGTGGCAGCAACAGCAGGATCAGCAGTAGCAGGACCAGCGGGACCAGGATCAGCAGCAGTAGAGTAAGCACCAGCAGGGCCAGCAAGCCCAGGAGCACGAGCAGGACCAGGAACACAAGCAGGACGAGCAGGACGAGCAAGTCCAGGAGCACGAGCAGGACAAGCAGGACCAGGAGCAGCTTCAACAGAGTAAGCACCAGCAGAAGCACCACCGCCAGGAGCAGCTTCAGCAGAAGCCCCAGCAGAAGCAGAGTCAGGGGCAGGGGGCGGGAGGGTGGCCCTGTCCCTCTTGCCAGGGATAGCGTCAGGCTGCTGAGGCTTTCGCTTCCTCCCCATGGTTGTGGGGTTGCTGGCTGGCAGGGAGGCTGGCAAGCACCAAGGCTTGCAGGAAGGCTTGCAGGAAGGCTGGCAGGAAGGCTGGCAGGTAGGCTGGCACGAAGGCTGGCAGGCAGGAAGCCTGGCAGGTAGGCTGGCAGGAAGCCTGGCAGGAAGCCTGGCAGGTAGGCTGGCAGGAAGGCTGGCAGGAAGCCTTGCAGGAAGGCAGGCATGCAGGCAGGCATGCAGGCAGGCATGCAGGCAGGGCAGGCAAGGAACTCGAAGTGTCCAGCAGCAGGTCTTTCCTCGGAATGCTGGCCACGTGCGAGCTGCTTCCCTTTATATCCGGGGGGCTTACGCAATGCATCCCCCCCGCATGCGCAATTAACGCTCAGCATCTGTTCCGCTTCCGCTGTGCATCCGTTAGGCTTCCGCTGTGCATCCGCTTCATCCGCTGTGCATTCGCTGTACATCTGCTTCATCCGCTGTGCATCCGCTCTGCATCCGCTGTATCCGTTCCGCGTCCGCTTTGCTGAGGTCTCCCGGAAGCCTAGCGGATGCGCCATCCGCTCTCATCCACTTCCATCCGCTGGGCTTCTGTTCCGCATCCGCTTTCCATCCGCCCTGCGTCTTCCCTGCGTCCGTGTTATCCACTCCGGTTATGCAAATTTTTGCCCCTTTTGAGAGCGGATAACAACGGATGGAACATTTTGCTTGTCCGCTGTGTCCTTTTTGCATCCGTTGGCCAGTGTGACATGGGCTTTAGATATAATAGGCAGGTTGTTAGAATGAAACTAAAATAATTAAAAATAAAATCCTATGCACATGCAAGTCATTATTCAGCTTCTCTAAAACAATTAAAGTTCTGCCAGATAATGGTAGATTTTCAATCTCTAACCTGATATGACAGCAAAAATGTAATTCAACAGCATTTTATACTAAAATAAATACTATTTGCATAATTTTCTCCTGTGAGACATTATCACTCTGACCTTGAATAGAAATAATACATTGTAATTAAATCATTTATCTCAACAATAATTATGCATCGCACAGAAAAGCAATTCTAATGTATTGCTTACAGAAAAGCTGAGAGAAAGAGAAGCATTCAAAAAAAAATTCTGTAAGGTAAAAATGGTTTTGCCTGGGAGAGCATTATAATGGAAAAGGTAGCTATTGTATAAAGTATAGAAATTTTTCAAAGAAATAGATAGCAAAGCAACCCTGAAAAGATATTTCCTGTAATTTAAAAATCAGTAGAGCAATAAAGAGAATAACACATGGGTTGCTTCAACCCCTGATAGTCACAACATCCCAAAAGATAGGAAACAGATGCTGTAATGATACTAACAGAAGCCTGTTCTGCAACTATAAGCAGCTTCTTGTCCTTTAACAATTTATTGAATATATGTGGAAAACTGAATAAAATGTTATTTAAAACAATTTGTTGAATACCAAGACCACTTAATCTTAAACCTGCCAGTTTCAATTGCAAAGAATCCTCCAATTTTTTATCAGAAATACAAAAATAACTCTCTAATTTGACAAGTATTAATATTCTAATAAACATCACACTGTATAATACAACTTACACTAATTAGTAATTGTCCCATGTAAAATCATTAGTTGGAAGATTTGGAATTATGAGTCTTCCAAAATTATACATACTGTGAAAGTTTCATACAATTTTCACACCCACCAAGTTCAATATTTCAATATCCATGTTTTTCAGAAAGGGCATGTTAAATGTGCCTGTACTTGCCATCAAACAAATCCATGAAGGAACTTTAATAAAATAAGTAGCTTGTTTCAATCAGGATTCATTTAGAAATTTTAGAACAAAGCACCAGAACTATTATTAATATTTGTTCAATTTCTTTAGCTACCCAACTCAAGCAAATGATTCTGGGCATCTCACAGTTCTAAAATTATAAAACATTCAAAACATTAAAACAATGAAAACATCCTCAAAAAATAAATAAGTACAAACAGCAACCATGATGATAAATCAACTAATAGTAAAACCAAGTTATGGGACCCTTCACACATTCTAATCTCCAAGTTCTGGTTGATAGCCAAGTTTCTAAAGTTGCAAAAGGCCAGCAGAATTGGGACCATTTTAATCTCCAAGGGGATAATATTCTATCATGGAGAGACTACGGCAGAAAAAGGCTGTATTTTAGTTCCTGCTATTTGACACTCTTTGGCTGACAGAATTTGTAGTAGGTCCAATCTATTGGAATGAGTTGGAGGGATAGAAACACTTTGAAAAAGAAAATCAATCAGGTAACCTGATTCCAAGCCAAGTAGGGCTTTAATGTTGACAACCACCACCTTGAATTGCACCTGAAAACATACTGGCAACCATTGCAGCTCATGAAGTAGTGGTATTATATGTGCCATATAGCCAGCACCATTTATTACCCATGAAGCTGCATCTTGCACGAGTTGAAGTTTCTGAATGCTCTTCAAAGTCAGCCTTATATACAGTGTTACAGTAATCTATGTAGGAGGTTATAAGGTCATGGGTGGCATTGTAAAGGCCTTCTTAGCAAGCAGTGAGTGCAACTGGTGCACTACCGAAACATGTGCAAAGGGTCTCTTAACTATAGCTGCCATCTGTTCTTCAAGGATAAGCTATGAATCTAGGAAGACCCTCAGATTGTGCATTGGGACTTGGTGTATTGTCTCCCATTTAGAACTAGAGATGGAAAAAGTCTTTTGCCTGGATGTCCAAATACCCTCAACCGCTCAATCTTGCTTGAGCTGAGTTGAGCCTATTTCACCCGAACAGCCACCAGACATTGGGATAGGTCATCCACAGCATAACTCAAAGGGCCTAGAGATATAAAGCTGAGTGTCATCCACATATTGATAATAAATCATTTCAAATTGATAAATCACCTTACTCAGTAGTCTCATGTCGATATGAAATGACAGAGAATGAAGTCCTGAGCCCCCTCCACACAAAATAGAGACCATAGCCTGGATCCCTTCCCACATACTAACACTGACATGGAGGAAGGAGGACAACTAGCATAACACAGTGCCACTCATTGCAAATACCCAGAGCCAGCCCAGAAAGATACCATGATCAATGGTATTGAATGCTGCTGAGAGGTCAAGAAGAGTCAGGATGGATGCATTTTGCACTATGCTTAAACTTGAAAATATGAAATATGTGAGACACCAAAACATAATGATATCCTCTACAGTATTACCTTCACTAATACGGTTAGCAACAACAAAAACAATTTTTAGTGAGGTCAAACAGAAGAAAAAGAACTTTAAGGATTTAAGTCAAACCAACAATTTGATTTTAATGTCCAGCTTAGAGTCCAGTATGAGCTTGTGAGCAATGCCACTATTTTAAGAAGCTATCTGAATAAAATTAAAGCAACTCTTAGAATGCCAAATTCCTTTGGAAGCCTCAAAACGCTGTGATATGCTTTAACGAATAGCAGGCAACTTATTAAATGTTGCTAACAACAGGGGATGGAAAAATATAATAATGATAATAACACAAAAGTGAAATAGGAAAATAAATTGGGAAGTATGTGGGGGTGAAGGTTAAGAGATAATGAGTAAGGACTGAATGGCAAAACAAATATATGAAGAAAGAAAAAACAATTTGAAAGGAAAGGTAACCGAGAGTCACAGTTCAAAGAAGTGAATCCAAAAAAAAAAAAAAATTAAGAACTTTAAAATAAACTTTAAAGTAAAGAAGGCAGCATATGAGATCAGAAAAATAAGTATAGTGAGTAGTGTTGATGTAAATAAATTTATATTTATTTTCCATGTCTCTTACTTTCTTTTTTTAATTATTTTTGCTTATTGCTTTTTACCCTTTTTGAGCTTTGCAGAATGTTGCTTAACAGTAAACAGAATAGCACTTGTTAGAAAAAAGCAAATGAATGCATTTCCACTACTTCAATTAATTTTCACCTATAGGTCTTGATTTATTGATTATGAATCATCAAATCAGTATTGACTCTTAGTAATCACATAGGTATACCTGCATGATGTCTATTCTTCCATGTCTTCCACCCATTGCTGCTTTAAGCAAGTCAGTCCATTTTACTCTGGTTGTCCTTTTCTTTCTTTTTCTTTTCATCTTTCCAAGGACTATAGCTTTCTCAGCTAAACCCATTCTCTGAAGTGTGCCCAAACCAATGACTCTGGTCATTGCATCTCAAGGGATAATCATGAATTTATTTGTTCAATTATCTAATGTTTTGTTTTCTTGGCCAAGATAGCCAGATTTTCTCAAATCTTTGAGAAAGATTTTTGGGTTTTATCCCACAGTATTAATACTTTTCTTTTTTTACTTTCAATGAATGCCAGAGGGAAAACCATTGCCTACACAATAAGGATCTTTGTAAGGATAGATTCATCAAGAAATATGAATAATTTTAGCTGTTATTGTGATAGCATATTTGATGAGCGTTGTTCCTTTACTGTTGATAGTTGAACCTGAAATGCAGAAGCTGTACTTTACTTCTGTATCTTCATGTGATTCCTCAGTATGATTGTTCTTTCTATCTCTTGTCATGAATCTGATCTTCTTTATGCTTAATCTTAGTACCATTTTTATTGTACTCCTCAACTTTCATTAATAGGACTTGTAGAATATTGGCACCTGCAGTTAACAGAGCAGTGTCTTCAGCATAGCAGACACTATTAATATATCTTCCTTCAATTTTAAAATCATGTTCAACTTATTCCACTTCAGTTTTCCTCAATGTACTGTATATTCATCATGTAGAATTAATAAATAAGAAGAGCATATTCAATCTCCTTTGCCCACAGAAGTCAGTCTGTTTTGTCATGTCCCATTTTGACTATGGTTTCCTATTCTCTGTATAGGTTCCCATGAGGACAATAAGAAGTTTTGGGAATCTCATTTTCAAATAAATTTATAGGACCTCCCATTTTTGTAGGAATTTCAGTAGTGATACTTTCTTGCTCTATGCAATATTTCATCTAACATACTAAGTGATCTTGTATAACTCTCCCTTTGCAATAAAACAAGGTAGTTGTTTTTCAGTTATGTGATTTGCAATGCTACTGAACAAATGTCAAGCCATTATAGATGAATTCATTCATATAAATATATATTAGCCATGAGCCACTACTATGAGCATCTCCAAAATAATACAGGAGATTGACAGGTATCATTAGAACAAAGCAATTGACTAACATGTAAGTTAGATTATGATGGATGTGAGGTAGATAACATTCTCTTTTTATGTTTCTAGAACATAGAACACCATAGATAACAATTGTCGTAAAGTGTGTTGCCATGTAATCCTTTTCTAACAAGACGATTAAAGGACTCAAAAGCAAAGAATCAGTACATACATTCCAATAGGCATCTGACAATTTGGCAAACCCTCCTGGCAGACAGTTTGCCAATTATAAAATTATCTTTATGTCTGTCAATATGGTAAGCTTGTGGATAGTTGTCAGCTACTGCAGCCAATCAGTAAAAAATGTCAAATAGGATTTGAGGAATCAGGTCATAAGTCAGAAATTCACGTGAAGTGGATGTTAGAGATGATTTTGGTGGATTCTACAAGGAAGGTTGGGGGGGGGGCGCATTTAAACATATTTCAAATATTGAAGTAGAATGTCAGGGTGAAAGATAGTTACCATGACAGCAGTATTATTTGCTATGTCCTAAGCCTTCATGTAGATTCCAAATGATGAGAGATAGCCATTCCTTCAGAACTTTCTATTGAAAATATCTTAAATAAGTAAATCCACAACTGTGTCCTCAGATAAAAAAATCCAAAGCCAAAGTTAGTTTGAAAGGTGTTCTGATGATGATATATGAGTTGGGGAAAAGGTTTCTGGAACAGAATAGAACTCTATATCTAAGAAGTGTGAAAGTGTAAAAGAAGTCGTACCTGAGGTCTTTCTGACTTTATACAATATTGTGTATGCTTGTCTTTGGCTGTAATAAAACTTTGATTTGATACAATATTATGTCCTTGCAAGCCTTTGACTCTATAGATTTTGATTTGTGTGCACTATAAAGACTCCTCTGTCTGAGCTAATAATATTTTTATAAGTTTATGAAAACCTGTAACAATTTCCAGCAAAATGAATGAATGAATAAATAAATAGTAATGGAGAAAATATCTTACATTGAAATATCAGCTGTATAAAGAGAGCTGCATCAGTAACAGCTCAGACAGAGAAAGTAATTCTCTCTATGATTTGTAATGCCAATTTTCTTTCCTAAGCTTTGCTTGTACACTGAATATAAGAAATAAATTCTGCATGAGAATGATCATATAATAGTTTAGTCATTTTATAAAGAATTTTTTTAATCTCAACTACATCAAAGAAATAATATCATCTAATTAGAAATTAATTAATCACTGGATCTGTCTTTGAGGGGGCATCAGAGAGAATTCTAGCAATCTTATTAAAGCATCCAGAGATCTTGTTTAATGACCATTTTTTATTTAAAACCAAAATGGATGATCGGAAAAAAGAGTGTCTGAATGTTACATATTTCCTTATTCATTGCTAATTGTAGGTATAGGAGGTGAGCAGGCAAAGGAAAATGACATCAACATGATGTAGCATAAGGGAAGAAAGACTCTGAACAGCTTATAATATTATCATGAGAAAAATTCAAAATGAAAATCAATTAATATTGTTATGACCAATGAATACAATGTGCCACTATTCAGATTAAGCATGATGCACCTCTCCTCAAATGCCTTTATTATGATAAATGAATGGAATGTACCACTATTTAGGTGTAGGCTCCTTAAATGCCTTTCTGAAAAGTAATGTCTTTAGGATTCTTGGAAATGTAGTAAGCAAGAAGTAGAATAAATATCAATTTTTCCAAAGGAAGGAGAGCATTATTTGAATCTGCATCCTTGAAGTTGGCATTCTTTCAGTGATTAAAATAATATCTATTCCAGATCTTTCTGAACATAAAATTCAAATGAAAGAATCAGGTAATGGTGATAACCAGACTCTAAGTCATGCAAGGCTTTAAAAGTGACAATCACTAACTTGAAGTGAACCAAGTCGTTAACTGCCAGCTCGTGCAGCTCTCATAGCAGCAGTGTTTCATGGATCAACCTCAGTGCATAACTTCAACAAGGAACTGATAGAATTTCTGCCTACCTCAGATCATGCCTTTGGTATTCTAAGGTTAAAAAAAACAAACAAATCTAACCCGAATCTGACTTGTGATCACCTGGTGCAAACCTTTGATTGTCATGGTGGCCAACAGCTCATGAAGGACTTAGGGAGTGATATGATAGCAGTACTCCTTATTTGTTCCTTAAGCCCAGTCTTACATTCAGTTACCTATAGAACAGTATCTTTGGTCACCTGCAGAATCTTCCAGATGAAAGTTTCTGCTCCAACTGCTCTACTCTGTGACTAATGCAACACCTGGTAATTTAATGGTCTTTTCTCCAAGAAGGGGAAATCTTCATCTTCACCCATCTAAGTCTTAGTATTGGTGATACACATGGGATCTGCTCTCTTATCCATTACCAAATTAAAAAATAGAATAATAATAATAATACAATAAATATTTTATTTAAAAGCATCATCCTACTCAAAATATTGTATATGAAGATTTTTCTAAGAGGAATGGCAATCATTGTCATAATCTTGTGACTAAAGGCCCTGTCACACTGCCCAACGGATGAAAAACGGACACAACGGATGAGAAAAATGTTCCATCCGTTGTTATCCGCTATCAGAAGGGGCAAAAATTTGCATAACCGGAGCAGATAACACAGACGCGGGGAGGATGCAGGGGGGATGGAAAGCGGATGCGGAACGGAAGCCCAGCGGATGGAAGCGGATGGGAGCAGATGGCACTTCTGCAAGGCTTCCTGGGGACCTCAGCAAAGCGGATGCGGAACGGATACAGCGGATGCAGAGCGGATGCACAGCGGATGAAGCGGATGCACAGCGGATGCACAGCGGAAGCCGAACATTAATTGCGCATGCGGGGAGGATGCATTGCGTCAGCCCCACGGATATAACGGAAGCAGCTCGGAAGCAGGTCGCCATTCAGAGGAAAGACCTGCTTCCAGACACATTGACTTCCTTGCCTGTCCTGCCTGCATGTCTGCCTGCAAGCCTTGCTGCCAGCCTCCCTGCCAGCCTTGCTGTCTGCCTGCCTGCCAGCCTTGCTGCCAGCCTCCCTGCCAGCCTTGCTGTTTGCCTGCCCTGCCAGCCTTGCTGCCAGCCAGTCTACCTGCCAGCCTTGGTGCCTGCCTGCCTGCCAGCCTTGGTGCCTGCCTGCCTGCCAGCCTTCCTGCAAGCCTTGGTGCCTGCCTCCCTGCCAGGCTTCCTGCCAGCCTTGGTGCCTGCCTGCCTGCCTGCCTTCCTGCCAGCCTTGGTGCCTGCCTCCCTGCAAGCCTTCCTGCCAGTCTTGGTTCCTGCCAGCCTCCCTGCCAGCCAACAACCCCACAACCATGCGGAAGCACAGCAAGCCTCAGCCATCTGCTGCCAGCCCTTGCAAGAGGGACAGGGCTACCATCCCGCCCTCTGGCCCTCACTCTGGTTCTGCTGGGGCTTCTGCAGCACGGGCTCGCTCTTCTGGGGCTGGGGCTTCTGCTGCTTCTGCTTCTGGAGGAGCTGATGACAAGCACTCCAGCACCAGCCACCTCCACAGCACCTGCACCCTTCACCCCTGAGACTGAGCGACCAAGAGGAGTGCCAGAGACTCATTTTTGTCTTATAGCTTGTTGTTAATAAAGTCTATTTTTGATTCACACACTGGCTTCATTTCTTTTTTTTTTATAAAGTCTTGCTGGAAACTTTTAGAAATGGTTTAAACCTTTGCATGCTTGTGGGATGGGTTAAGATAGCAGTGGGATGGGTTGAGATAGCTGTGGAATGGGTTAGGATAGCAGTGGGATGGGCAGGGATACCTGTGGAATGGGTAATAGCTGTGGGATAGATAAACCTCCAGTGCAAGCATAGTGGGACTGTATGGTCCACCCTCCCAGGTGCCACACCTATGGCCCTTTATTATCAATAACAATGTAATCATTGATCAACACATTTCAACATAAACACAACTCTTTATTAAATGCCCTGTTCATTGTAGGGCCACTGAACATACATGGCACAATCTCATCAGTGTGATGAGACAGGCTCAAGGAAGCATCCATTAAGCATCTATCATCCTGTCTTGCCACTCCACTGCTCCAGCTGGGGAGTTGCACCAGTGTTTCAGGAGGTTGTGCTGCTTCTTCCCTTCATGTGAGGCTCTGTTGGGGCCTTGCACATCCTCAGTGTCTATCAGGTTTCACCCTTGTCTCCATTCACCAAGCTCCATGTCCCCATTGCCTTGTTGGAGGTCCATGAGCCTGTTCTGCAAGACTGGGTAGCGGGTGCGCATGAGATTGTGCAGGATGCAGCAAGCTTCCACGATGTTCCTCACGGTCTCTGGGCGATGCTGCATGGTGGTGAGAAGTACCTGGAACCTGTTGGCCAGGATGCCAAAGGCGTTCTCCACCACCTGTTTTGTCCTGGACAGCCCGTAGTTGAAGATCTTCTCTTCACCGGTGAGACATCTGGAAGTGTAGGACTTCATGAGGTAGGTTCTGAGGGAGAAGGCATCATCCCTCACAATGAAGTAGGGCACATCTTTTGTGTCGTTGGGCAGGGGGTCTGGATCTGGGAAGCCCACGATGTGGTTGTGTTCCAGCCCCTCCTTGAGGTCATTGGCATGGGCATCTGAAGCTGACCCGTTGCCTGAAGCATCGATGTACATGAACTTGTAGTTAGCATCTACCATGGCGAAGAGGATGATGCTGAAGAAGCCCTTGTAGTTGTGATAAGTGGACCCTGACTTGGCTGGAGCTTTGCAGGCCACGTGCTTGCCATCTATAGCTCCAACGGTGTGGGGGAAGTTCCACTTCTGATACCACTGCTCTGCAACTTTCTTCCAGCCTTCTTCAGTGGAGGGGCACTGGAGGAGCTCCTCCAGGTATTCTTCGATGATGGCCTGCACCACTTCTCTGACCACAATGCTGATGGTGTTGTGTGGCACCCTTTAGGTTTACTGCATGTTCCTGTACATGGTCCCTGAGGCCAGGTGGCGAAGAGTGAGTGCCATCTTGAGCCCAGGTTCCAGGCTGGGCCGGAAGTTGGTGTTTGCCTTGGTCAACCTGGGCCTCAGCCGCTCCACAAGTTCGTCAAACATGGCTGGCAGCATCCTCATGAAGTTCTGGAATGCACGAGGGTCTTCGTACCTCAGCTCCACCATCAGCTTGTTATACAGTCCGTACTCGGCTCTTCTTGCGATCCATCTTCGGACCCAGACACTTCTTGGACGCTTCCTTTTCTTCACGTAGAACAGGTGAAAGAGCATGTAGAGGGCTTCGCACTGTTGTAGAAGGATGGTGGCTGCCAAAAGGACTTTGTTACGATCCACGGTGGACATGACTGGATGCTGTGGAAGAGCAAGAGTCAGATGAAGGCTGCAGAGGTCTGCAGCAGGGCTGCTGGTCTGAAAGTGAGATCCAGATGTGTTGCTCCCCGTTTTATAGGCAGTATAGGTGTCCCTTTGCATCCTCTAGGCATCCTCTAGGCATCCTCTAGGCATCCTCTAGGCATCCTCTAGACATCCTTAATATCCGAGATAGGTCCCCTCTGCGAAGGTTTTTTCCATTTTAAATGCTTTGTTTCCATGCTGCATCCGCTAGGCATCCGTTCTGCATCCGTTCCGCATCCGTTCCGCTTCCTCCCTGCGTCCGAGTGGATGCGAGTTGCGCGGATGCGGAACGGATGCCTAGCGGATATAGCGGATGCGTAACGGATGCAGAACGGATGCGTACCGGATGCGTAGCAGATGCAGAATGGACGAATTGGATACATTTTCCGCGCAAAAGTTTTGAGCAGCTCAAAACTTTCTGAACGGATGAAACGTCAATAAACGGATGCTGGACGGATAGAGAGGAATCAAAACGGAGGCAGTGAGTACATCGCGTTAACCAATGGATGGCAAGCTTTTTTGTCCATTTTACATCCTCTTTGCATCCGTTGGTGCAGTGTGACAGGGGCTTAAACACTGTCTCTTCTATTTATTTTTTTTTCAGATCATGAAGTAATAGACAGATATTTGCATAGCTGTTTTTTCAGAAAAAGACAGGGACATGCTTTGGTGCCCCAATAAAGGAATAGTATAAATGTTCTGTAGCCCCTTCTCAATCTATGAATTCGGATATCAATTCTCAATTCTCTTTTAAGATTCTTAACTTTCTCGCAACACCATGTGCATTTTTAAGTACCCATATCTTCTGTTCGTCAAACATCAGTGTTCACTTTACTGTTAGAGTTGGAACTACAGAGACCTAGTTAAAATCCCTATTTTATTGCATAATTCAAGGAGTTATTTTGAGCTTGCTATTTTCTTTAATGTTATTCTTACTCACATGACTATTGTTTTGTTCGGAAAACACACGAGGTAGACCGGGTTCCAACAACAAATACTTTATTCTTCAACTAGTTAGTAAATAGGAACACTTGGCTGAAGCCGAGGCCACCCTTTTATACAGGCTGGCTTGCCTGCTTGCAGCCAATGGCAGTTGTTTAGATTTGCCGCCTTTTAGCAGCTCTTTGAATTGGTTCCTAGTGAACCAATCCAATGTTCATTTTATTTGACCAATCAGGTTTGTAGATTTGGAGTCACCCACTTTACATATAGAACACCCCTCCCCCCTTAGTTCAGTCCTACGTGGTGACGTAGTCTCGCAGGTAGGCGGGGCTTTTCCGGACTCGACTTGACTTGCGCGGTTCATTCTTAGTGCAGACTTCGACCGGTTCGGATGGGGCTGCTGTGTCGTCCGTCCTTCTCCCTGGAACCGTCTGGAAGGGTGAGTCAGCCATTTTACTGCCGCCTGAGTTTCTTAGGCTGGCGGTTTTGCCGCTCCCTCCCGTTTCCTCCGGGCAGGTCGAGCTGGCCTGGCTGGCCCCTTCCGATGGGCTCTTCACGCAAGTCTCTCCAAACATTGAGTCTTTTATTTGCTCTTTTTGTTCGTATGTTTCATTGGGTTTGGTTTTAAACAGTTCTTTATTTATTTCTCGCCTTTCCCCCCCCACCTTGGTTTGCAATTCGCCGGTTTTTTCGGTGAATGTTTGTAAGTCTGTGGTTCTCTCTATAATTCGGGATCAAAGCTGGTCTATGTGCCGCTTCCATTCCCTGCCATCCTCTATTTTTAATCAGTAGGATTTGGGGCCTGTGATTTGGGTAATCTGTCCTGGTAGCCATGCCGGGTCCCCGGTGAAGTTTTTAGCGTATACCAAATCGCCTATTTCGAATTGTCTAAACCGTGTAGAGGAGTCAGGGGGGTTTTCTGGGGTAAAATTTGGGTGTAACCTATCAAGGTGAGATCTTAACTTTCGCCCCATAAGTAATTCTGCTGGGGACTTATTGGTTATGGTACTGGGCGTTATGTGCTGGAGTGTGAGCAAACGGTTTACTTTCTGTTGGACATCTCCAGCATCCATTCGTTCTAACCCTTCTTTAGTAAACCGGACCATTCTCTCAGCCCTGCTGTTCGCAGCCAGGTGAGCCGGCGCGGTTAGGGCATGTCTTATACCTAGGGAGGCTAGGTATTGCTCAAATTGTATGCTGGTTAGCTGTGGCCCGTTATCTGAGACAAGAACGTCCGGTATGCCATGGGTGGCAAAAAGGTTGTCCAGCTTTTTAATTACAGTTTCTGTTGTCGTTGATGGCATAACTTTCACTTCAAGCCAATTTGAATAGGCATCAACGACAATCAGAAAGGTATGCCCCTTGGTAGGACCCGCGAAATCAATGTGTATTCTTGACCAAGGTCCCCGAGGGGTTTCCCAGTCCTTAACGGGTGCTTTTGGTGGGGATGGTCTAATTGCCTGGCATTTGTGGCATGAGCTTACCCAATACTCTATGTCCTTATCAATACACGGCCACCAAACATAACTTCTGGCAAGGCTTTTCATCTTAACCATTCCCGGGTGCCCTTCATGTAACAACCTAAGTACCCTGGGCTGTAATTTGGCAGGGATTACTACCCGATCACCCCACAACAAACACCCCTTTTGGATTGAAAGTTCAGTCTGTCTGGACCGGAAAGGTTTAAAATTTTCAGTTTTTTGATTCTCCGGCCAGCCTTTACCTACCCAGCTAAGAACGCGGGCAGTCAATGAGTCTTTCGCGGTGGCTCTGGCGACATCATACGCTGATATGGGTAGATCGGGGCAAGTCTCGATTTGTAGCGATGTCATCGCTGGTGCCGGGTCTTCGTCGGTTGCTGGTAAGGGTGCTCTGCTCAAAGCGTCCGCATGGGAAATTTGTTTCCCTGGCCGATGTGTCAGAGTGTAGGAATAAGCTGCTAGGAACTCTGACCATCTCGTCATTCTTGGGGACAGTATATTAGGTGTTGGCTTGTTTCCTGCCAAAATCCCCATTAGCGGTTTGTGGTCCTTTATGATTTGAAAAGTCCGCCCATATAAGTATTCGTGGAAGCATTTTACTCCAGCGACAATTGCTAGAGCTTCCCTGTCCAATTGGCTGTAATTCCGCTCGGTTTTTGATAGAGTCCTAGAGTAATATGCGACGGGTGCTTCTCTGCCATCAGGTAGTTGGTGGCTCAGGATGGCACCTACTCCGTATGGTGAGGCGTCGCAGGTCACTGTTAATGGCAGAGTGTTGCTAAATTGGATGAGAACGTTTGTTGATGTTAGCAAGCTTTTAAGATTTTGGAAGGCTTTTTTTTCTTTGTAACCCCAAGTCCAAGTTGCCTTTTTGTCTAGCAGACGGTGTAACGGTTCTGCTATAGTGGCTTTGTTTGGCAGGAACACGTTATAAAAATTAATTAATCCTAAGAATGCTTGTAGTTCGGTTTTATTTCTTGGTTCAGGAGCGTCTTTGATTGCTTTAACTTTTTTGTCTGTGGGGTGGATACCCTCTCCGTCTATTGAGTAGCCCAGGAATTCGACGCTGTTCTTAATTAAACAGCACTTTTCTCTATTTACCTTGAGGCCAGATTCCCTAAACTTAGTTAATACTTCTTTGAGTCTGTTCCTTAATTGAGTTTCATCTCTGGCCGAGATTAGGACGTCGTCAAAATAGGGAACGACTCCTTGTATGCCATTTAGAAGGCGTTCCATCAGACTCTGGAAGACGCCAGGGGCCACGCTTACTCCAAATTGGAGCCGGTGACATTTGAATGCGCCCTTATGGGTGACTATAGTCTGTGCTTCTGCTGTTTCTGGGTCCACTGGGAGTTGTTGATAGGCTTGTGCCAAGTCGAGTTTGGCGAAAACTTTGCCTTTTTCCAGGGAATGAAGCAAATGCTGGACTACTGGCACCGGGTATGCGCTTGGTTGTAATGCGTGGTTCAGGGTAGCCTTATAGTCACCACAGATTCTGATGGACCCGTCAGGTTTAATGGGTGTGACAATAGGCGTTTCCCACTTGGCATGGTCCACAGGTTCTAACACCCCTTGGGCTATTAATTTGTCCAGCTGTTCCTCTATTTTTGCCTTTAGTGCAGGACGATCCCACCCTCGTCGCCAGTGTTTTGTTCGGAAAACACACGAGGTAGACCGGGTTCCAACAACAAATACTTTATTCTTCAACTAGTTAGTAAATAGGAACACTTGGCTGAAGCCGAGGCCACCCTTTTATACAGGCTGGCTTGCCTGTTTGCAGCCAATGGCAGTTGTTTAGATTTGCCGCCTTTTAGCAACTCTTTGGATTGGTTCCTAGTGAACCAATCCAATGTTCATTTTATTTGACCAATCAGGTTTGTAGATTTGGAGTCACCCACTTTACATATAGAACAACTATTGTTAAGAATACCAAGTGAAATGTTTGCTAATACTGAGCTTCGTACAGACAAATTCTATGGTCTATAGAAATAAGAGCTGTATCCCCTATGTCTGTGATGGTGAATCTGTGGCATGCATGCCACAGGTGGCATGCAGAGCCATTTGTGTGGGCATGCGAGCCCAAGCCAAGTTTATCTGCACTGCACATGTGTGTGCCTCCCAGCTGATTTTTGGACCATTTGAGGCTTTTTTCACCCTCAGAAGGCTCAAGGACAGCCTCTGCAGCCTCAGGAAGCCGAAAAATAGGCCTTCCGGAAATACCGGAAGGCTGCAGAGGATTCCTTTGATTCCTTCTGGGAGGGTGAAAATGGCTTCAAATGGGCTGAAAATCAGCTGGGAGGTGCGTGCATGAGCAGTGCAGGTAAGGAGGCAGGGTGGGGGTGTTGCGTGTGCATATGCAAGGGGAGCAGGGCACATTGCATTGTAGATGCCGGCGCACGTGCACTTTCGGCTCACCACAACAAAAAGATTCGCCATCACTGCCCTATGTTCACCTTTAACCAATTTGCACAATCAAATATACTTGTGTTTTACCATATCTCCACTGAATTCTTTCTGTTTTCTATTGGTTATATAATATTTTAGATCCCTCACATTTGATTTTTATCTCATGTTACTAAGCTCACTAATATGATTACTTTTTTCAGCATTCTGCTGCCAAAATAATTCATCTCTCCTGTCACTCTGATCATACGATACCCTAATTAAATCTCTGTCCTAGTTTTCTGTCAACTCTAATGAATAGCCAAATGCTTTCTGAAATCTGTATAGTATTCCATATCTGGGACTTGGTAACCTGATATGTCCTTGTCTGTGTTTCTTATTTCTCACATTCTTATCTACAATGCTTATTTCTTCACTTAACCGACTATTCTTCATTTCTTTTATTTTTTATTTTGATTTTGTGATCAAAATTTGTCTTTGATCTTTTGTTGTAGCATACCATAAATGATGACTGATATCTTCATATTGAATTGATAATTAATTGTTCTCAAGAGCCACTTTATTCAGCATGAGTGCTAGAAACACCAGTGAACTTTTAAATTTTGGACATAATAAGGAGGGATAGACAGTACAGTGCTGAGATGCATACAAAAAGGTGACGGTCTAGAACAGTGGTTGCCAACTGGTGGCCATGAGAAAATTTTGGTGGACCGCAGAGAAATCTCACACCCAGAGCACCCCCCACAAAGCAATTAATCCAGGCTGTGCAGAAACACAAGGTCACGCTGCCCACATGGCCCGTGGGAACCCTTCCCACCCACTCACTCCTTGCCTGGTAAACTTGCCTGCTAAATTGCTATTTTTCCTTTGTCCGACCATCATCTGTTCTGCTGTGCTGGGAGATTTAGATTACCTAGGAAGCAGGAAATGGTTGGATTTCTTGCTTTCTAGCTAGTCTTTAGATCTTTGGCTCAGCACAGCCAAACCTCTCTTAGGACTGAAGTTTTGCTTGCAAGCAAATTCACTGCAGACTCACGGCAAGCAAATTTGAGAGACTGATGGCAGATAGATAGCTGTTGGCAGATAGATAGATCACTGAATGATTCTATAAGCAACTCAATCTGCCTGCTTTGCCCGATTTTGGGTAAAAGTTGCTCCTTTTTTTATTAAAAATCAATATTTATACAAATATTTATAATATTTACATACAAGTCATGCCCAGGCAGTCACATGACCACCAAGCCACATCCACAAATTATCACTTCATTAAAATATAGAAACATTGTCATGCATAGGTTGAAAAGATGCAGAAATACACATGCCCACAGAACCAGTTAGTGGTCCCTGGAATCTAAAGATATGAGTTTGGTGGTCCCTGAGGTCCAAAAGGTTGGTGACCCCGGTCTAGAACATGGGTCTCAAACTTGCCATGTCACATCATCACGTGATGTTTCATGATGTTTTCCCCATTTGTGGAGATGGGGTGGGCATGGTCTGAGTATGATGCATCTGGCCCTTGGGCCTCCAGATTGACACCCCTGGTCTAGAATTAGAAACCATGCCATTAAGGTTATGCAACATATCTAAAAAGGTACTTCATGAGGGCACTCAAGGACATGAAAAATGCTGAAGTAGCCAGGTCCTTTTTTTGCTAAAAAATCATCTTCATATTCTTTCTCTTTGTTTCTACATAATCTTGATTCTTAAACCATTCCAATAGCATCACAGGATTTTATCTTTCATCACATTATTGGCATCTAGAAAGAACCTTCAAATTTTTGACTAACTTACTTTATAGGTCCCATAAAGAGGCACCATCCAGGATTTCTTGTCACTGTTGTTCCATGTCCAGATCTTTTGTTCATATGCCTTTTGTATTCCCATTTTGGTAATCTCAATTTGTTATATCTTTCACCCCTTCAAATTCTACAGTATGTATGTCAGGCAAAAGTTTTTTTTTAAATTTCTTTCTCACTATCTTTTAAAACTTTCTCCACTGAAATTTTATACTTTCTGAGATAGTTACTGTATTGTTATTAATATCTCAGTCCATGTTTTCTTTAAAAAAATAGTAAGATAAAATTCTATAGCTGGCTTAGGTATTTTAACTCTTTTCTGCCTGTTTTTTTTTAAGTTTCCTATGAGAATCTGTTTGAACTTTTCATCAAGCCTCAATTTTTAATATGGATTGCAGATATTCCAAATCTCTCTTATCTCTCAATCCATTTAAAATTTTCTTAAATCAAAATGTTTTTTTAATCTTGTGTTCTTTACCAATTGTGTACAGTATTATTTTAAAATTTTCAGGTCTTACCAGGTGTCAAATTAAATTCACTATTTTGAAAGTCTCTAATATTCATAAAGTTGAAATATTTCTGAATGTTCATCTGGCTTAGTGTCCTTAGGAAAGGCTTTATCATAGTTAAGTGTAAAAATATTGGCACTCAATTCTGCAGGACAGCACTCTAAGCTCCAGACAGATTTGAAAGACCAGTCTACTTGCCAATTTTTCATTCTTCACAGTTTATTTTGTGGAGACATCTGTTTGTTCATGGAGACATCCAGTCAGTCATGGTTCACACTGGAAACCTCCTCCAAATGAATTGACATAGATTGATTTGAGAGATTTCCCATTGACGACTGCATGCAGAACTGGTTTGCTGGAAGTCCTGGTTGAAGTACTGTCTTTGGACGCACATTTATTTGCAGACAGTCTAAAAACTTCTAGAAGCAACAGCTATAATAAGTAGCAGGACTTGCGAAAGATTGCTTTTGTCATGCCAATCCCCAAATGATCCTTTGAATGCTTTGCATAGCTTTATAAAATATAAATCTGGGGTTGTTAGCAGGTATAAGTAAAAAAAATAGAGATGAAAAACAAGACTTTACATAAAGTACATATACTGTAAAGATAAAGGTTTTACCTATCCATGCTCAAGGTGGCCAGCATGTCTATACGCCAAGGGGCACAGAATGTTGTTACCTTCCCATCAAACTGTACCTATTTATCTATTTGCATTTGCATGCTTTCAAACAACTGGATGGGCAGGAGCTGAGACAAAGAATGGGAACTCAACCCATTACTCACCATCGGAGTCTCAAATCTGGGCTGGCCTAACAATCTCAGTGTCTTTAACTTCTGAGCCATCGCACAGTTACAAAGTACATATACATATTCCAAATACCAGAGGTGGTATTCAGTAGGTTCTGACCAGTTCTGGGGAACCTGTAGTGGAAATTTTGTTTAGTTCAGAGAACCGGCAAATATCACCTCTGACTGGCCCCGGCCCCATCTATTCTCTGCCTCCTGAGTCCCAGCTGATTGGCTGGGTCTTCTTTCATTGCCCTGCACAGGAGAATGGAGCTGGAAAGAAGGTTAGTGGGGTGGGGAGGGAATGGGATTTTGCAATAACCCTTCCCCAGGAGTGGGGAGGTAATGGGGATTTTAAAGTTTCCTTCCTCTGCCATGCTCACCAAGCCACACCCACCAAGCCATGCCCACAGAACCACTAGTAATTTTTCTTGAATCCCACTACTGCCATGCACACAAAAAACAAACCTTGCTACACTAACATAACTTTGATCAGTTAAAGACTACATAATTAGATAAACATAGAACAAGGTTAGGTTTTTCTCTATAAGCTTATGTATCTTTCACCAATCCTTAGAGAGGCTGTGTTGCCTTCTCTGATTTTATCCGGGAATAGTCACTTCCATTTTAACTGTTCAAACTAAGCTTTCAAACCTGTCAGTTCATTTTGTTATACCACAAGGCTGTGCAACTAGGATGGATGAATGTGTCAGTTTTAGTTTCCTATTTGTGAATCTGCAACTTAGTTTTTTCTCAGTTTCTCATTTTTATGAATTTGTCAATTCTGAGCTGTTGAAGTTTGTTCTAAAATAATGCATACTGTTGCACATTTATCCACAGTCTTGAATTTTTATTCATAATCTACATTCTCCAGATTTTGCAAACAATTTTTATAATATAACATTTTGATATATGATTTTTATGAATATAAGAAATTTAGTACAGGGTTTTGCCTATGGGCATAGAGAAGGGAATAACAATAGTAACAATAAAATCTTCATCATTAAAATCTTCATCATTATTCATTAAACAAAATTGTAGCACATGATTTGGTTAAAAAAAATTGAGATTACATAAATTCATATCGAAGTACAAACTATCCATTTCTTCCCTTCCTTCAGTACAGCTAATCCCTAAGCTAAACAATTGAATTATTTCAATATGAATCTCCTTTCTTTTACTTCCTGTATAATTTCCTCCTTCCCTCCCTCCTTCCTTCCCTCCATTATTACTTCCTAATAATTTTTGATAATTTTTTTAGATTAAAAATACAATCGTATTTAAAAGTAATGCTCATTATATTTAGCAAAGTTTACTGATCTGCAGATCATTGGTATCCTAAATACCTTAAACATAAAAATAAAATCATAACCTGACCCGTATAAAAAGTGACAGATGCTCAGTAATGATGAGCATTGAATAAATATAAAAATTCAAAACATAAGGTTGAGGAGCACCAAAGATTTTTTTTTTCATACTAGAAGCTTCCCAGTTTGAATTTCTTAGCTTACAAAGATATGAGTTTGCTTTTTGCTAGATCATTAACCTGATTCATACTTGCATTGATACCTTTGTGATATAAATTTTAAAGTGTCCTAGTTTGAAATTATTTTGTTTTAACTTTTTTTTAAAAAAACCACTTTCTTAAAAATATTCTTTAAAGTGGAGTACTTTTACAGTAATGTCAATGAATTCTAAATTGTCAGGTTTAATTCCTTTGATGCAACATAAGGCTTTTATCTTTTTAATCCTTCCATTTTCCTTTAGTCATTCTCATTTATTTGAATTCAATCCCTGCCTCTTACTGACTTTACTACATTTGAATCAGTTGTCTTTAACTATTTATTATACCCATTTGAGAAACAAAGCAGACATATCAGCAACTAAATCCTTTCCAGCTGCCAAACCCATAAAAAATGATATGGATGAGCAAGCTTCAGCTCCATTCTGAATGTTCAACACAAATGCAGAGTTAATATAACCTGTTTTGAAACCTGACAGTATTTAGATAAATGTGGAAGAGATATATACAAAAACATTATAGTTATATTCTGAGCTGCTCAATATGAATAAAATTTCACTCTACGGATTAGTTTTATATTTACATGTAGAAGTTTTCTCTATCATTTACACATCTTTTAGCATATGTTCAAAAACTAAAGAGAAAAATCTCTGAAGTTAAAACATTTAAAATCAAGAGGAAAGTTAAATATATAGGTATTCTCCCCCACTGTCTGAAATGTATGATTTACACATTAATCAGATCTGTTGGTCTAAGCATTTAGATAATGAAGAAATATAACATCTCCAAATGTTCTCCTAGCTCCAAGTGGCAAATCAGATATAGGAAAAAGTATATTTCCTTGCTCATTCCCCTTTTTTAACCCACATTTTTACAGTAGGATGAAATCTCTCCAGACTAGCTCTTGAAATGATGGATATATGTGGTACACTAAGGGTTCTTCAGATTCTTAGCAGCTCTCATCCTATACCATAAACCTACCTGAAGCTTTTTCAATATCATAGTTTTGGTATCAGCTGTACGTGGGAAAATTGGTTGGTGTAATAGAATTTCAAATGCATGAATTTCAATTTCAATCAAATCTGTTACGATATAACAGATCTTTCCTTCAATCTCTCTCTCTCTCTCTCTCTCTCTCTCTCTCTCTCTCTCTCTCTCTGTCTCTGTCTCTGTCTCTGTCTCTCTGTGTGTGTGTGTGTATCTAATGTAATTCCCACAGTTCTGGTAAAAATACATAACTATCAAGAACATTAATATTTATCTATGAGTGATTTAAAAAATATATCTCAGAATATCATTACAGCTGAATGCTTATAAAATAGAACTCTCACCTATCTTTATTTAGAAACAAATCAGTTGTGTGAAAACATTAGTGTATGAAGTCCAATAAATATATACACATGCATTATTGATGTAGATTAAATTTTTTGATTAAAACAATTCTTAATAAATACAATCTTATCTTTTAACTTGTATTTGATATAATATAGACATAAACAGAAAGTTATACAATTATTTGTATTCTAAATATTTGCAAAATATTTTATAAAATTGATGTGATTTCATGTAAGAACATTTCAGACATAATAACTTGGTTTAAAAAATATAATCTTGAAATGATCATAGTTTCTCAGGCTTTAGTACAAACATGTCTATATCTTCCCTCCTCCATTGTATTGTGGGCCTTCCTTAAATATTTCTGGAGTTTTTTAAGCCATCAGTACAGACATCAGTAATGCATATGTATGTATTTATTTATGGACTGCATACAATATGTTTGAGCACAACTGATTTGCTTCAAAGATGAAGATATGGAAGACATGGAAGCAGAACCCTGAGGAATATCTCATGGAACTCTAGTTGGGAAATACTTTAATCATTCTTCTAATCCTGGCCTTTAAAAGTAAAGGAAAATATAGTTATTTCTAGTCTGCAGTTGGAAATTTTCCAGTTCATATATAAATGAAAACTAGTTTTATTAAATCCTTGAAATCATTCCTCCAAATAGTTCTGTCCTCCAAAGCAGGACAGAAAAGGGGGTATGAAGATGGGAAACGGTCTGATAAGCCATAGCTGAACAGACCAAGACCATTGTATTTAATGCTGATCTTGTAGTCATAATAAAATGAAAATGAAATGAAATGACCATTATATTTTAATTAAGCTTAAATGGAAACAGTCCTAGCTTTGCCTGCACAATGAGTTGCAAACAACCATGGCTAACTGCATAATTAATGTGCTTGCAGCAGTCATGCCTTCTATAAATATGTCAAATGGTCCTGAGAAATAGAACTCCTGGATAGCTTATTTTCTGGAAGAAATAAAATATAGTCCTATTAAGTATTTGATTCTTTATATCTTCATTGTGTCACTTAGTTATTATGGTATGAAATTATAAAACTGTGAAATTACTTCATAGTTTACTAAACCAACAAACTACCAATTTAAGACATTTACTTGTCTGCTAGTTTTCTAGCAAGAAAAGCTACCAGAGCCACTGCTACTAATTACTGAAGTCATATCATAGTTATCAAATAGCAGGAAGCCAGTAAGGTAGCAAGAGATAGCTTGTGTAGCTTAATATAAGGTAGCTGCACTCCTGACTATCACAAGGGACAGCTGGTATAGCTAGTTTTACCCAGACTATCAGCACATACAGAATCAGCTGCAAGAAAGCCTCAATTATGCAGATCATTTTGTTTTGCATATCAAATATATGCTTCACGTGATCTCAACCTTGCTAATTGACTCTGAGGAAATCATAATTAAAAGTACATTGGCAGTAATATAAACTGGATGAGATGAAATTTGGGATCCTTCCAGTACATATGAGATTGTTGCACATGCCAGGTTTCAGATCTGCCCTTCGTAGAAACAAACAATGAGTCTGTAAGTTTTATTATTTATGATAAACAGGCTTTCCTATTTTTTGAAAACACCAAACAGCTTCATAAGGATTAATTTTATTAATCTTGTATCTTTGTTTTACTTTGTAGTTGTTAGTATTTTGGAATAAACATATAATTGTGTATTCCCAAGGAAATTGTGACAAATTACATCTGACAAGGACACGCTGACATTCTCTGTTTATCGATATCACTGTCCTTTCTATATATTATTTCAAGTTCCCCATTTTCACTCCTCTTTTTACACCATGAAGCCTCACAAATGGAGGATATATAACATGTTTTGCAGGAAGGAAATTCCAGTTTATGTTCCTAAAGCTTCCATTAAAAAAAACCTTCGAAGCTCTGGGGGAAAATCTTCAGAAATGAAAAATCCCTGCCAGAGAGGAGACTGGCTTCTCTCTAAAAGATGCCTTCAATGTGTTAGAATTAGACATTCCTAACTAAGCATGATAGCTGAAATCCAAACTCCTTGTGAGACACTTGACTTGTGTTTTTCAACCTTGGCATCTTTATGATTACTGGCTGGGGAATTCTGGGAGTTGAAGTCCAGACATCTTAAAGTTGCTACCATTGAGGTACACTCTACTAGACTGACAAAAGAAGCAATAAATAAGAGTATAGTCTAAGAAAATCTAGCTAAAGGGTGATAAAGTTGTATTAATCTGTTGTTGCTGTCTAGTGGTCATTTGATTTCTGCAATTCAGATCCAATAACTAGGAATAAATGAGATGAATCGAAGGTCTGAAATAAATAATGGTCCTTTCTTTCTTAAGAACCCAACTATGCAATTTGGCATATTTATTCCATCCTATGCACTCTGACTGCTAATCATATTTTTTCAGCTGCATAATGTTATTTACACAATGAGATAATTTGATTGAATGATTGACTACATGCTATCATATTTGTATAGCATTCTCCATAACAATCAGATCTTTCAGGCACCATCACCAATGCAACTGAATCCATCCAGTTTGCTGCTGCTTATCTTTCTAGCATTAGAGCCTCTCCAGAGAGATAAGTTTTTGCATAATCTGTCCAAAGTATTAAAATTTGAGATTGGTTATTCATTCCTCAAGTGAGAACTCTGGGTTGATCTCTTTGATAATTTGTTTGCTTTCATGATTATACAGGATATTCTCCAATGCTCAAATTCAAAAGCATCAATATTTTTCTAGCCTGTTTCTTCAATCCGACTTTTACTTCCATAGTGTGTCACAGGGAATACAATTATTATTAAGTATTATTCTGATTCATACAGATAGACACACCTTATTGATCTTTTTCCAAGGCCTTCATGTCTACTCTACCAGTCTGTCCCAAAAGTGCTTTTCAGGGATGGGATTCCACTGGTATAACAACTGGTTCGGTGATTGTGGACATACTCTGCATTTAAAAAAGGCAACTGCAATCAACTGCAATCAACTACCTTCAACTGCAGCCTGTGAAGAAAACAGCTGAGGCATGGCAAAGCACTCTGCCACGTGAATCAGCTGTGCTCTAAACAAGCGCATAAAGCACAGTAAAGAGCAGGGAAAACAGGCAGGTTAGCCCACTTTCTCATCACAGTGATCCAGTTCAGAACAGAGGTGGTATTCAGCAGGTTCTGACTAGTTCTGGAGAACTGGTAGCAGAAATTTTGAGCAGTTCAGAAAACTGGCAAATACCACCTCTGACTGTAGATTTTACAGTATCATTCCCCTGCAACACCCACCAAGCTGCGCTCATAGAACTGATAGTAAAAAAAATTGAATCTGCCACTGGTTCAGAGCAAGCTGAACATTGGAACAAGCGGTTTGCACGAATCAGTCTGAAATGGTATAATTCCAACCCTGGTGCTTTTTTTCAAGAGGCAACTGGACTTTCTCTTTTTTTTTCTTTGAAGACATTTTGCTTCTCATCCAATAAGCTTCTTCAGCTCTGACTGAATAGTGGGGAATGGAAGGGTTCTGACCAACAAGCCAGAGCTGAGAAAGCTTGGATGAGAAGTGAAATGTCTTCAAAGAAAAAAACAGAAAATCCAACTGACTCTTGAAAAAAAGCACCTTTGGAACAACCATGACCTGGATGATTGGGAATCTCCATAGACTACAAGTCTGTGGGGTATTTCTTGACTGCTGTCAAATAGTTAAATAGTAAAAACAAAATGAAACTAAAGGCTATTCTATGAGCATAGTATCGTTTGATCTGCTAAATTCTGTTTGTGCTTGTAATGTTTATTGCTTTACCTGAGGAATAGGGCTAGCCTACATAGAACATTTCATATATAGTTCTCTTAAACAAATAATTAACCGACACACGAAGCCTTCCATGGTGACTCATTATCATGTTGTGAAAGAGTTTTAAGCCCATGTCACACAGCACCAACGGATGGAAAGAGGATGTAAAACGGAGAGAAACACTTGCCATCCGTTGGTTAACGCGATGCATCCGTTCTGTACTCACTGCGTCCGTTTTTCATACTCTCTATCTGTCCAGCATCCGTCTACTGAGATTTCATCCGCTCAAAAAGTTTTGAGCTGCACAAAACTTTTTGAGCAGATAAAGCATCCAATGCATCTGTTCTACATCCGCTACGCATATGGGGTTATACGTCCGTCGTTATACGTCCGTCGTCATCCGTTACGTGTCCGCTATATCCGCTAGACATCTGCTGCGCATCCGCGCAACTCACATCCGCTACAGCAGAAAACGGACACAGGGAGGAAGTGAAATGGACGCGGAACGGACATGCAGCATTAGTAGCACGGACGTAGAAAGGATGAAAGCAGATGCAGCTCGCATATAAAGCATTAAAACGGAAAAAACATTTGTATACGGGACATATCTCGGATATTTAGGATGTCTGCAGGATGTCTAGAGGGTGCAGAAGGACACCTAGCAGAAAAATGATATTTCCTATAAAAAGGGGAAGAAATCACCTGGATCTCACTTTCAGACCAGCAGCCCTGCGGTGCAGACCTCTTCAGCCTTGCTCTTGCTCTTCCACAACATCCAGTCATCTCCACCATGGATCATCGCACACTCCTTTTGGTAGCCGCCATCATTCTACAACATTGCGAAGCCCTCTACATGCTCTTTCACCTGTTCTATGTGAAGAAAAGGAGGCGTCCAAGAAGTGTCTGGGTCCGAAGATGGATCGCGAGAAGAGCCGAGTACGGACTGTATAATAAGCTGATGGTGGAGCTGAGGAACGAAGACCCTCGTGCATTCCAGAACTTCATGAGGATGCCGCCAGCCATGTTTGATGAAGTTGTGCAGCGGCTGAGGCCCAGGTTGACCAAGGCAAACACCAACCTCCAGCCCAGCCTGGAACCTGGGCTCAAGGTGGCACTCACTCTGTACCACCTGGCCTCAGGGACCATGTACAGGAACATGCAGTAAACCTGGAGGGTGCCACACAACACCATCAGCATTGTGGTCAGAGAAGTGGTGCAGGCCATCATCGAAGAATACCTGGAGGAGCTCCTCCAGTGCCCCTCCACTGAAGAAGGCTGGAAGAAAGTTGCAGAGCAGTGGTATCAGAAGTGGAACTTCCCCACACACCGTTGGAGCTATAGATGGGAAGCACGTGGCCTGCAAAGCTCCAGCCAAGTCAGGGTCCACTTATCACAACTACAAGGGCTTCTTCAGCATCATCCTCTTTGCCATGGTCGATGCTGACTACAAGTTCATGTACATCAATGCTTCAGGCAACGGGTCAGCTTCAGATGCCCAGGTAAACAATGCCAATGACCTCAAGGAGGGGCTGGAACACAACCTCATCATGGGCTTCCCAGATCCAGACCCCCTGCCCAATGACACAAAAGATGTGCCCTACTTCATTGTGAGGAATGATGCCTTCTCCCTCAGAACCTACCTCATGAAGCCCTACACTTCCAGATGCCTCACCCGTGAAGAGAGGATCTTCAACTACAGGCTCTTCCAGAGCAAAACAGGTGGTGGAGAATGCCTTTGGCATCCTGGCCAACAGGTTCCAGGTACTTCTCACCACCATGCAGCATCGCCCAGAGACCGTGAGGAACATCATGGAAGCTTGCTGCATCCTGCACAATCTCATGTGCACCTGCTACCCAGTGTTGCAGAACAGGCTCGTGGACCACCAACAAGGCAATGGGGACATGGAGCCTGGTGAATGGAGGCAAGGGCGAAACCTGATAGATACTGTGGATGTGCAAGGCCCCAACAGAGCTTCACATGAAGGGAAGAAGCAGCGCAACCTCCTGAAACACTGGTGCAACTCCCCAGCTGGAGCAGTGGAGTGGCAAGACAGGATGGTAGATGCTTAATGGATGCTTCCTTCAACCTGTCTCATCACACGGATGAGATTGTGCCATGTATGTTGAGTGGCCCTACAATGAACAAGGCATTTAATAAAGAGTTGTGTTTATGTTGAAATGTGTTGATGAATGATTAAATTGTTATTGATAATAAAGGGTTATAGGTGTGGCACCTGGGAGGGTGGACCATACAGTCCCACTATGCTTGCACTGGAGGTTTATCTATCCCACAGCTATTACCCATTCCACAGGTATCCCTGCCCATCCCACTGCTATCCTAACCCATCCCACAGCTATTACCCATTCCACAGGTATCCCTGCCCATCCACTGCTATCCTAACCCATTCCACAGCTATTACCCATCCCACAGGTATCCCTGCCCATCCCACTGCTATCCTTACCCATCCCACAAGCATGCAAAGGCTTAAACCATTTCTAAAAGTTTCCACCAAGACTTTATTTACTAAAAGAACTGAACTAAGTGTGTGAAGCAAAGATAAACTTTATTAATAACAAACTGTAAAAGCAAAATGACCCAAGTAAAGTGTCCCAAGCAAAGATAAAGTCAACAGGTAGCAACCCAGTCTCTGGCACTCTTCTCAGTCACTCTGAGGTCTCATGGGTGAAGGGTCCAGGTGCTGTGGAGGTGGCAGTGGCTGGAGTGCTGGTCTGAGGTGCCATTGGGTTGCCTGGCCCCAAGGGGACAACAGGGGACGGTGTGCGGAGGAAGCTCTCAGAGATCTGGCTCAGTCCCGTGATGTTGAGAGCCCCTTCCTCCATGACATGGGGTGTCAGTCCCAAGACCAATGACAGATGTTCTGAGGCCAGGCTTGGCTGTGGGGTGGAGGAAGGAGGAGTGTAGTGGGGCTGTCTGGTCTGCAGGTGAGCGACGTGAGGCGTTGGTGGCATCTGTGGCATCAGTGGTATCTGTGGCGTCGGTGGCATTGGTGGCATCGGTGGCACCAGTGGCGTGCGATGAACCTGTGCCTGGACTGGGAAGGGCTGCCTGTGCTACTGGAACTCCTGGTAGCCATAGCCTTGGTAGGTGAGGGCCTGTGGAAAGCCTTGGAAGGGCTGTGACATCATCTAGGGTGGAGGAGCAGACCTGGACTGGGTCAGAGCAGGTTCAGCTGGGCCTGGAGGGTTGTGCAGAAGACCTGTGATCCTCTCCTTGATTACCTGGTACTGGGATTCGGACATGTCCATGAGGGTCTTGTTGACATAGGTGAGGAAGGGCTTTCTGTTAGAGGATGGTATGTTGGTGTGTACCAGCTGAGAGAGGAGATCTACGCTGCTTTTGATAGTGTCCCTGATCTCCAGCAGGACAGTGTGGCTCTGTCCCTCCGGTCTGCCTCTCTGCCTGCTTTCTGTGGAGGGAAAGCTGGGGGTGGGTGTGGATTGGTCTCTGGTGGCAGCGGCCTCTCCTTGCTCTAACTGTGTCAGGGGGTCCTCCATGTGCTCCGCCATGGGAAGTGCAGCTGTTGGGGGGGTCTCCGTCGTGGGGCGCTCCACAGATACCTGCCTGGACACAGGAGCTGACTCTTGGCCAGAAGAGGACTGGCTCTCTCTGGGCTGCCTGAGAGAGAGGGTTGACAGAGGACTGCTCCTCGATGGCGGACCTCACCCTCCAACAAGCTGCATTTGGCACGTAGGTCTCCCGGTCGGTGAGCTTGACTGCGGCCTGGCAAGACTTTTTGAGGTGCAGCTTCCCATACCAGGTGTGCATGTGCTTCCACCACCCGAGGAGGACCTCCGAAGTGTAGCCCAGGCTCTCAGCCTTCTCTCTCCAAGCCGCCTGCTTCCGCTTGGTGTCTCAATAGAGCCTGTGTCCCTTCCACCAGAGGAACTCCTCCCTCAGCCATTCGAGCACCTCATCCTCATGTTCCTCTTCGATGGAGTACTGTCTCCTCTCCTTATCGCGCGATTGCCTCTTCCTCCCTCTGGCAGGGCCTTCTGAGCCCTCATCAGTAGGGCTTTGAGATTCTTGGGGCTGGTCCACCACACCACCACCAGCAGCAGCAGCAACAGAAGCAGGAGCAAAAGCAGCACCAGCAGCACTAGGAGCACCAGCACCACCAGCACCACCAGCAGGACCAGGAGCAGCACCAGCAGTGTAAGCACCAGCAGAAGCACCAGCACCAGGAGCAGCACCAGCAGAGTCAGCACCAGCAGCAGAAGCACCAGCAGAAGCAGAGTCAGTGCCAGGGGGTGGGATGGTGACCCTGTCCTTCTTGCCAGGGCTGGCAGGAGTAGGCATAGGCTACCTCTTCTTCCCCATGGTTGTTGGCTGGAGATGTGTCTGGCAGCAGGTCTTTCCTCTGAATGGTGACCTGCTTGCAAGCTGCATCATTTTATATCCACGGGGCTGACGCAATGCATCCTCCTCGCATGCGCAGTGAATGCTTTGCATCCGCTAGGCATCCGCTCTGCATCCATTCCTTCCGCTGCGCGTCTGCTTCACTGTGTCATCTGCTTCCATCCACTAGGCTTCCGTGGAGCATCCGCTTAACATCCTCGCTACGTCCTCTCCCCGTCCGTTTCTTTCCGTTGTTGTCCGTTCTCTTTATGCAAATTTGGGGCACTTTTGAGAGCGGATAACAACGGATGGAACATTTTCTCGTCCGCTGTGTCCTTTTTACATACTTTTTGCATCCGTCGGCCAATGTGACAGGGCCTTTAATCTTTTGCTCATTTTGTGGTCTCAAGACAGGTGAGGCTCAGCTCAGATGGTTATTTATGGAAGTACGATCTTCAAATGAAACATAGAGCAAATAATATTTGACTCTCAAAATCTATCCATTTCAAACAGTTACATCTATCTATATCACATGCATACATTTTTTCTGGCTTGTATTATTGTTTTGGCTAATCTTTGGAATCATTCTCTATTTAATATTTCTAAAATTATTGATTACAGTTTCAAAAAAAACCCACCTACTTTTCAGACAAAAATGTTTGCCTATTACTGAAAAAATTTAAACCAGAAGCCAATAACAGTAATGCAAGACTAGAGAGACAAAGCAAAATATAGAAAAAGGCAAGGACCAGCATAAATAACAAGCTAAATAGTGTGTCTTATCTGGTTTGTAATTCTAATAGTTGTTAAAGAATGCTCTTCCCTATCATGTGATACTGTAACCTGGTGCTTACTATTCTGTATTTCTCTGGCACATACAGTACTTGACTTAATAGTGAACAGAAAAATATCATTTTATTGCAATGAATTCTACTCCAGAGGTAAAAATATTTTGTTAGTTGATGTCATTCTATGTCAGGCCATCTTTCTCCCAGCTATAGGGCAAAGGCAAGGCTAAAAAGAAGTCACAAAGATAGAATTAGTCCTGTGCAAGCATAAAGAGGAATCATGCCACTGTAGGAACCACATAAACACCAGCAATTTAATATTATAAAATAATGTTATATTTAATGAAAGAGAAAGGATATGTCTTTGGGTACAAAACTAAGTAGGTGGGAGGAGGTATGTGTTACGGCTAGCATCCAAGCACTGGTGGTGTTATAGTTCTCAAATAAAGCTTTAGGAAACACAAATGATTACATACGCCTATTCACATAGATACTGAAATTCTAATATATTTGAATTAAGCAAGTTATCCCCACTGCATTTAATTGTGGAAGAAATGTTGAGTGGTGGAAAGGCTGACCATCTGGCCATGCCCAAAGGGGAAGAAGGACATGCACACACCGATAGAATCACACATGTACTTGGGGGGGAGCGAGGGAGAGGAAGAGTTAAACTTTTTTCTTTCTTTCTCACTTTAAACCGGAGCCAAAATATTTATCCTCCCCATATCTAAAAATTCTTTATTCTATCTTGCATGATTTTTTAAAAAATTATGTACCTATGAGCAGGGAAATCATTTCATGCATAATATCAACTTTCAAAAATTATAATAGACAAGTTGTGGACAAAAATGGAGTATAACAAAAAATCCATTGCAAACAGATATCAGTACATTTTATACCAAACTATCAGGGGTAGGATTCTGCAGGTTCGTACCTATTCTCTAGAACTGGTTGTTAACATTCTAAGCAGTTCGGAGAACCGGTTGTTAGAAGAAATTACTGACCTAATCATGGAAGGAAGGCAGGAAGGAAACATTCTGGTGTTGCTTACAGAAACTGCCTCTCTGTTAACCCTTATTACCTTCTTGGCAGGAGTAGACTTCCTGTCTCTGGAACTTCTCTGGAGTTTTTTCCCCTCCTTTGCTGGTACTTTGCTTGTGTGGAGTGACCATTCAAAGTTACAATGGCACTGAAAAAAGTGACTTATAACTATTTTTCACGCTTATGACTATTGCAGCATCCCCATAGTCATGAGAGGCCAGGCAAGGAAATGTGTGCCTCGATGTGAGTGATGTTGAGTTGGCCACACCTAGCCAGTCACATTACCACCAAGCCATACCCACCAACTAAGCCACGCCCACAGAACCAGTTGTTAAAAAATTGAATCCCACCCCTGCAAACTAAACATAATATTTTAATGTTCACATGATTTCCTACCTGTGCGCTATAAACCTTGTTCCTACATTTTTCTAAGGCTTTGTTATTTTCTACCTTATTTTAACTTAGTTATTTTTTGGACAAAGTTATTTTTTGTTAGATATCAGGATTTAAGTTTGAATCTTTCTCTATATTCAACAATAGCTTTCTTTGCCTAAATATCAAATTCATTTCACTTCCTCTTCTTACTCCTTCATGATTATTTATTTCTATGAATACTTCTTTCCACCTTTTATTGTGTTACAATTTAGTTTTTATTCTTAGTACTCTTTATCCTCCCACTTTCTCTTCCCTCCTCTTTCTTTCCTCAGACTTATTTTGTTTCTTCCTTTATGTTTGAAGTTGGTCACTCTGAATGCCTGAAGCAGTTGTCCATTTTCTTTGGTGTGATGACCTTTCTCTCAACCTTCATGTTCTTCTGAATCTATTTGCTTAAATTTATTGACTACCCAATTCCAATGGAGCTGGGGGCACACAAAACTAAAGCAACATAAAAACTGGGAGAAATATTAAATAAACAGGTAGTCAAAACTAAAATACTATGCTAATGAAGGTATTAAAACAAAATACCTTTTTGTTTATTAAAACAAAACACCCACAAAACAAACCTGGGATAATTAAACAATCACAAACATTATCCCTAGGGCTGGGACAAAAGCCAGGTTTTCAAGGCTTTCCACAACCCTAGGGTAGAAGATACCACTTTTATCTGTGGAAGGAAGCTGTCTCTACATCAGACAAAGCACATTTCCTAAGTCTCACAAGGTGGCAATATTTAACAGAGAAGACCTGAGACATACCCACTCTGCTGGAATGCACTAGATAGGCAGAAACAATTGCTGATAAGCAGTCTGTCAGTTATCCAGGCCCTATGCCAGTGGTAGCTAACCTTTTTGGGGTCCTGTGCCGATAATTGTGTTTGTGCTTGTGCGCTCGCATGCCATCACCCAGAAGGCAATGAGCGTGCTCCCTATGCCCCCTGCACATGCGCGCATGACCTGTGTGACCCACCATGTACACTTCTGTATATGCGCGCATGATCTCTGCCCCTGCACATTAATGCCAGATACCCGACAATCAGTTGGTGGGCAGGAGGCCCGTGCACATGCACAATAGACCTTTTCTGGGCAAGGGATTGCATGCCAGCAGTAATGGTTCTGCATGCCACCACCAGCACGCGTGCCATAGGTTCGCCACCATGGCCCGATGCTATACAGGGTTGTGTAGGTTATAACTAGCTCCTTGAATTGCACTTGAAAGTCAACTAGCAGCCAATGCAGTTTGCATAGCATGATCACATGACACATAGAGAAGTGTCAGTTAATGTTCACACCCTTGCATTTTTAACCAACTGTAACTTTGAGTGATCTTCAAAAGCAGTCTCTGTAAGTGCATTACAATTATCCAAACATGGGATAACTAGAGCATGAGTGACTTTCATAAGTGCCTCCCAACTGAATTTCAAGTGCAACTGGCATACAAGATGTACCTTTGCAAAGACCTTCTGGGTGATGTTGTCACTGAAATTCCAGCAGCATCTCTGAACCCAGAAATACCCTACATTGTGCACTAGTCTGGACTGGGGAAATGCAGCCCCAGCTAAGACCAAGGAAGGTGACATCCCCGACCTAGAGGATTCAAAGCCACAGCCACTCAGTCTTATGATGATTGAGCTTAAGTTTGTCCCTTCCCATCCAGACCTCAACAGCCTCCAAACAATACTTTAAATAGTTTCATCTGTGCTATTTGGAGTTGAGTAGCACATAAACTGGAATGATACAGAGATATAGAATGGGCATCATTGGTGTACTGATGATATTGCATCCCAAACCTCACCTTAAGGCCCTGACACACTGCCCACCGGATGCAAAACGTTAGTAAAAAGGACACAACGGATGAGAAAAATGTTCCATCCATTGTTATCCGCTCTCAAAAGGGGCGAAAATTTGCATAACTGGAGTGGATAACACGGACGGGGGGAGGACGCAGGGCGGATGGAAAGCGGATGCAGAATGGAAGCCTAGCGGATGGAAGCGGATGGGAGTGGATGGCACATCCGCTAGGCTTCTGGGTGACCTCAGCAAAGCGGACGAGGAACGGATACAGCGGATGCAGAGCGGATGCAGAGCGGATGCACAGCGGATGCACAGCGGATGCACAGCGGAAGCTGAACGGATGCCGAGCGTTAATTGTGCATGTGGGGAGGATGCATTGCGTAAGCCCTGTGGATATAAGGGAAGCAGCTCGGAAGCAGGTCACCATTCAGAGGAAAGACCTGCTGCCGGATGGATTGACAGCCTTGCCTGCCCTGCCTGCATGCCTGCCTGCAAACCTTGCTGCAAGCCTTGCTGCAAGCCTTGCTGTAAGCCTTGCTGCAAGCCTTGCTGCAAGCCTTGCTGCCAGCCTCCCTTCCAGCCTTGCTGTTTGCCTGCCTGCCAGCCTTGCTGCCAGCCAGTCTGCCTGCCAGCCTTGGTTCATGCCTGCCTGCCACCCTTGGTGCCAGCCTGCCTGCCTGCCTTCTGGCAAGCCTTGGTGCCAGCCTTCCTGCCAGCCTTGGTGCCTGCCTCCCTGCCAGCCTTCCTGCCAGCCTTGGTTCCTGCCAGCCTCCCTGCCAGACAGCAACCCCACAACCATGCGGAAGCACAGCAAGCCTCAGCCATCTGCTGCCAGCCCTTACAAGAGGGACAGGGCTACCATCCCGCCCCCTGGCCCTCAATCTGGTTCTTCTGGGGCTTCTGCAGCACGGGCTCACTCTTCTGGGGCTGGGGCTTCTTCTGCTTCTGCTTCTGGAGGAGCTGATGACAAGCACTCCAGCACCAGCCACCTCCACAGCACCTGGACCCTTCACCCCTGAGACTGAGTGACCAAGAGGAGTGCCAAAGACTCATTTTTGTTTTATAGCTTGTTCTTAATAAAGTCTATTTTTGATTCACACACTTGCTTCATTTCTTTTTTTTTAATAAAGTCTTGGTGGAAACTTTTAGAAATGGTTTAAGCCTTTGCATGCTTGTGGGATGGGTTAAGATAGCTGTGGGATGGGTTGAGATAGCAGTGGGATGGGCAGGGATACCTTTGGAATGGGTAATAGCTGTGGGATAGATAAACCTCCAGTGCAAGCATAGTGGGACTGTATGGTCCACCCTCCCAGGTGCCACACCGATGGCCCTTTATTATCAATAACAATGTAATCAATCATCCACACATTTCAACATAAACACAACTCTTTATCAAATGCCCTGTTCATTGTAGGCCCACCCATCATACATGGCCCAATCTCATCAGTGTGATGAGACAGGCTGAAGGAAGCATCCATTAAGCATCTATCATCCTGTTTTGCCACTCCACTGCTCCAGCTGGGGAGTTGCACCAGTGTCTCAGGAGGTTGCGCTGCTTCTTCCCTTCACGTGAGGCTCTGTTGGGGCCTTGCACATCCTCAGTGTCTATCAGGTTTCGCCCTTGCCTCCATTCACCAGGCTCCATGTCCCCATTGCCTTGTTGGTGGTCCACAAGCCTGTTCTGCAAGACTCGGTAGCGGGTGCGCATGAGATTGTACAGGATGCAGCAAGCTTCCATGATCCTCCTCACGGTCTCTGGGCGATGCTGCATGGTGGTGAGAAGTACCTGGAACCTGTTGGCCAGGATGCCAAAGGCGTTCTCCACCACCTGCCTTGCCCTGGGCAGCCTGTAGTTGAAGATCCTCTCTTCACGGGTGAGGCATCTGGAGGTGTAGAGCTTCATGAGGTAGGTTCTGAGGGAGAAGGCGTCATCTCCCACGATGAAGTAGGGCACACCTTGCGTGTCGTTGGGCAGGGGGTCTGGATCTGGGAAGCCCACGATGAAGTTGCGTTCCAGCCCACCCTTGAGGTGACTTGCGTTGTATAGCTGGCTATCTGAAGCTGATCTGTTGCCTGAAGCATCGATGTACATGAACTTGTAGTCAGCATCGACCATGGCGAAGAGGATGATGCTGAAGAAGCCCTTGTAGTTGTGATAAGAGGACCCTGACTTGGCTGGCGCTTTGCAGGCCACGTGTTTGCCATCTATGGCTCCAACAGTGTGGGGGAAATTCCACCTCTGATACCACTGCTCTGCAACTTTCTTCCATCCTTCTTCAGTGGAGGGGCACTGGAGGAGCTCCTCCTTGTATTCTTCGATGATGGCCTGCACCACTTCTCTGACCACAATGCTGATGGTGTTGGGTGGCACCCTCCAGCCGTACTGCATACTCCTGTAGGTGGTCCCTGAGGCCAGGTGGCGCAGAGTCAGTGCCACCTTGAGCCAAGGTTCCAGGCTGGGCTGGAAGTTGGTGTTTGCCTTGGTCAACCTGGGTGTCAGCCGCTGCAGAAGTTCGTCAAACTTGGCGGGAGGCATCCTCATGAAGTTCTGGAATGCCCGAGTGTCTTCGTTCCTGAGCTCCACCATCAGCTTGTTGTAGAGTCCATCCTCTGCTCTTCTCCTGATCCTTCTTCGGACCCAGACGCTTCTTGGCCGCTTCCTTTTCTTCCCGTAGTAGAGTTCACAGAGCCTGTAGAGGGCTTCGCACTGTTGCAGAAGGATGGTGGCTGCTAAAAGGACTTTGTTACAATCCACGGTGGACATGACTGGATGCTGTGGAAGAGGAAGAGTCAGATGAAGGCTGCAGAGGTCTGCACAGCTGGGCTGCTGGTCTGAAAGCGAGATGCAGGTGAATTGCTCCCCCTTTTTATAGGCAGTATAGGTGTCCCTTTGCATCCTCTAGGCATCCTCTAGGCATCCTCTAGACATCCTTAATATCCGAGATAGGTCCCCTCTGCGAAGGTTTTTTCCGTTTTAAATGCTTTGTTTCCGTGCTGCATCTGCTAGGCATCAATTCTGCATCCGTTCTGCATCCGTTCCGCTTCCTCCCTGTGTCCGAGCGGATGCGAGTTGCACGGATGCGGAACGGATGCCTAGCGGATATAGTGGATGCATAACGGATGCATAACGGATGCCTAGCGGATGCATAGCGGATGCAGAATGGACGATTTGGATACATTTTCTGTGCAAAAGTTTTGAGCAGCTCAAAACTTTCTGAGCGGATGAAAAGTCCATAAACGTATGCTGGATGGATAGAGAGGAAGCAAAACGGAGGCAGTGAGTACAGAACGGATACATCATGTTAACCAATGGATGGCAAGCTTTTTTGTCCGTTTTACATCCTCTTTGCATCCGTTGGTGCAGTGTGACAGGGGCTTTAGATATCGAATGGGAGATGAGGCAGCATTGAGCCCTAAGACACTCCCATTTATGAGAGGCTCAGATGCAATCTCCCTCCCCCATAAATTCTGACTGGATCTGACTGCTGAGAAAGGATGATTAGAGCACAGTGCTTCCTATTCTTATTTTTGAAATTGGCCCAGGTGGTCAACAATATCAAAAGCCACTGGGAGAAAAAAAGAACTCGGATGGATGCACCACCCTACACCTTTTGCCAAAGGTCTGCAAGTTTAACCATAACAGAAAAATCTTTCTTTATACTGTATCCTAGTTTGAAGACAGAATAAAACAGTTCCCTATGATCCACATTGTCCAAATCCCTCTGACGTTGTCATCAAATTATCTTTTTGACAACCTTCCCCAGAAAGGGGAGATTGAAAACTGGCCTATAATTCTCCATCAGGGAGGGGTCCAAAGATGACATCATGAGGAAGTGATATATTCTCTGTTGAAATTTTCTTTGAACGAAGGTGAGAATCTCTCTTTTGACATACATTTTCTCATTTTGACCCCTCAATCCATTCCTTAAAGCTGCTTTCAAGTTCTTCTTTTCTGGTTCTGACAGTTGCCACCACTTTAATTATTTGGGAAAATGACTACCATCCCTTGAAAACTTATTTCCCAGATTACCTTTGCCTCAAATTTCTCAGATGTTTAGTCTGCTGGATTGTTGATTGCAGTTTTTCTGTTTCAATCACCTCTCTAAACTTACCGTATCTTGTCAGTGGACTCTCCCTCCCACAGCTAACAGCTACATCCTCTTTTTCATTGAAAGGTCTTCTTGAAATATTTATTTTCCATGAGCTCTGATTTTTTTCTTCCTTTTTCTTATTATTTTCTCATTTTTCTTTTTCTTCATTCTTTCTACATCTCCAACTCAAGACTTTATTACTCTGTTAAACATCAGCCTCTCTCTAGCCAAGAGCTCTGATTCCCTGCTAGTTCCTAAGAATACCTGTTTAATATTTTTCATTTCTCCATTTCACAAAGGTGCTTCTCTGCATGCTGCAAAGCATGCACTCTTGTGGGAATACTAATGACTTTGATCAGAGTTTGACAATGTCACAGTAGACTGACACAAAAGTCCCATCACTATAAATTAAGCATTTATGTATATTGACAACAGAACACATCTTTTCAAAATACAATGACAAATTCTTTCCGGGGATTGTATCAGCCTAAACTTCAGATACTTTTCATGAAATACAGCATAGTATGTTTAAAAATAATAATATGTTTTTGTCATTTTCTCATGAATAAGTATAGCCATTTGAAAATAGTAAGTGTAAAGTGAATGCAGATTTTTTTTAAAAAATCTGCCAGCTTAGTATCAAGAATAATTCTGGCTGTATGGTTAAACTACTGGAATAAATCCATAAATTACTGGAATAAATCCATAGTGAAAACCATAAAGGATGCCAGTTTCATTTTAAACATTTAAAAGTACTACATTTCTTATTCAAGACAGTCCCATAGTTTCCAAGTGAGAGGAACAAATGTGCCAATGAATATAAAATCTATCTTTGTCTATGCTGAAAGATGACCCTTGTGATCATGTTCAGAAGCTAAAAAAAGGTCTCCACAATGTACTTGGCTGAACTTTACATAGACAAGGGACTTGTCTCATCATTTGTCTTTCAGTTTATGCATATTGGTATATATGATAGCACTGAAATGACAGAGGATAGATCCATAGTTTTCTGTTTATATCCATCTGTCACAGACATTAAGAGCAGCTGCATTTTAAATTACTTCATCTTACTGCTTACATGGTGAATCAGACCACTTGTGTGTCCATCCAAGGGATAAGGATATCTGTATTCAGCCAAACTTCTCTTGCTGTATATCCACAGCATGAAGGTGGCTACTTATATACTTGACTACACACTACCCAGTGGTGGGATTCAACTTTTTTTTTACTACTGGTTCTGTGGGTATGGCTTGATGGGCATGGCAGGAGAAGGATACTGTACAATCTCCATTTGGTTTCCACTCCTGGGGGAAGGTTATTGCAAAATCCCATTCTTTCCCCACACCACTAACCTACTTTCCAGCTCTGTTCTCCTGTGCAGGGCAACAAAAGAATACCCAGTCAATCAGCTGAGTCTTGGGAGGCAGAGAATAGATGAGGGTGGGGCCAGTCAGATGTGGTATTTGCCGGTTCTCTGAATTATTTAAAATTTCTACTACTGTTCTCCAGAACTCATCAGAACCTGCTGAATACCACCTCTGCCACAACCCTGTCATTATCTATTGTTAGGATTTGCTATGAACTACAGTCTATGTTGCATTTTAGCAAAATCCTGATTTAGAAGCTTTGTTTCCTTCCTGTTTTAGTATAAAAAAATTATACCTGTAGCCACAAAGAGCTCTTAGTTTTCTGAGAAGCTTCAGAAATGAAGTGAATAAAGAGTGCCTAGATATGGCAGAAGAGGACAAACAATAACGAAAAGGGGACTTGGACTTGATTCACTTGTGGCTATTCTAGGCTGATCCTCCTTTTCACTCCATCTCCAGATTCTGCCCTTTCTTCTCTTCACAGTATCTTACTGCACATAAAAAAAGATATAGGTCTTGTATATGTTAAACCACTGATTCCCATTTTATCAGATCAATTTTGATAAAATCCAATCTATAAATAACTTATAATATTAATACAGTATTTACTTCCATACATTCAAGACTCTTGCTATGCAAATACTATCTGTAAAATAATTCTGAACATCCCACCCTGAGATTTTTGAAAGAAAATTAGATTAATACAAATAAATAACATGTACCCATGAAAAAAGCATGCAAGACATTACTTACAGGGAATTATTTTCTATTCAATTGCCAGTAATTAGCAATTCAGGACACAAGGCAGAGGTAAAGGCAGTCAAAAACATGCTGCTGTTTGAGGTGGAACAGAAAATAGCCTCTCTCTTCCCAGAGTCATCATACATAATAACCATAACTGAATTATTCTGATTCCTAAGACAGAAAATTCACAAGTACCACTCTCTGGCAAACTAAATAAATAAATACAACATCTCATGAAATAACTATCCACATGATATGTACTATCATTTCATGACACCCATCATTATCTAACAGCATGACTGGTCCTGATAAAATATTATGAAGCAGGTAGCTGCATGGATAAGAGATGTGAGACCTATTTTCCTCAAATCTTATAGTTTGCTTCTAGACCATTGCTTTCAAAGGATGGGTTAATAATAAATTAGAATATTGATATAAAATTGTTGGTTTTATGGAATTCATAATATCAATAATATCAGTTGCTACAATAGCACTATAGCCTCGCATCATCTGTTGCTGAATCATGCATTTGAAACCTATGAAATTTATTGTTCTATGTTCCTTAATATTCAAGAGAAATATTTGAGACAATGAGAAAGAATGGATATATGAATGTATTTCATATAACAATTCCCTGATTGGGTTGCACTGTGTTCTTTGATTTGCCATGCTAACCATCAGTTGAAATTGTGACAACTTATATTTTGTTTTAAATGGAACTGTATAAGTCAACAGTTCTAAATTTTGAGTTTGTTTGGATGACTCATAGGTACCAATTTCTTGTATGACATCTCTTTGCCCACTATGAATAAGAATATATACCTTTCCTGAGATAGATCTCCCCTGAAGTCCTCATCTTAAAATATTCTTCTTCTTCTCTATGATGTTTTTGTTTTGTTTATGGTTACCATATATGTTGCCAAAAAGATAGAGTCTTCTCTCTTCCTTTTCTTTTTAATGAAAAAAAAGTTAGGGATGACAATAGTAGCTAAGAACCTCGACCCTGTCCTTGGAAAATTAATAGGTATAGACATTAAGCAGGATAAACAGCAAGCACTCTATACATCACCATATATCAAAACATTAATTGAAATACAATCAATACAGTAAGTTTTATTTATTTATTAATTTAATTTATATACTGCCCATCTCACTATTCAGAGAGAGACTGAAGATGACTGATAAAAACTCTGAACTGAGACCCCACTTAAAGGAGACTATTTCATCATTCCATCATGGAATTAGCAGAAGCCTTAAAAAAACAGAATGTTGGGAAAGCACCAGGTCCAGATAGTTTGCCAGCAGAATTTTACAAGACTTTTCAGGAAATATTGAATTTTCATCTTTTAGAAGTTATGAATGAAGTTATGTTAAAGAAAAGAATACCAAAAACATGGTCAGAAGCATACATTACTCTTTTCCCGAAGGAAGGTACAGACCTGCAGCAAGTTAAAAATTATAGACCTATATCTCTATTGAACTCATACTATAAAATCTTTGCTTCAATTTTGTCAGAAAGACTAAAAAGATACTTAAATAATTTTATCCATACTGATCAAAATGGATTTCTGCCAAAGAGGCAAATCAAAGACAATGTGAGAACTATTTTGGATACTCTGGAATATTACAAAACACAACCTGAGAAGCAAGGACCTTGATGTTTCTAGATGCACAAAAAGCCTTTGACAATGTGAGTTGGTGATTTATTTTATTGCAATTGGTACAAATGGGCTTTGGTAAAAATATTATCCAAGCCATTGAAACAATATACCATGAACAAACTGCAAAGTGAATGGAGAATTAACAGAATCCATAGATTTATTTTTATTTTATTTATTTATTTTTGTCAATTGCTTACAAGATAATAGGTATAAGTAAAAACATAGTTATGAATACATGGATACATATAAGAAAAATAATAATAATAAAAAGAAACAATAGGACAGGGACGGTAGGCATGTTGGTGCGCTGATGCATGCCCTACAGACCTCTTCGGAAAGGGGTGAGGTCAATAATAGACAGTCTAAGGTTAAAGTTTTTGGGGTTTGGGGAAGAAAAGAAAATATAAAATATATAAGAAAAGAGACAAGGCAAGGCTGTCCATTGTCACCTCTGCTGTTTGTGTTAACATTGGAAGTGTTGAACAGGAATATCAGAGAAGAAAAAGAAATAAAAGAAATGAAAATTAAAAAGGAGGAGTACAAATTGCAAGCTTTTGCAGATGACTTGGTATTTATATTAGAAGACCCATTGGAAACATCACCCAAATTAATAGAAAAAATAGAAGAATATGGAAAAGTAGCAGGTTTGAGAATAAATAAAGACAAAACAAAGATATTTACAAAGAATATGCTAGCAAGACAAAAGAAAGAATTGGAAGAAATTTTAAAAATACAGGTCATGAACAAGGTTAAATATTTAAGGATGCATATTACACCAAGATGTAGTACACTGAAGGAAGATAACTATGTTAAACTCAAACAGCAGATTGCAATGGATTTGATAAAATGGGAAAAACTGCAACTATCATTGATTGGGAGAATATCTACAATTAAGATGGATATATTGCCTAGAATTTTATATTTATTCTAGATAATTCCTATTCGACTAGGGAAAGAGTTTTTCTAAAATTTAATTAGAATTGTGTTGAAATATATTTGGTCGGGTAAAAAAGCAAGAATAAAATTAAAACTGTTACAAGATGCAAGAATAAGAGGAGGGTTTGCCTTGCCCAGTTGGGAGCAATATTACCAGGTGACAAGTTTGATGTGGGTAAAGGAATGTATAATACTAAGGAACAGTAGATTATTGACTTTAGAAGGCCATGACTTGCTGCTAGGATGGCATGCCTTTCTCTGGTATAAGGAAACTAAAACACAGGGGTATTTTAGAAGACATTATATTTGTGAGGCATTCTTTTTGAACTGGGAGAAGATTAAAAGACAATATTACTTGGATATCAACTATTGAAGCTTTTTCTTATCAAATAATATATAAAAAGAAACAAACTGATAGATATGGGGAGATATTGAATGAAAAGGGTGAATTTAAATCTATGCAAGTGCTAGAAGAATAAGGTGTAAAAATGAATTGGTTTTCATATTTGCAAATACAATCTAGGTTTGATAAAGATTCTAAGGCAGAAGGTTGACTGATTTAGATAAAATTTTGATGGGTGCTGATGAAAAGGTAATTAAAAAACTTTATGGACAAATATTAGAATTTAAATTGGAGGAGGAACAAGTCAAAGAAATGATGATTGCTTGGGGAAAAATTTTGGATATGGGATTGATTTAGAAACATGGCAAAAATTGTGGTCTCAAAATTATAAAATGACAATGTCAACTGCATATAAAGAAAATTTGTATAAGATGTTTTACAGGTGGCACCTTCCCCCAACGAGACTTGCGAGAATGTTTAAGAATAAATTGGATAAATGCTGAAATGTGATCAGAAACCTGGTTCATATTACCATATGTGGTGGACATGTTCGGACAAAAAGAAATATTGGAAGAAATTCCACACATGGTTGGAAAAAATGATAAAACAACATATAGACTTTAAACCAGAGATCTTTTTATTGGGAGTCATACTGGACATATACAATAAAGAATTGAAATAGTTAATTGTAAATGTTTTAACAGCAGCTAGAATTGTATTTGCAAAGAACTGGAAAAAAGACAAAATACCTATGTAGGAGGAAGTTATGAAAAGAATTATGGACTGTACTGAAACGAGTAAACTGACATTTGAAATTAGAGAACAAGAAGACAAGGAATTATATATGATATGGGATTTGTTTTATCAATGGTTGGATAAAAAGACATGGTAAGGTAACAGAATAGATAATTTTGTTATAGAAGCTTAATCGATGGATACAAAATATCATGTAGACATATATAATCATTGGATGACAGCATAATACAATATTGATGGAATGAATAGCAAGATAATTAATAATTGATAAACAGATAAGTGTATGTAAGTTTGACAATGTGAGATTGATATAAATTGTGAACAGTGATTATGAAAGGATCTCACAAAAGATTCTAAACCAGTTGACACAGTGCATATACAAAATCGAAGATGGATTTATGTTTTTTTATGTATTGTCTATGTTTGTAATATATATATATATATATATATATATATATATATATATATATATAAT
>BLBF01000022.1:29379621-29440976 GCA_015471245.1 Laticauda colubrina | reverse complement strand
GCCATCCTTAGAAACCCCAAAGATAAAATTGACCTGGAAAACCAAGGCATATACAAAGTTCCCTGTGCATCATGCCCGGCCACATACATTGGACAGACCAATAGAAGAATAAGTACCCACCTGGATGAATACAAAAATTCAGTAAAAAAGCTGGAACACACCTCCTCACTAGTCGGTCCAGGGCCCGGTGGTTGGGGACCCCTGGTCTAGAAGATATTAGGAAGGGAAAGGCAAAGAGAACAAATCTCACAATTTAACACTATACCTTTCTGGGAATTGCTGCCCCTGCTATGGGGAAATTCTTCAAAAAAAAAAATCATGGTAAACATAAAGGAGAAATATCTAAGTAGCATACTTTGTAGTCTTATAAAGAATCAGAACTGGAATTGTCATTCTTCAGTTATAAAGACTTTAAAAACCCTTTTAAATTTAAAGTTATTATATTTTCCTTTATATGTTTCAAGTATGTTACCAACTGCTTCAGTTATTAAATCTTGGCTCATGGCTTTGAATATATCCCATGTCTGTTGTTATCATAACAACATACATTAAATACACTCCAGTGGTGGATTTCATAAAGCCTATTTTTCGTGATGGACAAAAAATGTGCCTGAATTATTTGCCAGAATTATTTATTTATTTAATATTTTATCATAGTTCTATGCTGATCATCTCATCCAAGTAACTCTGTTATGTTATATGTATGCTTGTATATATCTTAAAAGAAATTCTTCATCTTTCTAAATGAATATTTTTCACACTACAATTTCTCAGGGAGTGATTAAAATCTATGAGGAAGAAATTTAAAAGCAAAACGTTCCTAAGCATTTCATTATTTCAGGCTAACATTTTCTAAATGGCATATGAGTACATATATCAATATTCTGCTTAATCCTAGTCATTATATAATATCATTTGATAGCATTATTTTTATACAGGAACAGTTAAAGATCTATTCTGCTTCTTTTGTGCAGAAAAAAATATGTAATGGTGAGTTTAAAATCCATATTGAGGCAAGACTGACATATTGTAAGAATTTGAGACTATATTATTAAACACTGAATAAAAATCAGGAGGAATGATTCATAAAAGTCATGGCCTTTGTTGTTTATATATTAATGTTCAAAATATGAGTTTGAACTCTTATTTCAGAAAGGCAAAAATGACTTCATCGGAGACAGGTGATTTGCAGAATTGGAATATAGAAATCAAATGACACAATGTGTTGCAAAGCGACAGAAACAGTAGAAAGGGAAGACTAGTTGCATTATATGTTTAAAATATGTGCATCTGCACAAAATTGTAAAAGCATGAACTTGGTACTATTGTTAAAAGCATTTGAATTCAAACAAGTGAAAGGATGAATAAAAATTGTATCATTGTTATTTTTTTCTCCTTGGCTAGCAGCTACAGCCAAGGAGAAAAAAATAAAAGGATTATGTTTTCTAAACACAAACTGCAGATCTTTCAAAAGGCATAATGTAACAATGATAGGAACTTAAACTTTCCTGACATCTGTTCTGAGGCAAACTCTTTGAAGCATGGACCTTGCAGAAAATTATTGATCTGTCTTGCTGAAAATTATATCTTTCAAATGGTAATAAAAGACACAAGAGGATCAGTCATACTTGGCTTAAAGGAACAGAAAACATTTAAAAGCCAATTGAAAACAAGTGAGAATTTGTGGGACAAAAATAATATAATGCTGATGCTCTTGTTTTAACAAAAACTAAATATAATTGTTCATTGATATCAGAATAGGCAATGTCTGCTTTATTTAATAACTGTCCTACTAGTTTAGGACAAAGATCATATTATTCAAGCATTTAATGTGGTCAGCCAATTGCCTCAAATGTGTGAGATGGACAATTACTTTTCCAATATGTGGACACATGCTACACAATGAAATTTCAGGACCAACAGCTTTTGTTAGGCATGTACTCCAAGATTTTATCTAGTTCCCTTTTAAGACTAACCAATTTAGTGTCCTCATTATGCTTTGTGATGATGGATTCCACAAATTAATTATGGACTATGAGAAGATATGCTCTTGTTTCCTGTTTTAAATCTTCTTCCATACTGTGTCACTGGATGACTCCTGGCTACAAAACTGAGATAAAAGTTTTTTTCTGTCTAGGCATGATTTGCACAATCATGTGCAACCATATCCCCAATTTATAATAGAATAAGTAAAAAAGAAACATGCATAAAGTAAAAATAAAAGCAAGTAAACAATAGCTTAACAATGGTATACATAATACCATAAATAAATACCATAAATAAAAGAATCAAAGGCAAACAAGCTAACACAAGTCTGTGGTATGACATGGCTACTAAAAAGCCAAATATAGTTTTAGATGGCATAACAAATGCACAATTTCCAAATCATGAGAATGTATAATACTGCTGTTTTCTACAGTAGCCATTTCCCACTTTGAGTTCTGTATCCAGTTTTGGGCAGTTCTTTGATAAGAATTCAGAAAAACTGGAATCATGTACTGTAGAAGGGTAACAGGAACGATCAGAGTAAGATAACTACAGCTGGCCTAAAATGCAAGCTACTCAATGCAAAAAACCTTGTGAATAAAATACCTGAATTTCTCCTCTCACTAAATATGGCTAAATTCGACATCATATTTGCCTGTGAACATGGCTCAACGCATCTCTCCCTGACTCCATTACCACAGTAACAGACTATCATGTTTACTAATCAGATCATGAAATTCGTAGAGGAGGTGGTGTTGCTATCTTATATAAAAAGTCCTTACATCAAAAAAACATCCAAGTTATCCAGGATCTTGCTCTTCCTGTAAACTATCGTTAAATATCACATTTTAATTCTTGATATGTTACAGAGCACCTGATTTTTACTTGAAGTCAAAAGAGTCATCAAACTATATGTACTAATAACAACTCAAAACAACAACAACAACAAAAACAGATTACCCATAACAATAATGAATCTTCAATCCAAAAAGAGATCACTCTGGTGGAAAAACAAATCTGGTCACGTTGCCAACTTCAAAAGCCGATACAAAAATTTATGCTACCAGATAAAAACTGAATGCATTAATTATCACATTAAACAAGAGGAAAACCTTCTACGCACTAATTCCACCCACGCTTTCTACAATTTTATGAACAACAACTAAAAGACTCAAGGTCCATCCCACCCCTGATAGGACCTAATGGTAAAGACTGCAATGATGACACCATTAAAGCCAATATCTTTAACACATTCTTTGGCTAAGCATTTGTAAACAGCAATGGACCATGCCCAGTATGTCCTAGTCAAACCACAGAGTCAAACCAATCCTTTATCCTCCACTTAGAGACAAACAATCTACTCTCTAATAAACAGTTTGATTTTAGGAAAAAACTATCCTGTATTCTGCAACTCTTACACTGCAAAAACATATGGACTACACAACTCAATCAGGGCAAAACAATAGACACAATCTACATAGACTTCTGTAAAGCTTTTGATTCAGTGGTACATAACAAACTACTCCTAAAACTAAAATCTTATGGTATCTCTGGACAACTGCATAACTGGATAGAAGCATTCCTGTCAAACAGACAACAAATAGTCAAAATTGGGAGTTCTTATCAAATTCTGTTCCTGTCAACAGTGGTGTCACCCAAGGCAGTGTTCTAGGACCAACTCTCTTCATACTCTACATAAATGACCTCTGTGATCATATTAAGAGCAAATGTGTTCTCTTTGCTGATGATGTAAAGCTGTTCAATACCACAGACAACACTGCTACCCTTCAAAAAGATCTTGACTTTGTATCAGAATGGTCAAACAAATGGCAACTTCAAATCTCAACAAATAAATGCTCTGTCTTACACATTGGCAAAGAAAAAATCAGAAAATAAAATGCAGGCTGAATAGTCAAGACCTTGTTGATGATCCAAACTCTGTCAAGATTCTTGGAGTACTCATCTCTAATGATCTAAGTGCTAGAGCCCACTGTAACTACATAGCCAAAAAAGCATTAAGAGTTGTTAACCTAATCTTACGTCACTTTTTCTCTGGTAATATCACACTACTAACTCTGGCAAAGAAAACATTTGCCAGACCAATACTCGAATACAGCTCACCAGTCTGGATCCCACATTATGTATCTGATATTAACACAGTTGAAAAAGTCCAGAAATATTTCACAAGAAGAGTTCTCCACTCCTCTACTTGTAGAATACCTTAGACCACCAGACTTGAAATTCTAGACCTAGAAAACCTTGAATTACGCCATCTTCAGTCTGATCTAAGTATGGTGTATAAAATCATACATTGCAATGACTTACCTGTCAGTGAATACTTCAGCTTCAACCATAACAACACAAGAGCACACAATAGATACAAACTCAAGGTTAACCACATCAAACTGATTGCAGGAAATACGACTTCAGCAACAGAGTGGTCACTGTCTGGAATACTCTACCTGAGTCTGTGGTTTCTTCCCCAAACCCCAAAATCTTTAACCTTAGACTGTCTATTATTGACCTAAGAGGTCTGTAAGGGGTGTGCATATGCGCACCAATGTGCCTACCGTCCCTGTCCTATTGTTTCTTTTATTTTTCTTATATGTACCCATTTCATGTATTCATAACTATGTATATACCTATACCTATTATCTTGTAAGCAATTGACAAATCAAAATAAACAAATAAAATAAATAAATAAATAAACCAAATCTTATGAGGGAATTGAGTATGTTTACATTTGAGAAAAGAAGAGTGAGTGAGAACAGGACAGCATTTTTTTAAAGTACCTGAAAGAATGTCACATGGAGAATGATCAAAATCTGTTACTACTTCATAACAGAGAATCCCTCTGTAAGGGAGATGAACAGTTTCTAATTATGACAATTAAATCATGTAGGACTCTGTCAGTGAACTGGGAGAAGCTCACAGGAACTTATTTGGGAAATTCAGCAGGGAATTTTAAGGAAAGAACCTAATATTTGTTTTGTTAGCCTACACTGAGCTAATGTAGGAACCTGCCCAGAGAATATAAGAAATAAAAGCCTTTCTACTTCTGGTGCTCCATAAAGCAAATAAGATGAACAGAAATACAATTTCACATTAGTACAATGATGACTAAAACTTGTGAGGCATTGGTCTTTCTACCTGAAAACAACCTGGACTGAAAACACAAGATTAGAGCAGACTTCTGTGAAGAAAAAAAAAGCCTGGAATGGCAGTCAAACTTCAGTTGTTACAAAAGATAAGGATTTATCAATTCCCTAAAGAAAATATTACAATAAGAATGGACAGAGGTAGTGACTGTGCAGATAGAAGACAGTCAGCCAGAAGAAGAAACATAGTGGATCGACAGAGATAAACAGAAGCAAGAGAAGCAATATTCTGCACCATTGGACCTCAAACAAAAAAGAGACAAAACAGAATGGGAGAAAGAATATCCCTAAAAAATAAAAGAGGATACAACTAATAAGGAGATAAAATGAAGATCCATGCTAGTTGGTCAGTCACTTCTGTAAGGAACTTGGAAAATGCACGACAACAAAGCACATCCAATTGTGAACTTCAAAAGCAAGAATCATGGAGTAACCAAAACAGGTTTCAAGACTTACCAAGTCTGATGGCAATTTTCTTTCTTGCTGATCCACATAGGAATAATTAATACTGCAAAGAACAGTTATAACCATTTCACTACATTTTCTCCCCATTCTCCCCAAAAAGATCACAACAAATCCTATGTTTCAACTGATTTATGAGGGAAATGGAATATTTATGAGGGAAATAATATTAAATATTCTTTTTTCTTCTATATGCTATACATTTTCCCAAACAATCTAGTCCTCATTCTAATAATGAGGACTTCATAATTCAGACATTATTAGAGGTAAAAATTAGCTTTGTACGGCAATATAAATCTCAATGCATGGTGCTCAGTTAATTTTATTTGGTTACTATATCTAAATAGTGCTAAATTAGTCTTCCAACATGTCATTAAACACCTAAAAATAAAATAAAACAGACATTTATTAATTTGTATCTATTTATTAAATTTAAAAACCAACCATGTCACTACTAGTGTGACAGTAATGAAGCAATACAACATTGTTAAACACCTTGTACATACTTTACCATATCTTTAAAGAAATATGCAAAGAATAAAATTATTTTAACACGTGCATCTCTCGGGGGGGGGGGGGGGGGGGGCTTTATAAGACCTGTTAGCCATAGGATTTTACACTTAATCTCAGTGACACCAAAATGATGAAATGTGTCTTTGTGACATCACACTGGAAGTTCTTCTCTTTCAGATTTACATTCCCCCATCATCAGCCCTTTTTAATAGTTACTGGAATTTATGGTTAAGTGAAAAAAAGGAAAAAGAGGCACAGCTTGACTGAACCTTGTTCTTGTTGGCTTCAGGAATTTAGCTCTTGATATTCTGCATAAGCCTAGGGTGGCCTAAATGAACCAAAAGTTATACACTTGAGATTTACAATTTACAGAAATACAGTAAATTGCATTAAATTATTACAAGCATTTAGACTGAATGGAAAATGAATGGGAACATTTATAGGACTGAAAAATCATAATATTGTAAAGAAAGAACTGTGCAAAAAATGAGGTCAGTTGGAGAGCTGAAAATCAGAGATGTTAGCAAAGAATGGCTCTAGGCAGCCAGAAAAGAGATAACAAGAATACAGAGATCTGTAAGGAAAAGTCTTGATGTCTATAAATTGAAACATTTGCTGAAAACCACAAAAAATCTTAGATGTAACTAACAGATGGACAAACCCCAAATGACAGCCTTGAGGTCATGTATGCACTTCCAAAGCCCTGATGTTTGAAGAAATCCACCATATTTTAATGGGAAGTCTCCTGGGTATGAGATTAATTGACATATGTACATATTAAACTTTTGAAACCATTACTCTTTTTAATACAAGTTAAAAATATTCAATTTAGAATTTGCTCTTATGCTTGTGTTGTTCAATATTTCAACTTGGTCATCCATTTTAATGGAAGCATCTTTCAAGCACACTGAAGTCAAGAAGTAGGTTAGTAGCGAAAATGAATGAAAAGTGAAAAAAAGATATTAAACTCTAAACTCAGTGGCAGAAATACTATAAGGCAATTAATACCTGGACAATTTAAGTCATTAGATATGTAACTAGAATAATCTCTACTCAAGCTGAAGTAGAAGCCCCAGCTAGGAAACCCATAGCATTAGCATAGATTTATGTATCACTTCACAGTGCTTTTCAGCCCTTTCTAAATGGTTTTCACAATCAGCATATTGCCCTCAACAATCTGGGTCCTCATTTTACCCACCTCGGAAGGTTGGAAGGGTGAGTCAACCTTGAGCCTGGTGAGATTCCAACTGCCAAACAGCTGGCAATCGGTGATAAGCAGAAGTACCCTGCAGTACTACATTCTAATCACTCCACCACCACAGCTCTTTGCATAAAAATAATGGCAATGAATCATGCCCTTTATCTATGCAGTAATGTTGACAGGCTTTATTACATAGATGGGAGCATAGATGGGGTGGAATATAGCCAGCACTCAAGATAGGATATTATTGACTATGATGTTTGAAGTTGATTCCTTGTTCAATCATTGCCAAAGTTGTGTTTCCCTTAAAATCCAAAGGAACTTTCTTGTTACCAGTTGCATTCTCTCACTTCAGCCGTTGGCTGAGCATTATTTGAATGTTAATTTTGCACTCTTTCAGAACTAGTATGATTGAAAGGTTACAGGTACAGGGAAGAAACTATGTCAGGCAAAAGCACATCTCTCCTACTTCACTCAGCATTTCACCTCATCTTAGAACCTGACACCTGCTCTTTGGATAACTAACAGGGTAGCTAATCTAAACTCATTCTACCCAGTGGTGGGATTAAAAAAAATTATTACCAGTTCTGTGGGCATGGCTTGGTGGGCATGGCTTGGTGGGTGTAGCAGGGTAAAAAGTAAATCCTCTTGGTGGGTATAGCAGGGTAAAAAGTAAAATCTCCATTCCCACACTACTCCAGCGGAAGGATACTGCAAAATCCCCATTCCCTCCCCACTCCTGGGAAAGGTTACTACAAAATCCCATTCCTTCCCTACCCCATTAACCTGCTTTTCAGCTCAATTATCCTGTGCAGGGCAACAAAAATAGACCCAGCCTATCAGCTGGGAGTTGGGAGGCAGAGAATAGATGGGGGTGGTTCCAGTCAGAGGTGGTATTTGCTGGTTCTCCAAACTACTCAAAAAATCCACTACTGGTTTTCCAGAAGTGGTCAGAACCTGCTGAATACCACCTCTGATTCCACCCCATATTAAATAGAGTGATTGATGGTAACACTTGGTGGAACAGAAACAAAATCAGCAATGTATATATATACCAGCAATTCATTCCCTTAACAAGCAAGGAGCAGAGAGATTGTCATTACAGTGTGAAAATAAAATTTGTACTGGAGACAACCCAGTTTATGCCAGGCTCAAAGACTAGTGATTGTAACTTTAATTGAAAGAGCCCCTAGTATTCTCAGCTGAGGAGAAACAAGAAAGAAGAACACCTGGAAAAGACACAGATCAATGGGTTGTTTTGCTGATGGCAATATATCCAAGGAAACTTCAGCTTCCAGAGCTTAACTAAACAGACCCTGCTATTCTGTTTTCATTGTCATGCTGATGATAGACGGTCATATTGATGAAAATATGTAGTTGCTTTGAAGGCCAGGTGAGCTAATATTCAATTGTACTCAACAGGAAATAGAAGAGAACAAGTCCAATTGAGTTCAGAATTGTATATTTGGTTTTGTTTTTCTGAAATAAAAAATAGATCATACTTTGCCCCTGTAAAATCTAGGAGGATTGGCACAGTTTTTATTTACAAAAGCAAGTTTTCTAAAACTGCAAGAGACAGCTGTATGCTCAAAAATTGTATATATTTAGAATTTTAAAACAAATCTAACAAGTTAACATTTTCTTCCTCTAGTGCTTTATTGGAAAATATTTTAATTTCTAAGCAAGTGATTAAAAACAGGAAAATATTCCGATATTTTTGCGATGTGCCAGGGAACTGTAAACACCTGTTTCTTAGAAACAGTGCACTATTTTCTTTTTAATCATAACCATTGCCTATGTGCAAGCCCCAAATAGTTTTATATTAACAGGCTGTTCTGCCAAAACCCTGGATTCATACATTTTAATTTTATATAATTTTCTTATTTATGTGACATCTTACTCATTTTTGTCCTTTACTGACATTGCAGGAACCTGCTATTATGAAAGCAGAATTTGTACCATATCTATTGAATTGCCTTTTGTAATTTTTAAAGAGAGTGTATCAGGGTTTCTCATAAAACACTTCATAACTACAGCATTAAATGTCAGACTGTTTTTAGAGAACAACATTTAAGGTCATATGAGGTCTAAAATGCAAATATATCAAAATGTAATTGGGAGGTTGCTAAAATCATATTTTTCAGAATGGTTGCAGATATTTTGTGTATTGCCTTTTGTTTCTTCTTTCAATATTTAAAAATGGTGGTATGTTTTCTTCAGACATTCTTTCCTTACGTAGATTTTGGACTAAATTGCAAAGAACTAAAAAAACCCACATACAAATAACACAATTGGATGCAATTTAAGGGAATAAGTCTTTGTGAAATGTGAACACTTCCCCTTTTCATGAAGTAGCAGTTATCTATATTTTCAAAAGTGATGGTAACAGAATTAATATTGCCATCAAAGCACAGCCAAATTGAGGGCAGCCACTTATTCTCCCTAGCGTCAGCACCTTAAGGCCCTGTCACACTGGCCGACGGATGCAAAATGTTTGGAAAAAGGACACAGCAGACGAGAAAAATGTTCCATCCGTTGTTATCCGCTCTAAAAAGTGCCCCGAATATGCATAACCAGAGCGGACAACATGGAAAGGAACGGACGGGGGGAGGACGCAGGGCGGATGGAAAGCGGATGCTTCACGGAAGCCTAGCAGATGGAAGTGGATGGGAGCGGATGGCACATCCGCAAGGCTTCCGGGGGACCACAGCAAAGGGGATGCAGAATGGATACAGCGGATGCAGAGCGGATGCAGAGCGGATGAAGCGGATGCCGAGTGGATGCAGAGCGGATGAAGCGGATGCAGAGCGGAAGCCTAGTGGATGCCTAGCGGATACCTAGCGTTCAATGTGCATGCGGGGAGGATGCATTGCGTCAGCCCCATGGATATAAAGGGAAGCAGCTCCCAAGCAGGTCACCATTCAGAGGAAAGACCTGCTTCCAGACACATCGCCTGCCTGCCTGCCTGCCTGCCTGCCTGCCTGCCAGCCAGCAACCCCACAACCATGGGGAAGAAGAGAAAGCCTCAGCCATCTGCTGCCAGCCCTGGCAAGAGGGACAGGGCCACCCTCCCACCCCCTGGCCCTCACCCTGCTTCTGCTGGGGCTTCTGCAGCACGGGCTCGCTTTTCTGGGGCTGGGGCTTCTGCTGCTTCTGCTTCTGGAGGAGCTGATGATGCTGCTTATGGTGGTGGTAATTCTGCTGGTGCTTACTCTGCTGATGCTGCTTCTGGCGGTGGTGCTTCTGCTGGTGCTTACTGTGCTGAAGCTGCTTCTGGCGGTGCTTCTGCTGGTGCTTACTCTGCTGGCGCTGCTCCTCGTCCTGCTGGTGCTGCTGGTGCTCCTGGTGCTCCTGGTGCTGCTGGTGCTGCTGGTGCTGCTGGTGCTGCTGGTGCTGCTGGCGCTGCTGGTGCTTACTCTGCTGCTGCTGATCCTAGTCCTGCTGATGCTACTGGTGCTGCTGCTGGTGCTGCTGGTGTGGAGGAGCAGCCCCTACAACCTGGAAGCCCCTCTGATGAGGGACCATATAGTCCTGCCAAAGGGAGGAAGAGGCAGATGTGAGAAGGGGAGAGGAGGCAATACAACATCGAGGAGGAACATGAGGATGAGGTGCGGGAGTGACTGAGAGAGAATGAGTATCTATGGCGGAAGGGACACAGGCTCTATAGGGACACCAAAAGGAAGCAGGCTGCTTGGAGAGAGAAGGCGGAGAGCCTGGGCTATACTTCAGAAGTGCTCCTCGGCTGGTGGAAGCACATGCACACCTGGAACGGGAAGCTGCAACTCAAGAAATCTGGCCAGGCCATGGTCAAGCTGACGGACCGAGAGACCTACGTGATGGCCAAGTGCAGCTTCTTGGAGGGTGAGATCTGTCACCGAGGAGCAGCCCCTCTGACAACCCTCTCTCTCAGGCAACCCACAGAGAGCCAGTCCTCTTCTGGCCAAGAGTCAGCTTCTGTGTCCAGGCAGGTATCTGTGGAGCATGCCACGACGGAGACCCCCCTGACAGCTGCACTCCCCGTGGCGGACCACGTGGAGGACCCCCTGACGCAGTGGGAGAAAGGAGATGGCACTTCCACCAGAGTCTAACACGCATCCACCCCCAGCTCCACCTCCAAAGAAAGGCAGAGAGCCAGACAGGAGGGGCAGAGCCACACTGTCCTGCTGGAGATAAGAGACACCATCAGGAGCAGCGTAGATATCTTCTCTCAGCTGGTACACACCGACTCCTCATCCTCCAACCGCAAGCCCTTCCTCACCTATGTGAACCAGACCCTCACGAACATGGCGGAACCCCAGTACCAGGTGGTGAAGGACAGGATCACCGATCTGCTTCACAACCCTCCAGATCCAGATGAACCTGCTCCCACCCAGTCCAGGTCTGCTCCTCCATCCCAGGTGATGTCACTCCCATTCCAAGGTTTCCCACAGGCCCTCACCTACCAGGGCTACAGCTACCAGGAGGTCCAGCAGCACAGGCAGCAGCCCTTCCCAGTCCAGGCACAGGTTCATCGCATGACACCGTTGCCACCAGTTCCATTGATGCCACCGATGCCACCCACGCCTCTGATCCCACCCATGCCGCCGATGCCACCGATGCCAGTCCTCACCCATCTGCAGACCAGACAGCCCCACTACACTGCTCCTTCATCCACCCTTCAGCCAAGCCCGGCCTCAGTACATCTGTCATTGGTACTGGGGCTGACACCCCATGGCATGGAGGAAGGGGCTCTCAACATAACGGGGCTGAGCCAGCTCTCTGAGAGCTTCCTCAAGACACCGTCCCCTGTTGTCCTCTCGGGGCCAGGCACCTCAGTGGGGCTTCAGACCAGCACTCCAGCAGCAGCCACCTCCACAGCACATGGACCCTTCACCCCTGAGACTGGGCACACCTCCGAGTGACCAAGAGGAGTGCCAGAGACTGGGTGGCTGGATACCTGTTGACTTTATTTGGACACTTGACTGGGGTCATTTTTCTTTTACAGCTTGTTATTAATAAAGATTATCTTTGCTTCACACACTTGCTTCATTTATTTTTTTCAATAAAGTCTTGGTGGAAACTTTTAGAAATGTTTTAAGCCTTTGAATGCTTGTGGGATGGGTTAAAATAGTAGTGGAATGGGCAGGGATACCTTTGGGATGGGTTACGATACCTGTGGGATGGGCAGGGATACCTTTGGGATGGGTTAAGATAGCAGTGGGATGGGCAGGGATACCTTTGGGATGGGTTAAGATAGCTGTGGGATGGGCAGGGATACATTTGGAATGGGTAATAGCTGTGGGATAGATAAACCTCCAGTGCAAGCATCGTGGGACTGTATGGTCCACCCTCCCAGGTGCCACACCTTTGGCCCTCCATCATCAATAACAATGTAAGCATTGATCCACACATTTGAACATAAACAAAACTCTTTATAAAATGCCCTATTCATTGTAAGGCCACCCAACATACATAGCACAATCTCATCCGTGTGATGAGACAGGCTGAAGGAAGCATCCATCAAGCATCTATCATCCTGTCTTGCCACTCCTCTGCTCCAGCTGGGGAGTTGCACCAGTGTTTCAGGAGGTTGCGCTGCTTCTTCCCTTCATGTGAGGCTCTGTTGGGACCTTGCACATCCTCAGTGTCTATCAGGTTTCGCCCTTGCCTCCATTCCCCAGGCTCCATGTCCCCATTGCCTTGTTGGAGGTCCACGAGCCTGTTCTGCAACACTGGGTAATGGGTGTGCATGAGATTTTGCAGGATGCAGCAAGCTTCCACAATCCTCCTCACGGTCTCTGGGCGATGCTGCATGGTGGTGAGAAGTACCTGGAACCTGTTGGCCAGGATGCCAAAGGCGTTCTCCACCACCTGCCTTGCCCTGGACAGCCTGTAGTTGAAGATCCTCTCTTCACGGGTGAGGCATCTGGAGGTGTAGAGCTTCATGAGGTAGGTTCTGAGGGAGAAGGCGTCATCTCCCACGATGAAGTAGGGCACATCTTGCGTGTCGTTGGGCAGGGGTTCTGGATCTGGGAAGCCCATGATGAGGTTGCGTTCCAGCCCCTCCTTGAGGTCACTGGCGTTGTATACCTGGGCATCTGAAGCTGACCCGTTGCCTGAAGCATCGATGTACATGAACTTGTAGTCAGCATCGACCATGGAGAAGAGGATGATGCTGAAGAAGCCCTTGTAGTTGAAATAAGTGGACCCCGACTTGGCTGGAGCTTTGCAGGCCACGTGCTTGTCATCTATGGCTCCAACGGTGTGTGGGAAGTTCCACTTCTGATACCACTGCTCTGCAACTTTCTTCCAGCCTTCTTCAGTGGAGGGGCACTGGATGAGCTCCTCCAGGTATTCTTCAGTGATGGCCTGCACCACATTTCTGATCACAATGTTGATGGTGTTGTGTGGCACCCTCCAGCCATACTGCATGCTCCTGTAGGTGGTCCCTGAGGCCAGGTGGCGCAGAGTCAGTGCCACCTTGAGCCCAGGGTCCAGGCTGGGGCAGAATTTGGTGCTCTGCTTGGTCAACCTGGGTGTCAGCCGCTCTAGAACTTCATCAAACATGGCTGGAGGCATCCTCATAAAGTTCTGGAATGCACAAGGGTCTTCGCTCCTCAGCTCCACCATTAGCTTGTTGTACAGTCCGTACTCTGCTCTTCTCCCGATCAATCTTTGGACCCAGACACTTCTTGGACGCCTCCTTTTCTTCACGTAGAACAGGTGAAAGAGCCTGTAGATGGCTTCGCACTGTTGCAGAACAATGGTGGCTACCAAAAGGACTGTCTTACGATCCTTGGTGGACATGACTGGATGTTGTGGAAGAGCAAGATCCAGATGAAGGCTGCAGAGGTCTGCACCTCAGGGCTGCTGGACTGAAAGTGAGATCCAGGTGATTTCTCCCCCTTTTTATAGGCAATGTAGGTTTTCCACTTTGTGTCCTTTTGCATCCTTTAGGCATCCTCTAGACATCCTTAATATCCGAGATAGGTCCCCTCTGCGAACGCTTTTTCCATTTTAAATGCTTTGTATGCGAGCTGCATCCGCTTTCATCCTTTCTCCGTCCATGCTACTAACGCTGCACGTCCGTTCTGCGTCTGTTTCACTTCCTCCCTGTGTCCGCTTTCCGCTGGAGCGGATTTGAGTTGTGCGGATGCACAGCAGATGCCTAGTGGATGTAGCAGACGCATAACAGATGCCGACGGATGCAGAACGGATGTTCCCCGTATGTGTAGCGGATGCAGAACGGACGCGTTGGATACATTTTCCGCTCAAAAAGTTTTGAGCAGCTCAAAACTTTTTGAGCGGATGGAACCTCAGTTGACGGATGCTGGATGGATAGAGAGGAAGAAAAACTGACGCAGTGAGTACAGAACGGATGCATTGCGTTAACCAACCGATTAACCAACGGCAAGTGTTTCTCTCCATTTTACATCCTCTTTCCATCCTTTGGTGCAGTGTGACATGGGCTTTCGTGAAGTCTTTAACTATTTATTGCAAACTGGTTAGGTGATTGAAGTCTATGTATTTGTATTAGAATGGGATTTCTAGTTTCAGTAACCACATGTTCTTGCTCAATATTCCTTTCAAAATTGCATAGTAGGTTATAAAACTGGATCTTTTAGCATAAATCCATTTAGTACATTTTGAATGAGGTCTATTATTCCTGGTTATAGTCTATATGTGGCATTATCATAAAGGCCAAAAGCAAAGAGCTATAATTTAATTTAGGTACTTTCAGTAAAACTCTACCCCAACTATAGGAAAAGGCCGTTAAATATTGCATAACATTGTATCCATCTATTGATACAATATGATATGATATACTTTAATTGATTAGTCAATTGACCATATCAAACATCAGCATCAGCCACAGTAAAATACAGTAAAATGGGATAAGGTAAGATACACTGAACTGAGATAAAATAGCTATGGTGAAATAAAATAGAATAAAATATAGTCGATATGATTAAGATAAAAAGTAAGATAAAATAATATAAGGAAAAATAGAAGAAAACTTTATAAATTAAGTTGATTAACTGTATCATATATATGCAGTAAAACTGATAAAATAGAAATAGATAAAAAGAAAACCAAACATCTATTATAAAGTTAATTCCAATTTGATCAATGTATTCCCATTCTCTTTGAAATAGCCTTTGAAATGAAGAACACAGACTTATTAATGATATACAATTTAGTTCCCTGCAATAATTCTCCTAGGTGCCCCAATATTTTTTAGTTTTAAAATAAAGGTGTGAATAAGCAGAGGACTTTCTAAAGAGTCCAATTTGCAGTCAATAAAAATCTGTCCAATATCTTAAATTGCTGGTGTTCCACAAATGCACAATTTTTCTTCAGTTGGGACTTCATGAAACCTCCAATGTCTTACCACGGAGCCCAGTTGTTTGAAATGAGCTCTGAAAATGTTCCTCTGAGATGTTGCAGCATGTAAGTTATTAAATACTTTTCTAACAGGGAAACTGATTTGTGCTGAACCAGCCATTTTAGAGACTTTGTCAACTATCCTAGCTTGATTGATTAGAAAAGAAAGACTCCTGGTCCATGATTAGCCAAAAGTATACTTTAGTAAAGCTAATGGGATTACAGAAGAGGCAAAGCTGCATTTGAGATTTCCATGCACAAAAGATTCAGTTAAACTTTCCCTTATTCCTGGCCAACTCCCTGGTTATCAGGCAATGTCCAATTATGTGTTGAAAAATTGTTTGGAAAACAGTTCCTGTCTTTGCATGCTCATTGACTTTTAATATGACCTTGAGATGGCTGGTGCTTCCCATGGGATGGGACGGCTTGGTTTCGATTCCTTCCTGCATCCCTATCCTCACTGCTCCCTCCCCCCATTACTGATGTCACTCAGGCTGTTAACTTGTGATGCATAGCTTAGTAGAATGGTAGCCATGACAATCTTCTTGGCTAGCCACATCAATAACTTTTTATTTGAAAGTGCCCTTGGCCTTTAGATCTCATTGGACTGTGAACTGGATGGCGAATCCCTATCGAGAGATGACATTTGAAAGTTGGATGACCTAGGCCTGAAATTGCTTGTTATATTATTGCTTTTTGAGGCACAGCTTGGGTATGGATAGTATCTTCATCTAGTCATTTTTGTTAGAAATAAATATTTATCTTAATCTATGTTTTGGGGTTAAATTATATACTCAATATAAATTATATACTCAATATTTCTTTCTTGTCTTAAACTTCCTTAGGCTTTCATTTGTTATAAATACTGTTGTTTAATACATAAGAATCCTAAGACACATGGTAGTTGATGTTATGTCATTTGTGACATTTACTGCATTTGACTTGCTGGTGTTTTATATACTGAGCTTATAATGATGCAGCAACCTTAGATTCACAGTACATTAAATATACAGTTTACACTAATTTATGCTTTTGGATGACACATTCAATTTGATATCTGAGGTGATATTGAGGCACAGACCATTTCATGGAAGCATAAGTATTAATGCTGGACTGCAACATGACAGACAATGGCATCACATGCCTTCAGTTACTTTCTCCTGTGTCTTCTGCATAACTGAACACCATCTGTCATGAAGGCAGCTCAGTGGTACCGTATATACTCGCATATAAGCCGACTCTAAAACTCATTTTTTTTAATCAAATTAAGGGGTTGGCTTATACACGCATAAATCTGATCTCACACAAACGAACTGACATGACGCCACTTCTCAGATCACGCAATATCATCGATATTACCATTCAGTCATACATATAGCCATAAAAATTGAGACTGCACTAAATAAAGTTAATTCTGACAAACTACAACTCAATTTCAATATTAATTTTAACTGTACCTCAAATAAAATGCAACATAATTACGTCTAATTAAGCACATTTTTTTTTACTCTGGGTGCCTCCATTTTGCTTTTTCTATCGCCTGATCATAACACGCTGTGATTGGTTTGTCATTCATGTGACCGCTTTTGTGTTTGCGATCGTCACATGCAACATCAGATTCTTTACATACCGGGTAATTAACTTAATATTGTTTCCAACACAAATGCTTTGATAATGAACTTTCATCAGTGCATTCATATTGATACTCTTTTGTTATTAGCCCAAACAACACACCATGGTATTTGGCGGTCGGCTTATATGTGAGTTTTTTGCAAAGTTCCTCATTTTGGGGCAGTTTTTTAAGGGTCGGCTTATATGCGAGATCGGCTTATATACAAGTATATACAGTAAGTTAAAATAGTAAGCCAAAATCATTTCTGAAATGATTGGCAATATCTTTATACAACAATAAAAATGAAAGACTCAGGAAGGAGGCAAGATTATTGTAATATCTTGGAGAAAAATTCATCCAAATTATTGTTATATCCTGGGGGGGAAAAGGAGCTATAATTTTCATCAAGCTTTTCCTAAAAAAAAATTAAAGGAACTTTTTACTGTGATTTTAATTGCCATTTTTCTGTTGCCTGAAAAGCTATTGTTCTATGCTGTATTGTATTCAGATACCATCACTACTGAATACGTAGAGACACCCAGTTCTCTTCCTTATATCTGTGTTCATTGTTTCTTCTAAGACAAAGACTTTGGATGTGGGCATTTAAAAAGAAGATAACTTCTTCCTGGAACTTCTTTTGATTGGTTTTCATCAAACCCAGTGTTTCTCAGCCTTGGCAACATTATGAGGTGTGAACTTCAACTCCCAGAATTCTTCAGCCAGCAAACTCCACATCATCTTCACACATCTTAATGTTGCTGATCAAACAATACACAGAATGACTTTTTCACACAGTTTGTTCTGTGCTTCCAGACAAAATCATCTTGTGACAGCAAAGCACTGTTAAGTTGTGATAAATTGTGTGAATATGTATTTGTATGTTAGTTATATATACTTCATGAATGGTGGAAGGCTTACACCTGTATTTTCGTAGTGTTGAATTGATACATATGAAATTAGTCATGATCTTCCTATCATAAATTCAGATGTAGGAATGATTTCCTGTCACACATACCCCCAAATTAACATTAGATGAGAAAATAAGCTTTTTAGGCCTTAGGTATGGTGGTTGTGGTAATTATTAAGATTGTGATGCATCATAAGAGAATTTTAAAAAATCATATTCAACCATGTTCGCCAAATATAATATTTACAATTCAAATAAAATGGTGGTGCCCATTTATGTATTAAAATGTGAAATTCCCATTACATATTTAAAGTTTTATACATATAAATAGCTATAAATAGTTATTGGGTTCTGTAACTTTAAGAATAGCTATCTAATATGAAAAAAAATCAGTAAACAATATGTAGATGGTAATTTATGGTTAGAACTGTGCAAAATATTTGAAAGGGGTACTTCATACTATATATTCCTCCAAGTGTTAAGGTAATTGTGTTGTCCATAAAACCTCAGTGCAGCTGCTTGAAAAGCTGTCCCTGATTGTATTCATGTTCATGGACAAACAACTGTCAGGGTTCCAAATATTAAATCCATTGCAAACAAGAATTCCGAGGCAGGTAGATTTCTTAAAGAATAGCTTTATTGGAAATATCAAATTGACACAAATCTGGTGAAAACCAACTATGAAGCGCTCCTTGTTTTTCACCTAATTAAAAGTAAAAGTTTTTTCCTCAACTCCAAACAATCCATCACATGGCCCTATCAGTGCAGCATCTGCTGGTCTGGTGACATCACTCCTCCTTCCCTCGGCCAGGTGTAAGAATGTACTTGGTTCCCAGTAGAAATTCTGGAGAAAGTATTTTATTTTGACTACAAAAGCCCAGCTATCTCTAATCACCACTCCCTATCCTTCAGTCCAGTGTGGCAACACTGAAGCTCCAAGATGGCTTCCCCCAGGTCAGCTTCAGGATTGACAACAATATTGCTCTGGGACCACTTGATGCTTGTAATACATACTCAAACTAGGGACTACTTGGGCCTCTAATGACAAGAACATAGCCAAACTGCATACACCTCTTTTGAGGAATATAATCCAATTTAGAATAGACAATCTTAGGGTTACAACTGTTATTTGAATATCCCACAAGAATCTGTTTAAAATCTCCTTAGCATTTTTTTTATTACTCAGCAAAGCATGCTTTACAATTTCTTGTAAGTTTCATCCATGTCATGGCAGCAAATAATTAAAAAAAAGGATCCCAGTCAAAAAGTCTCTCTTTTTGACATTACTATTGTAGCCAGTTACTCACTTGCAGTGGTCTTATCCATTCCAATGCCTTTCCATATATAGGAAAAATGTGAGAAATGTATCTGAGATATCAGGTTCACAAAGTTCTTCCAAATCTTCAAAGTCCATAGTTCTTTAGGCTGTAGCTGTTGTTTATAGTTTTATATGTAGCCATAGTATTATAGTATAATAGTCGGTATTCATGATAAGTTTTTAGAGGTCATTTTGGTGCATGATTCTTGCTCTCAACAAAGAAATTTCATAAGTTGGAGTCGGATTAGTATTTATTTGTCCTTGCTTAAATAGGCAGGAGTATTTATTCCTGCATTTTCTTTTGTATAAAGTTCAGATACATTTTGAATTGGTATCCAGTAGACAAACAAATCCCTTTTGTTTCTATGGTTATTTTTGCAAAATGAGTGTATGAGTCTTGTTGAGGTTAAAACAACCCAAAAATGTGGTTCTCCTCCCTCCTAGTTATGAAATTAACATTTTATTACTTTTCAGAGATTGTTGTGTAACTTTATATTTTTCATTAATGCTGCTTTTTGAAGACATGTTCTTTTGCTCTAACAGAACATATAATTTCATAAGAGACTGCAGCAATAAAACATTTTAATTATTAAGTATTATGTTCCTATGCATATCACATGTTCCTCTTATATTTTGCCCTGAAGTATGAAGCAATTCTTTTTTTTAAAAAAGAGATGACTTTACACAGATAGATTTGGGGTATGTACTTATAATGCAAGTTATCTCTTTAAATGTAAAGTTGCACCTGATATGGTAATTCTTTTTGAATACAAAGTAATAGCATAGCTGCTTAGAAGATGTTTGTAAGGGCCATGAATACTGAATTACTTCTCAAAAACAACATATTAGAGCTTTAAGCCGCATATAGCTTTCCAAATTTAAATTGACTTCCATAATGTGGGGCAAGGCTTTAGTCATTTCAGACTCCTGTGTATAGGATTTGTCTCCATAAAACTTTGAACTTTGACTTCTAAAACAATCTTGTTTCTTTTTTCCAAACTATCATATTCCTATAGTTTGATGAAATGTATAGTTGTTATAAAAATTTTGATTTAAACTTCTATTGCAATTGCTGGCATGGGACAATTATTTCTTTATTGTCTGGTTTTTAACTCTCTGCTTTTTGTACAAAACCTGGAAAATGTCAACAACAAACCAAATATTGCGTTCCATTCCTTCCCAACCATGACAGAAAGTAGTTGACAATCTCCTGGGAAAGAGTAGTGGACAAGTATGAATAGTCATTAATTAAAGCTGAAAAGATGTCCATCTGTTGATGTGTCCAGAAATAAAATGAAAGTTTGATGCTGCAAAGATATTATCCCACTGCTGTGTGGAATTTCTGAGCCATGAACCATGGCAAGCTTCATATTGTTAAAGAAAAATGTCAAGAAAGAACACTGACATTCTGGAAATCAGAAAATTGAAATGGATTGGAATGGGTCACTTCACATCAGAAGAGTGACATATTTCCTGTGGTGGAGAAAAAATATATGAAACCATGATTATTAACAAAGTTGATAATACCAGCAAAGTTGGTATTAAAGTTAATGTCCAAATACAATTGTCCTCAAATAATAGAATGATCTCAATTTGAAACACAGGCAAGAAAGCAATATGACAACTCCATGATCCAACTACATATGCCAAATATTCAGAAGCTGAACAATTTTATGGCAACTAGGAAAGGAAGGGAAGAGAAGAGAAGGAAAGGAAATTAATTATGGAAGATCTGAATAATAAAGTCAGAAATAAAATAGTATGTGAGGTAACACAAATAAAATAAAGCAAGATATAGACCAGTGGTGGCTAACCTTTTTGGGCTCCTGTGCTAAAAATTATACACTTGCACGCTCGCATGCCAACACCCAGAAGGCAATAAGCATGCCCCCACGCCCCCTGTGCATGTGCACGCAACCCCCCTTACCTGCACTGCACCTCCCAGCTGATTTTCAGTCCATTTGAGGCCTTTTTTGGCTTTCCAGAGGCTTCAGGAGTTTTTGCAAGCTTTGCAGGCTGAAAAATGGGCCCATTTTGTCATTTTTGGTATTTCCAGAAATACAGGAAATGATGAAATTGGCCTATTTTTCAGCCTGCAAGGCTTTCCTCAAGCCTCTGGGAGGCTGAAAACCAGCTGTGAGGCAAGCACATGCACAGTGAGGTAAATTTGCTTGTGGCTCACATACCAGCACAAATGGCTCTGCATGCCACCTTTGCCACCACAGATAAAGATAACAGATTTCTAGCAAGAAAATAAATGTTTGTAGCCAATATCTTCTTCCAAAAATCTAAAAGTTGCTTTACCAAATGGACAAAACTGAAATCAAACTGGCCTCTAATTAGGAAAGAGAAGATGAAAAACTCTGCCTACCAGTAGTCAGCAGAAACAAAGCTTGGTGCAAATCATGGTTCATATCATAAACTCCTTGCAAATTTACAGTTTAAAATAAAACAAACAAAATAATAATCAGGACAATGGTACAGCAATGTTTCATGTGAGTGTGTAATGAAGGTAAATAATATTTTAATGGATGAGATTTGATAAATCAGTGTTTAAATACACAAAGAGAGAGACAATTTATTGGACAAAAAATCTCCATGAAGAGCATAGAGAATGCTTTACTGAATAATTGTAGTCTTTTATTTTCTATAGAGTAGCCATGATTGGTAGTATGAATGTTTTAAATTTCAAACTGTTAAAATATATATTTTACCTAACAGATGAATGAGTTCTATGTTTATATTTTTTTGACTTAATGGTTCAAAGCTCACTTCTGCAACAAATGGAAGACAGGTAATATTGGATTAGAAATTCATTTACTTAGTAATTAAAGAATTTCTTAAAGAAGAATATGGTGATTGTGTATGTGTCTAAAGATTCCTAAGAAAGAGCAGACAAAATCATGAATTAGCTGGAGATTCAAAAAACTTTCAGAATGGACATGTGAGGAAAACAATCACAAGTGATGAAATTTTCTTAGGAAAGAGGTTATTCATTCTGATAAGAAATCCTAATTCCAATATGTATTTATCCTGTAAAGTTCTATGCTTTATACATAGGATAATGACTATAAATTATAAATACTTGTATAACAATATGGATTTCATTTTCATGTCCTTGTCAATATGGATATTATTTTAATAACTGCTTTACTAACCTTTGCAAAATCTATGTTTAATACACTGTCACAGACAAATAGTCATTATTTATCTTTGCATCAGTATCTTTATCAAGGTAGCATGAAATTCTCCTCAAGAAAAGATTACTACAATATAATAGCAATAGCACTTATATACTGCTTCATAGTGCTTTATAGCCCTCTCTAAGCAGTTTACAGAGTCAGCATATTGCCCCCAACAATCTGGGTTCTCATTTTAATGATGTCAGAAGGATGGAAAGCTAAGTCCACGTTGAGTCCATCAGCATCAAACTCCTGGCCGTAGGCAGAGTTAGCCTGCAATGCTGCATTTTAATCACCACATCACCATAACTCTAATTGATGAATTGGAACCACCAACTATTTTTGAACATGTAAATGTTGCTTGAAATTAAGATAGGAATAATTACTTTTTCCCCTACATAAACCATTCCACAGACCAGTGAAAGGGTTAGATTTAATTTGTTTTCCTTATTGTGTCTGCAATGTCTTATCTATCAAGCATTCCAGCATGGTAATATTTGATGATGTTAAAAGCCAAAGCAAAATGGTGACTATTGATTCAATCTAATCCCCAGGAAAGATGTCCTATCCTTCTGACTATGATTATTTTCTATTTTCAAACAATAATAAAAGTCTCGGTTTAAAAGTTTTTGTGAATATAATGTTGCACTTTAGCATATTAAATAATGCTGGATACAGCAGCTAGTTAAAGCCTTAAATCAGCCACATTAACAATGAAAGTAGCTTTATTTTGAAAGAAACTGGTTGCTTTTTAATAATGTTTATAAACTACCCAGGTCTATAAGTTCTGATGGACACTGATTAATATCCTTAAAATGCAACAGATTTGGAGTAGCATATTGTACATTAAATGAAAATATCTAATACATCTATATCAGGAGGTATTTTTAGTTTTTCAATTGCACTGCAAAGTTTCCAAACTTTTCATTAGCAGAGATAATGTGTGTGTGGATATGTTGCAAATCAGGATTAGCTGCTCCCTAGCAATGTGTGAATCATTAAAATTGGCTGAATTACTTTTCTAATTATTTAAAGCATCTTCTAATCAGGATTAAAAAACCATATCCATGCTCTGTTTTTTAATTACGAATTGATGCTTGGGGGCTTTACCTTGGCAGAAGTGCTACAGATAAATTTTCTTCACAAAATTATATATACTCAATGGCCCATCCATGATAACAAGATGTCATAGTTATTAATATTTTGGATTCTGGAAGAATCATTTCATATGCTGCAGTAGTGTTATGCTGCATGGGTTTATTGATGGGTGGCCTGAATAATTTTTGTCCCTTAAGTTAAAAGCAAGAAGTACAATATTTTCAGGAAAAGGAAAGAAAATACATTCATTGAAATTATAAACACAACATAGCACAAAAGGCAACTGAATAGTAGAGGACTGCAAAATATTTTAAAGATAACAAATTTCTTTCCTATATCTATTTGTCTTTTAATTGAAGCAAGCACTTGTGAAAACCACTTCTATCTCACCTTGTATTTCTTTAAATGCAATGGAGCAATCAACCACACAGCTTCAGGCAACTTGGCACCATACAGATATTTTGGGATGATAATATTTGGGATGACAATAAAAATATTTAGGCAGTGTAGTCTAGAAACCAAGGTACAAAATAAGTATCCTGTTTCTCTGGGATCTTTAGTGCCAAGGATGTATCTGGATCCTTACTTACTATTAAAATCCTTTGGCTCTGAGAGGATTCTTCCAGGGCATAAATGACCTCTGTTTAAATTCCAATAACAAGTATTTTCTGATGCTCACCAAAAGGTTTAGTCCTATCTAAGGTTTAATATTTTGTGTTATGTATGGAAATTGGAAGACTCCAAATAGCTTAAACTGATTGGCTGAAAAGGCCGCTCTTGGATTGGGCAATTACGCACCAATCTGATTGGCCCACCGGAAGGCGGGAATTCTAAAGAACTGTCATTGGCCGCAAGCAGCTGCTATAAGAAGGGCTGCCGCGGCTTCGGCAAATGTTCCACTACAAGTCACTATACTGTTTAAAGAAGAGTTGTTTGTTGAGATACCGGTCTTGCGTACCTTATTGTCCAAACAGAACACTGGCGACGAAGATGGAATTGTCCTAGAAGAGCGAGAATAAAGCACGCGGCAACCAGAACCAAGCAACCAAGATGACCGGTAATAATGCGCCACCCACACCGTTCAACCCAGCCGAAGAAGATTGGGAGTCATACATTGACTGTTTTCTACTGTTCTTGGAAAACAACGAGCTAAGAAATAACTGACCAGAGGAAGAGAGCTGTATTCCTCACGCACTGTGGCCCTGCCATTTTCAAAATGGCAAAGGCATTAGCCAAACCGAGGGACGTGAAACAGATGACATGGCCAGAATTAAACCGAATGCTACGAGCCCATTACGCGCTTGTGGTCTCCAATCTGACAAAAAGGCACAAATTTTATAAACGAGACCAATGGGAAGACGAGAGCATAGGAGATTTCATAGCAGCCCTAAGAAATATCAGAGGAGCCTGCGAATTTCAGAACATGGACGACGCCATGAGAGACCGCGTGGTCCTGGGATTGAAGGACGCTATGCTCCAAAGCAAGCTATTGAACAGACTGAACATCACAGTGGCTGAGGCCATCGCAGAAGGCACTGCAGCTGAAGCAGCCAAGAAATCCGCAGCCACCATGTGCCAGATGAATTCAACAAATGTAGAACCACCAAACCAAACCCGAGAAAAGAAGGTAGAAGGAAACCAAAAACAGCTCATGACTGCCCACCATGAAGACCTCGACTCCCAAACAGCGACACCGATGGTGACAATGAAGACACACATAGGCTTCAGTCAGAAAGAAAATGGCGGAAAAAAAGAGGAAGGAGGCGAGAATTCTAGTGTGCTGGATGTGAAGGCGATCACCCGTGCTCCAAATGCAGATTCCTGGGTGCCTTTTGCAGATTCTGTGAGAAACAGGGGCACATTGCTAGGGTCTGCCAAAACAAAAAGAGCTATAGTCCAAAGGGACATGGCAGCACACACCCCAGAAACAGAGAGAGACAAGTTGGAAGCCGATGGAGCTGAGAGAACAGGAACCAGTGAATGAATGACAGAGAAGAAACACATCAAACAATGATCATTGGAAATGCCAGGGCAACAAATGCAAAAAAGGTCCGAATAAATGTGAAAATTGAAGGAAAGCCCTGTGAGATGGAAGTAGACTCCAGATCATACCTGTCAATGGTATCCTGGAACACTATCAGAAACCTGATACAAGACATCAAGCAAAGGGAACTGGAACAGCAAAAACTAATACTTAAAGATTACCAGGGAAACCGAATCCTGGTAGTAGGTCTTGGACATTTCTTAATAGAGTTCAAAAACCACACTGAGGTACTTCCTCTGACAATCGTTGACCGTGATCGTCCTAGCCTGCTGGGAATCAAATGGTTTGAGCCCCTGGGAATTGGAGTGACTGGGATCAACAGCGTCGCTGAGACCAATTGGGAGGAGAGCCTGCTGGAAGAGTTCCGGGATGTATTTGATGGGACCCTAGGCAAGTAGGAAAAAAATTCTCAAAGCTTGATCTCACGCAAGCATATCAACAGCTGCCAGTTGACCCCGAAACTGCAGAGGCACAGACTATAGTCACGCACAGAGGGGCATTCAAATGCAACAGACTTCAATTTGGGGTTAGTGTTGCCCCAGGCATTTTCCAAAGCCTCATGGAGCGCCTCCTAAACAGAATTAAAGGAGTCATTCCCTATTTTGAGGATGTATTAGTATCAGCAAAAAATAAACACCAATTGGAAAATAGACTAAGAGAAGTCTTGGAAAGATTCAGGGAAGCAGGGCTTATAGTCAAACAAGAAAAATGTAACTTGTAATAAATGTAATAAATGTAACAATCAAGTCAAATTCTTAGGCTATTTTATAGATGAGCAAGGGATACACCCCACTGAAAAGAAAATAAAGGCAATTAAAGAAGCACCCAGGCCTAAGAATAAAACAGAATTACAGGTGTTCTTAGGTCTCATAAATTTCTACAATGTCTTCCTGCCTCAAAAGGCAATCATAGCAGAGCCATTACATCAACTATTAGACAAAAAAGACTGTCTGGAATTGGGGCCACCGAGAACAAACAGCATTCCAAAACATTGAGGACTTATTAACATCCAACACCGTTTTAATACAATACAGCAACACCCTGCCACTGATGGTCACCTGTGATGCATCACCTTTTGGAATTGGCGCCATACTGCGCCACAAGCTACTAGATGGCAGAGAAGCACCGATCGCCTTCTTTTCCAAAATGCTGCCAAAATCTGAAAGAAACTGCAGCCAACTTGACCGAGAAGCCCTCGCAATCATAGCAGGCTTCAAAAGATTCCACGAATACCTATATGGTAGGACATTTTCTATTATCACAGACCATAAACCCCTGCTAGGAATCTTGGCAAGGAACAAACCAACCCTAAACATCCTATCACCAAGAATGACGAGGTGGTCAGAATTCCTCGCTGCATAAAATCACACACTCATCCATCGCCCTGGAAAGACTATCACCCATGCGGATGCCTTGAGCCATTCCCCACTGCCCGACAAGGAAGGCAGCCAAACTCCTGCCATCTCCACTCTTCAGATCGAGACATGGCCAAACCTGCCACTAACTGCAGCAGATGTCGCTAAAGCCACCGTGCAAGACCTGCTGACAGCTCGAATCCTGCATTGGGTAGGTAAGGGCTGGCTGGATGAGGTCAGAGGTGAGACTTTTAAACCTTTTCGCACCTGGCAGACCGAACTGTCCATTGGAAGGGGTTGTATACTGTGGGGAGACAGGGTGGTAATTCCAAAAAAGTTACAGGAGGAAGTGTTGTGCATGTTGCACGAGGGACGCCCGGACATTGTAAAAATGAAAGCCCTTGCCAGGAGCTACGTCTGGTGGCCAGGGCTGGACAAAGACATTGAAAAATGGGTGGCAACATGCCATGACTGCCAAAAATCTAGACCTACCCCCATCTTGCACCAGTCCTGGAATGGGAAACTCCCAGAGGCCCATGGTCAAGACTGCATATTGACTTTGCTGGGCCAACAAAAGGGAACACATATCTTGTAATTGTTGATGCTTATTCAAATTGGTTAGAAGTTTTCCTTATGGCGTCCACTACTATGGAAGCAGTCGTAAAACAATTGAACAGACTTTTTGCTACTCATGGATTGCCAGATGTAGTAGTCTCTGACAATGGCCCCCAGTTTACTGCCTTATCCTTCGAGCAATACCTGGCTGCGCAGGGCATCCGACATGCCCTAACAGCACTGGCTCATCCGGCATCAAATGGACAAGCTGAACGCATGGTTCATTATACCAAAGAGGCCGTAGATAAAATGGACACGTGGGAAGTCTAGGATAAACTTAACAAACAGTTAACAATTCAGCATATCACTCCTAGCACAACCACCAACAAAAGCCCAGCTGAACCCATGGGTAGAAAACTGCATTTCTATCTTGACAGACTGCACCCCACTTATACCTGTGAGAAACCCCCTGACTTCTCAAGTAAATATCGCTCCTTTGCTATAGGCGACTTAGTCTACATGAAAAATCTTACCGGGGACCCATTATGGCTTCCAGCCACAGTTACTCAAATCACAGGGCCCCGGTCATACCGACTTGCATGAGGCAACATCAGAACATGGAAGCGGCACATCGACCAGCTTCGCTCTACGACATTGGAAAGTAATGCTACCACCACCACCACCAATAAACACTCCAAAAACAACCAAGGAGGGGGGGAAACACAAAATAATAAAAAAGGGAGAGATAACCAATAACACAACAAAAGACACAACAGAATCAGAAACTCTGATAAAACAAAAAGAGCATTTACCCATAGATGACCTTCAGAGAAGAGAACCGGTAGCAGGTGAGGCCTTCCTGGAAGGAGACAGCCAGGCCAGCTCGACCAACCTGGACAAACCAGGAGGAAGCGGCAGAGCCACCTCAACCAGTCCAAGAAACCCAGCCGGGAGCGGCAAGGCTGACTCACCCTTCCAGGAGGATCCATGGAGAAGACGCAGAGAAAAGGCGATCCTGTCTGAACCAATCGAAGACCACGATGAGACTGAGCTGCGCAGGTCAAGTAGGACCTGCAAAAGCCCCACCTACCTGCATGACTATGTTACGCATGTTGGACGAAACCAAACGGGGAGGGGTGTTATGTATGGAAATTGGAAGACTCAAAATAGCTTAAACTGATTGGCCAAAAAGGCTGCTCTCGGATTGGGCAATTACGCACCAATCTGATTGGCCCACTCGACAGCGGGAACTGAACTAAAGAACTGTCATTGGCCGCAAGCCGCGAGCAGCCGCTATAAGAAGGGCTGCCGTGGCTTCAGCAAATTTTCCGCTACAAGTCACTATACTGTTTAATAAAGAGTTGTTTGTTGAGATACCGGTCTCGCGTACCTTATTGTCCAAACGGAACATATTGTACTGCATATTCTCATTTTTTTGCTATTCTGGAGATGTGTATGCAAAGATACACACTATTTCATACATCAATTTCTTTCTTTTTTTCTTTCTCCTCCTCCTCCTCCTCCCCCCTCTCCTCCTCCTCTCTTCCTAGACAAGTCTCTGCAGCTTTCCTGGCAACATTTTCAGAAGTGATTTGACATTGGCTGCTTCCAAAGGGCTTTATGCATGAAGCAAAACTAGAATTCAGTTTCCCAGTTCCTAGCCTAATGCTTTTAACCTTACACTAAAACTGGTTTTCATTTTATTTCCACAGATGTAAAATAAATAATTTTAAAATATATCCACAATTGGGCAAGATTGCCAAATATGATGAGATTCCAGAATTGTCATCCTAAAGTTTTATGAGAACTTGGTTCTCTTGGCTGAAGTCTTGTGAGATTTTGTTGTTCTTGTCCAGAGTCATAAGTTTTGAGAATAAGAGTAAAATCCATTGCTAGTATTGAAACCACTGTGTATATTAAGAGCAAGTGCCCTCGGCTTTTTACAGATGTAAACATATATGAAAATTGACTAAAAACATACCTAATATTTTTGCCTCAGTCAGAAAAATGAATTAGGACAACATTGTTTCAGTGAAACAATAGTGGTATGTGAGAATCATCTTGGAAGACAGGAGGAAGAGCTGCAGCCTAGACAATGGGGTGATAAACAAAATTTGAATCTGGAAGAGAAGGACTGATAACAGCACTTCAGAAGAGACTCCCCTCATTAGTCTGTGGGAGATTTTCTTTTTTTTATCATTCATGTCAGAAGCACTGAGTGATTCTAGGATTAGCTGGTAACATCACTATTGCCCAGGGACACCACATTGGGAGCTGCTTTCATGTCCCTGTCAGGAGCTGGAGCAAAGATCAAGAGCTTACTCCACACTATCATAGCACTCTAACATGAGCTTGCTAACCTCCAACCCAGATCCTATCCACAAAAGCCACCATGCTCCTCATCTTGAAAAATAAAAGTAAGAGAGTATTTTTATTTTATTGATATAATCTTATAATAGTAGATAGATCTACTATTCTTGGTTGTGCTTTTTGTCTAGACTACCTTGCAAGGCTAACAGAAACATTATCTGAAGCTTCAATTGGAAGATTTGATTAGAAATCAAATCAATTGAATCAAAGTTGATTTGATTCACTGAATAATATAGGCCAGTGTTGGCAAACCTTTTCGGCACTGAGTGCCAAAATGGGAGTGCATGCATGGGGGAACATCAGAAACTGGAAGAGCAGCTCCCTTAGCATGCGCATGTGCACCAGCCACCTACTCTTCCAGTTTCTGGCTCTCCCATGCATGGGAAGACTAGCTGGCACACCAGAACCGAGAAGAGCAACTGGCATGCATGCCATAGGTTCGCCATCCCAGATATAGGCCATCTTTATTCTGATTTGAAAAAATTAGATATTTTTGGGCATAAATTGAAACAGATCTACAAATTGAATCAGGCCTATTTGATTAGATCAACTGAACTGGGTAGATCCTTTCAAATGATCAGAATAGCTCTGGTTAATATCCCATACTGAATCAGTAATTTAAATAGGATCAGGACTGATTTGAGCATCCTTCTAATGGAGTCTGTGGAATTTTGCATTTTAGAGCCACAATTTTAATCGGAGACTTGGCTTCTTATTCTGTTCCTGAGCACTGTTCACAACAGCTACCTCCATTATTTACATTCCCATTGCTGACTGGATTTATTCCATTCCACAATCAGCAACAGCCAGAAAAAGCACTAACTCTTTTTATTCATCTTTGTTTGCAGTTTAATAATTCCTTGCACAATGAAGATTTCTGCTCTTGTTGCCTAGTTCACTTTCCTTTCTTATTTTTGTAAGAAAAATATTGGTGCTGTAGCCTCTCCTTATGAGGAAAGAATCTCATATGACATTTGGACTATGCAAGAAATTTTACTGCATTGCAAATTATTTTTCATTGAAATAAAAAATATTGTAGATCACAAGGATTCTCCAATGAAACCAACTGCTAAAGATATTTCATTGTTTATTAGAACCAGAGCACAATTGTATCAATGAACCAAATTCTTCCTTTCTTCTTTTCCTTCCCTCCCTCCCACCCTCTAGGGGAAGGTTATATTTATGCAGAAAAAAAAAATTGCATGAATCATCTCCAGGAATAGCATACCATGATTTTGTTAAAACATCAAATAATTTCAATCATCCCCATTTAAGTCAGAAAATTAGCAGATTAGATGTAGTGTTTTGTTTATTAAAATGTTTTATTGCTTTGAAAAATCTCATCCTAGAATCTGAATTCTAAAATAGATCAGAAAGAAAAAAAACGTCCACGTGTTTATCCAGTAGTGCTTGGTCATCCAGGCGGGTACTTATGAACACAAAAATGCAGGAAGAAAAAGCTGGAACACACCTCCTCACTAGTCCAACACATGAAAGCCACATGAAAACCACAGGTCACAACATCAACTTCAATGGCACTAAAACCCTAGCCACTATAGAAAACCCCAGCCACAGAATCATCAGAGAAGCCATAGAGATTGAAAAAAGACCTGAAAGCATGAATAGAAGAGATGATTCCAGCAGACTGTCAATCACTTGGAAGTCTGCACTCTCAAATAGAAAGATCTCCACACCACAAGCCAGGCAAACACCTGGGCACAAACAGACTCCCTCTGATACCTCCAGCTCAAGCACACCCCAACCAGGCATCCAGATGAAACCTGGCTTCCTAATAGATAATAGCCGTCCTTTCACATGAAGCCAAGCTGCACTGAAAGCCTCCAGTGCAGGAGCAGAGTGTTGCCAGCCAATCAAAGCCACAAAACAGACAGAAGAAACCAGAAACACCAGTCAAACAAACTCCAAGAACAATAAACACAGACCAAGACTCCCAACCAATCAGGATGTTAAAACAAAAACAAAAAAACATCCTGGGACAGCAGTAGGCTAGCCTCAAATTTAAAACTAACGGCTCTGATAGCATGACCCACATACGAACTCAATACAGAAGCCTGATGATGGCAGATGAGATTCTGCTGAAACGTTGCTACAACTTTAAAAGCACGACAATGACGTGGGATAATACCCGAAGGAAGCTGAACAGCACACATGTAAGTACGCGCGAAAACTTTAAAAAAAAAATATCTGACCTCTACGGGGAGGAAATAAATAGCCAGATCAAAAGCTATGAGAAGCTGGAAGTTAAAAGAGCAGGAATATCATGGGACCTGAAATTCCTACGCAGCTGCAGAGACAACAATGCAACACCAACCTGGTTCAAATTAACATTTCATCACAGCACAGCAGCTACTAAACGTATCCTGAAAAGAACAGAAATGGCTTTACTCAGGAACGATGTTCACAGTAAAAGATTCCAATTGGATCAGTTAAACAAAGATTTGCTAGCACTACACCTGGAATTGAGCAGCAAAATCCACCCTCTACTTTGGGATAAGATAAAACAACTTACAACCTGGAGAGCTGAAACTGAAACCACTTACAAAAATGACAAACTCTTAAAGAAACTAAAGAAATAAGAACATGACAAGAAAACCCCCAACAACTCACAACAACACCTGAAACAATTAGCATATAACACTTCCAACAGAGAACTCACCAAAACAGAAACAGATGCCCTAAACAAAGGATTCAATTATGCCATAGCACCCAAAAAAATCCCAACAGAATCCATCATATGTGCAGTAGAATCCAGCCTAACCAAATTAAATACAGATGAAGCTGACAGAATAAGACAACTAGGTTACAAACATCTTATGCACAAGCAAACCACCGAAAAGCAACTTGCAAAAAGATGAATTCAGAGCACTACAAACCCTGAAAAATGATAACAGCATAATAATATTCCCAGCAGACAAAGGGAATGCCACAGTAGTAATGGATAGAAAAGACTACGAAACAAAATTGACAGACCTACTCCAAGACTCCACATACAAACCTATAAACACAGACCCAACCACATATGTGGAAAAATTAACCAAGAAGAAAATTATAACCAGCCACATAAGCAAAGAAATCCAACAGACGATCATCCCAAGAGAAAAATCTTCTAGATGCCACAAATTATATGGCCTCCCAAAAATACACAAAGAAGGCATATCTCTCAGACCCATAGTCAGCTCCAAAGGAGCACCATTACAAAACCTAGCTAAACACTTTGCAAAACAACTACAGCCCCATGCTGAAACCGCACCTTCATGTGTACAAAACTCATACCACTTCTTAGAAATGATCAAAGATCTACACGTAGAACAAGAAGATCTGCTTGTAAGTTTTGACGTGGTTTCACTGTTCACTCAAGTCCCGATAAAAGAAACTCTTGAAATCATCAAAAATAAATACCAACCAGCTAAAGACCTCATGGAATTAACAGAACACTGCTTAACCAACACATATTTCATACACAAAGGACAAAGATACAAGCAAATTGAATGAGCCCCTATGGGATCACCACTGTCACCCATCATTGCAAACCTTTTCATGGAAGAATTCGAATCCAGAGCCCTGGCTAATGCCACCCACAAACCCAAACTATGGCTAAGATACATCGATGACACATTTGTGATTTGGCTCCATGGAAAAGAAAACCTAAACAATTTCCTAACACACCTAAACAACACACACCCCAAAATCAAGTTCACCATGGAAAAGGAAATAAACAAACAACTACCATTCCTAGATGTACTAATCTACAAAAGAACAGATGGCACACTAGGACACACCGGAAACCAGAAGAAAACACACACCAACCGCTCCCTGAACGCCCAATCCCACCACCACCCAGCACAGATAAATTCCGTGGCTAAAACACTAATTACCAGAACCAAACGCCTGGCAGACAAGACACATATAAAGACTGAACTATGCACCCTGACTGAAGTATTGACAGCTAATGGCTTCCAAAAAAACAAAATCACCAACTTGATCCACAAAAACACACCAAGACATAACAGAGACCTAGAAGACCAACAGACCTATGGAACAGCTGTCTTGCCCTACATAAGAGGTACTACAGGTAATATCAGTAAGATACTACACAGGCATCACATCAAGACTGCCTTCAAAACAGACAAAAAAATAGCAGCCATCCTGAGAAACCCCAAAGAAAAAATTGACCTGGAAAACCAAGGCATATACGAAATTCCCTGTATATCATGCCCGGCCACATACATTGGACAGACCAATATAAGAATAAGTACATGCCTAGATGAACACAAAAATGCAGTAAAAAAGCTGGAACACACCTCCTCACTAGTCCAACACATGAAAACCACAGGTCACAACATCAACTTCAATGGCACTAAAACCCTAGCCACTATAGAAAACCCCAGCCACAGAATCATCAGAGAAGCCATAGAGATTGAAAAAAGACCTGAAAGCATGAAGTGAAGAGATGATTCCAGCAGACTGTCAATCATTTGGAAACCTGCACTCTCAAATAGAAAGATCTCCATGCCACAAGCCAGGCAAACACCTGGGCAAAAACAGACTCCCTCTGATAGCTCCAACCCAAACACCCCCCCACCAGGCACCCAGGTGAAACCCAGCTTGCTAATGAATAGCAGCTTGCTAATGAAGAGCAGCCGTCCCTTCACACGGAGCCAAGCTGCACTGAAAGCCTCCAACACAAGAACAGAGTGTTGCCAGCCAATCAAAGCCACAAAACAGACAGAAGAAACCAAAAACACCAATCAATCAAACTCCAAATCCAATGAACACAGATCCAGGCTCCCAGCCAATCAGAATGGACCAGCCTCAAATTTTAAACCAGGAACTAACTCTATACAGGAGCCTGAGGATGGCAGATGAGATTCTGCTGAAACGTTGCTACAACTTTAACAGAACTACAATGACGTGGGATAATACCCGAAGGAAGCTAAACAGCACACATGTAAGTACCCGCGAAAGCCTAAAAAAACATACATACATACATACATACATACATACATACATACATACATATATATATATATATATATGCTGTTCAGCTTCTTCGGGTATTATCCCATGTCATTGTAGTTGTGCTTTTAAAGTTGAAGCAATGTTTCGGCAGAATCTCATCAGGGTTCTGTGTTGAGTTCGTCTGAACCAACAGCTACCTCAATGCCCAATCCCACCACCACCCAGCACAGATAAACTCCATGGCCAAACCACTAATCACCAGAACCAAACGCCTGGCAGACAAGACACACATAAAGACTGAACTATGCACCCTGACTAAAATACTGACAGCCAACGGCTTCCACAAAAACAAAATCACCAGTTTGATCCACAAAAACACACCAAGGCATAACAGAGACCTAGAAGACCAACAGACCTATGGAACAGCTGTCTTGCCCTACATAAGAGGTACTACAGATAAAATCAGTATGATACTACACAGGCATCACATCAAGACTGCCTTCAAAACAGACAAAAAAATAGCAGCCATCCTGAGAAACCCCAAAGAAAAAATTGGCTTGGAAAACCAAGGCATATACGAAGTCCCCTGTGCATCATGCCCAGCCACATATATTGGACAGACCAATAGAAGAATAAGTACCCGGCTGGATGAACACAAAAATGCAGTAAAAAAGCTGGAACACACCTCCTCACTAGTCCAACACATGAAAGCCACAGGTCACAGCATCAACTTCAGTGGCACTAAAACCCTAGCCACTATAGAAAACCCCAGCCACAGAATCATCAGAGAAGCCACAGAGATTGAAAAAAGACCTGAAAGCATGAATAGATGATTCCAGCAGACTGTCAATCACTTGGAATCCTGCGCTCTCAAATAGAAAGATCTCCACACCACAAGCCAGGCAAACACCTGGGCACAAACAGACTCCCTCTGAAACCTCCAGCTGAAGCACACCCCAAACAGGCATCCAGATGAAACCTCCTAATAGATAATAGCCATCCTTTCACACGAAGCCAAGCTGCACTGAAAGCCTCCAGTGCAGGAGCAGAGTGTTGCCAGCCAATCAAAGCCACAAAACAGACAGAAGAAACCAGAAACACCAATAAAACAAACTCCAAGTCCAATAAACACAGACCAAGACTCCCAACCAATCAGGATGTAGGAAAAAACATCCTGGGACAGCAGTAGGCTAGCCTCAAATTTAAAACTGAAAGGGCTGTGACAGCCTGACTCACAGAAGAACTCAATACAGAAGCCTGATGATGGCAGAAAGGATTCTGCTGAAACGTTGCTACAACTTTAAAAGCACAACTACAATGACGTGGGATAATACCCGAAGGAAGCTGAACAGCATACATATATATATATTCATATATATATAATACATTTCCATAGACGGATGAGACAGACATCTTCATAACTGAAACTAAACTGAAGATCTTTTTTAGATAAAAAAGAACATTTAATGCCAATAAATAGACTATTATATATCTATAAATATAAGCTGTAGTTTGAATCTATAGAGATCCTTCCAATAAAGACTGTTAATTTTCAGTGCAGTGCAAATTTCAGATCAGTCGTTCAATTCCAAATTCTTGCAAGATCATGTGATATTAGGATACTTGATAAAGCTACTTTCTGAAAGAATCTTAATGTATATTTTATCTTGTGATTTCGTCCATTGTATTACAATTCAAACAAGTATATTAGGAATGCAAAATCTCGTCATTCTCTATACAACCTTTAGACTTTATATCCAATCTGTTGTTTCTATTGGTGGTGACTTTGTTGTTATGACAATAAATGAGATATCTTTCTTTTTCTTTTCCACTTTGGGGTATAAAGTACTATTATGACAGCAGTTCAAGTACTAGCTGTCCTTGGAAGTATAAGCACAATATGGCAAGTGGCAGAAAGGAAATCTCTATTTTCTCTTTGGTAATACAACAGCCATTGCTTAGTAAAGAGAACATTGAGAAGGAGGCTGAGAAGGCGGGACTGAGGAAGAGATCAGACATTGTGTACTGTTCCAAACATAATTGGAACAGTCATTTTGATTCACGAAGAGGTACCAAAGTAATTTTCTAATCTTTTAGGAAAATACCAAGGATTGACAAATGGAGGCCACCTCTGAATGGGTGGATGGGGAAAAAAAATGACTTGAGATGCTGCTCTTTCTACCATGGTCCTACAGGAGTCAGGCAATTGCACCAGGAAATTTATGTTTCTTCAGAACCATGCAGAGGTGGTATTCAGCAGGTTCTCATCAGTTCTGGAGAACTGGTAGCGGAAATTTTAAGTAGTTCGGAGAACCGGCAAATACCACCTCTGACTGGAGATTTCACAGTATGCTTCCCCTGCCACACCCACCAAGCCATGCCCACAGAACCAATTGTAAAAATTTTTGAATCCCACCACTGGAATCATGCAGCTCATCAGGAGGAAGTTCTTTTGCACAGAAGAAATTAGAATCTTCCATTTCATTTTTTTAAAAATAGTATTAATAGCAGTTTATTATTTCTTCTGAACAACCAAGGTTAAATGTACTGCTGGAATGAATAAATTACTTCTAAATCCCTTTCAGTTAGAAACTTGCCTTCTAAAAATAAATCATAGTTGGAAGTAAATAAATGTTAGGAAACAACCCTTTTTTCATTATTATAGAATTAGAGAAGAACATAAGATATTTAGTATTTTTGGCCAGCTGATTAATTAGAGTACAGTGAATATGACTTCCAAATGCTGCTTCTGCAGGATAATTGCTCGTTGTGTCCACACATATTTTACTTAAAGTCTAATCCATGTTCAGAAATAGAAAACATGGAATTACAGTAATAATCAGAATTTTAAAAAATCCAATGCTGGTGAAGATGGTAGAAATTTGAAATTAAAATCAGTAGTCAATTTGTGCATAACTCCGATTGCTCTTTATTATCAAGGTGATATCCAAATCAAGCAGATAAGGTGATTCTTCTTCCTACTAAATGTATTTTCAAAGTTGTTATTGATTTCTACACAGCATTTCAAAAAGCTTTGATATCTCTACAGGAATTTTCTTCCCTGATCCATGGAGATATAACAATTTGGAGCCTTCTGCAGCTCATTTATTGTACCTTTTTGAGTGCATTAGTATCTAATGATTAACCCTAGAAGAATTTAAATATTTCATTGAGGCTGTAAACACCGTTGATCAGTTTAATTACCTCAGTTCATTATGGAAATGTTGAGGGGTTGTTGTTTTTTTAGTTTGCAGAACAGGCACAATTAAAAACAAAACTGTTTCAGGCTTCTCCAAAGCATCAAGATAAGCATTTTTCTGCAGTCTTTCTAAAGATTTTAACTAATTTTGGATAACCTAACAACCTAAATCTGTGCTTTTCCAGTATATTTGATACTGTCTTTTTTGAACTGAGCATACAACAAAAATACAGTATATCAACTGAGTAACATACAAATTATGAACTGCTGCTTAATCCTTCTTTGCAAACCAGTTTTTAGAGGCTAAGCACCCAGCGCATGCTCATTTCTTATCCCTACGACTCACATTGCGATAATAATCATAGCCGTGTTTTCTTTCTTTCTTTCTTTCTCTTCTACTATTTCAGGGAAAAAGTAGGAGTGAGAGAACGCTACACGTGGGTGTCGATACAGTCTGACATTTGGCTTTGCTGGGGAAATTGCTATTCACTGCAAGTGAACAGCAAATTACAGTGCTGAATGTTAATTCTTTGAGACATGCACACATTTAAATGGCCTGAAAAACACTTCTTCCCTGGAAGATTTGGGATATGCAGTTTATTTCCAGAGAATAGGATTTGAGCCAGATGATCCTTGAGCAATTGCTCATTTAAGGCTTAGAACACTGATCATTTTTTTAAAAGGATGATTTATCTCTTAATCATTATAGCAACTACTTTACTGAACAATTATTCTGAATGCTTATGATTTGTTTCTCCTGGTGGAGACTATAAAGAAACCTGTTACATATGTGTGAAGTGGTCTTGTATGAAAGAGAACTAAATAATGTAGCTAATGGGAATACATTCCTACTTTTTAAAATAAATTCGATGTGAAATTAAGAGACCAATCATATCTGCAAGGACAGAGTGTTGGAGTTTGTGGGAAGCCTAAAGAGGGTAAAGACAGTGTTTAATTTTTTAAAACTCTCCCTCATCTTTTTTTTTTCTTTTTTAATGAATCACATGCCATTGAAACCAATTTGAAGGAATTATGTTAAGCCAGATGAGGCAAAATCTTTTTCTTCCCATTGTTTGAGATACAAACACCAGGATTGTCTTCTCAAAATCCTAGAATCAGTGATGCAGGTAGATCTGTACCTTGCTGCTTATTTTCTTAATATAATTACAAATATTTCAAGTAACAAACATTCATTATATTTGTTATAATTTTAAAAATCATTATTTTATATTTTATACAATAAAAAGGTAGTTTCCCCATTAGCTGTCATTTGTCAGCCATTTTAAAGAGATTTCCATTATAGTTATCACTGCTATCTATATTCCATCTGATGCAAATGTTAACACAGTACTCTCTTAAGTTATATGATGCCATCGAGAGGCAGCAGCAAACTTACCCTGAGGGTGCTTTTGTCATGGCTGGGGATTTTAATCAAGCTTGTCTACAGTCTGTTCTTCCTAAGTTTGTGCAGTGTATCACCAGAGGTAAGAAAACTTTAGGCCATATGTATTCAAACTTAGGACAGGCGTATAGAGCACATACCATCTGGGTATGTCTGACCACAACTCTCTGCTATTGTGCCCAAAGTATATCCTTCTTAAGAAAAGGATATGGCCAGTCAGGGAAAACTCTTAAAATCTGGCTGGAGGGAGCACTCTGCCATTTGCAAGACTGCTTTGAGACTACTGATTGGAGTATATTTGAACATTTGGAGCTGCAAGAATTCACTGACACCATACTATTGTATATCAAAACAGGCATGGATAATGTAACAGTGGACAAGTGCATCAGAGTCTATGGGAATTGCAAACCCTGGATGTTAGCAGAGGTACGGACACTCAGCCAGGAATTCCGCCATTAAGACAGGTGAGAGAGATAAATACAATGAGGCCACGGCAAATCTACAGAGAGGCATCAAGGTAGCTAAATAAAATTATAAACAAAAGGTAGTGAACCATCTTGCAGACAACAACCCGAGGCAGGTGTGGCAGGGATTGCAGCATCTAACCAACTATAAGGGTAATACGATGAAGACAGTCAACTCCGATGCCTCATTGGCAGAGAAGTTGGACACCTTCTTTGCCCGCTATGAGGTAAAGAGACCTGAGTCTGTAGCCACAGCCCACTGGGCCTGCAACTCCCAGCCATTCACCTTGCATGAACACCAAGTGAGAGCTGTACTGTCATGAATTCCAATAAAGCTTCAGGTCCAGATGGGGTGCTGGGGATAAAGGTTAAAACCTGTGCTGATCAACTATCAGAGTTCCTAACAAGGATTTTTAACATCTCCCTGAAAATGGTCAGTGTTTCATTATGCCTGAAAGCAACCACTATCACTCCAGCCCTGAAGAAAGCAGCAATAAACAGCCTGAATGACAATAGACCCGTAATGGCAAACCTATGGCACGTGTGCTACAGGTGGCATGCAAAGGCATTTGTGCCAGCATGCCAGCTGCAGGCAAACTTACCTCATTGCGCATGTGTGTACCTCACAGCTGATTTTCTGTAGGTTTGAGGCCTTTTTTGGCCTTCCAAAGGCTTGAGGAAAGCTTCTGCAGGCTTTTGGAGGCTTTGCTTTCTGTTTGGCTTGACAGTTTACCTTGAACTATCATCAATATGCAACTCAGTTTTCATATTTCACTTTGCACCTAACTCTTGCGGTTGCTGCTGTCAACTCAGCTTCTAAAGTTGAGACCTTCTATAATTTCATCAGTTTCTGTCCCTTCTCTTCCACCTCTTCACTGCCAATTTTTCTGTATAAATCCAGAGCATCTGTCTCCTAATCTGGCTCATAACTCTGTGGTCCCTGGAGTTGTCCAAAACAAACAGTCTTGCTGGGCAACCTGAACCAGAGGATACATTCTTTAACCATTTTACATATTCTAGTTCTAACATAACAGTTCTGGTTTCACAAACAGCATGTAATATTTTATTGTATGGTATAAGCTAGAACTACATGTTCATTTCAGTATTTTATTATGGTCACTGACTAGAATTCAGCAAGTCAAATGCAAATGAAACAGAATAAGACAGGATAGTTTAAAACTAGATCTTGAATGGAATCAAAATACGTCTTTTTTACAAATAGTATAGTGAAAGTTAATCATACCATAGAACTGGCTCACATTTTTCATTACTTTTTAATAAAGTAATTAACAGTTTAAAATAATACAAAAAGATTTTGTTCACTTCTTGATTAGCCTTCTTTAATTCCCTACATTAAAAGTTCATGACCTGTTGGAAAATGTTTATGGTTATTTTTCCTATCAAACAATGGTTACCAGCTTGGCTGGATGGATTTATAGAATTTATATAGTTATCTTCTAAGAATTAATTTTTCAAATAATAAAAACCCATAGTCTATATAATGTAAGTAACAAGCTTCTAGTATTTTGGCTGAAGGAAAAAGAAAAAAAAAGTCCTTACAGTCAAAGCTTCTTTTATTCCCCCAGTTTGATTAAAAACAAACATTTCTTTCTGACAAAAGAGAAAAAAAGATATGTTTATTCCAGAATCAGAAATACAATAACTCAAGACCCATTGTGGTTTTTGTTTTTACTGTATTTAAAAAGTTAAATAAAACTTTTCAACCTTACCTTTTCACTCTTTTTAAAGCTTCCCATGGTTCTAGTTCTAATGACAGAGTGTTGCATAGTTTTAGCATTTGCAAAAGAAAAAGTGTTGGAACAAAGATGTTATTATATTTCACAGCATTCTTTGAATATTACAGGGAAGAAATGTATAAATGTGTGTTTTCTTTTATGAGTGCTATAAACTGAAAAAGGGTGAGAAAAAGGCAAGAGCAACAGCTGTATTTTCTGTTTTGTTATGCAACTCTGGAGTCTGGAACTCAGGGCCATTCATAAGTCCCATTCACTCAATATAGAAATTGGACTATACCTTTCTGTAACTGCTTGGAATGCATTTTTACTCCTATAAAGAGAAAGCTTACATGTGTAAGTTTTATGTACAAAAACATTTGAAGATATCCAAATTAGTGTGGGAATTACAAAAGGGTAATATTAATCTTAGCAACTTTAAGATGTTTGGACTTCAACTCTCAGAATTTGCCAGCCACCTATGCTGGCTGTGGAATTCTGGGAGTTGAAGTCCATGCATCTTAAAGAAGGCAAGGTTCAGAAACACTGATCTATAGAGTGACTGAGAATAGGCAGGGAGAATAGGCAGATACTGATTTCAAATATAACTCATCAAACTCATAATTTTAAATCAGAGATAGTCATCTTCCAACTGAATGCGTCTATTTTGTTTGGTCCACACACTTTTATAGGTTGAAATGATTTTCTATTTTTATAATGTAATGTATGAGTTTAATTACATTATGTCTTTCCATAAAAGACGCAAAAGCTTTGGTTATTTTTCATTTTTATCTCAGTTTCAATTAACCAAAAGGAAGTAAATAATAATAATAATGAGATTTGGCAGTTTCACACAGGATTGGGCAGTGGACAGGAGAGAGAGACTGAAGGAGATGTAAAACTACCCTCTGGATTTGGAGGAAAAAAGCCAGTCCCTGTCTCAGCTAAAAATGCCTGACATTATAGAAGCTTCTGCAAAATGGACTCTGAATAATTTTGCCAAAATTGCTGGAAGAAAAGGAATTTCTACAAATATACTGGAGAAAGTATACCAGTTCTGGCAAGTAGGACACAGCTAATACGCCTCTGCTACCATGAAAAATAGGATATTTTTTCCAGGGCAACTTATGGAGACAAAGAAAAGCGAATTAGGCATTTTTCCTATCAGAATTCCCTTTCCCCCTCCCTTCTCATAACTATCCCTTTACTTAAGTGAGATTTTTAAAAATAGCCTTTATGGATATTAATGGTGATTGCTCAGTCTTTAGAGGGAAAAGATCACCCATGAAAATGTTCTTCTGGAGAGAAAAGATGCAAATGAACTGAACTTAGCAATGCGTTAAAGTTAGCAACCATTACAGAAAAATAAGGGCCATGTTCCACAAATCCATGCTGTTCTTTCTGTTGTTTATTCTCACATTTGTATTAGGCACTTTGGGGCATGATCAAGCTTCACAGAAATCATACTGCCTCTTAACTTCTGGAAACTGAGATATGGAATGATGAATTTAAGCTGTCTGGTGCTGCTGTCTTCAATCCTGCTCGCACATATCTTCTGTCATTGGTGACAAATTCCAGCACAATCTTGATCCTATGCAATGAGGCTCATAAATATTCTGTTTAAAGCCATTCCTAAAGCTGGGCATTCATGATAAACTCTGCAGCAATTACAAACTTAAAAGGGTTTACCTACCTTTAAAAACTTTCTAGAGGCTTGAATGAGCAGACTTTTAATCAGTGACTATGGTTCCTGAAAGAGAAGGTAAAAAAATTCTATACTGTCACTGATTAATTCTTTCTCATATTATACCTCTTCTGTATGTTTTATTTTAAATGTCATTTTATGACTTGCTATGTTTTTGGCAGTATTTAGTGGCTCTAACTTAGAACTGTTGTTAAATGAACAGTTGTATGTAAAGGACTACTGGAATTTGCCCTGCCCATGTTGGGGGGCATGTGTTTTTCTCATTGGTAGTTCCTTGATTAGGCTATTGTTTTTTCTTTCTTTGTCTGGTGTTAATTTCTGCTCATCAGGATGTTAATATCACATGAACAGACGCAACCATCGTTTCAACTTGGTAATTGTGAGAATCCTAGACAAGCTAACTGCAAAAATGCTAGAGAATTTCTGGAAGCTTCCTGCTAGAGAGGATATGTACTAGTTTTTTTGTTTCCTTTTAGCTTTTTTATTAACTTTTGAATGGTGGGTAAATTTGATTTATCTCTATATGTATATTGATGTCCGATTTGTCTGAGTGCCAAGCTTCCAAGAATTCCCTAGCATTTTTGCATTTAGCTTGTCTAGGATTCTCACAAGTTCCAAGTTGAAACTATGGTTGCATCTGTTCATGTGATATTAAAAAAATGTCTTTATGTCTTCTAACTGCTAGTTGGTATTTATGGACGCGCTGTAACAGACTTCTGCCTGTTTGAACCTGCATAGTAGTTGTTTTTGTGAGAGTTCCATAGTTTCTAAATGCTGCATTATACTTTTTGCTATGAGTCTTGAGAGTGGTGATCCCCAAAGTTCCTCTGATTTGTTGATATATTTGTCCATTAACTTGAAAGTAGGTCATGAAGCAGGGGTTGTTGAGGTCTATGATTCTGGATATTTCAATCTTAGTGTATCTGGTTAGATCAGTTGTACTCAGAGGTGGCATTCAGCAGGTTCTGACCAGTTCTGGAGAACCGGTAGTGGAAATTTTGAGTAGTTCAGAGAACCAGCAAATGGAGACCTCTGATTGGAGATTTTACAGTATCCTTCCCCTGCCAGCCCACCAAGCCATGCCCACAGAACCGGTGGTAAAAAAAATATTGAATCCTACCACTGAATGTACTGCCATGAATTCTTCCATTAGTTTTGAGTCTATAAATGTAAAGAGTGTTGTAACATCAAACAAAACAATAATTTCATCTTCTGTTTTTAGATATTTGATTTTCTGGAAGCATTGTAGTAGGGCGCTGATGAAATATTTGTTCTCTTTTGTGAGATGTTCAAACCTTTTTATAACTTCTTTGGCTGTACTGTATATTATGCTCCCTGGTAATGATATAATTGTATAAATTTACTAGAAACCAGAAGACAGCAAGTTCTGATCCTGGCTTAGACACGAAAGCAATCTGGGTGACTGGGCCAATCACTGTCTCTCTGATTTCTACTTTATAGGGTTGTTGTTGTGGGGAAAATAGGAGGAGGAAGAGTATTAAGTATGTTCACTGCCTTTGTTGTTTATAAAGAGCAAGAAAGGTGGGATACAAATAAATAAATAAACAAAAAAACAAACAAATTAATAAATAAAGCATGCCAGGCTTGTATATTTATGGTCATCTATAGAAAAATAAGAAATTTTTTTTTATTAAAAAAAATTACTAGCCACTGTTCTTTTTTGTGATTTGATCTTTCTTGGTTAAGGCCCAGTCCCACTGCACTTACGGATGCAAAGAGGATGTAAAAAATTTAAAAAAAGCTTGCCATCCGTTGGAAAATGCTATGCATCCATTGTGTACTCATTGCATACGTGTTTCATACGCTCTATCTGTCGAGCATCCTTCCACTGAGATTTCATCCGCGCAAGAAGTTTTGAGCTGCACAAAACTATGTGAACGGATGAACTTTCTGCCACGTACGATGTACATCTGCAACATATACAGGCAACAAACGTTCAATGTCCATTATCTGTTAAAAGTCCGCTTTATCCTGTCTGCATCCTCTGGCCATCCCCTCAACTCACATCTGATGCAGCTGAAAATGGAAAGAGGGAGGAAACAAAAGGTACATGGAATGTCTACACAGCGTTAGTAGCACGGAAATAGAAGGGATATAAGCGTATGCATCTCATATAGAAAGGATTAAAAATGGACAAAACGTTTGATTCTGGGATGTCTCTCGTATATTTAGGATGTCTGGAGTATGTCTAGAGTATGTCGAAGGACACCGAGTGGACAACCGATATTTCCTATAAAAAGGGGGAGAAAATAATCTGGATCTCAGTATGAGTCCAGCAGCCGTGGTGTACAGACCTCTTCAGCCTTGGTCTTGGTCTTCAACATCATCAATTGTTCTCCACCATGGATGATGACACAGTCCATATGATAGCTGCGCTCATTCATCACCAGAACCAAAACCTGTTCAGACTGTTCCAACTTTTATACAGAAGGAGAAGAAGGAGACATCCAAGAGCTGTGTGGGTCCGAGGATGGATCGTGAGAAGAATGGAGTTTGGACTGTATGACCAGTTGATGGTGGATGTTCATGAGGATGCCACCAGCCATGTTTGACGAACTTGTAGAGCGTCTGAAACCCAGGTTGACCAAGTCTACCATCAACTTCCATCCCAACCTGGACCCTGGACTGAAGGTGGCACTGACTCTGTGGCACATGGCCTATGGAACCACATACAGAAACATGCAGTATGCGTGGAGGGTGCCACACAACAGTATCAGCAAAGTGGTCAGATAAGTGGTGCAGGCCATAATCGAAGAATACGTGGAGGATCTCCTCAAGTGCCCCACCACTGAACAAGGCTGGAGAAAACATGCAGAAGAGTGGTATCAGAAGTGGAACTTTCTGCACACCGTTGGAGCCATAGATGGGAAGCACGTGGCCTGCAAAGCTCCAGCCAATTCAGGGTCCACTTCTTTCAACTACAAGGGCTTCTTCAGTATCATCCTCTTTGCCATGGTTGATGCTGTCTACAAGTTCATGTACATCGATGCTTCAGGCAACGGGTCAGCTTCAGATAGCCAGGTATACAACGCAAGTGAACTCAAGGATGGGCTGGAACGCAACCTCATCATGGGTTTTCCAGATCCAGACCCCCTACCCAATGTCACACAAGATGTGCCCTACTTCATCATTGGTGATGACGCCTTCTCCCTCAGAACCTACCTCATGAAGCCGTATAGTTCAAGATACCTCACCCATGAAGAGAGGATCTTCAACTAAAGGCTGTCCAGGGCAAGACGGCTGGTGGAGAACGCCTTTGGCATCCTGGCCAACAGGTTCCAGGTACTTCTCACCACCATGCAGCATGACCCAGAGACTGTGAGGAGCATCGTGGAAACTTTCTGCGTCCTGCACAATCTCTTGTGCGCCCACTACCCAGTGTTGCAGAACAGACTTGTCGACCGTCAACAAGGGAATGGGAACATGGAGCCTGGTGAATGGAGGCAAGGACGTAACCTGATAGACACTGTGGATGTACAAGGCCCCAACAGAGCTTCACGTGAAGGGAAGAAGCAGCGCAACCTCCTGAGACACTGGTGCAACTCCCCAGCTGGAGCATTGGAGTGGCAAGACAGGATGATAGATGATTAATGGATACTTTGTTTATTTTGAAATGTGTTGATCAATGAATAAATTGTTATTGATGATAAAGGTCCATATGTGTGGCAGCTGGGATGATGGACCATACAGTCCCACTATGCTTGCACTGGAGGTTTATCAATCCCACAGCTATCCTTATCTCTTCCACAAGCATGCAAAGGCTTAACCATTTTTTCAAAGTTTTCACCAACACTTTATTAAGTAAAAAAAATGAACCAAGTGTCTTAATCAAAGATAACCTTTATTAACTTTCTTAACTTTATGACTTTTTTAAATAAGCAAAATGAATCCAGTAAACTGTATTAAGTGTGTCAAGCAAAGATAACCTTCATTAACTTTCTTAGGTAAACTTTATGACTTTATTAAATAAGCAAAATGAACCAAGTAAAGTGTCTTAAGGCAAGATAAAGTTAACAAGTACAACTCACTCTCTGATACTATTCTCAGTCTCTCTGAGTCATGTCCCTGGTCTCAGCTGTTAAGCGGGCAGGGACTGTGGAGGTGGCTGTGGCTTGAGTGCTGTTCTGTGGCACCATTGGGATGCTTGGCCCCGAGGGTACAACAGGGGATGGTGTGTTCAGGAAGCTCTCAGACAGCTGACTCAGTCCTGTGAGGTTGAGAGGGCCTTCATCAAGTACCTGGGATGTCAGGCAGAAGACTGATGACAGATTGTCCGTTGAGGGGCTTGGCTGTGGGGTGGAGGAAGGAGGAGTGTAGTGGGGCTGTCTGTCTGCATCTGGGTGAGAAGTGGCGTCTGTGGCGTGTGGTGAACCTGGGCCTGGACTGGGAAGTTCTGCTTCTGCTGTGGGAAGTCCTGGTAGTCATAGCCTTGGTTGGTGAGGGGCTGTTGAAAGCAGTGGAAGGGCTGTAACATCACCTGGGATGGATGGAGACCTGGACTGGGTAGGAGCAGCTTTAGCCGGGCCTTGAGGGTTGTGCAGAAGTGCTCTGATCTTCTACTTCATCACCTGGTACTGGGCCTCAGGCAGGTCCCTCAGGGTCTGGCTCACATAGATGATGAAGGGCTTCCGGTCCGAGGATGGTATGTCGCTGTGGACCAGCTGAGAGAGAAGTTCTGTGCTGGTCTTCATTGTGTCCCTGAAGAATGCACACGGTGGTTCTGGCCCTCCAGTCTGCCTCTCTGCCTGCATCCTCTGGAGCTGGGGGTAGGGGTGGGTTGGCCTCTGGTGGCTGCTGCTTCTTCCTCCATTTGTGACAGCAGGGCGTCATCCTCCACGGGATCCTCCAAGTCTGCCGGCATGGGGAGTGCAACTGTTGGGGGTGTCTCTGCCGTGGGGCCCTCTGAAGACACCTGCCTGGACAGGGTGGCTGGCTCCTGGCTGGAAGAGGACTGGCTGTCTGTGGGCTGTCGGAGGGAGAGGGGTCTCAGAGGGGCTGCTCCATGGTGGCGGATCTCACCCTCCAGGAAACTGCACTTGGTCATGACGTACATCTCCTGGTCAGTGAGCTTGAGGGTGGCCTGCCCGGATTTCTTGAGGTGTAGCTTGCCATACCAGGTGTGCATGTGCTTCCAAGTACATCCAAGGAGTACTTCTGCAGTGTACCCCAGGCTCTCTGCCTTGTCTCTCCAAGCTGCCTGCTTCTTCTTGGTGTCCCGATACAATCTGTGGCCCTTTCTCCACAGGTGCTCATTCTCCCTCAGCCATTCCAGCATCTCATCCTCATGCTCTTTGGAAATGGTGTATTGTTTCCTCTCTCCCTTCTCCTTCCCTTGCCTCTTCCTTCCTCTGGCAGGGGCTTCAGCAGAGCCTTCAGGGGCTTGAGCAGCAGGGCCTTTAGCAGCAGGGCTTTGAGGGCCTTGGAGCTGGTCCACCGCAGCAGCAGCAGCAGCAGGTTCAGAGTCAGTGCCAGGGGGTGGGATGCTGGTTCCGGCCTTTTGCCAGGGCTGGAACGAGTAGGCATGGGCTTCCTCTTCTTGCCTGACTGACGAACCATGGTGTTCCTGCTCGATGTATGTGGCAGCATGTCTTTCCCCTGTATGCTGACTGCATGCGTGCTGCATCCTTTTATATCTGTGGAGCTGACACAATTCATACTCCCCGCATGCTCAGTGAACACTTTGCATCCGATATACATCCGCGCGGCATCCCCTTTGTTTCCTTTAGGCATCCGTGATGCATCCGCGTCATCTGCTATGCATCCGCTCCTTCTGCTATGCGTCCGCTTTGAAATTCTCCCCCGGACCCCCTTCGGATGTGTCATCTGCTTCCCTCCGCTGTCATCCGCTAGGCTTCCAATGAACATCCATTTAACATCCCCGCTACATACTACCCACATCCATTCTTTTCCATTCTTTTCCGTTCTGTTTATACACATTTTTGCCACTTTTTGGAGCGGATGACAACGGATGGACCACCCCCAAAATTTTGCTCGTCTGCTGTGTCCTTTATGCATACGTTTTGCATCCGTCGGCCAGTGGGACCGGGCCTTTAGTAAAGTTTATTTTATGTACTGTCTTCAAAATAATCTCCAAATGGCAACATTGCTGAAGTACTGCACGTAAACACTTCAAATACCTTCATAACCAATATAGCTTCTCTGCTCAATCTGATTATAAACAGTCAGCCTTGATCCACTCATAGACTCATCCACTCATTCTTTTGCTTTTCAGCCTTTCTTTCAGTTTTTTTTTCCCTTATTGATATAATATATCTGCAGCTCTATTAATATTACAAAGAAATGGTTGATTCATACATGCACATGTAATATCTTGTGACTCATATTAAGTGTGGGTAGTTGCTCCATAGAAAAGTGTAACACCATAAGAACTGTCAGAAAATATCACCTGAAGTCTCGGCCACTTGTTCAGTTATGTCATACATTTTTACTCAGTCAACATGCATTTTGAGATAATTTTAAAAATACAGAGCATTTGCAAAGTACAGTATTAAGGTCTATGAAGAAATTGCATATAAAAGGAAATGCAAAGTCATGGATAAATAGGATTAAACAATATTAACTGAACATTTGTGGACTAGATCATATATTATGCCAAACCTCTTCTGGTTTGTTGTGTTTGGCTTGGCATTAATTATGAGTCCAAGTATAATGGCACAGTCCAGGCATTATATTAATCTGTTATATTGGCTTGTTCTGCAAACCTTGATTAAAATTTGCCAATTTAGTGTTCATGAGAATAAGGCAGCCAAGGATTATCACTAACCTAATTTCAATTGTTTTGGAAAGAAGGGAAGGTTTTATTTACTTGTATAACTATTTCAGTTGAAACACTGCAGCTGGAGGAAAGGGATAAGTCACTAATGATTCTGTTATCTTATTCTTATATACTGCATCCTTCCCTTGAGTTTGGTGGTTGATCATTTAAGGTTGATGGTGTTGATGATTTCACTTACTCACAGAAATAAGATTATTGAACCTTCCATTTGCTATGTAGAAGATTATTTATTTATTTTATTTATTAATTTGATTTGTCAATTGCTTACAAGATAATAGGTATAAGTATATACATAGTTATGAATACATGAAATGGGTACAAATAAGAAAAGTAGAAGAAACAATAGGATAGGGACGGTAGGCATATTGATGCGCTTATGCACGGCCCTTACAGACTTCTTTGGAAATGAGTGAGGTCAATAGTAGATAGTCTTAGGTTAAAGTTTTTGGGGTTTGGGGAAGAAACCACAGACTCAGGTAGAGTATTCCAGACAGTGACCACCTGTTGCTGAAGTTGTATTTCCTGCAATCGGTTTGATGTGGTTAACCTTGAGTTTGTATCTATTGTGTGCTCTTGTGTTGTTATGGTTGAAGCTGAAATATTCATTGACAGGTAAGTCATTCCAATGTATGATTTTATATACCATACTTAGATCAGACCGAAGACGGTGTAATTCAAGGTTTTCTAGGTCTAGAATTTCAAATCTGGTGGCCTAAGGTATTCTACAACAAATAGAGGAATGGAGAACTCTTCTTGTGAAATATTTCTGGACTTTCTCAACTGTGTTAATATCAGATACATAATATGGGATTCCAGACTGATGAGCTGTATTCGAGTATTGGTCTGGCAAATGTTTTGTATGCCCTAGTTAGTAATGTGATATTACCAGAGAAAAAGCTACGTAGGATTAGGTTAACAACTCTTAATGCCTTTTTGGCTATGTAGTTTCAGTGGGCTCTAGCACTTAGATCATTAGAGATGAGTATTCCAAGGTCCTTTACAGAGCTAGGATAATCAACAAAGTCTTGACTATTCAGCTTGTATTTTATTTTAATTTTTTTTTACCAATATGTAAGACAGAGCATTTATTTGTTGAGATTTGAAGTTGTCATTTTTTTGACCATTCTGATACATAGTCAGGATCTTTTTGAAGAATAGCAGTATTGTCAGTGGTATTAAACAGCTTTACATCATCAGCAAAAAGAATGCAGTTGCTCTTAATATGATCACAGAGGACATTTATGTGGAGTATGAAGAGAGTTGGTCCTAGAACACTGCCTTGGGGGACACCACTATTGACAGGTACAGATTTTGATAGGACACTCCCAATTTTGACCATTTGTTGTCTGTTTGACAGGAATGCTTCTATCCAGTTATGCAGTTGTCCAGAGATACCATAAGATTTTAGTTTTAGGAGTAGTTTGTCATGTACCACTGAATCAAAGGCTTTATAGAAGTCTATGTAGATTGTGTCTATTGTTTTGCCCTGATCGAGTTGTATAGTCCATATGTTTTTGCAGTGTAAGAGTTGTAGATTATAGGATAGTTTTTAAGATTATAATTATTTTAATTATAATTATATGTATAATTAAAAATATAATTATTTTAAGATAGTTTTTAAGATTATAGATTATAGACCTGGATTTTGTTGGGGGGAGACTGAAAAATTAGTTGTTATACAGTATATAGTATATATACTTTTATAACTTAGTTTCAGCTCATTGAAGTACTTGTAATGAGAAGGAGGAAAATACATGCAACTGAATTTTCCTAAGTGTCATATATTGTTATTGTTTGGAGGATGGTAGTTTTGATATTTTAAAATATCAAAATTTTAACTGAAATCACTATTATTTTTGTCTGAAATTTGATTTCGTTCTTAAAATAAATGTGAGGATTTTATTATATATTTGGTATCCTTTGGACATTACTTTGGTCTGTTATTTTTGTTATATTACTCTGCTTTAGAATATTGGTTGTTAATATTATAGATATTGTTCTTATTATTAGTTCTTTGATACTTCCCTTTAGAGGAAAAAACTAACTGTATTGTCTATGTATAATAGTAAAATGGTTAATAAATAAACCTAATTTAGACACAGCTTTGAAACTCTGAATTGTTATAATCAAGCTGTAGACCAATAATATGAAATCACTTAACTTCTACAAAATGATAGAATATTAACTATATTCATTGGAAAGATATTTCAGTTCTTCTAGTTTTATCTTATAAGTATATGGATATGTTTTATAAATAGAATGAAAGTATTTATCTGTGCGAGGAGGGAGTGTCATTCAGCATAATTAATATTTGCTTTGGCCTCAAGAATTATGAATGTCTAGCTTCCCTTATTTAGGGATTTATTTATGTCATTATGGAATAAAAAAGAGTTACAGAAGAGGAATAAAAATGAGATATTTTAACTTATTTTTATCACAGATTCGAACACCATGAATGCCATTGCAGTATTCAGATTAATGTATCATATTTGGTTATAATAATATAATACAGGGGTTGCCAACCTTTTGGACCTCAGGGACCAACAAACATAATTTTAAATCCTGGGATCACCAATATGAATTTTTGACTAATGGTGGCTTGCTGACACAGCTAGAAGTCCTTCAGAACCATCCCTCTAGGGAACTTCATAACCCAACTATTGGAATTTGGGCAGGGAAACCACTATGCAGCAGGAAACAAAATGGTCTCACTTCTAGCTATGTGTAGTATAGTATTCAAAAAGTAACTGAAAGGCTGACAACAGCTACACCTCCACCCCCACCTTAAGCCCATGTCACACTGAACCAACGGATGCAAAGAGGATGTAAAACAGACAAAAAACCTTGCCATCCATTCGAAAACACGATGTACTCACTGCCTCCGTTTGGCTTCCTCTCTATCCGTCCAGCATCCGTTTGTTGACGTTTCATCTGCTCCGAAGGTTTTGGGCTGCCTAAAACTTTTGCGCAGAAAATATATCCAGTTCGTCCGTTCTGCATCCGCTACGCATCCGTTATGCATCCGCTATATCCGCTAGGCATCCGCTGCGCATCCGCACAACTCGCATCCGCCCGGACGCAGGGAGGAAGTGGAACGGACGCAGAACGGATGCAGAACAGATGCAGAATGGATGCATCACAGAAACAAAGTGTTTAAAATGGAAAAAAGGTTTGCAGAGGGGACCTATCTCGGATATTAAGGATGTCTACAGGATGCCTAGAGGATGCCTAGAGGATGCCTAGCGGAAAACCTATACTGCCTATAAAAAGGGTGAGCAACTCGCCTGCATCTCACTTTCAGAACAGCAGCCCAGTGGTGCAGACTTCTGCAGCCTTCATCTGACTCTTCCTCTTCCACAGCATCCAGTCATGTCCACCGTGGATCGTAACACAGTCCTTTCGGCAGCCACCATCCTTCTGCAACAGTGCGAAACCATCTACAGGCTCTGTGAACTCTACTATGGGAAGAAAAGGAGGCACCCCAAAAAAATGGGTCCAAAGATGGTTCGCCAGAAGAGCAAAGGACGGACTGTACAACAAGCTGATGGTGGAGCTCAGGAGCGAAGACCCTCGGGTGTTCCAGAACTTCACGAGGATGCCTCCAGCCATGTTTGACGAAGTTGTGCAGCGCCTGACACCCAGGTTAAGCAAGACAAACACCAACTTCCGGCCCAGCCTGGAACCTGGGCTCAAGGTGGCACTCACTCTGCGCCACCTGGCCTCAGAGACCACCTACAGGAGCATGCAGTACGGCTGGAGGGTGCCACTCAGCACCATCAGCTTCGTGGTCAGAGAAGTAGTGCAGGCCATCATCGAAGAATACAAGGAGGAGCTCCTCCAGTGCCCCTCCACTGAAGAAGGCTGGAAGAAAGTTGCATAGCAGTGGTATCAGAGGTGGAACTTCCCCCACACCGTTGGAGCCATAGATGGCAAGCACGTGGCCTGCAAAGTGCTAGGCAAGTCGGGGTCCACTTATCACAACTACAAGGGCTTCTTCAGCATCATCCTCTTCGCCTTGGTCGATGCTGACTACAAGTTCATGTACATCGATGCTTCAGGCAACAGCTCATCTTCAGATGCCCAGGTATACAACGGCAGTCACCTCAAGGAGGGGCTGGAATGCAACCTCATGGTGGGCTTCCCAGATCCAGACCCGCTGCCCAATGACACACAAGATGTGCCCTACTTCATCGTGGGGGATGACGCCTTCTCCCTCACAACCTACCTCATGAAGTCCTACACCTCCAAATACCTCAACCGTGAAGAGAGGATCTTCAACTACAGGCTGTTCAGGTCAAGACGGGTGGTGGAGAACGCCTTTGGCATCCTGGCCAACAGGTTCCAGGTACTTCTCACCACCATGCAGCATCGCCCAGAGACCGTGAGGAGGATCATGGAAGCTTGCTGCATCCTGCACAATCTCATGCGCACCCGCTACCCAGTCTTGCAGAACAGGCCTGTGGACAGTCAACAAGGCAATGGGGACATGGAGGCTGGGGAATGGAGGCAAAGGGAAAACCTGATCGACACTGTGGATGTGCAAGGCCCCAACAGAGCCTCACGTGAGGCGAAGAAGCAGCGCAACCTCCTGAAACACTGGTGCAACTCCCCAGCTGGAGCAGTGGAGTGGCAAGACAGGATGGTAAATACTTAATGGATGCTTCCTTCAGCCTGTCTCATCACACAGATAAGATTGGGCCATGTATGTTTGGTTGGCCTACTATGAACAGGGTGTTTAATAAAGAGTTGTGTTTATGTTGACATGTGTGGATAATTCTCACATTATTATTGATAATAAAGGGCCATAGGTGTGGCACCTGGGAGGGTGGACCATCCAGTCCCACTATGCTTGCACTGGAGGTTTATCTATCCCACAGCTATTACCCATCCCAAAGGTATCCCTGCCCATCCCATAGGTATTCCTGCCCATCCCACAGCTATCTTAACCCATCCCACAAGCATGCAAAGGCTTAAACCATTTCTAAAAGTTTCCAGCAAGATTTTATAAAAAAAAAAGAAATGAAGCCAGTGTGTGAATCATAAATAGACTTTATTAACAACAAGCTATAAGACAAAAATGAGTCTCTTGGTCGCTCAGTCCCAGGGGTGAAGGGTGCAGGTGCTGTGGAGGTGACTGGTGCTGGAGTGCTTGTCATCAGCTCCTCCAGAAGCAGAAGCAGCAGAAGCCCCAGCCCCAGAAGAGCGAGCTCGTGCTGCAGAAGCTCCAGCAGAACCAGAGTGAGGGCCAGGGGGCAGGATGGTAGCCCTGTCCCTCTTGCCAGGGCTGGAAGCAGATGGCTGAGGCTTGCTGTGCTTCCGCATGGTTGTGTGGTTTGCTGGCTGGCAGGGAGGCTGGCAGGAACCAAGACTGGCAGCAAGGCTGGCACGGAGGCAGGCACCAAGGCTGGCAGGAAGGCAGACAGCAAGGCTGGCAGGAAGGCTGGCAGGCAGGCAGGCACCAAGGCTGGCAGCAAGGCTGGCACCAAGGCAGGCACCAAGGCTGGCAGGCAGGCAGACAGCAAGGCTGGCAGGAAGGCTGGCAGGAAGGCTGGCAGGCAGGCTGGCAGAGAGGCAGGCAGCAAGGCTGGCAGGGAGGTTGGCTGGCAGGCAGGCACCAAGGCTGGCAGACAGACATGAACCAAGGCTGGCAGGAAGGCAGGCAGCAAGGCTGGCAGGCAGACCGGCTGGCAGCAAGGCTGGCAGGGAGGCTGGCAGCAAGGCTGGCAGCAAGGCTGGCAGGCAGACATGCAGGCAGGGCAGGCAAGGCAGTTGATGTGTCCGGCAGCAGGTCTTTCCTCTGAATGGCGACCTGCTTCCGAGCTGCTTCCGTTATATCCGCGGGGCTGATGCAATGCACCCTCCCCATATGCGCAATTAACGCCAGGCATCCATTAGGCTTCTGCTGTGCATCCGCTGTGCATCCGCTTCATCCATTCTGCGTCCGCTCTGCATCCGCTCTTTCCGTTCCGCATTCGCTTCGCTGAGGCCCCCTGGAAGCCTCGCGGACATGCCATCCACTCCCATCCGCTTCGATCCGCTGGGCTTCCATTCCACATCTGCTTTGCATCTGCCCTGCGTCCTCCCTGTGTCCGTGTTATCCGCTCCGGTTATGCAAATTTTTGCCCCTTTTGAGAGCGGATAACAACGGATGGAACATTTTGCTCGTCCGCTGTGTCCTTTTTGCATCCGTTGGCCAGTGTGACATGGGCTTAACAATCATGGCTGGTTCCATACCTAAAACCTAGAGTAGGGGTCGCCAACCTTTTGGACCTCAGGGACCACCAAACTCATAATTTTAAATCCCAGGGACCACTGATATGAATTTTGACTGATGGTGGTTTACTGATGTTGGTGGGAGAGAGAGAGGGAAAGAGATCTGATCTAACCCCCCCCTCACGCACACACACGCACACATACAAATAGACAGAGGCAAGGGTGAGATTCAAATTTCTTAACAACTGGTTCTGTGGGCATGGCCTAATTAGTGGGTGTGACTTGGTGGTCATCTGACTGGCTAGGCATGGCTTGTATGTAAATATTATAAATATTTATATAAATATTGAATTGTTTATAAAAAAAAGAGAAACTTTTTTTCCAAAATCAAGCAAAGCAGGCAGGCAGATAGAGTTGCTCACAGAATCACATATTTATTCAGAAATAGAATAAATTTCAGAAAAATCTGTGAGATTAGCTACCTGAACCTGTCATAATAAAATTTGCTTGCAGGCAAACCCGTAAAATTTGCTAATAAGAAAACTCACAAAATTAACTCACAACACACCATATATGTAAATATTGATTTTTTTTTTTTATAAAAAAAGAACAACTTTTACCCAAAATCAAGCAAAGGAGAGAGGCAGATTGAGTTGCTCACAGAATCACAGATTTACTTAGATTTCTGCTTTCAGTTAGCTGAATTTGCACTGCTTCAGTCCTAAAGCCCCTGTCACACAGCACCAACGGATGGAAAGAGGATGTAAAATGGAGAGAAACACTTGCCATCCATTGGTTAACGCGATGCTTCCGTTCTGTACTCACTGCGTCCGTTTTTCATACTCTCTATCCATCCAGCATCCGTCGACTGACATTTCATCCGCTCAAAAAGTTTTGAGCTGCACAAAATGTATCGGAAAATGTATCCAACACGTCAGTTCTAAATCCGCAACGCATATGGGGAACATCCGTTTTACATCCGTCATCTTCCGTTACGCATCCGCTATATCCTCTAGGCATCCGCTGTGCATCTGTGCAACTCAAATCCGCTCCAGCGGAAAACGGACACAGGGAGGAAGCAAAACGGATGTGGAACGGTCACAAAGCATTAGTAGCACGGACGGAGAAAGGATGAAAGCGGATGCAGCTCACATACAAAGCATAAAAACAGAAAAAACATTCGCAGAGGGGATATTTAGGATGACTGCAGGATGTCTGGAGGATGCAAAAGGACACCTTGCGGAAAACCTATATTTCCTATAAAAAGGGGGAGGAACTCACCTGAATCTCACTTTCAGTCCAGCAGCCCTGCTGTGCAGACCTCTTCAGCCTTCATCTTGCTCTTGCTCTTCCACAGCATCCAGTCATCTCCACCATGGATCATCACACACTCCTTTTGGTAGCCACCATCGTTATACAACAGTGCAAAGCCACCTACAGGCTCTTTCACCTGTTCTACATGAAGAAAAGGAGGCATCCAAGAAGTGTCTGGGTCCGAAGACGGATCGCCAGAAGAGCAGAGTACGGACTGTATTACAAGCTGATGGTGGAGCTGAGGAACGAAGACCCTTGTGCATTCCAGAACTTCATGAGGATGCTGTCAGCCTTGTTTGTCGAAGTTGTGGAGTGGCTGAGGCCCAGGTTGACCAAGGCAAACACCAACTTCCGGCCCAGCCTGGACCCTGGGCTGAAGGTGGCACTGACTCTGCACCACCTGGCCTAAGGGACCACATACGGGAACATGCAGTACGGCTGGAGGGTGCCACGCAACACCATCAGCATTGTGGTCAGAGAAGTGGTGCAGGCCATCACCGAAGAATACCTGGAGGAACTCCTCCAGTGCCCCTCCACTGAAGAAGGCTGGAAGAAAGTTGCAGAGCAGTGGAATCAGAAGTGGAACTTCCCCCACACACTTGGAACAATAGATGGCAAGCACGTGGCCTGCAAAGCTCCAGCCAAGTCGGGGTCCACTTATTACGACTACAAGGGCTTCTTCAGCATCATCCTCTTCGCCATGGTCGATGCTGACTACAAGTTCATGTACATCGATGCTTCAGGCAACGGGTCAGCTTCAGATGCCCAGGTATACAACGGCAGTCACCTCAAGGAGGGGCTGGAACGCAACCTCATCATGGGCTTCCCAGATCCAGACCCCCTGCCCAACGACAGGATCTTGCCCTACTTCATCATGGGGGATGACGCCTTCTCCCTCAGAACCTACCTCATGAAGCCCTACACTTCCAGATGCCTCACCTGTGAAGACAGGATCTTCAACTACAGGCTGTCCAGGGCAAGGCGGGTGGTGGAGAACACCCTTGGCATCCTGGCCAACAGGTTCCAGGTGCTTCTCACCACCATGCAGCATCGCCCACAGACCATGAGGAGGATCGTGGAAGCTTGCTGCATCCTGCACAATCTCATGCGCACCCGCTACCCAGTGTTGCAGAACAGGCTCGTGGACATCCAACAAGGCAATGGGGACATGGAGCCTGGTGAATGGAGGCAAGGGCAAAACCTGATAGACACTGTGGATGTGCAAGGCCCCTACAGAGCTTCACGTGAAGGGAAGAAGCAGCGCAACCTCCTGAAACACTGGTGCAACTCCCCAGCTGGAGCAGTGGAGTGGTAAGACAGGATGGTAGATGCTTAATGGATGCTTCCTTCAGCCTGTCTCATCACACTGATCAGATTGAGCCATGTATGTTGAGTGGCCCGACAATGAACAGGGCATTAAATAAAGAGTTGTGTTTTTGTTGAAATGTGTGGATGAATGATTACATTGTTATGGATAATAAAGGGCCATAGGTGTGGCACCTGGGAGGGTGGACCATACAGTCCCACTATGCTTGCACTGGAGGCTTATCTATCCCACTGCTATCTTTACCCATTCCACAGGTATCCTAACCGATCCCACAGCTATTACCCATCCCACAGGTATCCCTGCCCATCACACTGCTATCCTTACCCATCCCACAAGCATGCAAAGGCTTAAACCATTTCTAAAAGTTTCCATCAAGACTTTTTTTAATGAAATAAATGAAGCAAGTGTGTGAAGCAAAGATAATCTTGATTAATAACAAGCTGTAAAAGCAAAATGGCCCAAGTGTCCCAAGCAAAGATAAAGTCAACAGGTGGCCACCCAGTCTCTGGCACTCTTCTCAGTCACTCTGAGGCATGCCCATAGTCTCAGGGGTGAAGGGTCCATGTGCTTTGGAGGTAGTGCTGTAGTGTTGGTCTGAGGTGCCATTGGGGTGCCTGGCCCCGAGAGGACAACAGGGGACGGTGTGTGGAGGAAGCTCTCAGAGAGCTGGCTCAGTCCTGTGATGTTGAGAGCCCCTTCCTCCAGGACATGGGGGTCAGCCCCAATACCGATTACAGATGTTCTGAGGCCGGGCTTGGCTGTGGGGTGGAAGAAGGAGCAGTGTAGTGGGGATGTCTGGTCTGCAGCTGAGCGAGGTGAGGCATGGGTGGCATATGTGACGTGGGTGGCATCTGTGGCATGGGTAGCATCTGTGGCATGGCTGGCATTGGTGGCATTGGTGGTATCAGTGGCATTGGTGGCATCGGTGGCACCAGTGGCACTGGTGGCGTACGATGTACCTGTGCCTGGACTGGGAAGGGCTGCCTGTGCTGCCGGAGCTCCTGGTAGTCGTAGCCTTGGTAGGTGAGGGCCTGTGGAAAGCCTTGGAAGGGCAGTGACATCACCTGGGGTGGAGGAGCAGACCTGGACTGCGTGGGCGCAGATTCAGCTGGGTCTGGAGGGTTGTGAAGAAGACCGGTGATCTTGTCCTTGATCACATGGTATTGTGATTCAGACATATTCATGAGGGTCTGGTTGACGTAGGTGAGAAAGGGCTTCCAGTTGGAGGATGCGACGTCAGTGTGTACTAGCTGAGAGAGGAGATCTACGCTTTTTCTGATGGTTTCCCTGATCTCCAGCAGGACAGTGTGGCTCTGCCCCTCTGGCTCTCTGCCTGCTTTCTGTGGAGGTGGAGCTGGGGGTGGGGTGTGGGTTGGTCTCTGGTGGAAGTGCCCTCTCCTTGCTCCCACTGCATCAGGGGGTCCTCCACGCGCTCCGCCACGGGGAGTGAAGCTGTTGGGGGGGTCTCCATTGTGGCACGCTCCACAGATACCTGCCTGGACTCAGAAGCTGACTCTTGGCCTGAAGAAGACTGGCTCTCTGTGGGCTGCCTGAGAGATAGGGTTGTCAGAGGGGCTGCTCCTCGGCGGATCTTACCCTCCAAGAAGCTGCACTTGGCCATTACATAGGTCTCTCGGTCTGTCAGCTTGACCGTGGCCTGACCAGATTTCTTGAGGTGCAGCTTCCCGTACCAGGTGTGCATGTGCTTCCACCAGCCGAGGAGCACCTCTGAAGTGTAGCCCAGGCTCTCTGACTTCTCTTTCCAAGCAGCCTGCTTCCTTTTGGTGTCTCAATAGAGCCTGTGTCCCTTCTGCCAAAGATACTCATTCTCCCTCAGCCATTCCAGTACCTCATCCTCATGTTCCTCTTCGATGGAGTATTGCCTCCTCTCCCATTCTCGTTCACGCGTATGCCTCTTCCTTCCTCTGGCAGGACCATCTGGGCCCTCATCAGAGGGGCTTTGAGGTTGTAGGGGCTGCTCCACCACACCACCACCAGCAGCAGCAGCAGCAGCAGCAGCAGCACCAGCAGCAGCACCAGCACCAGCAGCACCAGCAGCACCAGCAGCACCAGCAG
>BLBF01000022.1:29336089-29378814 GCA_015471245.1 Laticauda colubrina | reverse complement strand
AGACCAGCCTCGAATTTGAAACCAGAAGCTGTGAGACCCACATCCATACAGAAGCCTGATGATGGCAGATGAGATTCTGCTGAAACGTTGCTACAACTTTAACAGCACTACAATGACGTGGGATAATACCAGAGGGAAGCTGAACAGCACACATGTAAGTACCTGCGAAAGCTTAAAAAAACAAATATATATATATACATATATATGTGTGTGTGTGTGTGTGTACGCGCGCGCATATATTATGATAAATTTATATTATTTTCCTATGACTTTATATATGAAATAAAAAGAAAGTCTTTTGAGCAATCCATGATCTTTAAATCTTCGCACTTGACAGGAGGTTTCAAGTGTACAACTGTTGTAACAGATAAAAGTGTACTTCACATTTTGGATTAAACAACACAATTTCCGAACAATATCTTGATCATAAGTTATTATTTATGTTAATTAAAGAGTTATTCCATGTTTGGAAGCAAGTCACCTCTAAATATTGAATGTTGGAAAAATCGGAGGACTTTTGCTCTCATTGTGTCAGAAAAAAAAAAAGAAATTAAACAGACTTTTACTACCAGTACTTGCAGTTCAGCATCAATATTCATCCTTATTTATTAACATGGATTCTGTTATGTAGTTATGTTTAGTTAGTATCAGTTATTTTGACTAGTTCTGAAACTGACTGATTGATATTGAGCCTACCATAAATCTTTATTCTGCCAACTACAATAAAGCTTTCCCAAATCCTTTTTGCTCATGCTATTGACAGATCATTTTTCAACATCATCTAACTCTGTTCACTGTGGAAGAAGAAGTCTTACTTACTTGTCCAAGGGCCCTAAAAGAATGCAGGCATTTATGAATTGAAACAATTCTTTTAGTTTATAAATAAACTAAAGGCCGTGTCACACTGCCCAACGGATGCAAAAAGGACACAACGGAAGAGAAAAATGTTACATCCGTTGTATCCGCACTCAAAAGGGGTGAAAATTTGCATAATTGGAGCGGACAACATGGAAGCGGGGAGGACGCAGGGCGGATGCAAAGCGGATGCGGAATGGAAGCACAGCGGATGGAAGCGGATGGCACGTCTGCTAGGCTTCCGGGGGGCCTCAGCGAAGCGGACGTGGAATGGAAAAAGCGGAAGCCTAGCGGATGCACAGCGGAAGCCTAACGGATGCCTGGCGTTAATTGCGCATGCGGGGGGGATGCATTGCGCAAGCCCCCCGGATATAAAGGGAAGCAGCTCGCATGTCTAGCATTCCGAGGAAAGACCTGCTGCTGGATACCTCAGAGTTCTTGCCTGCATGTCTTCCTGCAAGCCTTGCTGCCAGCCTGCATCCAAGCCTGCCTCCCAGCCTCCCTGCCAGCATTGCTGCCAGCCTGCCTTCCAGCCTCCCTGCCAGCATTGCTGCCAGCCTTCCTTCCAGCCTCCCTGCCAGCCAGTCTGTCTGCCAGCCTTGGTGCCTGCCTTCCTGCCAGCCTTCCTGCCAGGCTTCCTAACAGGCTTCCTGCCAGGCTTCCTGCCAGGCTTCCTGCCAGCCTTCCTGCCAGCCTTCCTGCAAGCCTTGGTGCCTGCCAGCCTTCCTGCCAGCCTTCCTGCCATCCAGCAACCCCACAACCATGGGGAAGAAGCGAAAGTCTCAGCAGCCTGCCACCATCCCTGGCAAGACGGACAGGGCCACCCTCCCACCCCATGTCCCTGACTCTGCTTCTGGTTCTGCTGCTTGGGCTCGCTCTTCTGTTGCTGGAGCTTCTGCTGTAGCTGCTCCTGGCAGTGGTACTTCTGCTGTGTAGTCTGCTGAAGCTGCTCCTGGTCCTGCTGGTCCTGCTGGTCCTGCTCGTTCTGCTCGTGCTCCTGGTCTTGCTGATCCTGCTGCTGGTGCTTACTCTGCTGCTGCTCATCCTGGTCTTGCTGCTGCTGCTGCTGCTGATGATGATGATCCTGCTGCTGCTGCTGCTGCTGCTTATGATCCTGCTGGTGATTATGCTGCTGCTGCTGCTGCTGATTATGATCCTGCTGGTGATGCTGCTGCTGCTGCTGATGATGATGATGATGATGATGATGCTGTTGGTGTGGAGGAGCAGCCCCTACAACCTGGAAGCCACTCTGATGAGGGCCCATCTGGTCCTGCCAAAGGGAGGAAGAGGCGTATGCAACAACGGGAGAGGAGGCAGTATTACATCGAGGAAGCGCATGAGGATGAAGTGCTGGATTGGCTAAGAGAGAACGACAATCTGTAGCGGAAGGGATACCGGCTGTACAGGGACACCAAGTGGAAGCAGGCTGCTTGGAGAGAGAGGGCGGAGAGTCTGGGCAACACTTCAGAGGTGCTCCTCGGCTGGTGGAAGCACATGCACACCTGGTACGGGAAGCTGCACCGCAAAAAATCTGGCCAGGCCAGGGTTAAGCTGACGGACAGAGAGAACTACGTCATGGCCAAGTGCAGCTTCCTGGAGGGTGAGGTCTGCCACCGAGGAGCACCAGGAGCCCAAATCTCTACCCTTTCTCTCCGGCAGCCTGCTGGGAGCCAGTCCTCTGGCGGCCGAGAGTCAGTCCCTGTCTCCATGCAGGTATCTGTGGAGCGTGCCACGGCGGAGAACCCCCGGGCAGGTGTTGAAAGCATGGTGGAGAGCGATGAGGACTCCCTGGTGCGGTGGGAGAAAGGAGACATCGAGTCCACCGCTGCTGAAGCCGCATCCACCCACACCTCTGCCACCACAGTAAGGCAGAGAGCCGGACCGCAGGAGGGGCAGAGCCACAAGGTCCTGGTGAAGATCAGGGACACCATCCGCACCAGCATAGGTCTCCTCTCTCAGCTGATCCCCATCGAATCCTCCTCCTCCAACTGCAAGCCCTTCCTCAATTATGTGAACCAGACCCTCAAGGAGATGGCGGATCCCCAGTACCAGGTGGTGAAGGAGAGGATCACCACGCTGCTTAACAACCCTCCAGACCCAGAGGCACCTGCTACCACCCAGTCCAGGTCTGCTCCTCCACCCCAGGTGATGTCCCTCCCATACCAAGGCTTCCCACACCCCCTCACCTACCAGGGCTACAGCTACCGGGAGGTCCAGCAGCACAGACAGCAGCCCTTACAGATGCAGGCACAGAGTCATTGGGCGACACCGCTGCCACCGGTTCCAATGATGCCACCAATGCCAACCTCGACAGTCTTCACCCTGCTGCAGAGCAGGCAGCCCCACTACACTGCTCCTTCCTCCATCCCACAGCCAAGCCCGGCCTCAGTACATCTGTCCTCAGTACTGGGACTGACACCCCATGACATGGAGGAAGGACCTCTCAGCATCACGGGGCTGAGCCAGCTGTCCGACACCTTCCTCAACACACCATCCCCTGTTGTCCTCTCGGGGCTAGGCACTCCAAGAACACTTCAGACCAGCACTGCAGCAGCACCCACCTCCACAGCACCTGCTCCCTAACATCTTAGCCTGGGCACACACCTCTGAGTGACCAAGAGGAGTGCCAGAGACTGGCTGCCTGGATATTTGTGGACTTTATATGGACAGTTGACTTGGGTCATGTTTATTTCACAGCTTGTTATTAATAAAGTTTATCTTTGTTTCACACACTTGCTTCATTAATTTTTTTCTATAAAGTCTGGGTGGAAACTTTTAGAAATGATTTAACCTTTGCATGCTTGTGGGATGGGTTAAGATAGCAGTGGGATGGGCAGGGATACCTGTGGGATGGGTTACGATAGCTGTGGGATGGGAAGGGATACCTGAGGGATGGGTTAAGATAGCTGTGGGATGGGAAGGGATACCTGTGGGATGGGAAGGGATACCTGTGGGATGGGTTATAGCTGTGGGATGAGAAGGGATATCTGTGGGATGAATAATAGCTGTGGGATGGGTAATAGCTGTGGGATAGATAAACCTCCAGTGCAAGCATAGTGGGACTGTATGGTCCACCCTCCCAGGTGCCACCCCTATGGCTCTTCATTATCAATTACAATGTAAGCATTGATCCACACATGTCAACATAAACACAACTCTTTATTAAACGCCCTGTTCATTGTAGCCCAACCAAACATACATGGCCCAATCTCATCCGTGTGATGAGACAGGCTGAAGGATGCATCCATTAAGCATCTATCATCCTGTCTTGCCACTCCACTGCTCCAGCTGGGGAGTTGCACCAGTGTCTCAGGAGGTTGCGCTGCTTCTTTGCCTCACGTGAGGCTCTGTTGGGCCCTTGCACATCCTCAGTATCTATCAGGTTTCGCCCTTGCCTCCATTCCCCAGGCTCCATGTCCTCATTGCCTTGTTGACTGTCCACAGGCCTGTTCTGCAAGACTGGGTAGCAGGTGCGCATGAGATTGTGCAGGATGCAGCAAGCTTCCACGATCCTCCTCATGGTCTCTGGGCGATGCTGCATTGTGGTGAGAAGTACCTGGAACCTGTTGGCCAGGATGCCAAAGGCGTTCTCCACTACCCGCCTTGCCCTGGACAGCCTGTAGTTGAAGATCCTCTCTTCACGGGTGAGGCATCTGGAGGTGTAGGGCTTCATGAGGTAGGTTGTGAGGGAGAAGGCGTCATCCCCCATAATGAAGTAGGGCACATCTTGCATGTCGTTGGGCAGTGGGTCTGGATCGGGGAAGCCCACCATGAGGTTGCTTTCCAGCCCCTCCTTGAGGTGACTGTCGTTGTATACCTGGGCATCTGAAGATGAGCCGTTGCCTGAAACATCGATGTACATGAACTTGTAGTCAGCATCGACCATGGCGAAGAGGATGATGCTGAAGAAACCCTTGTAGTTCTGATAAGTGGACCCCGACTTGGCTGGAGCTTTGCAGGCCACGTGCTTGCCATCGATGGCTCCAACGGTGTGGGGGAAGTTCCCCTTCTGATACCACTGCTCTGCAACTTTCTTCCATTCTTCTTCAGTGGAGGGGCACTGGAGGAGCTCCTCCTTGTATTCTTCGATGATGGCCTGCACCACTTCTCTGACAACAAAGCTGATGGTGCTGGGTGGCACCCTCCAGCCGTACTGCATGCTCCTGTAGGTGGTCCCTGAGGCCAGGTGGTGCAGAGTGAGTGCCACCTTCAGCCCAGGTTCCAGGCTGGGCGGGAAGTTGGTGTTTGTCTTGGTCAACCTGGGTGTCAGGCGCTGTACAACTTCGTCAAACATGGCTGGAGGCATCCTCATGAAGTTCTGGAACGCCCGAGGGTCTTCGCTCCTGAGCTCCACCATCAGCTTGTCAGAAAGTACGTACTGCGCTCTTCTGGCGAACCATCTTCGGAGCCAGACTTTTTTTGGGTGCCTCCTTTTCTTCCCGTAGTACTGTTCACAGAGACTGTAGATGGTTTCGCAGTGTTGCAGAAGGATGTTGGCTGCTGAAAGGATTTTGTTGCAATCCACGGTGGACATGACTGGATGCTGTAGAAGAGGAAGAGGCAGATGAAGGCTGCAGAGGTCTGCACCGCTGGGCTGCTGGGCTGAAAGTGCGATGCAGGCGAGTTGCTCCCCCTTTTTATAGGCAGTATAGGTTTTCTGCTAGGCATCCTCTAGGCATCCTCTAGGCATCCTGTACACATCCTTAATATCCGAGGTAGGTCCCCTCTGCGAACCTTTTTTCCGTTTTAAACGCTTTGTTTCCGTTCTGCATCCTCTAGGCATCCGTTCTGCATCCGTTCCGCTTCCTCCCTGCATACGGGCGGATGCGAGTTGCGCGGATGCGCAGCGGACGCCAAGCGGATATAGCGGATGCGTAGCGGATGCCTTGCAGATGCAGAATGGATGAACTGGATACATTTTCCGTGCAAAAGTTTTAAGCAGCCTAAAACTTTTGGAGCGGATGAACGTCCATAAAAGGATGCTGGACAGATAAAGAGGAAGCAAAACGGAGACAGTGAGTACATCGCGTTTTCGAACGGATGGCAAGCTTTTTTGTCCATTTTATTTCCTCTTTGCATCTGTTGGTGCAGTGTGACAGGGGCTTAAATCATGAATTGTGTCCAGTAGAACTTTTGTTTGCAGTTACAATGAAGTATTATAATACTGACTTGGGTGACATGATCTTCTTCTAGTAATTCTTGGATAATATGAAATCTATAAAAATGCTTTGGGAAAGTTTTGACATAGAAAGCAAATATAAAATGTTTTTGAGATATTTTATAAGATGGTTCAATTATAATTATAATTGCATTTCTGGGAAATTTCATAAAGGGTCAATTAGTGATCACAAGGCCAAAATAAAAGAAGAGTGATCAAGCTTGATATAATAGATTGTGAGAGTAATCTGGAAGGACAGGAGGAAGAGCCACAATTAGGACAACAGGCTGACAAAAGAAGTTTGAGTCTTAGCAGAAATATAATTTGAGAAAACATTTCAGACTTGATTTGCCTGGTGTCAGCTGATACTTCATTCAAAATCCAATAAAGAAATCCTTAGACTCCTTTAATCAGAGAAAAGATATCTTTTACTGGAAATCAATTGGTAGCAACAAAAGAATTCTGAATCTGAGAAAATGGGCATGTTAATAACATATACAAAGTAATGGCAACGTTCCCACCCCCAATAGTTCAATTGGCTCATCCAATTAAAAGTTGTGTATATCATCATGTGAGCATCTCCAGGTGGTGATGAGGCTTCTGTCCGTTGACCTTGACATAGTTTGATAAAGGGTTGCAGCTGCGCATAGCATAGGATAGAAACCTGAGCAAGAATGTAACCCTCCCCCCAATTTATACCCCCCATTACTTATGACAGCTGAAAGATGCAAAGCAAAGGGAGAAAATCTTGAAGGCTGATACCTGGTCTTCATTAGATAAAGTGAGGGAAGGGAGGAGCACATCCAGACTTTCAAGATTGTCTTCTTGTATTCTTATTTTATTAAAAATAAAAGTAGTATTGGCATTTATAACTTTGGTTTGCTAGTCTCATCTACTTCCAAGGGATGACATTAGCCTTGCAAGTCTGAATATGGCTTTATCTATAAACAAACCAGGAAGGATCAAGCTGGAGGCACTTTCTCAAATTACAGTTGTTTCTCATATTCAGATTTCTTTTGTTGACCATTGTCTTTGTTTTCAGCTCTTTCCTGTTCTTCAAGGTTACTTTTTCAGCCTATTATACTGTGCTAGATTGGACTAAATTAATTAATAATTTATGAGACTTGTATGCCATCCAACTCTCAACAACTCTTTGTTACTAATAGTTTCAGTATTATTTAGAAACATTAATGTGAATCCAATTTATTTTTATGTTGGAAAAGGAAAACTAGAAAAATGATAGATAAATAAGTCTCATTAACCTCTCCTATTTATTTCATTTGATTTCATGATTAATGTACTTGATAAACCTTTTTCAAATGTCAAGTGTCATTGTCTGCATCCAATACTTTTAATAACAGAAGATATTTTTTGGTGAACTCATGAGATCTCAAATGTAAGGCAAAATTATTTTCTAAACTTGCCCCGTTTCTTAGAACCTAGAGCTGCAATATGTGTTTCTTCAATTTCAGATGATGCCAACTGCATCAGCAAAGTCTAAAGATATTTCCACTTTTTGTAACAGGTTGGAGACTGCACAAATTTAGAATGAACCTGAAATGGGTTTTACATAGAGTAGACCCTACAGATCTTTCTTGGCATGAAACTGAAGTTACAACACAAGGCTGCTCCAGATGATATGCAATGCATTTGCCAGAACAATCAGAGTAGAGGGATTCTCCACCACCCCATGTGATATTCTTTATCTATTCTTTGGTATACCTATTGGAAATAATATAAACTGTAATACCTGTAACCATTACTGGGCTTAGTGGACAAATAATCTTGACAAAATAATTTTTTATATTCCTACGTAACCTATTACCACCGCAATATTTATTTTTATGTAATGAATATAGCAACTAAGATTTTAACCTACTCAAAATTGGAAGAACTGAATTCTCTCAATTGAAGCAACATGGGAAAGATACATTACATATTTCAAAAGCATGAAAGCAAGGAATTCCTTATGCCTGCCCCCTTCCCCATCAGATGAGGAATTTCTGATTTTCTCCTTTCCAAACAATTTATTTGAATGTTTGATGGCTCAACATATGAGTCAGAAGCTATTCTGCTTGCTTTGCATTTATGTTCTTATGATCCCTCTCTCTTCAATCAATTTTAGAGAAGTCACCCACTTATGAGATCTGTAGTCCTTTGTTCTCTCTACAGCTGCAATGGCACTCAGTTTGAAAATTTCATTTCCATCTTTGAATTTTATAAAAAGCAAAGCAGCTGCTGGAAGAAGATTATAATTTAGTGGCAAGAAAAAAGCAACACTGTAAAATTACATCAGTTCTGATTTTTTTTGTTTACCAGTGAAGAAGCTGGCATTTAGCAGAACTATTTTGACTCCATCTCCCTATTTTAAGATAATGCTGCAAAAAATTATCCCATGCCAAAGGAACTAACAAATATAAATTTAAAAAAAGAAAGGAGAGAAGAGAGTAATACAAATTCCGTTGTTGGTTATGCTTTTTCAATGAATGGATATTGTTTTCATACAAAAACTTTGTTTTGTTTCTCCATTTTCATAGTCAGTAGTTAATTTATATTCTCTCCAGATGTTGCTCCCACTCAAACTGTTCAAGGGTTTCTGTCAACAGTTAAAAAATTTATGGCCATCATTTATGAACATCCTGGATGGCATTACTAGCACAGCCACAGTCCAGAGTGGTGCCATAATGATGCCCCTTCATGAAGAATAGCTGATAATACAAACATATCAAATATTATGTATATGGTTACAAGTCAGGAAATAGAATAGAATAGAATAACAGAGTTGGAAGGGACCTTGGAGGTCTTCTAGTCCAACCCCTTGCTTAGACAGGAAACTCTATACCATTTCAGACAAATAGTTTTCCAATCTCATCTTCAAAACTTCCAGTGTTGGAGCATTTGCAACTTGGAGGCAACTTGGAGGCAAGTTATCAGGAAATTTCTCCTTATTTCTAGGTTTCTTGCTTCTCTTCTTGATTAGTTTCCACCCATTGCTTCTCTCCCCAGGTGCTTCGGAGAATAGCTTGACACCCTCTTCTTTGTGGAAGCCCCTGAGATATTGGAACATTGCTATCATGTCACCCCTAGTTCTTCTTTTCATCAAACTAGACATAACCAATTCCAGCAACTGTTCTTTATATGATTTAGCTACCCCTAATCATCTTTTCTCTTCTCTGCACTTTTTCTAGAGTCTCAACATCTATTTTACATCATGGCAACCAAAACTGGATACAATATTCCAATTGTGACCTTACACTAGGCATTATAAAGTGGTATTAACACTTTATGTGATCTTGATTCTATCCCTCTGTTTTTGCAGAACTGTGTTGGCTTTTTTGGCAGCTGTAGCACACTGCTGGCTCATATTTAAATGATTGTCCACAAGGATTCCAAGATTCCTCTCACAGTTACTGCTATTGAGCGAGGTACCACATATACTGTATCTGTGCATTTTGTTTTTCTTGCCTAAGTGTCGAATCTTACTTTTTTCACCATTGAATTTCATTTTGTTAGATAGGACCCAATGTTCACATTTGTCAAGATTCTTCTGTATCTTAAGCCTATCTTCTGGAGTCTTGGCTATTCCTGCTAACCTGATGTCATTTGCAGATTTGATGAGTTCCCCGTCTATCCCCACATCCAAATCATTGATGAAGATGTTGAAGAGTACTGGGCCTAAAAGAGAACCTTAGGATACCGCACTGCATACCTCCCTCCATCTAGATGCAGTTCCATTGAGGACTACATATTGAGTGTGGTTGGTCAGCCAGTTATGAAACCATCTGGTGGTGATGCTGTCCAACCCACATTTTTCTATCTTATGAAGTAGTAGGTTATGGTTTATTTTATCAAATGACTTGATGAAGCCCAAGTAAATTATATTGACAGTATTCCTCTGGTCCACTAATTTTGTCAGTTTGTCAAAGAATGTAATAAGATTTGTCTGGCATGATCTGTTTTTGACAAACTCATGTTGGTTTTTGGTTGTCACTTTATTTGCTTCTGGGTGTTTGCTGATTCACTGCTTGATTATCTTTTCTAGCATCTCCCTTCATATTGAGGTCAGGCTGATAAGATCTGTAGTTTCATGGAACTGTTTCTTCCCCTTTTTTGAAGATGTCCAGGATCTTATGGCTGTGTGATCTTTGTTAATAATGTAAGTCACCTAACAATTGAGTTGGAAAATATATAAACCAGGATAGACATTTTAATACTATCTCTTTAAGGGAATGCTAAAATAGTAATTGGGTGTGGTAATCAGCTGTGAGGTGCATACATGCGCAGTGAGGTAAGTTTGCCTGCAGCTTGTGTGCCACAGGTGGATCTGCATGCCACCTGTGGCACACATGCCATAGGTTTGCCATCACGGCTGTAGCTTATGTCGGGCTTAATAATCTTTTGTTGGCCATATGGGTCATAGAATCCATTTTATTGCAAATGACAGTGATCTTAGAGCAACATTCGTGTATCAGAAAATGAATGCTTTTAAAAACTGTAAACAGGGTGTATATCTTTAAAGTGAATCAAAAGACATCTATGTCATCAGGTTTCAGATAATTATTCAGAGTTATAGAAAAACCAACATGTTTGAGTGGTCTAAAAGATCTAAAGCAAACATTTAATTGAAAACTGATATGAAAAGCAACAATATAGAAAAGCTGTTTTTGCAAGATGATTTTTTTCTCAGACCAGCTGGTTTTTTCACCATTGAATTCTTATTACAGTCTATCCTTTTCTACAATATCTTAAGTTCTCATTATTAGAATGCAGTTCAGATATCATATGCTATTGGCTTCCCAGTGATGATTTACTTTATAGGAAAACAATTCAGAATTCACCCTGAAAGACTTAAAGGGATGAATCTAATAGAAGAGGGGATAATAGGAATAATTTGTCTCCCTGAGGTGTTTTGTCTCTACTGCTAATTAATGCATTGTTGATTAAGGCCAAGTGTTGGAGACAGCTATATTTCAGGGTGTGACAGCTTTTCCATTATAAATTCCTATTTATAAACCAAATAATATAGTAGCATTATTTCATAAACTATTTATTACATTTATCAAAAGGGAAAGACCAATTATTAACATATAATCAGATGGATGTCACTATTCAGTAATGGACATACCATCTCATTTCCGGTGAATTTTTTAAAGTTAATCTGCTTTCTAAATTACATCCATCATTATCTGTTATGTTAAATCATGTTCACTTTTCATTCTATTAAAGCTGGGACATTGATTAAAATCCTTAAGCCCATGTCACACTGAACCAACGGATGCAAAGAGGATGTAAAATGGACAAAAAAGCTTGCCATCCGTTGGAAAACGCGATGTACTCACTGCCTCCATTTTGCTTCCACTCTATCCGTCCAGCATCCGTTTATTGACGTTTCATCCACTCAGAAAGTTTTGAGCTGCCCAAAACTTTTGTGTGGAAAATGTATCCAGTTTGTCCATTCTGCATCCGCTTCGCATCCGCTACGCATCCGTTCTGCATCCGTTCCGCATCCGCTATATCCGCTAGGCATCCGTTCCGCATCCACGCAACTCCATCCGCTCCAGCGGTAAATGGACGCAGGGAGGAAGCGGAACGGACACAGAATGGATGCAGAACGGATGCCTAAGGATGCAGCATGGAAACAAAGCATTTAAAATGGAAAAAACATTAGCAGAGGGGACCTATCTTGGATATTAAGGATGTCTACAGGATGCCTAGAGGATGCCGAGCGGAAAACCTATATTTCCTATAAAAAGGGGGAGCAACTCATCTGCATCTCACTTTCAGAACAGCAGCCCAGTGGTGCAGACCTCTGCAGCCTTCATCTGACTCTTCCTCTTCCACAGCATCCAGTCATGTCCACCGTGGATTGTAACAAAGTCCTTTCGGCAGCCACCATCGTTCTGCAACAGTGCGAAGCCATCTGCAGGCTCTGTGAATACTACTGCGAGAAGAAAAAGAGGCAGCCAAAAAGAGTCTGGGTCCGAAGATGGTTCGCCAGAAGAGCAGAGGACGGACTGTACAACAAGCTGATGGTGGAGCTCAGGAACGAAGACACTCGGGCGTTCCAGAACTTCATGAGGATGCCTCCAGCCATGTTTGACAAAGTTGTGCAGTGCCTGACACCCAGGTTGACCAAGGTAAACACCAGCTTCCGGCCCAGCCTGGAACCTGGGCTCAAGGTGGCACTCAATCTGCGCCACCTGGCCTCAGGGACCACCTACAGGAGCATGGCTGGAGGGTGCCATCCAACACCCTTAGCATTGTGGTCAGAGAAGTGGTGCAGGCCATCATTGAAGAATACAAGGAGGAGCTCCTCCAGTACCCCTCCACTGAAGAAGGCTGGAAGAAAGTTGCAGAGCAGTGGAATCAGAAGTGGAACTTCCCACACACCGTTGGAGCCATAGATGGCAAGCACGTGGCCTGCAAAGCTCCAGCCAAGTCGGGGTCCACTTATTTCAACTCCAAGGGCTTCTTCAGCATCATCCTCTTCACCATGGTCGATGCTGACTACAAGTTCATGTACATCGATGCTTCAGGCAACGGCTCATCTTCAGATGCCCAGGTATACAACGCCAGTCACCTCAAGGAAGAGCTGGAAGGCAACCTCATCGTGGGCTTCCCAGATCCAGAACCCCTGCCCAACGACACACAAGATGTGCCCTACTTCATCGTGGGGGATGACGCCTTGTCCCTCACAACCTACCTCATGAAGCCCTACACCTCCAGACTCCTCACCCGTGAAGAGAGGATCTTCAACTACAGGCTGTCCAGGGCAAGGCGGGTGGTGGAGAAGCCTTTGGCATCCTGGCCAACAGGTTCCAGGTACTTCTCACCACCATGCAGCATCGCCCAGAGACCGTGAGGAGGATCATGGAAGCTTGCTGCATCCTGCACAATCTCATGCGCACCCGCTACCCAGTCTTGCAGAACAGGCTCGTGGACCTCCAACAAGGCAATGGGGACATGGAGCCTGGGGAATGGAGGCAAGGGCGAAACCTGATCGACACTGAGGATGTGCAAGGCCCCAACAGAGCCTCACATGAAGCGAAGAAGCAGTGCAACCTCCTGAGACACTGGTGCAACTCCCCAGCTGGAGCAGTGGAGTGGCAAGACAGGATGGTAGATGCTTAATGGATGCTTCCTTCAGCCTGTCTCATCACACAGATGAGATTGGGCCATGTATGTTTGGTTGGCCTACAATGAACAGGGCGTTTAATGAAGAGTTGTGTTTATGTTGACATGTGTGGATAATTATCACATTATTATTGATAATAAAGGGCCATAGGTGTGGCACCTGGGAGGGTGGACCATACAATCCCACTATGCTTGCACTGGAGGTTTATCTATCCCACTGCTATCTTAACCCATCCCACAGCTATCACCCATCCCACAGGTATCCTAACCCATCCCAAAGCTATCCTTACCCATCCCATAAGCATGCAAAGGCTTAACCCATTTCTAAAAGTTTCCACCAAGACTTTATTAAAAAAAAGAAATGAAGCAAGTGTGTGAATCATAAATAGACTTTATTAACAGCAAGCTATAAAACAAAAATGAGTCTCTGGCACTCCTCTTGGTTGCTCAGTCTCGGGGTGAAGGGTCCAGGTGCTGTGGAGGTGGCTGGTGCTGGAGTGCTTTTCATCAGCTCCTCCAGAAGCAAAAGCAGCAGAAGCCCCAGCCCCAGAAGAGCAAGCCCGTGCTGCAGAAGCCCCAGCAGAACCAGAATGAGGGCCAGGGGGTGGGATGGTAGCCCTGTCCCTCTTGCCAGGGCTGGCAGCAGATGGCTGAGGCTTGCTGTGCTTCCGCATGGTTGTGGGGTTGCTGGCTGGCAGGGAGGCTGGCAGGAACCAAGGCTGGCAGCAAGGCTGGCAGGGAGGCAGGCATTAAGGCTGGCAGGAAGGCTGGCTGGCAGGCAGGCACCAAGGCTGGCAGGCAGACATGAACCAAGGCTGGCAGGAAGGCAGGCAGCAAGGCTGGCAGCAAAGCTTGCAGGCAGACATGCAGGCAGGGCAGGCAAGGCAGCCAATCCGTCCGGCAGCAGGTCTTTCTTCTGAATGGCCACTTGCTTCCAAGCTGCTTCTGTTATATCCGCGGGGCTGACGCAATGCATCCTCTCCACATGCGCAATTAATGCCAGGCATCCATTCGGCTTCTGCTGTGCATCTGCTGTGCATCCGCTTCATCCGTTCGGCGTCCGCTCTGCATCCGCTGTATCCATTCCGCATCTGCTTTGCTGAGGCCCCTCCGAAGCCTAGCGGATGCGCCATCTGGTCTCATCCACTTCCATCCACTGGGCTTCTGTTCCGCATCCGCTTTGCATCCGCCCTGCGTCCTCCCCGCGTCCATGTTATCTGCTCCGGTTATGCAAATTTTTGCCCCTTTTGAGAGTGGATAACAACGGAAGGAACATTTTGCTCGTCTGTTGTGTCCTTTTTGCATCTGTTGGGCAGTGTGACATGGGCTTTAAGGTGGATGATGGAAGCATTCCTGCGTTACCAGGGCTTAATATTTGGCTATTTAAAGTGAACTTTTTTTAAAAAAAGTCTCCATCCAACAGGTAAGAAAATGTCTATTATGAATTTTGGATATGGTGGAAGCTTTAGTCTGAGACTTGTTGTGAGAGACTGTAGGGAGCCTGAAAAATTAATGGAAAGGGAGTAGGTGTAAACTGTCAAGAGATGGAAGGCAGACCAACTGGCAGCTTATTGTAAATGACAACTTAGCCCAGGTAGCAAGAAACGAGGAAAAAAGCACTTCAAATTATTCAGAGGAACTCCACTTTAATTAACTCACAATAAATGAGACTGGAGATTCCACTTATAGTTCCCAAAATTGAGGTCAAGCTCCTGCAGCAGTGCAAGGTGAAGAAAGCAAGAGCCACACAAATTTCAGAAAGGTTTCTTTAATGCTTTCTTGGAAAATATATGAGGAATCTCCTTCTTCTCCTTCTATTCTTTTCCTCCATCTTTTAAAAAGGATTAATGAATGGCAAGATATGGGATTGGTATGTAAATGAAGAATGTGGTCTTTTGGGCAGAACATTTAATACATTTTTTAATTTATCAACAATACGCTGTCTGTATTTGTGTCAGAAGCACCTACAAAGCTAAAGGCTAGGTCCCACTGGCCGATGGACGCAAAACATATGCATAAAGGACACGGCGGATGAGCAGAATTTCAGGGGTGGCTCCAAACATTGTCATCCGCTCCAAAAAGTGGCAAAAATTTACAAAAACAGAACGAAAAAGAACGGAAAAGAATGGACGTGGGTAGTTTGTAGCGGGGATGTTAAACGGATGTTCAAAGGAAGCCTAGTGGATGACAGCGGATGGAAATGGATGACACATCCGAAGGGGTTCTGGGGGAGAATTGCGAAGTGGACGCATAGCGGAAGGGGTGGATGCATAGCGGATGACGTGGATGCATCACGGATGCCGAAAGGAAGCAAAGCGGATGCCGCGCGGATGTATATCGGATGCAAAGCATTCAAGGCGCATGCAGGGAGTATGAATTGCGTCAGCTCCACAGATATAAAAGGATGCAGCTCGCATGCAGTCAGCATTCAGAGGAAAGACGTGCTGCCACATACATCTTCAAAGAACACCATGGTTCGTCAGTAGGGAAGAAGAGGAAGCCGATGCCTACTCGTGCCAGCCCTGGCAAGAAGGACAGAACCAGCATCCCACCCCCTGGTACTGACTCTGAAGCTGCTACTGCTGGTGGTGCTGGTGGTGCTACTGGTGCTGCTGGTTCTTCTGTTGCTGGTGCTGCTGGTGCTGGTGCTGCTGGTGCTGCTGGTGCTGCTGGTGCTGCTGGTGCTGCTGGTGCTGCTACTACTGCAGTGGTGGACTAGCCCCAAGGCCCTCAAAGCCCTGCTGCTGAAGGCCCTGCCAGAGGGAGGAAGAGGCAAGGGAAGGAGAAGGGAGAGAGGAAACAGTACACCGTTTCCGAGGACCATGAGGAGGAGGTGCTGGAATGGCTGAGGGAGAGCGAGTACCTGTGGAGAAAGAGCCACAGACTCTATTGCGACACTAAGAAGAAACAGGCAGCTTGGAGAGCAAGGCAGAGAACCTGGACTACACTGCAGATGTACTCCTGGGATGGTGGAAGCACACGCATACCTGGTATGGCAAGCTACACCTCAAAAAATCTGGGCAGGCTGCTGTCAAGCTCACTGACTGGGAGATGTACATCATGGACAAGTGCAGCGTCCTGGAGGGTGAGATCCACCACCGAGGAGCAGCCCCTCTGAGACCCCTCTCCCTCAGACAGCCCACAGATAGCCAGTCCTCTCCCAGCCAGGAGACAGCTACACTGTCCAGGCAGATGTCTTCAAAGGGCTCCACGGCAGAGACCCCCCACCCCGACAGCTGCACTCCCCATGCCACCAGACTTGGAGGATCCCCTGTCACAAATGGAGGAAGAAACAGCAGCCACCAGAGACCAACGCACCCCCACCCCCAGCTCCACAGGATGAAGGCAGAGAGGCAGACTGGAGGGCCAGAGCGACACTGTCCTGTTGGAGATCAGGGACATGATGAAGACCAGCACAGAATTTCTCTCTCTGCTTGTCCACTTGGACAGAGGATTCTCCAGCCGCCACACTTTCATCACCTACGTGAGACACACACTCAGGGATATGCCCGAGGCCCAATACCAGGTGATGAAGGAGAAGATAACAGCACTTCTGCACAACCCTCAAGACCCAGCTGAAGCTGCTCCTACCGAGTCCAGGTCTGCTCCTCCACCCCAGGTGATGTCACATCCCTTCCAAAGCTTTCAACAGCCTCTCACCTACCAAGGCTACGAGTACCAGGACTTCCCACAGCAGAGGCAGACCTTCCCAGTCCAGGCCCAGGTTCATCGCATGCCACAGATGCCTCACCTCGCCCAGCTGCAGACCAGACAGCCCCACTACACTTCTCCTTCCTTCACCCCATAGCCAAGTCCCTCAATGGACAATCTGTCATCAGTCTTGTGACATCCCAGGTACTTGATGAAGGGCCTTTCAACCTCACAAGACTGAGTTAGCTGTCTGAGAGCTTCCTGAACACACCATCCCCTGTTGTTCTCTTGGGGCCAAGCACCCCAATGGCGCCTCAGACCAGCACTCAAGCCACAGCCACCTCCACAGTCCCTGGCCGCTTAACAGCTGAGACCATGGACATGACTCAGAGTGACTGAGAATATTGCCGAGACTGAGTTGTTACTTGTTCACTTTATCTTTGCTTATGACACTTTACTTGGTTCATTTTGCTTTTTTAATAAAGTCATACAGTTTACTTAAGACAGTTAATAAAGATTATCTTTGTTTAACACACTTAATTTAGTTTACTTGGTTCATTTTCCTTATTTAATAAAGTCATAAAGGTTACCTAAGAAACTTAATAAAGATTATCTTTGCTTGAGACACTTGGTTCATTTTTTTTACTTAATAAAGTGTTGGTGAAAACCTTGAACAAATGGTTAAGCCTTTGCATGCTTGTGGGATAGATAAGGATAGTTGTGAGATAGATAAGGATAGTTGTGGAATAGATAAGGATAGTTGTGGGATAGATAAACCTCCAGTGCAAGCATAGTGGGACTGTATGGTCCACCCTCCCAGCTGCCACACATATGGATCTTTATTATCAATAACAATTTATTCATTGATCAACATATTTCAAAATAAACAAAGCTCTTTATTAAATGCCCTATTCATTGTAGGGCCACTCAACATACATGGCACAATCTCATCTCTGTTATGAGACAGGGTCAAGGAAGCATCCATTAATCATCTATCATCCTTTCTTGCCACTCCAATGCTCCAGCTGGGGAGTTGCACCAGTGTCTCAGGAGCCACCAGTGCTGCTTCTTCCCTTCACGTGAAGCTCTGTTGGGGCCTTGTACATCCACAGTGTCTATCAGGTTTCATCCTTGCCTCCATTCCCCAGGCTCCATGTCCCTATTCCCTTGTTGGAGGTCCACAAGTCTGTTCTGCAACACTGGGTAGCGGGTGCGCATGAGTTGTGCAGGATGCAGCAAGCTTCCACGATGCTCCTCACAGTGTCTGGGTCATGCTGCATGGTGGTGAGAAGTACCTGGAACCTGTTGGCCAGGATGCCAAAGGCGTTCTCCACCACCCGTCTTGCCCTGGACAGCCTTTAGTTGAAGATCCTCTCTTCACGGGTGAGGTATCTTGAAGTGTAGGGCTTCAGGAGGTAGGTTCTGAGGGAGAAGGCGTCATCACCAATGATGAAGTAGGGCACATCTTCTGTGTCATTGGGTAGGGGATCTGGATCTGGAAAACCCATGATGAGGTTGCATTCCAGCTCATCCTTGAGGTCACTGGCGTTGTATACCTGGCTATCTGAAACTGAACCATTGCCTGAAGCATCGATGTACATGAACTTGTAGTCAGCATCAACCATGGCAAAGAGGATGACACTGAAGAAGCCCTTGTTGTTGAAATAAGTGGACCCTGAGTTGGCTGGAGCTTTGCAGGCCATGTGCTTCCCAACTATGGCTCCAATGGTGTGGGAAAAGTTCCACCTCTGATACCACTCTTCTGCAACTTTCCTCCAGCCTTGTTCAGTGATGGGGCACTTGAGGAGCTCCTCCTTGTATTCTTCGATGATGGCCTGCACCACTTCTCTAACCACTTTGCTGATGGTGTTGTGTCGCACCTTCCACGCATACTGCATGGTTTTGTATGTGGTTCCAGAGGCCAGGTGGCACAGTATCAGTGCCACCTTCAGTCCAGGGTCCAGACTGGTACAGAAGTTGGTGCTCGGCTTGGTCAACCTGGGTCTCAGACGCTCTACAAGTCCGTCAAACATGGCTGGTGGCATCCTCATGAAATGATGGAATGCATGAGGGTCTTCATTCCTCAGCTCCACCATCAACTGGTCTTACAGTCCAAACTCCATTCTTCTCATGATCCATCCTAGGACCCACACAGCTCTTGTATGTCTCCTTCTTCTCCTTCTGTGTAAAACTTGATACAGTCTGAACAGGTTTTGGTTCTGGTGATGAATGATCGCCGCTACCATACGGACTGTGTCATGATCCATGGTGGAGAACAATGGATGATGTGGAAGAACAAGACCAAGTTGAATAGGTCTGTACACCACAGCTGCTGGACTCAAACTGAGTTCCAGGTGATTTCCTCCCCCTTTTTATAGGAAATATCGGTAGTCCACTAGGTGTCCTTCTACATACTCTAGACATACTCCAGACATCCTAAATATCCGAGATACATCCCAGATACAAACGTTTTGTCTGTTTTAATCCTTTATATATGAGATGCATCCGCTTAAATCCTTTCTATTTCCGTGCTACTAACGTTGTGTGGACATTCCATGTACCTTTTGTTTCCTCCCTCTTTCCGTTTCAGCTGCAGTGGATGTGAGTTGAAGGGATGTCCAGAGGATGCTGAGAGGATTCAGCGGACGTTCAACAGATGATAACGGACATAGAACGTTTGTTGCCTGTATGTGTCACAGATGTACATTCTACGCAGTGGAAAGTTCATCCGTTCAAAAAGTTTTGTGCAGCTCAAAACTTGCACGGATGAAATCGCAGTGGATGGATGCTCCAGGGATAGAGCATATGAAATACGTATGCAGTGAGTACACAACGGATGCATAGCGTTTTCCAACGGATGGCAAGCTTTTTTTAACATTTTACATCCTCTTTGCATCTGTTGGTGCAGTGGGACAGGGGCTTAACCAAAGGGTTGAAAGGATTTGAAGGTGACAACACCATTGCCCAGGAGATGCCTCAATAATGCCATCTTCAAGGAGGCTCCTTTCATGACGCCCATCAACATTTTAACAATACTGATTTTAAAAGTGTTCTTCAATGTTGCACAACCTATGAAGTATCTCTTTTCAAATACTTAAAGCAACCTCATCTTTTCTAGAAATAATATCTAGCTGATCCCATATTTTTTTCCATGTCCAGACATATCATGTCTTCTTTTGTACCCAGTGAAATGAAATGGTGAAAAGGTAAACAGAAGCAGCTTCTGTTGCAGTTACTCAAGGCTGAAAAAATATTTACATTTTCTACAGAAGAATATGAAGCAATAGACCAAAATCTATGCATCTTAGTGGATATGGCATCAACACAGATGGTTGTATGCAGACCCACCCATCCCTATGAAAGCAACATTTTAGGATATTAATCTGCTAAACTATAGAGAAGATCCTTCATTTTGGAAGTGCAAAAACATTTTCAAAGCGTAGTCAACAAAGTCAAAGGTTTTGTTTACACAGTGACTTGAAAAGGGTGGCACTCTTATATACTTCTGTTTCATGCTTAATAGAGAAAATAACTACTTTCTTAGAAATCCTTTTAATCCATCAAATACTGACAGACTAGAAATTATTTTCAGATTTGTAGGCGTAACAATGCCTCAATCTTTCTAACATGCTTTATCTCAGATGAATATACATACTTATTAACTATGTGTCCTTAGGCACTTCAACACTATGGAGGTAAAGATTTTTTGTAAAACTCTCATTTTCCATAATTAAGAATGAACCATCATATTTTCAGATTTGCTCTAAAATAGCAATTATTAATAGAACAGCTATTAACAAATCAATAATAGTTTGAATTCACTAACAATACAAAACTACTTTAAAAAGCTAGAGACTGATTTTTAAAAAAACAGGAAAACAATGCACAATGACGTTAAAATGTTGATACGAATTTAACTAAAGCCATAGTATTGGAAATATATATCTAAAAGTACACATGCGATTTAAACAATTTGTAAAAATAAAACAAAATGTGTAACTATTTTGAAAAAAGTGAACATATTTCTTGGGTTGGTAATTATTTTTGGAATTTTGAGAATACATGCTGGAAATTTTCACATAAAAAGCTGTCCTGAGGCTTGCTTATTAATAAAATGATTATCATGATGGACAAGAATAGCTACAAAACTCTGTTAAACAGAACATGGCTACAGAACATTTCTTCCCCAAAAACTTGCCCGATCACATAGTTTCGTAGCGAAGCAATGGTAGCTTGCTAATTATACATTAAAATTGTCTCTCCTCCCTATGTCTCTTATCTAATATATTCATTAATCCCAAACAAGAAAACTTCTGGTTTTAGTTGAATCTTTGCCCATAAAGTTCTTTGTATCAGATATGTATTTGAACATGGCTGCCTTTTTTACACTGGATTTAGGCATGATAAAATCCTTTATATTTCCCACATTTCAAACATAAATTTGAAGTACTTTTATACATTGAAACAATTTTTTCTACAATCACATAACAATGATACAGCATTTTAAAAAATATTTCTTTTAAGTTATAACATACAAACACTACGTGACCTATGACCATTCAGTCGGGAACCATATGACCTGCAGTCATGTGATTGCAATTTGGGTGTCTGGCATATTTGGTTCAAGGTTGAACTGTGGAATCCTTGGTGTTCTCTAAGACTGGTTGTTTGCTTGCAGATATTTCCTCACCCAAGTAGGTAGTATCACCATTGCTAATGAATGTGTGGTTTGCTCATTTGCTCCCTATTTATACACAGTAGCTTGCTCTGCTAGTGTTAATGGTGGCATGATTGTCAGATGTGAAAAACCAGATCCACACTAAAGGTGCAGTTAAACTGATTTATTACTAAAATCCTATTAAAATTCTCAACTAATAATTAGTACCTATTTAGAGTTAAGTAGGACTCAGAGAAATTGAAGAGGGGTTGAATTTGTGGCTGTATAGGCATTCTAGGCTGATTCCCTTTTTTCACTCTTCCCCCAGGTTCCTCCATGTCCTTTTTCAAAGTTCCTTGATAAAAGTATACCTACTTTATATGGATTAGGACATGTTTGGTATCTTTCCAGTCTGTAAAATAGAATTCATTTTCTTAATTGGTGTAATAGTACATCTACAAAATATTTATAACAAGATATTTATACAACAAATATTTATACACCATCTTGTTCATGCGCATTCCTTATTTTTTTGCATTTTTATGACTTTCTTTCCTTTCTTGTTATAGGTCCATTCACTAATTGTTCCTAGTATTCTGTAATCTTCAGTAAATTTTGTTCTTTACATTAGGCAGTTTTCTTATTTATAAAATTTAGAATAATACTGATGAAATTGTTTTGCATCTTTTAATTGTTTATTTTTTTCTCTCTTTTTCTTTGCTCATTTTATATGCCAGCCATTTCCCTGCCTGGTTGATTAATAAATTCACATTAAATAACAGATTTTACAGATAATGCATTGACTTGGAGATTTCAACACTGAAAAATCCACTTAAGGCTAGGTCCCACTGGCCAAAGGATGCAAAACGAATGCAAAAAGGACACAGCGGATGAGCAAAATTTTGGGGGTGGCTCCATCCATTGTTATCCACTCCAAAAAGTGCCCCAAATTTGCATAAACAGAACAGAAAAGAACGGAAAGGAACGGACAGGGGTAGCATGTAGCGGGGATGTTAAACGGATGTTCGTAGGAAGCCTAGCGGATGACAGCAGATGGAAGCAGATGACACATCCGAAGGGCTTCCGGGGGAGAATTGCGAAGCAGACACATAGCAGAAGGAGCGGATGTGTAGCAGATGACGCGGATGCATCACGGATGCCGATAGGAAGCAAAGCGGATGCATAGCGGATGCAAAACGTTCACTGCGCATGCGTGGAGTATGAATTGCATCAGCTCCACAGATATAAAAGGATGCAGCTCACATGCAGTCAGCATTCAGAGGAAAGACCTGCTGCCACATACATCTTCAAAGAACACCATGGTTCGTCAGTCAGGGAAGAAGAGAAAGCCTGTGCCTACTCCTGCCAGCCCTGACAAGAAGGACGGAACCACCATCCCATCCCCTGGCACTGACTCTGAAGCTGGTGGTGCTTCTCCTGCTGCTGCTACTGCTGCTGCTGGTGGTGGTGTTGCTGGTGCTGCTGCTGGTGCTGCTGGTGTTGCTGCTGGTGGTGCTTCTCCTGCTGCTGATGCTGCTGGTGTTGCTGCTGCTGCTGCTTCTCCTGCTGGTGTTGCTGCTGCTGCTGCTTCTCCTGCTACTGCTGCTGCTTCTCCTGCTACTGCTGCTGGTGCTGCTGCTGCTGTGGTGGACCAGCCCCAAGGCCCTCAAAGCCCTGCTGCTCAAGCCCCTGAAGGCCCTGCTGCTCAAGCCCCTGCCAGAGGGAGGAAGAGGCAAGGAAAGGAGAAGGGAGAGAGGAAACAGTACACCCTTTCCGAGGAGCATGAGGAGGAGGTGCTGGAATGGCTAAGGGAGAACAGTACATGTGGAGAAAGGGCCACAGACTATCGCAACACCAAAAAGAAGCAGGAAGCTTGGAGAGACAAGGCAGAGAGCCTGGGCTACACTGTGGATGTACTCCTAGGATGGTGGAAGCACATGCACACCTGGTATGGCAAGCTACACCTGAAGAAATCTGGGCAGGCCGCTGTCAAGCTCACTGACTGGGAGATGTACGTCATGGCCAAGTGCAGCTTCCTGGAGGTTGAGATCCACCACTGAGGAACAGCCCCTCTGACAACCATCTCCCTCAGACAGCCCACAGACAGCCAGTCCTCTTCCAGCCAGGAGACAGCTACACTGTCCAGGCAGATGTCTTCAGAGGCCCCATGGCAGAGACCCCCCCGACAGCTGCATTCCCCATGCCAGAGGACGTGGGGGATCCCCTGTCACAAATGGAGCTAGAGACCAACCCAAACCCATCCCCACCCCCAGCTGCACAGGATGCAGGCAGAGAGGCTGACTGGAGGGTCAGAGCCACACTGTCCTGTTAGAGATCAGGGACACAATCAAGACCATCACAGATCTTCTCTCTCAGTTGCTCCACAGCAACATACCATCTTCGAACCGGAAGCCCTTCATCACCTACGTGAGCCAGACCCTCATGGACCTGCCCGAGGCCCAGTACCAGGTGATGAAGGAGAAGATAACAGCACTTCTGCACAACCCTCCAGGCCCAGCTGAAGCTGCTCCTACCGAGTCCAGGTCTGTTCCTCCACCACAGGTGATGTCACCGCCTTTCCACGGCATCCAACAGCTCCTCACCTACCAAGGCTATGAGTACCAGGACTTCCCACAGCAGAGGCAGATCTTCCCAGTCCAGGCCCAGGTTCATCGCATGCCACAGATGCCTCACCTCGCCCAGCTGCAGACCAGACTGCCCCACTACACTCCTCCTTCCTCCACCCCACAGCCAAGCCCCTCAATGGACAATCTGTCATCAGTCTTGTGCCTGACATCCCAGGTCCTTGATGAAGGGGCTCTCAACCTCACAGGACTGAGTCAGCTGTCTGAGAGCTTCCTGAACACACCATCGCCTGTTGTACTCTCAGGGCCAAACACCCCAATGGTGCCTCAGACCAGCACTCTGGCCACAGCTACCTCCACAGTCCCTGCCCGCTTAACAGCTGAGACCATGGATATGCCTCAGAGTGACTGAGAATAGTGCCAGAGACTGAGTTGTTACTTGTTCACTTTATCTTTGCTTGAGACACTTTACTTGGTTCATTTTGCTTTTTTAATAAAGTCATACAGTTTACTTAAGACAGTTATTAATAAAAGTTATCTTTGCTTCACACACTGGGTTCATTTTTTTTACTTAATGAAGTGTTGGTGAAAACTTTGAAAAAATGGTTAAGCCTTTGCATGCTTGTGGGATGGGTAAGGATAGTTGTGGGATAGGTAAGGATAGTTGTGGGATGGGTAAGAATAGTTGTGCAATAGGTAAGGATAATTGTGGGATAGATAAGGATAGCTGTGGGATAGATAAACCTCCAGTGCAAGCATAGTGGGACTGTATGGTCCACCCTCCCAGCTGCCACACATATGGACCTTTTTTATCAATAACAATTTATTCATTGATCAACACATTTCAAAATAAACAAAGCTCTTTATTAATGCCCTATTCATTGTAGGGCCACTCAACATACATGGCACAATCTCATCTCTGTTATGAGACAGGCTCAAGGAAGCATCCATTAACCATCTATCATCCTGTTTTGCCATTCCACTGCTCCAGCTGGGGAGTTGCACCAGTGTCTCAGGAGGTTGCGCTGCTTCTTCCCTTCACGTGAAGCTCTGTTGGAGCCTTGTACATCCACAGTGTCTATCAGGTTTCACCCTTGCCTCCATTCCCCAGGCTCCATGTCCCCATTACCTTGTTGGAGGTCCACGAGCCTGTTCTGCAATACTGGGTAGCGGGTGCGCATGAGCTTGTGCAGGATGCAGCAAACTTCCACAATGCTCCTCATAGTCTGTGGGTGATGCTGCATGGTGGTGAGAAGTACCTGGAACCTGTTGGCCAGGATGCCAAAGGCGTTCCCACCACCCGTCTTGCCCTGGACAGCCTGTAGTTGAAGATCCTCTCTTCACGGGTGAGGTATCTTGAAGTGTAGGGCTTCATGAGGTAGGTTCTGAGGGAGAAGGCATCATCACCCATGATGAAGTAGGGCACATCTTGTGTGTCATTGGGAAGGGGGTCTGGATCTGGAAAACCCATGATTAAGTTGCGTTCCAGCCCATCCTTGAGGTCACTGGTGTTGTATACCTGGCTATATGAAGCTGACCCATTGCCTGAAGCATCGATGTACATGAACTTGTAGTCAGCATCAACCATGTGAAAGAGGATGATACTGAAGAAGCCCTTGTAGTTGTAATAAGAGGACCCTGAGTTGGCTGGAGCTTTGCAGGCCACGTGCTTCCCAACTATGGCTCCAACGGTGTGGGGAAAGTTCCACCTCTGATACCACTCTTCTGCAACTTTCCTCCAGCCTTGTTCAGTGGAGGGACAATGGAGGAGCTCCTCCACGTATTCTTCTATGATGGCCTGCACCACTTCTCTGACCACTTTGCTGATGGTGTTGTGTGGCACACTCCAGGCATACTGCATGTTTCTGTATTTGGTTTCAGAGGCCAGGTGGTGCAGAGTCAGTGCCACCTTCAGTCCAGGGTCCAGGTTGGGACGGAAGTTAGTGCTCGGCTTGGTCAACCTGGGTCTCAGACAATCTACAATTCATCAGACATTGCTGGAGGTATCCTCATGAAGTGCTGGAATGCATGAGGGTCTTCATTCCTCAGCTCCACCATCAACTGGTCATACAGTCCAAACTCCATTCTTCTCCTGATCCATCATTGGACCCACACAGCTCTTGAACATCTTCTTCTTCTCCTTGTGTCGAAAAGGTGAAACTGTCTGAACAGGGCTTGGTTCTGGTGTTGAATGATCGCAGCTACCAAAAGGACTGTGTTATGATCCATGGTGGAGAACAATGGATGATGTGGAAGAGCAAGACCAAGGCTGAAGAGGTCTGTACCCCACGGCTGCTGGACTCATACTGAGATTCAGGTGATTTCCTCCTCCTTTTTATAGAAAATATCGGTTTCCCACTAGGTGTCCTTTCACATACTCTAGGCATACTCCAAACATCCTAAATATCTGAGATACATGCCATATACAAAAGTTTTGTCTGTTTTAATGCTTTCTATACGAGATGCATCTGCTTACATCCTTTCTATTTCCGTGCTACTAGCACTATGTGGACGTTCCATGCTCCTTTCATTTCCTCCCTCTTTCCGTTTTCAGCTGGAGCAGAAGTGAGTTGAGGAGATGGCCAGAGGATGCCGAGAGGATACAGTGGATGTTTAACGGATGATTACGGACATAGAACGTTTGTTGCCCATATATGTCGTGGATGTACATTGTACGCAGCTGAAAGTTCATCCGTTCAAAAAGTTTTGTGCAGCTCAAAACTTCTTGCCTTCATGAAATCTCAGTGGAAGGATGCTCAACGGATAGGCCGTATGAAACATGTATGCAATGAGCACACAACGGATGCATCGCGTTTTCCAATGGATGGCAAGCTTTTTTGTCTGTTTTACATCCTCTTTGCATCTGTTGGTGCAGTGGGACATGGGCTTTAAAGTTATAACATACCTTAAAATTCTGGGTTTTTTCCCTTACAGGATACCCACTAGCATAGTCAGTATTTGTCACGTCTTTAATTAACAATGAACCAATCTTTTCCTTTCAAAATGAAAGAAATTGTTGTGATGTATATCTGTGATAAAGCCAAGAAACTAAAGATGAGAGAAAGCTTGCTTTTCCTGTTTAAAGACTTCTCTTAAAATCACAATAAGCTTTGAAGCCTAATACTGAGAATTGAGGAAAGGTCAAATGAGAATTATTCATTCTGCTTCAATTACTTTATCTTATTTAAAGAGCTGTTACAGAAAGAATAACTTGGGGACTTTTTAAATTATTTAGCTAATTTGTCTTGGCTTTTAAGAAACTGCATTGCTCATTGAATAATCATGTGATGGAACATCTAATTTCTACGGAGATTCTCAGTCATCCACATCATGGTTGTCCAAGGTGCTTTTTCAAGAGGCAACTGGACTTTCTGGTTTTACTTTGAAGATGTTTTGCTTCTCATCCAAGAAACTTCTTCAGCTCTGACCAGATAGAGGAGAATGGAAGGATTTATACTCCTTGCAGACAGCTGGTCATTTGCATTCTTTTAGAGAGTTATTGAGGCCACCTGGAGGTTTAGCTATGTCTTCAGGGTCACTTGTGTGGTGCAAATGGGTGTGGGGCCTTCTTGGAACTGCTGAAAAGATTGTGTTGTAGATGAGATAGATGATGTTATATCACTCTCCTCTATTGAATGAGGGCTCAACAGCTCAGGAGGTTCTACAACCAACATACAACATACAGCATACTTTAAACCCAAGAATATACTAAGGCAGAAGCTTGTCTACCCCAGGAATGAAATACCCAGTCATAAACTGAGCAATGTGGTATATGCAGTACAGTGCAGTGAAACATGTACAGATCTGTACATTGGTAAAACAAAACAACTACTTCATAAATGCAAAACACAACATAGGAATACAGACCCATCAGGACAAGATTCAGCAGCCCATCTACATTTAAAAGACAAGGGCACTCTTTTGAAGACAGCAAAGCCCACATTTTGGACAGAGAGGACTGCTAGTTAGAGAGGTCCAAGGGGTCATCTACTTATGTCAAAATTGAAAAGCCCTCCCTCAACAGAGGGGAAGCGATATGACATCATCTATCTCCAATCTACAACACAATACTTTCAATACAATACTTCCACAATACTGGGAGTAGTCGACATCCATTGGTACTACTCAAATGACCCTGAGGACACAGATGAACTTTCAAGTGGCCTCAATGACTCTCTAAAAGAATGTGAATGGCCATCTGACTGCAAGGAATATAAATCCTTCCATTCCCCACGATCCAAGCAGAGATGAAGAAGCTTCTTGGATAAGATGTGAAATATCTTCAAAGAAAAACAAGTTCACTTGCCTCTTGAAAAAGCACTTCTGGGAGAGAACACCTAATGTATAATCTAGGAAGCACGCCTTACTTCAGAAGAGTATTAATCTAGAAATAAAATCAATTTCTTTTAAAACAATGAAACTTATTTTTACTTAAGTTCACTAATATAATTCAGGCTGTAAGTTACAGTTTAATTCAGCTGATAATACATTTTAGCAGGGACACAGCATGTATTATGCAGGAAGGAAATTAGCATGTCACTTATTATACAAGATACCCACTGGATGCGCTGGCATCTTCTGCAATCTTCCCATAGTCTTTCTTCACATCCATTCACAGCCGTCAAGCTACAGAGAGAGAACTGTGAATAGTTATCCATAAAGCACACCTTTCCATTCTCACTTAGCAAGTGAACCAACAGCTGCTAACAGGTGACACAGTCAGCAATTTATTATTCCTATTCTTTAATAATAAAAGTGCCCCCAATTAACATCTTCCTTGCAATATCTTCACTGTAAAAGATATTCTTTTGTACCTTGGGTAGTCATAATGCAAGAATAAAGCCGAGTGGTGTCAATTTCAGTCACCCTTTTTGACTAATTTCATTTCACTTTTCAGTTGCATCATCTGAAATTATCATCATCTAGGTAATTTATCATCCGAGGTAATGGACAAACAATATAAAGAAAATGCTCTTCCAATAATATAAAGAGAAAAATATTCTTAATTTTTTACATTTCTGTCAGGCATCAGTTTGGCCATTCTAATTTCAAGTGTCACATAATGATTAATGACAAGTTCTTAGTTCTCTCTCTTCAGTTTGTCCATCATGTTGATCACTAGGTGGTCGGCAAAATTTTCACATATTGTTACAAAGTCAAAGGGTCAAGGAACAGAGGTGTTATACGGGACCTCAGGTAGTCTGAAAGATTTCCCCAGCACTCTGTTGTGGATCTCATTTCTAAGATTCTGTCAAAGAGAATCAAGACAGACCTTCTATTAAACTGCCTTTGACAGATCCTTTGCTGTTTTTTGTTGATAGTTAACAATAATAAGTGACTCAGAGAGGTAAGGACTGGAGCCTATAAGCCAGGAATGAAATCCATATCCAATGAGGTTGTTATCAGGTGAGAACATTTAAGTTATTTTTCCCTATTTCTTGTATCCACAGAAAGTATATCTGCAAATATTTAAATCTATTTTTAGGTGAGTATATAATATATTATACTACAGAAATATAAGTATACAAGAAATATAGTATACTTTTTATATACTATGCAGTATATATAAGCAATAGATTTTATATATGCTTGTAACCAGATATGTCTAGCTATGTCTAGCTAGTCTATTTCTGACACAGAATGATGTGGTCTGAGAAAATAAGACATTTCTTATGTTCTTTTAATTTTTAATTCAAAGTAAATGTTAATGAAATAGCTTGTTACATATTACAGTCAACACAGTTAAACATGAATATATGTGAAGGAAGTGGGGGGTGGGAAGCAGCAAAAATAGTGAATGCGCATCACAGCATACTGCCACATGTACCCACAGGAATTATACCAGCCCACAGGTTGGCCTGAAAAAAATATTTTACCTTGTGTCAATCATTTGGTGTTCTTCCATAATCCCAGCTTATCAGAAAGAAAGTCATTTTCGCAGAACACATTCCCAAGTAACCATCCTCTGCTAAATTGCTAAGGATATTTTGAATTCCATAGAATATCTCTGCCTAATTTGTCCAGTCATGTTAGAGTAGGTAGCAGTCAAACCTAACTACATCCAGTCCCAATACGCACAGAACAGTATTTAATATGATGGTCTATATTCTCTAAGTAATCAACATCTATGCAAAACTTCTGCTATGCAGTAAAAAGAAGCAAAGAAATGAGGAAGACATGGAGGATTCTCTCTTAATCAACATCTATGCAGGACTCCTTTATACAATAAAAGAAGTACATTTCTGTTGTGGAGTGGCGGTAATTACTGAGGCGGACACGGAGCTAACAGTCTAATAACTTTATTACAGCGAATAAAGGGTTGCCGCGGCTGCTGGGCTAACAGGCAGTCAGCTGGTGGCAACAGCTGATGCCGTTTGACAGCTCCTTTTATAGCCAGCTGTCAAATGGCATCAACCAATGGGAGCGGTTCACAGTCCCACCAGAAGCACGGACTGGAGTGAAAACTGCGGATGAATGCAACATTCCTTTCCCCTGCAAGGAGCATGTGTGGTCTTTCAAGTAGGCCAGGTGCCTGGGCAGGCGGCCGGATCGCCTTCGTCTGGGTGGAGCTGCAGCAGGAAAGAAGTTGTCCGCTTCCTGGGCTGTGTTGGAGCTTGAAGGGACTGGAGCCTCATCATCGAGTGACTCTGGCAGAGGGACTGGCGATGGTCCAGGTAGGTCCCCTCACTCGAAGTGCCCTGGGAGAGCCTCAGCAAGTGTCGGTGGGTCTGTGTCAGTTGGCGAGCAACAGGGGTCATCGATAGCCACTCTCAGCCTCTCAGCCTCCTCAGCTGGTCGATGTGCTGGAGCCAGGTATGTCCGTCCTCCAGCAAGACCCTGTAGGACTTAGGCCCAGTTACTGCCACGACTTGCCCTGGCACCCATAAGGGGTGGCCTGAGTAATTGTGAGTGTATACATGGTCATGCAGGGCAAACTTCCTGGTCTGGCTATCAGACCCCAGGGGGGTGACTGGGGCATAATGAGGATGTAGCCTATCCAGGGTGGTTCTAAGGCATCTGCCCATAAGGAGCTTGGCTGGGGACTTGTTGGTAGTGGCACAGGGGGTTGTATGTTGGTTTAGCAGGTACCTAGAAAGCTTAGAGTGCCAGCCAATTTGGCCAAACCTCTCCAGGGCCTCCTTTACAGACCTGACTGCCCTTTCAGCCATCCTGTTACTAGCAGGGTGAAAAGGAGCTGTAAGGGCGTGCCTGATTCCCAGGTTGGCTAAATAAACTTCAAATTCGCAGGAGGTGAATTGGGGCCCATTGTCGGACACAACGGTGTCAGGGATGCCATGGGTAATGAATACCCTAGTTAGGGCCTTTGTAATGGCTTGAGTGGTTGTTGAGGGCAGCAGGGCCAAGTCTGTCCACTTTGAAAAGGAATCTACCATTACCAGGAATGTTTACCCATGCACAGGGCCAGCTAGATCAATGTGCAGCCGGGACCAAGGGGCTCCAGCGTCTTCCCACCTGCCAGGAGTTGATGTGGGTGGAGCTGGCCTGGTAGCCTGGCATGGCTGGCAAGCGCTCACCCAGCTGGAAATCTGGGCATCCATGCCAGGCCACCACACGTAACTGCGAGCCAGGGCCTTCATTCTGACAATGCCAGGATGGCCTTCATGCAGGACCTTCAAAACTGAGCCCTGCAGTTTGGAAGGGATGATCACCCTCGTTTCCCACAGTAAACAGTCTTGCAGAGACAAGGTTCTGCTGGCAAGTCTTGAAAGGCAGGAATTCAGGGGCATAAAGGATTGCTGGCCACCCCCTTCCCACCCAGTCCAGAACTTGGCCGATTACCTTGTCCCTTGAAGAGTGGGTAGCAATGTCAAGGGCAGTGATGGGAAGATTGAGATCATTGATCTCGAAAACAGCATTGATTGGTGCAGGATCTTCAACAGGAACAGGCAGAGGGCAGCGGCTGAGAGCGTCAGTGTAGCAAAGGTTTTTTCTGGGTCAATGGATCATGGAGCGTGTATGAATAAGCAGCCAGAAATAAAGTCCATCTGGTCATCCTTGGGGACAAAAATCTGTGGGGTTTGTTTTTCACCAGACAAAAGTCCTAACAGAGGCTTGTGATCGGTGATTAATTCAAAATGGTGCCCATAGAGGAACTCATGAAATTTTTTGACAGAAGCAACTGCAGCCAAAGCCTCCTTGTCAGTCTGGCTGTAGTTGCGCTGGCTGAAGAAAAGGTTCTGGAGAAAAAGGCAATGGGTGCCTCAGATCCATTTGGTAATCTATGACTCAAAACAGCCCCTATGCCCAAAGGAGAAGCGTCTGCAGCTAGAACTAAAGGCAGCTGTTGATTGAACTGTATTAATACCACTTTGGAGGTGAGCAAAGATTTGACAGCATGGAAGGCATGGGCTTCCCTAGGTCCTCAATGCAAGGGGGATTGTTTGTCCAAAAGTCTGTGCAGAGGCTCTGCAATGGAAGCTTTGTGAGGGAGGAATGCAGCATAGAAGTTGAGAAGCCCTAAAAAGGCTTGGAGCTCAGTTTTGTTGGAAGGTGTGGGTGCCTCATGGATAGCCCTGACTTTGGACTCAATTGGGTGTATACCAGAGGCGTCAATTCTATAGCCCAAAAAGTCTACTTGTTTAGTGGCAATGGTGCACTTGTCTTTTTTAAGTTTGAGACCACGCTGTCTGAAGTGATCAAGAACTGCTCTGACTCTTTGTAGCAATTGTGGTTTGTCTATGGCTGAAATTAAAATATCATCGAAATAGGGGACTATGCCTGGGAGTCCTTGGAGTAGCCTCTCCATGAAAGATTGGAAAATCCCAGGGGCTACGCTCATGCCAAACTGGAGGCACCTGCACCTAAAAGCGCCCCTGTGTGTTACTTTGGTCTGTAGTTCTGCAGCTTGGTCATCTACAGGGAACTGTTGGTAGGCCTGTGACATGTCTAGTTTTGCAATAGTCCCAGGCTCAAAAGAATGCAAAAGGTGTTGTATGATAGGGACTGGATAGGCACTGATTTGTAGGTATCTATTCAGGGAGGTCTTATAATCAGCACAGATTCTCACGCTACCATCTTTCTTAAGTGGGGTAACTATGGGGGTCTCCCATTTCACAAAGTTTACAGGCTCCAATACCCCTTGTTTGATTAGTTTGTCTAGTTCCTTATACAACTTGGGGTGGATTGCAAAAGGCACTCTACGAGGCTTCAGGTGGATTGGTATTGCCTGAGGATCTACATTGAATGATATTGGGTTGCCTGAGTAACATCCCCAAACCTTCGCTGAATACATCAGCATAGTCCTTGAATAAGATATCCACTTCAGTATTTAAAATAGAGTGGATGCCTGTTATGTTGAGGCCAAGAGCAGGGAACCAGACTAATCCTAACAGGCTAGGGAGGGCACCAACCACTACAACTAGAGGCAAGTGACCTTTAAAGCTTTTGAATTGAATAAAAAACTTGCCTTTTCCGAGGACTGGGATGATTCTGCCTTGGTAATCACGCAGAGTCAGGTGGCAGTCAAGGAGCTTCTTCTTTAATAGTCTTGGAAATAATCTCTTTAGGGTCTCCCAGAAAATGATGGATAGAGCAGAGCCTGTGTCAACTTCCATCTTGCAAGGTTTATCTTCTAAGGAAACAAAAATACTGATTTTGTTAGAGCCTTTGTTTGTCTGATTGGAGTAGTAACAGGTATAGCAGTCTTCAACTTGCCTTTGAAAGATGGGGGTTGTCTGAGGCCTCTGTGTAAAACTTTTCCCAGCTTGGCAGACCCTGGCTAAGTGACCCTTCCTTTGGCAATTCAAGCAGATGGCATTCCTGAACTTGCAGGATGCCCTGAGGTGGTTTCCTCCACAGCTCAGGCAGATGGGCTGCTGCTGGGGTGGAAAGTTGGGTTTTGGCCTCATTTCCTCTGGAAGGGGTTTCTGTTATCTGAGGTGATTTATATAGTTTGATTTCTCAGAGCCTTCCTCTGGAGAAACCTCATCAAAATGGACTGCTGAGTTACTGTGTCTGATGGGGTTTCCCTGGATTTCTGCTGTAGACAGTGTAGATAGCTCAGCAGCCTGTGATTCTTCGATGGCTACTGCTAGGGTTACGTCCCTTTTGGCTAACAGCCACCTTTGCAGCCTTAAGTCCCTGATTCCACAGACTATTTGGTCTAAAAGCATATCCTTCAGATAATCTCTAAATCCACAATGTAAGGCAGCTGACCTCAGGGCAGCCATGTATTCACTGATAGTCTCTCCCTCAGCCTGAATTCATCGCCTGAATTCCTTGCAATTTGAGATGGCTTAGGGGAATAGTGACTGGAAAGGATCACTTGTAACTCCCCCCAAGGGATGTCCCTGGCAGAACGCGGAGCTACCAATGCCGTGGCAATGTCAAATACTGCGGCTCCATAAAAACTTAAGAAATAGGACTTTTTCCTATGGGCTGTAGCTTCAGCAAGATCTATAGCACCCAGGAAGCAATCAAAACGGTTCCTATAGGACTCCCAAGTCTCAGACGTTGGTCTGAAAGGCAGGAACGCAGGGTTTGAAGTCATCTTGTATCAGCGGTGTCTGTCTCCTCAGTGGGGAGGTTGAATTTCACACTCGCAAAATAGTGCCTGCAGCTGTGACAGTCAGCTCGTAGTGGCTTCGGCACTTTTTGAAAGTGACTGAGCTCAGCTCAGGCCACCTCTTATTTGGATCCCGCCCTCCAGCCACCTCTTATTCGGATCCCACCCTCGTCGCCAATGTTGTGGAGCAGAGGTAATTACTGAGGTGGACATGGAGCTAACAGTCTAGTAACTTTATTACAGTGAATAAAGGATTACTGTGGCTGCCAGGCTAATAGGCAGTCAGCTGGCGGCAACAGCTGATGCCATTTGACAGCTCCTTTTATAGCTGGCTATCAAACAGCATCAACCAATGGGAGCGGTTCGCGCTCCCACCAGAAGCACGGACCGGAGTGAAAACTGCGGATGAATGCAACAATTTCCACAACAAAAAGATTATCATGGCTTGAAAAATGGAATAATAAAAACAAAGAATTGGAAGAGGAATTGATGACATTAAGTCAAACCCCCTGTTCAATGCAGGATATAATGCATAAAGCCAGAAGTGTGACCCATAATTTCTCTGGGTAATTATCTTCCACTTTTGAACTGTATATATTATGCTTTGCCAAACCAAAATGTAGGCCAGAGGTCCATGGATTCCAAAATAGTAAGCACACAAATGATATAAAAACTGAAAAGTTTTTATTTAACCATAGCAAAAGAAAAAAAAAGATTTAGCTGCAAAGCATAATATAGATAAGAAATATCTAAACAAAGCAATAAAACAAGACACAGCATATTCAGGTGAAAAGTGTAAAAATGCAGCATCTTAAGGGCCTGTCACATTGGCCGATGGATGCAAAACGTTTGTAAAAAGGACACAGCGGACGAGAAAATGTTCCAATCATTGTTATCCACTCTCAAAAATGCCCCGAATTTGCATAAGCAGAGTGGACAACAACGGAAAGGAAAGGACGGTGGGAGGATGTAGGAGGATGGCAAGAGGGACAAGGCCACCCTCCCACCCCCTGGCCCTGACTCTGCTTCTGCTAGGGCTTCTGCTGCTGGGACTGACTCTTCTGGTGCTGAAGCTTCTGCTGGAGTTGCTCCTGGTGCTGGTGCTGAAGATTCTGCTGGAGTTGCTCCTGGTGCTGGTGCTTCTGCTGGTGCTTACTCTGCTGGCACTGCTCCTGGTGCTGGGGCTTTTGCTGGGGCTTACTCTGCTGGCACTGCTCCTGGTGCTGGGGCTTCTGCTGGTGCTTACTCTGCTGGCGCTGCTCCTGGTCCTGCTGGTCCTGCTGGTGCTCCTGTGCTCCTGGTCCTGCTGGTGCTGCTGGTGTTCCTGGTCCTGCTGGTCCTGCTGGTCCTGCTGGTGCTCCTGGTCCTGCTGGTGCTGCTGGCGCTGCTGGTGCTGACTCTGCTGGTGCTGCTCCTGGTCCTGCTGGTGCTGCTGGTGCTGCTAGTGCTGCTGCTGCTGCTGGTGGTCCCGCTGGTCCTGCTAGTCCTGCTTTTGCTGCTACTGTTGTTGTTGCTGCTGGTGGTGGTGGTGGTGTGGAGGAGCAGCCCTTACAACCTTGAAGCCCCTCTCATGAGGGCCCATATGGCCCTGCCAGAGGGAGTAAGAGGCAGACGCATGAATGGGAACAGGAGAGGAGGCAATCCTCAATCGAAGAGGAACATGAGGATGAGGTGCTGGAATGGCTGAGGGAGAATGAGTATCTCTGGCGGAAGGGACACAGGCTCTATCGAGACACCAAAAGGAAGCAGGCTGCTTGGAGAGAGAAGGCGGAGAGCCTGGGCTACACTTTGGAGGTGCTCCTCGGCTGGTGGAAGCACATGCACACCTGGTATGGGAAGCTGCACCTCAAGAAATCTGGCCAGGCCATGGTCAAGCTGACGGACCGAGAGACCTATGTGATGGCCAAGTGCAGCTTCTTGGAGGGTGAGATCCGCCACCGAGGAGCAGCCCCTCTGACAACCCTCTCTCTCAGGCAGCCCGTAAAGAGCCAGTCCTCTTCTGGCCAAGAGTCAGCTCCTTTGTCCAGGCAGGTATCTGTGGAGCGTCCCACGGCAGAGAACCCCCCAACAGCTGCACTACCCATGGTGGAGCGCGTGGAGGACCCCCTGACACAGTGGGAGCAAGGAGAGGGCACTTCCACCATAGGCCAACCCACATCCACCCCCAGCTCCACCTCCACAGAAAGCAGGCAGAGAGCCAGACCGGAGGGGCAGAGCCACACTGTCCTGCTTGAGACCAGGGACACCATCAGAAGCAGCGTAGATCTCCTCTCTCAGCTGGTACACACCAACGTCCCATCCTCCAACCGCAAGCCCTTCCTCACCTACGTCAACCAGACCCTCATGAACATGTCGGAATCACAGTACCAGGTGGTAAAGGACAGGATCACCGGTCTTCTTCACAACCCTACAGACCCAGCTGAACCTGCTTCCACCCAGTCCAGGCCTGCTCCTCCGACCCAGGTGATGTCACTGCCCTTCCAAGGCTTTCCACAGGCCCTCACCTACCAAGGCTATGGCTACCAGGAGCTCCAGCAGCACAGGCAGCCCTTCCCAGTCCATGCACAGGTACATCGTATGCCACCGGTGCCACCGATGCCACTGATACCACCGATGCCACCCACGCCATCAATGCCAGCCACGCCACAGATGCCACCCATGCCACCCATGCCACAGATGCCACCGATGCCTCACCTCACTCAGCCTCAGACCAGCACTCCAGCAGCAGCCACCTCCACATCACCTGGACCCTTCACCCCTGAGACTGGGCATGCCTGAGAGTGACCAAGAAGAGTGCCAGAGACTGGGTGGCTACCTGTTGACTTTATCTTTGCTTTGGACACTTGACTTGGGTCATTTTGCTTTTACAGCTTGTTATTAACAAAGATTATCTTTGCTTCACACACTTGCTTCATTTATTTTAGTTAATAAAGTCTTTTAGAAATGGTTTAAGCCTTTGCATACTTGTGGGATGGGTTAAGATAGCAGTGGGATGAGCAGGGATACCTTTGGGATGGGTAATAGCTGTGGGATGGGCAGGAATACCTGTGGGATGGATAATAGCTGTGGGATGGGCAGGGATACCTTTGGGATGGGCAGGGATACCTTTGGAATGGGTAATAGCTGTGGGATAGGAAGGGATACCTTTGGAATGGGTGGTAGCTGTGGGATGGGCAGGGATACCTTTGGGATGGGTAATAGCTGTGGGATGGCAGGGATACCTGTGGGATAGGTAAGGATAGCTGTGGGATAGATAAACCTTCAGTGCAAGCATAGTGGGACTGTATGGTCCACCCTCCCAGGTGCCACACCTATGGCCCTTTATTATCAATAACAATATAATCATTGATCCACACATTTCAACATAAACACAACTCTTTATTAAATGCCCTGTTCATTGTAGGGCCACTCAACATACATGGCACAATCTCATCAGTGTGATGAGACAGGCTGAAGGAAGCATCCATTAAGCATCTATCATCCTGTCTTGCCTCTCCACTGCTCCAGCTGGGGAGTTGCACCAGTGTTTCAGGAGGTTGCGCTGCTTCTTCCCTTCACGTGAAGCTCTGTTGGGGCCTTGCACATCCACAGTATCTATAAGGTTTCACCCTTGCCTCCATTCACCAGGCTCCATGTCCCCATTGCCTTGTTGGAGATCCACGAGCCTGTTCTGCAACAATGGGTAGTGGGTGCGCATGAGATTGTGCAGGATGCAGCAAGCTTCCACGATCCTCCTCACGGTCTCTGGGCGATGCTGCATGGTGGTGAGAAGTACCTGGAACCTGTTGGCCAGGATGCCAAAGGCGTTCTCCACCACCCACCTTGCCCTGGACAGCCTGTAGTTGAAGATCCTCTCTTCACGGGTGAGGCACCTGGAAGTGTAGGGCTTCATGAGGTAGGTTCTGAGGGAGAAGGCGTCATCCCCCACAATGAAGTAGGGCACATCTTGTGTGTCGTTGGGCAGGGGGTCTGGATCTGGGAATCCCATGATGAGGTTGCATTCCAGCCCATCCTTGAGATCACTGGCATTGTATAGCTGGCTATCTGAAGCTGATCTGTTGCCTAAAGCATCGATGTGCATGAACTTGTAGTCAGCATCAACCATGGCGAAGAGGATGATGCTGAAGAAGCCCTTGTAGTTGAAATAAGTGGACCCTTAGTTGGCTGGAGCTTTGCAGGCCACGTGCTTCCCATCTATATCTCCAATGGTGTGGGGGACGTTCCACTTCTGATACCACTGCTCTGCAACTTTCTTCCAGCCTTCAGTGGAGGGGCACTGGAGGAGCTCCTCCAGGTATTCTTCGAATATGGCCTGCACCACTTCTCTGACCACAATGCTGATGGTGTTGCGTGGCACCCTCCAGCCGTACTACATGCTCCTTCCTGTAGGTGGTCCCTGAGGCCAGGTGGCGCAGAGTCAGTGCCACCTTGAGCCCAGGGTACAGGCTGGGCCGGAAGTTGGTGCTCTGTTCTGTCAACCTGGGTCTCAGCCGCTCCATAACTCCGTCAAACATGGCTGGAGGCATCCTCATGAAGTTCTGGAATGCACGAGGGTCTTCGTTCCTGAGCTCTACCATCAGCTTGTTATACAGTCTGTACTCTTCTCCCGATCCATCTTCGGACCCAGATGCTTCTTGGCCGCCTCCTTTTCTTCGCGTAGAACAGGTGAAAGAGCCTGTAGATGGCTTCGCACTGTTGTAGAACGATGGTGTCTACCAAAAGGAGTGTGTGATGATCCATGGTGGACATCAATGGATGCTGTGGAAGAGCAAAAGCAAGATGAAGGCTGAAGAGGTCTGCAACGCAGGGCTGCTGGACTGAAAGTGAGATCCAGGTGAGTTCCTTCCCCTTTTTATAGCAAATATAGGTTTTCCGCTAGATGTCCTTTTGCATCCTCTAGCCATCCTGCAGACATCCTAAATATCCGAGATAGGTCCCCTCTGCGAACGTTTTTTCCATTTTAAATGCTTTGTATGCGAGCTGCATCCGCTTTCATCCTTTCTCTGTCCATGCTACTAACGGTTTGTGTCCATTCCACATCCGTTTCACTTCCTCTCTGTGTCTGTTTTCCGCTGGAGTGGATTTGAGTTGCGCGGATGCGCAGCGAATGCCTAGCGGATATAGCGGACGCATAACGGATGACGACGGATGTAGAACAGATGTTCCTCGTATGCGTTGTGGATGCAGAACGGATGCGTTGGGTACCTTTTCCGCTCAAAACGTTTTGAGTGGATGGAATCTCAGTCGACGGATGCTGGACGGATAGAGAGGATGAAAAACAGAGGCAGTGAGTACAGAACGGAAGCATCGTGTTAACCAACGGATGGCAAGTGTTTCTCTCCATTTTACATCCTCTTTCCATCCTTTGGTGCTGTGTGACATGGGCTTTACATCCATTCAGTAGGCAGAAGCCCCACTGAAGGCAGCTTTGGATATCCCCTAATTTATTCAGGCTAGTGGTTTCCTGAGTAGATCTATACTAAGGCAGTCTTCTCGGGAGTGATTTAGATAATGCAAACCTATAACCACATCCCTTATTTTGAGAATATATCTTCCCAGATGCTGGTAAATGTGTCAAAGACATTCCATCATACATGCATGACAGGGGTGGGATACGACAGAGTTAACTACTGGTTTGAGATTTACGAGCTTCCCTGCACGCTGTGAGCCACACGCCTGTAAATCATCTTCAGCATGCTGTTTGCAGAGACGCAGCCTTTAAAACAGCCCTCTTTTACTGCTTTTTTAACTGCAGCTGTACCTCGTTCAGCAGCTGAAGTTGAAAAATCAGGAAATAAAGATCAGGTAAGAGCCTGGATGGGCAGATGAGCAAAAACATCAGCAGATATAGAACTGGTTCTTTGTCTGCTGCTCTTCAGAGCTACTGGTTCTACAGAGGTGGACAGAACCAGTAGAAACCCACCCCTGATGGATGAAGAACACATGCTCGAGGATGCTAGTACAATTCAATAAGCCGGCCTTTAAGTCTTTAAGATCATGCTCTGTTGATACCATTTGTTAATTACAGCTCTGAGATTAATATTTACATTGTGTTTGATGTAGGTAAATATATGCCTGTATGATATTTTCTTAGAGGATATATATTTTTAATGAACTTTATAAATGGATGTCATCAAGTTGGTTGTTCATTGCTTTGAAGAATTCAAAGAAGAATTCGGCTTCCATGTGCTATATTGTAAGTGAATCTACATATATTCACATACTTGACCCAGATGAATATGTTTGCAAGTGTTAAAATAAGAAGTGTTCCCTCAAAGATAAACTGTTGAACATCATGCTATCAGTGAAGCTGAAACTAAAAGGAAATGGAGATACCTGTTGTGAAGAAGTAGATATGTCTTACTAGAATTTTAAAAAATGCAGGAAGAGTTGTAAATTGGAGTAAGAAGTTAAGATTTTCCATGACTTTGATTATAATAATACTGTTGGATTTTCTCTGCTTCTAGACACAATCAATCAATCATACATATTTGTATTCAGAATTCTACTGTGTTCAAGATCCTTGCTCCAAGGTAAGTTCAGTATCTGACTGAAGTTTTAAGAACTTATGGAAAACAGTAAATGATAAAGGCCTGGAGACAAACAAGTTTGAAAATATTGACTTTAAAGGCTTTTCCAAGTTAGATGACTTAATAGAGGTTTTGTAACTAAATTATTCCACATGAAAAAATACACATAGAGCAAAAAGCAGGGCAAAAAATTCACAAAAGACCCAAGAGATATTTGGAAAATCTCTTAAGAAATATATTAATTAAATCTGCAGTTTATTTTTTCTTTACATATATTAGTGTATGAAAGTATTCCTATGTGTTTATTTTTTCTATATGTAGTTAGAATTAAATATAATTTAAATGTTTTTAATTTAGGCTTTCATTCTAGGAAAGGTGGAATAAAGGAGAAGACAATTATTCTCTTTCTATACGTTTACAAATCCTATTCAATTTCAGCTAGTAAGCATTCTCTAGGAAGAACCAACTTCCTAGTGACATTTTTAGTGGCAGTGAGTTAAATCAAACATTGTTGTTTATGCTTCTGCAAATTTCCCTACATATTTTTAAGATCTTGTAGATTATTTAACTTAGTTAAATTATTAAGCAATCTAAAATTAAGAAATTTCTTTACAGTGAGAACAATTACATAGTGGAATGGTTGCCTTCAAACATTGTGGGGGCTCCCTCACTGGAAGCTTTTAAGGAGAGACCAGATAACAACTTATCTGGAATGAGGAGAAGGCGGAGCTTCGTCTTGGTGCTACAGCTGAGATCTCGGGGCTCTGAGATCTCAGCTGATATTTTCGCCCCTGGTCGGTCCTAACGGACCTAAACCGTCCCGTAGAGATGGGGATTGTGAAGGGCACAGTCCCAGGATCCCAGAGATATCGCAAATCTCTGGTTTGATCCGGGAGAAGCCCTTTTGCTGGCGGTGGAAAGGCAGCCTCCAAAGCTGCTGAAGTCGGGACAGCTCCGAAAAGAAAGTGGCTGGAGCGAGCGTGTGTTGGTTGGGTGAGAAACTTCTGTTGTATTGCAAATTGGTTGAGACCTGAAAGGATATCCTGAACAAAGAAGAAACCCGTGGCTTTATTTTTGTCTGACTGGAATCTGCTTGAGCGGCGTTTTTTAAGTGATGTCAAATTGAGGCTTGGATTCTTTCCTTACTATTTTTTTTTCTGAGGACTTTAATGTGACTTTGTAGGTAACCAGATTGAATTTTTTCTTATATATATTTTTATGCTTCTTTTGATTTTTTAATTTTCTTTAGGATAGAGGCCCCCTTTGATTTTTTTTTCTTTTCCTCTGAGTTTTGTATACATTACTCTTCTTTCTGGCTGGGGGGGGAAAAAGTATTAAGAGATCTTGCAACACTGCCAACTAGAGGCTTGAAAGTACTTTATTTGAATTGGGGAGAAATGTATAAACACTCCTTCTCAAGGACATTCTAATGTGATAAGATGGAGGGAGAACACAGAAAAATATTATTACAGGTGTTTTCCTGGACTCATCAATATTTCAACACTTGAGGCTTGGCTTTGAAGCTGCTGGAGAAGAGAGTCATAATAAGAGCCTTGGATAAATAAATAAAGTGCAGTGTGCAGTATATATATATATATATATATATATATATATATATATATATATATAT
>BLBF01000022.1:29297958-29336079 GCA_015471245.1 Laticauda colubrina | reverse complement strand
ATATATATATATATATATATATATATATATATATATATATATATATACTTGTGAAACCTCTACTCGCCAGCCTTTTTGTATATTTCAATTCTAGTAATATTTTTATTTTTGCTTTTTATTTTATCCTTTTTCTTCTTTGGTTTTTTGGGCCTTTTTATTATTGGATTTTTCCATTTTGACAAGGCATTTTGGATCATAATTGACTACCCTATCAGATGGATTGAAGGTCAAAAAGAATTTGAAGTTTTTTGAAGCATTAAAATGAAAAAAAAAAGTGTTAAAAAGAAGAAAGTGTTAAATGAAATAGACTGTGTGTATTTGGATTGCTTGGGGACTTTTGGAAATTCTTATTTGAATGATTAAAATCATTTGGGTCATTTAAACTTTTTTTTTTTTTTTTACAATGGCATTACTTATGGATGAACTGAAAATGGAATTTATAAAATATAATCAAGAGAAACAAGAAGGGAAGGATTCTTTTGGCTCTATTTTTCATTTTTTAGAAATGGCAATTTCTACATATGAGAAACTACAAGAACAAGAAGATTGGGATGAAGTAGAAACCATCCTTAATGAACAAGCAACTTTATTTGGGGAAGAAAGGAGAAAGGGGAGAAAGAGAATGGAGAATTTAAGACTTAAAAAAACAACCAAAAAAGGGAAAAACAAGGTGAAAAGTGGATACAATATCAGAAAGCAACAGAAAAGAGGAATACACAAGAGGGTGGAGATTAAGAGACAAGGGGGTAAAAAGGGTAGAGGGGAGAAACAAGGGAGGAAAGAAGGGAAGAGAAGCTACAAAGGTTTGAAACTAGATGTAATTTAGATTTTATTTAGAGATAATGGGTAAACATATAATTGAAAAAGAGATTCTGCAAAGGTACATAAGATTGTGTTGTTGTATCTGTATTTGAAATAATGTTAGAAAATTGGAATAATATATGATTATAAAATGGGACAAAATATTTAATGTGACTTAGCGAAATTTTTTTTTTAAATAAAATGAATGAAATTAAATATGAGAGAATTGAATTAAAGAAAGTAACTAAGCAAAATCTATAAGTGTTCCCATAGAAGTATGATATTTATTTAGAAAGGATTGTGTAAAATGTTTAAGACTTAAATGAATATTAATTTTAATGATATAATTTCAATTGCTATGGATTGTTGTTTTAATTATATTATATATCTAAAAAAAATTTTTTTTCCTGTTTTAAAATATTGAGTTTATTTTTAGAATGTATTACGCAGAATCCGAATGAAAATTATGTGTTATGTTAAGCTTTAAAACTAGGGGAAGGATAAGTATGACAAGGCATTATACTCCAACCAGTCATTACAGAAGAAATTTTGTGTTAATGAGAAAAAATAATAGACAGCTGAAACAGGACAGACAAAAGATATAAGTATAATGATTTAAATTGAGATGAAATAAATATAATAGAATTAAGAGAGTGAAAAGAGGGGAGAAGCTATATAGAAAATGTAAAATAGTAAATAAGAAATGGAACTGCTATATAAAAGTAAGCATGAACTTGAATTTATGTCTGTACCAAAAGATGTAACTCGGGATCAAACTGCCGTCCAAAGAGATATTTTATGTTTTTTATGTTTTGTGTTTTGTTGGTATATGTTTGTTTGTTAAAAATTAATAAAAAAAAATTTCAAAAAAAACAAAAAAAACAACTTATCTGGAATGATTTAGGCAGAGCTGTCAAACTCCCGGCCCATGACTGGGCCATGGCCTGTTCGAAACTGAGCTGCAGGAGTGATGAGCTGCATGATGTACATGTATGAAACTCCACTTGTGTGAGCATAGAGCAACACACAGGGGTGAATCTCCACTTATGCGAATGAAAGGTGCTTGCAAGCAAAATTTCACTTGTGTGAGTGGAGGCATTTGCATTTGTAGGCGAAACTCCATTCATGCAAATGGAGCTTCGCATGTGAGCACAAATGCCTTCTGCTCATGCACCTTCACTTGAGCTTCATGCTCAAGGGCAAGTGCCTACCACTCACATGTATAGAGCTTTGTACATGAGTTCAAGCACATGCATAAAGCTCCATTTCAGCTGGAGAAGGATGCACCCACTACTCACACAAGTGGAGTTGTGTGCAGCTCCTTTTGCTCTTGTTTTCATCCTTGGTGTTTGTTTTTTTGTTATTAGATGAGCGGGTAAAAATTGAGTTGACATCAAGTAAGAAATTGTTTATCAAATAATTAGTGTTCCACATTTTCCTTTCAGCAAGCTTTATTTTTTATGGTAATAGTTGGAGGTGGTCTACTTATATGAATTCTGACATAGCAATAGCTGTATGTTACTTGGAATCAAATATACATAATTTATAAATTCTCCTTGGAGTCAAACTGGCAATACCAGGAATTGTATAACTCCGACATCCTATTAAGTTAAACATTATGTTTTCCAAAAGCAAGGTAAGTAAACTTCACTAATATGCAGATTCATGATAATTTAACATCTATAACTTAATATTAAATATAGTATATATATTTTACTTATCAAGTTCTATAAACAATAACTATACATAGCTTTCTGAAAATAAATCTGTGAAGCAGCTACATTTTAACAAGGTCTGCCAGGATATTTAAAGGAAATGGGTCTTTTAGAAAAGGAATGAGTCATGTATTGCACATTATATTTTGTAAAACTCTTCTTTATCTGGTGCAGATATTTAATTTGTTGAAAGGGTTTTAATTTTGTCAGATGGAGAGAGTGATGATGGTGGGATGCTTTAATTATATTTTTAAAATGTTTCTCCCATAAACTGAAAGTTTGATAAACAAAGATGCAATCTAATAAGCAGTCTTTGGAACTAAAAACCCTTCCTTGGAACACAATCTTGTAATTCCATTCCAGAGCAGGGGTCATCAACCTTTTGACCTCAGGGACCATCAAACTCATAATTTGAAATCCCGGGGACCACTAAGATGAATTTTGACGGACAGTGGCTTGCTGACATTGGTAGGAGAGAAAGAGAGATCTGATCTAACCCTGCCCTCCCTCTCTTTCTCTGTCTCTCTCTCTCTCACACACACACATACACACAAAAGCAGGGTAGGATTCAAATTTCTTAACAACTGGTTCTGTGGGCATGTCCTAATATGTGACCAGAATAGGTTTCTGCCATATAGACAAATGAAGACAAATACAAGAACAATTATGGAGGGCGGAGCTGGTGTCGCGACTATATGGCATGCGATCTTGGAGGTCTGAGATCATTGCCGATATCTTTGCTCCTGGATAGTCCAATTGGATCTAAACCATCCTGAAGAGACGGTGAAAGTGAAGAGCGCATCCTGTCGATCCCAGGGATAATGCAAAGTCCCTGGTAGATCCATGAGAAGCTCTTCTTGCCAACGGCAGAGAGGCAGCCATTAAAGCTGCTGAAGTTGGGACAGCTCTGAAACAGAAGAGAACAGAAAGAGAGAGTGTGCTGGTTTGGTGAGAATTTTTTCTTTATTCTAAGATCGGAAAGGACGCCCTCAGGAAAAGAAAGAATCTGTAAAAGTTTTGACAGAAGTGATTAAGCAGCGATTTTAAACAGGAATGTCAAAGTAATGTTTTTTTTTCTCATTGCTGGATTTTCTATACATGATCTTATATTTTGAAACTGGACTATTTTTTTTCCCATTAATTTTCTTCCTCCTTTTTGATGTTGCAATTTCAGGCTAGAGACTCCCTTTAGCTATTTCTCTTTTTAAATATCTTTTTTTTTTCTTATTAATCATTATATTTTGTTGGGAAAGGAGGGGGAAAGTGAAAGCAAAGAAACTTTGTAACACTGCCAACTAGAGGCTTGGAAATATTCTATTTCTCTTGTGACCAGACAAAGCTGAGAAAGAAAGAACTGAGATCTTTTTTTTCCTCAAGGACATTGCTATTTGATAAGAAAGAGGGAAGAGCATGGGAGAGTATTATTGCAGGTGCTCTTCTGGGTTTCTGTCAACAGCTGGAGCCTGGTGTTGAAGTTTATAGGAAAAGAAAGATGATAAATCTGTGGAGAAGAGTGCTATAATAAGAGCCTTGGATAATTAAACAAAGTGCAGTGTTTTTAATTTCTCCTAAGCTGCGCTACCTCCTCAACAGTTTATTTTTTGAAATAAGTTAAATTTTTACGCTTGCTTTTTATTTTATAATAAAATAATTATTTTTAAGGGATCAGCCTTTTTTCTCTTTCTGCCTTGCTGGTATTTTTGTTTTTCCATCTACCTCCCATACTGATTTTTCCTTTTTCTTTTTTTTATCTTCTTGGCCCTTTTTTTCTCCTCCTCTTCTCTCATGCAGCCTTTTATATTTGAGACCTTTTAATTTGGATTAAGGTGTTGAAGAACCTGAATAATTCTTCCTCTTTTTTTTTAGCTTTTTATTCCTCACTTTTCTGTCTTCTTTGGGATTTTACAACTTTTTCTCTTTTGTGTGTGTTTATGGTCTTTTTCTTCATTTTTGAATTTTTATTGTTATTTACTCAACCGATTGGATTAAGGTATACAAGAACCTGAATACATTTTTCTTTTTTTTTTTTTTTATCATTATTACTATTTGGCTTTTTCCTCCTACTATTTTTATTTGGAATTGCAATTGGTTATTTCATAATTGGATTAAGGTCTAGAAGAACCTGAAGATTTTGAATTGTTTGAAATGAGTAGGAAACTAACAGCTCCTGGTTCTTCAACTTCCACTTCCTCCTCTCCACTATCTGGAGGACAATGTTCAATGTAGACAATGCTAAGGCAAGAGAAAGGAAAAGAAAAAGAAAAAGCGACCCTGAAGATGATTTTGCAAGGAATTCAAAATATTCAAACAAGATCTGAGAATATTGAAAAGATAATAGAGAACATCGAACAAAGAACAGAGAACATTGAACAAAGGAAGGGAAAACCAATGAAAAAGTGGAGAACATCCAACAAATGATGATGAAGTTTGATGAGGAACTACTGAAAATTGAAGAAGATAAACAAAGAGATAAGAAGTTTGGACACATTGAAAACAGATTAATGGTGGTTGAACAAGATAAAAGTGGTATGTTGCAATGGGAGATGGATAGATCAGAATTCTACCTTAGATTTCAAAACATAGAAGAAGAAAAAGGACAAAATCTAGCTGAGATAATGATAGAAATATTGGCAGAAGCTTTGAAAATATCTGAAGAGAAGATGATGGATGGAATAGATGAGGTCTATCGAGTTTTCACAAGATACTCAATGAGAAATAGTCTACCAAGAGAAGTTCACATCAGATTTACAAAGAAAGCCATTAAAACGCAAATATTGCAAGTGGCAAGAGAGAAAACATTGAAATATAAAGATAAGGAGATTGTGGTTTTGAAACAAGTACCCAGAAGAGTGAGAGAGATGAGAAGAGAATCCCGATTTTTGACCAAATTGCTACTTAAGAAAGAGGTGAATTTTAGATGGCTGATTCCAGAAGATTTGATGTTCACGTGGCAAGAACAGAGATACAGAACTGACTCAATTGAGAAAGCTTAATCATTTTACACATAATTTTTTATAGGGAAAGAGGAAGAGGCAGAAAAAGAAATTTCATTAACTGAATTCCAAGAGGACTGCCAAATGATGACTGAAAAAGAAGGTGCAGTCGGTGGAAAGGAGGAAGCCAAAGAACAACATGAACCAAGATCTACGAGAGCTGCCAAACCTAATTATAAAATATAATCATGGAAGAGAAAACATTGATTACAATTAATATAAATGGACTTAATTCAGCCATTAAAAGAAGGAAAACTTTCCATAAATTAGAGAAATTAAAATTTGATATAATTTGTCTACAAGAAGTACATACCAAAAAGCAATATGAACAATTGTTGATACAGCCAAAACTAGGGAAAATATTTACCTCCTTGACACAATGCAAGAAAAGAGGAGTGGTTTTATATATTAAACAGACCATTCCAGTGAAATTGATTTATATTGATGACGACGGAAGAATCCTAATGGTGGAAATAATGGGCAATAATATGAAAACATTCCTGATTGCAATTTATGCCCCAAATGACAAACAAGAGGAATTTTATAAAAAATTACATATCAAAATAATTGAACTAGACTATGCTAATATAGTTATGATGAGAGATTTTAATGGAATTGTAGACAACAAGAAAACAATAAAGCAAAACAGAAAGACTCTCCCTAAATCTTTCTTTAAAATGGTAGATGAAATAAATTTAAAAGACACATGGAGAGAAAGAAATGCTAAAACTAAACAATATACCTTCTACTCAAATAGACATTTATCATGGTCCAGAATAGATATGATATGGATGTCAACAGAATTGTTAACTAATATTCAAGAAATAAATATTGAATCAAGTACTTGGGCAGGTCATAATCCACTGACAATTAAATGGAAAGGACAAAGAAGAAGATCTAGATGGACGTTAAATAATACTATTTTAAAGGAAGAAGATTTCACACAGTGGATGGAGAAAGAATTGGCTTTTTTTTTCAGAGAAAACAAAAAAAGAAGATACATCAATTCAGAATGTATGGGATACAATGAAGGCATATACCAGAGGCTTGGTAATAGACTATACAAGGAAAAGAAATATTATGAAAAGATTAGCCTCTAAGGCATTAGAGGATAAGTATAAAGGATTTGAAAAAGAGCTACAGAAAAGGCCATAGAAAAAGAACATTAAGCTAAAAATGGATATAATTAAACATAAAATAGGTTTAATAGAAAAAGAAGAACGAGCACAGAAAATTGTAGGTGCTAAACAGAACTACTTTGAAGACGCAAATAAACCAGGTATATGGTTAGCATACAAACTGAGAAAGGAGAAAGAATCAAGGAAAATATTGCAATTAATAGATGACCAAGGCCAAGTTTGCTATTGGAGTAAAGAGAAGAAGGAAATCATTCGAGACTGTTATGGGAAACTATATACACAAGAGACTATTGATGAGGAAAAAATTAAACAGTATTTACAGAATGCTAATTTACCCCAGATACCCAAAGAGATTGAAACAAAGTAAGAAAGCAATATAACAATGATGGCGTAAACTAAAGCACTTAAAAAGCAAAATAATAGAAAGGCACCAGGCCCAGATGGACTTCCGGCAGAATTTTACAAAACATTACAAGAATCATTGAACTTTCCATTGTTAGAAGTTATGAATGAAGTTATGTTAGAGAAGAGAATACCTAAATCATGGTCAGAAGCTTATATCACACTTGTTCCAAAAGAGGAGACCGATCCATTACAAATCAAGAACTATAGACCGATTTCCCTACTTTACGCAGATTATAAAATTTTTGCTTCAAGATTGGCAGAAAGACTTAAAAAATACTTTAATAATTTTATCCATCCTGATCAAAATGGATCTGCCAAAGAGACAAAGACAATATGAGAGTAATCTTGGACACTTTGGAATACTATGAGGCACATCCTGAAAAACAAATGGCTTAGATATTTCTAGATGAAGAGAAGGCATTTCATAATTTGAATTGGTGATTCATGTACTTACTGTTGGAACAGATGGGCTTTACTGGAAAATTTATCCAACCAGTAGAAGCTATATATCATGAGCAAAGGGCAAAGGTAATGACAGAGGGAGACCTGACAGATTCTATTGACATAAGAAAAGGAACAAGGCAAGGGTGTCCACTGTCACTGTTGTTTGGGTTAACTTTGGAAGTGCTAAATAGAAATATTAGAGATGAAAGGAACATAAAAGGGATAAAATTAAAAAGGGAGAATTTAAGTTAGAAGCATTTGCAGATGATTTGGTTTTTATCTTAGAAGACCCATTAGAAACAGCACCAAAATTGATAGAAAAGATAGAGACATATGGTAAGGTGGCTGGTTTGAAAATAAACAAAGATAAGACAAAGATCTTGACAAAGAACATGCTATCTAGACAAAAGGAAGAATTGGCAGACTTATTGAAAATTCAGGTCACGAACAAGATCAAGTATTTGGGGATATACTTAACAGCAAGATGCAGTACATTAAAAGAGAATAATTATATCAAACTCAAACAGCAGATAGCATTAGATTTGGCGAAATGGGAAAAATTACAACTGTCATTAATAGGGAGAATATCAACAATCAAGATGAATATATCACCCAGAATTTTATATCTGTTTCAGACAATTCCAATTAGGCTTGGAAAAGATTACTTTGAAGATTTGAATAAAATTGTGTTGAAATATATATGGCAAGGTAAGAAAGCGAGAATAAAGTTAAACTTTTGCAAGATGCTAGAATAAGAGGTGGGTTTGGTTTGCCTAATTGGGAGTTGTATTACCAAGCTACAAACTTGATGTGGGTTAAGGAATGAATAACATTAAGAAATACTAGATTGTTGGCATTAGAAGGACATGATCTGTTGTTGGGATGGAATGCTTTTTTATGGTACAAAGGAAATAAAATACAGGGGTATTTTAGAAGTCATTATATACAGGAATCTCTGTGGTTAAACTGGGAGAAAATTAAAAGACAATGTTATTTGAAAATTCTGGTCTGGCTATTGACTATTGAAGCATTTTCCTATCCTATAAGATATAAAATATGGTGATGGTTAGATATGGTTAGATATGGTGAAATATTGAATGAAAAGGGTGAACTTAAATCTAGACAAAAATTAGAGGAACAAGGTACAAAGATGAATTGGTTTTCATACGCGCAGATACATTCAAGGCATGATAAAGATTCCAAAACAGAAGGTTTTTATGATAAATTGACTGATTTAGATAAGATTTTGACAGGTACTGACGAAAAGGTGATTAAAAAATTGTGTGGATATTTATTAGAAATTAAATTAGAAGAAGAACAAGTTAAAGAAACTATGATTGCTTTGGGGAAGAATTTTGGATATGGGATTGACCTAGAGAAATGGCAAAAATTGTGATCTCAAAATTATAAGATGACAATGTCAACAGCATATAAAGAAAATTTGTATAAGATGTTTTACAGGTAGCATTTCCCCCCGACAAGAATAGCAAGAATGTTCAAGAATAAATCCAAAAAATGATGGAAATGTCATCAGACACCTGGCTCATATTACCATATGTGGTGGACTTGTGTGGATGCTAAAAAATACTGGGCTAAACTCCACACAATGCTTGGGAAAAATGACAAAAAAATATAGATTTGAAACCAGATATATATTTAGTGGGAATTTTACCTGAAATATATAGTAAAGACTTGAAATACCTGATTGTAAATGTATTAACAGTGGCTAGGATTGTATTTGCTAAAAACTGGAAAAATCAGAAAATATCACCACAGGAGAAAATTATTAAAAAATATTGGAATGTGCTGAAATGAGTACATTGACATTTGAAATTAGAGAACAAGAAAAGAAACAATTTTATAAAATTTGAGATCTATTCTATCAATGGTTAGAACAATAAAATATAGTAACAAAATATGTAAACTTTTAGAAAATACTAAATATATAAAGATGTATTTTTTTCTTATATCGACAAAATGATTTTAGGATAGATTTGGGATGATAATATGAATTGTCGCAAAATAAATTGAGTAAAATAGGATTATTTCTTAAAGCATGAATGAATAATCAGTATAGTCAAATGATTGATTAATAATGATATTAATGCATTTAATATTGGACTGAAAATACAAGATCTTACATAATGTAATTGTAATTGAAGACTACCAAATGGAAGCACAAAAAACTTTGTAAACCAACCGACACACTGTATGTATATATGTTGACAGCCAATGGCTTCCACAAAAACAAAATCACCAATTTGATCCACAAAAACACACCAAGACATAACAGAGACCTAGAAGATCAACAGATCCATGGAACAGATCAACAGATCCATGTCCTGCCCTACATAAGAGGTACCACAGATAAAATCAGTAAGATACTACACAGGCATCACATCAAGACTGTCTTCAAAACAGACAAAAAAATAGCAGCCATCCTGAGGAACCCCAAAGACAAAATTGACCTGGAAAACCAAGGCATATACGAAATTCCCTGTACATCATGCCCGGCCACATACATTGGACAGACCAATAGAAGAATAAGTACCCGCCTAGAGGAGCACAAAAATGCAGTAAAAAAGCTGGAACACACCTCCTCACTAGTCGAACACATGAAAACCACAGGTCACAACATCAACTTCAATGGCACCAAAACCCTGGCCACTATAGAAAACCCCAGCCACAGAATCATCAGAGAAGCCATAGAGATTGAAAAAAGACCTGACAGCATGAATAGAAGAGATGATTCCACCAGACTGTCAATCATTTGGAAGCCTGCACTCTCAAATAGAAAGATCTCCATGCCACAAGCCAGGCAAACACCTGGGCAAAAACAGACTCCCTCTGATAGCTCCAACCTAACCCCCCCACCAGGCACCCAGGTGAAACCCAGCTTGCTAATGAAGAGCAGCCGTCCCTTCACACGGAGCCAAGCTGCACTAAAAGCCTCCAACACAAGAACAGAGTTTTGCCAGCCAATCAAAGCCACAAAACAGACAGAAAAAACCAGGAACACCAATCAATCAAACTCCAAGTCCAATGAAATAGGTCCAGGCTCCCAGCCAATCAGAATGAACCAGCCTCAAATTTAAAAACCAGGAGCTGTAAGACCCATATCCATACAGAAGCCTGATGATGGCAGATGAGATTCTGCTGAAACGTTGCTACAACTTTAACAGAACTACAATGACGTGGGATAATACCCGAAGGAAGCTGAACAGCATATATATATATATATATATATATATATATATATATATATATATATATATATATAAAACACACACAGACACACACACAGATACACACTAATATTGCAATAAAATACAACCCCTCAGGAATCCCTCAGCACTAACTGAAGAAACAGCATATAGAAGGTGTATTCTTTCCCTCTTTTTTTTTGTTTTACCACATATTACACCCTTCATAATAGCATCATCTTAGATATTGGAGGTGCTTCTTTATGTTAGTGCAAATTCCTACTAAAAGCCTGAAGTTATAACATAGTAGAGAATATTATTGTGCAAGTTAGTGAAGACAGGAAAAAATAAGATATTGGTACTAGAATGTTATAGACCTTAACTGGAACAAGTGGCCCAATGGCCCAATAACTAAAGATACTGAACTTGTCAGCTACAAGAATCAAGTCTTTGGATTGTATGATGGGGTTTGCTCCTATGACTTGCTCCAGCTCCTGCCCACCCAGCAATTTGAAAGCATGAAAAAGCAAGTAGATAAATGGGTATCACTTTGATGGGAAAGTAACAGTGTTCAATGCACCTTAGCATATAGCCATCCTGGCTACATTACTGCAGAAAATTTGGATAACACTGGCTCCCTCAACTAAAAATCAGAGGATGAACACCATCCCGTAGAATTGGACATGACTGGACAGGGGAACCTTTCCCTTTAACTGGAAGAAGGCAGATCATCAGAGGTGCTAAAGCAACAAAAAGTAAAAATTAAGGAAAGGAATAAAGTGACTGTTCATAGACAGCTAGGAAATAAGGAGATCTAACTTTGGGAAATTTTGGCAAGAGAGTGGGTAGGGAAGCTGAAATGGAACCAAGCCGTGGATATGTAAAAATATGTGATTCAACAGACCTATGCACAAAGGAGGAGAAAAGGGAGTCTGCAGGAAGTTTAGCCTATGGTTTGGAGAAGGAAAAGAGAAAAAAACTGAGGACTCAAATGAAACAAGAGCCAAAACATTCAATTCAGGGAGAGGGCAAACCTACTTATGAGTAAATGAAAAGTAAACATGAGTATTTTCTCACTGCAGCCCTTTGTCCAACTGGGTTGCCCCTTTCTGCAGCTAACAAGGAGAAGGGCAGCTTGAGGGACACATTGGAGTCAGAAACATTGATGGGCAACTCAGCCATTGGGGAGAGAGGCTAGCAGTCTCACTGAGGCAACTGAATGAGGAAAATTGAGACCTGAAACAGTGAAATATATAGGACTCAGATAACATAAATCCAATCCAGGAGGAGAGATCAAGCAGCAAGAAGAGAATGAGAAAAACTGCTAAATGTTTTTTTGAGAGCTACTTCTGTGGGCATTGTACAAGGAAGCACAAAAGGTGCTATTGACTGTATTTTAAAATGTACTGCATCTGTTGAGTACAAACTGATAGCTCTGAAGAAGCCTCTCTGCAAGACACAAAGAGATTAATCCCACTGAATTAAATAGCTAATTGTTGTTAAAGATTATTCTTATCCCTTTGTGACACTATCTTTCTGATTGTTGCTCTTCTAATGAAAGTAGTAAAGTTGTTCTCAGCTGTCTAAGAGGGTTTTTTTTTAATTGGATGTTCCAGTAGTCAGATGGGTGTCTGATCCTTAGACTCTGGAAGTAGAATTCTTTAAAGCAGATTGTATAAAATCTGGAAATTTTCTAATTGGGAGATTCTGAAAAAGTCAATTCTATGATCTGAGAAGTGTTTCTAGTTAAAACAGGAGCTTTATGGCTTATCAGTAAATTTCACATTACCAATCCTCATCTAGAATATTTCAAGTGGCAGGCAAAGCAATCAATACCAGCATTGTTTATGAATGACAGTGAAATCAGAAAGAAGAACAGGTAAGCAGCAGCAAGAAAATCCCCCTGCCTATATTAAACAGGACCACCTTATAATGAAAAAGAAGATCCCTCCCCCCAAAAAAAGAAAAGGAAAGGAAAGAAGTGGCATAATGGGGAAAATAAAATAAATATGCAAAAGTATCCTAAATACTAACACAGATAGCAATGTTCTTCCTTTATTACTTCCATTGTTTCTTAAGGTTGCTAAACTGCAATTCCAGTGTCCCTCGCAATTCATATTGCTGGCTGGGAATTATTGTTTAGTTATACCTGGAGAGTGGAAAGATTCTCTACCTCTGCATGAGGATCTGGGAAACAGATCCCTAAACAGAGCTTCTTGTCCAGAACTTTCTAAAATCTAGATACTTCTTAATAGGCTGGCACCCTGCTAAAATAGCTAGTTACTGTTAATGGTTGGTATCTGACAAGAATAAGGCTCAGGTCTAATAAATAACTTGCAAAGAGTATTTCTAAAATACTGATTGTTCTCCAAGAATAAAGCAAACCTTAGTAATGTTCTGTGCTAATGACATATGCTTAAAATATGTTTCATTGCTTCATTTTAGTTTTAAAATTATTTCTAGGAATCATAGCTGAACTGGGAAGTCATAAATACTGTTTTGAAATAAATTTTAGCACATAATATCTGGTAATCAAGATACACATACTAATCTTGTTGGTTAAGGTATTTGAGATTTTCTTCGTGATGCTTTGAAAATCTAGCCGGCATTAGCTCAGGACATTGGAAGGGTTCATGTGTCAGATTATAAGAATGGTTTGCTCAGTCATGGTGAATAAGTCACATTTGGCTGAACCAATGTATACCTAATCAAACTATAAGGTGGCTTAATGTGACATGTCAATTCATCTTTGTGTTAGAATTGAATAGATAGATTGAATTCTTTATTGGTCAAGTGTGATTGGACACACAAGGAATTTGTCCTGGTGCATATGCTTTCAATGTACATAAAAGAAAAAATACATTCATCAAGAGTCAAGAATCATAATAATCATAATAGTCATAGGGTACAATAAGCAATCAAATCATACAAGGAAACAGTCAATATAAATTGTAAGGATACAAGCGACAAGTTACAGTTATACAGTCACGAGTGGGAGGGGATGGGTGATAAGGAGTGATGAGAAGATTAATAGTAACAGTAGTGCAGATTTTGTAAATAGTTGGACAGGAATTATTGAGGGAATTTTTGAAGGAATTATTTTTTTAGCAGTGTGATGGCATTCAGGAAAAAACTATCCTTGTGTCTAGTTGTTCTGTGTGCAGTGCTCTATAGCATCGTTTTAAGGGTAGGAGTTGAAATCGTTTATGTCAAGGATGTGAGGGGTCTGTAAATATTTTCACAGCCCTCTTTTTGATTCATGCAGTATACAGGTCCTCAATGGAAAGCAGGTTGGTAGAAACTGTTTTTTCTGCAGTCCTAATTACTGTCTGAGGTCTGTGTCTGTGCTGTTGGGTTGCAGAACCATACCAGACAGTTATAGAGGTGCAGATGACAGACTCAACAATTCCTCTGTAGAACTGTATCAGCAGTTCCTTGGGCAGTTTGAGCTTTCTGATTTGTTGCAGAAAGAACATTCTTTGTTGTGCTTTTTTGATAAAGTTTTTGATGTTAGGTATCCATTTTAGGTCTTGAGATATGATAGAACCCAGAAATTTGAAGGTCTCTACTGTTGATACTGTGTTGTCTAGTATTGTAAGAGGTGCTGGTATAGGAGGGGTTCTCCTAAAGTCTACCACTATTTCTGTGGTTTTGAGTGTATTCAGTTCCAGATTGTTCCAGTCGCATCACGAGGCATGTTGTTCAATCTCCCGTCTGTATGCAGATGATTTTGGTTTAAAGTTCCTGTTAGAAATACATGGTAAACATGAGGATGGGATAAATTATGTAAGCCACTTGCACAACAACAACAAAAAGTGACACAAACCATTATTTATTTGTAATATCTCACTCTTATATGTAACTTTTTCCGAAGTATGTCCTGCATTAAAAAGCATAAATAGGTTTGTTTATGTTTTTCTCAGATAGAGGGTTTCAGAGAACAAAACTATAGCCCTATTCATACTGTCAGTAAAACATATATATAGTGAATTAAAAAAATAATGAAATCTATTTGCCAGATGAAACAAACTGTCTTATAATATGTTAGAAGATCGAGAGTCTAATGTCTTTTAAGCCCGTATATTTTTCCATTTCATTGGCATGTCCTTTTTATGTAATATAAGCTAAGGTTTTTTGGTTAACAATCACAACTATTAATGATAGGATAAAAATTGTGCAGATATGCCTACGAAGGTGTACCAAAGAGACAAAATATAAAAAATATTTATTTCAGTTCATGTGTAAAAGATATTTATAATGGTGGAGTCCCTTGGATCCTATGGAAGGGTATAGAGGCTAATTGAAACATATTGTGAAAGAAATTCTGTCCTTTTTCTGCACATACAAAGTGGTGGTTATATTATAATTTCACAAGGCATGTTTCATTATTTTTACAGCATGGATCCATCAAGATAGTTTGTCAAGCTTTCTCATATCTGCTTTTCCAATATTACCATCCATAACATCTGCAACAGCATTTCTGTTCTTTGCTGCAACCATTTAAATGGTTCCTCTCATTTAGGAAGAAGTTGAAAATACATCTCATATCCAGCATAGCTTTAGAATGCTGTGCACAAGATAATTATTTTTAAAGAAAAGAATTGCATTCAGATAGCCAAATTATAAAGATATCTAGAATAATACCTATTCTGAAAAATTGATACATTTTATTCAGATTTCAATATTGGATTGGAGTAGCTATAAAAGGAACTGACTGTACTGAAAAATTCTGAGAATGTCCAGCACGACAGAAACATGATCCACAGACATGACTAATAATTAAGAGAAATGTTTCATTCTGCCAGCTAGAGACAAATCATGGCCACAACACCATGTAACCTATTTGGAGTCATCTATTTTGCATTACAGTCTCAGACATCTATCTAGTGTCTTGATGATTCAGAGCATGGGATTTGGTTGCTTTTCATTCTAGCCTGCTATTTTCAATTACCCCAAAGAAACCCTTCAGTCAGTGGGAATAGCAAAACTGCTTTAAAAATAGTCGTATGATAGATCTCATATGAGTGTGAAGATGTTGCTGAAATTTTTGGATAAAATAGACTTGATTATCTTTTAGGCTATAGAGAGCCAGTTTGGTGTAGTAACCAAGGCTATTTGACAAGAATAGAAACTGGGAGACTAGGAGTTCTAGTCCTGCCTTGGTCCAGACACTCTGGGAAGGAGTTAAATGCAATCCACTTCTGAAATTGTGTGAAGAAAACTGCAGGAACTTGTCCATTCACTTAAAGGCACACACACACACACACACACACACACACACACACACACACACTTCAGTCTGCCTTAGCAACTCTCAGAAACACTGTAATCATAGGAACTATTGTTCAACAATGATTCTATTCTATCTGACAACCCTTCATCATTTGTATTTTTTCTTCTCACTTATGCAGAGCCTGACACAGATCTCAGTGATCTCCAATCAAGCCTGAGCACAAAGCTTCAGAACTATCACAGGTAACATACCGGCAGAAATTAATGCGGTACTCAGTTTATAAGGCAGCTTCTAGCATCCATGCAAGTGCAATAATCCGAGACTACTCTAATGCCATATCTAATATCTGAACTTTTTTGTCCTTCCTGTCAACAATTGTTAAATCAGCAGTATTATGTGGCAAGTGTTTGTCTGTTTGAGTTCTAAAATCCCAGAGTACTTTAGCTTCTTAATTTTCTATTACTTTTTCTGTGTCTGTGATCCCATGCCAACAATGATCCCATGCCAACAATGGTATTTCTTGCAGATATTCCAATGTATCATTGTTGCTATTTGTAATGCCATTGTTTATAGTCAGTTTGTGAGACCTTGCAGTAATATGTGGTGGCACACTGTTTCTTCAGCTTCTTCTTGAATTACTATTCTTATTGATGTATTAATCTTGCATCATCAAAAATTGGATGGATTATCAAATGATAAACTCCTTTCTCCTTTCCTACATAGTGTACCAAAAGTCCAGCCTCAAATGCCAATCACAATAAATTTTATTAATTAATATTTTTCAGATATATTGTTACCTACATAAGGATTTTTAAATCCTATGGGGTCAAATAAAGAAGTTTTAGAAGAAAATCTATTTGAATTGCTTATGGGGCCTGATTTTGTCCACAGGCCTGAATTTTGATACACCCTGTATATAAACATAGAGGAAATAAAAAGAGGTCCAACTAACAACAACAAAAGAGTTACAGAGAGATGGTCCAGAATTATCGAGTTGTGGTCAGGAAAGGAAAAGCTCAGAATAGAGAAGAACAATAAAAATATTTTTAAAATTATGTTCAAAATAAAACCCACACAAAAGAATTCTATCTGTTAATAAAAAAGCTAAATTATAAAAGTGAACAAAGAAAGGAGAGTGCCACACTCAACCCTTATTTTGATTCATTCTTCTCAACAAAACCCAAATGTTCCACAATCAAATTATAAAGAACAGGGTGAAGGGACAAGATCAAAACTTGATAGCAACGTGAGCAGGGAATCGTTCTTTATTTGAATGCGTTGAAATCTATAGTGTGAAATGAATTGCATTGTAGAACACTGAAAGAAATAACTGATCAATTGGCTAAAGTGTTTCATATTGTCTTTAAGAAATACAGGAAAAGTGGTGAAATGCCGGATGACTGAAGAAGAACAAATGTTGCCCATCCCTTAAATAAGGAGAAAAAGGAACTGTTAATTGCTAAACATATCATTGAAGCCTAATGACACTACATAATATTGATAAGTAATTTCTGTGCATCATTAAAAATTGGTTCAAAAGTAGAAAGCAAGAAAATTCTAATCAATACACACCATAAATTTAAAATGGCAGTCCATCATAAAATGTTTTTTTCTATGTTCAATAAATACTTAGTTTTTCTTCACATTGTTATCTTTAATTACCCCTCCCAAAAGGCAATTCCCTAAATCATATTAACAGACTTAAAGATATTAAATCAAAATGACATGTAACTACTATATCTCATGAATGTGTCCATATTTTGCATTTCCATAACAGTAAAAGACTGACAGACAACCCTTTGTAAATGAAAAACTGATTATTTTTTTCTACAACAGTAGAAACAAAGCAAACAGTTTACGCAATCTGAAGATAAAACACTACAATGGGGCCAAGCAAGAATGTATGCTTGTTCAATTCAATCCTTTTTATTAATTATGTTGTTGACACTTTTGCCATTTCAGATTTCCATCCACCACTTCTTGTTCATTGTTCCATGTCTATTCTTTTAGGTGAATATTTTGTCCACATCTAAAATTGGGCTAAAAATTGGGATATTTTTGATCTATTAGAATAGAAAAGGCCTTGAAATTAGTTAATTATCCAGAAAGGTGGTGGCTTGAACAATATGCATGTAGAGAGCTATCCATTTGGAATTTAATTTGTATTCATGTTCTGAGTGGGCCGTTGTACTTGATGGCCTAAATGGTTCTTTCCAATTATATGATTCTGAGATTTTATGATTCTATGATTCTGCTTTTCTCCTGGTGCAAAATTTGCATTGTTTCATAGCATGCCTCATTGCTTTTTATAATTACAAAGAGATGTCTGGGCTTGGATGTATTAGCCTCCATGCAAAGAAAATTATTCTTTCTATCTGGGAATAGCTATAAGCAGCCAATGAGCATTACTGACCAACTTGTCAATATGTTCTAATAGGAATATTCTGTACTGCATTATTATTGATTCAGAATGATAAATTTTAGTACCATTCAATGCCTCTGGTTTGTGAAAGTAAAAGTCCTGGATATTATCCAAAAGTCTTGGATAATTAATTATCTAGTGTTCGAGAAAATGCATATATTTTCATGTCATGCTTATTCAGCACTTCTGTAAATCACATTCTATTTTCTTGAGATTTTGTGTCAGGTAATGAAAATCCCTTCCCCCCCCCACCCCAAGGTGAGATGGACATCCATGCATATTCTGAATCCTTTTTTCCTTTGCAACCACGATCACTACATAATATAACTAGATATGTATGTACAATTTTTGATACATATGAAATATATCTCTACATATATAACACTAATTTGAACACAAAATGTCTTTTTATTCAATTAAAGGAATAATAATAGTATCATGGATAGTGAAAAGATGCTTATTAATTTTTATTTGATGGATGTCCGCATTAATTAGGTGAGGCTGAATGAATTTTGTAGGCTTTTTATCAAGAAGCTGCTACATTATTAGAAGGGGGATATTAAAAGCATTGCAAATAGGATATGCATTGTACATATGAAACATTGATAATAAAAGGCTTCTAAAAAATTTCTTCAGAACATTAATCAATTACTTGATTAAAAGAAACAATGCTACAGCTTATCAGAATTCTGATAATTTCCCTCAAAGCAGATGACATTGTTAAAATGTTGAAAAATGGTGGAATTCTTATCATTCTAATGTAAAAATCTAACATCTTTGTGATTGCATAGCGAGATGTGAAGTTTTTCATGAATAGATTAGTACAATAAAATGCAAAGCAGTAAGAGAAAGACAGATAATTTTCACTTTTTTTCAAGTGAAAAATGTCGATCTTTCTCAGTTTTCCTTTGCTGTATGAGAGATCGCTATGTAGAAAATATTGTGCAGTGAAAGGATTTCTTGGACTGGAAAAAGAAAGGAAATTCTCTTTCTCACTGTCAATGTACCTAAAGGCCCTGTCACACTGCCCAGTGGATGCAAAACGGACACAACGGACGAGCAAAATGTTCCATCCGTTGTTATCCGCTCTCAAAAGGGGCAAAAATTTGCATAACCAGAGCGGATAACACGGATGCGAGGGGGATGCAGAGTGGATGGAAAGCAGATGCGGAATGGAAGCCCAGCAGATGGAAGTGGATGGGAGTGGATGGTGCATCCGCTAGGCTTCCGGGGGACCTCAGCAAAGCAGATGCGGAACGGATACAGCGGATGCACAGCGGATGCACAGCAGATGAAGCGGATGCACAGCGGAAGCCTAACGGATGCCTGGCATTAATTGTGCATGCGGGGGGTATGCATTGCTTAAGCCACGCGGATATAAAGAGAAGCAGCTCGCACGTGGCCAGCATTCGGAGGAAAGACCTGCTGCAGGATACATCGAGTCCTTGCCTGCCCTGCCTGCATGCCTGCCTGCAAGCCTTGCTGCCAGCCTTCCTGCCAGCCTGCCTCCAAGCCTGCTGGCCAGCCTCCCTGCCAGCCTTGCTCTCTGCCTGCCTGCCAGCCTTGCTGCCAGCCTGCCTTCCAGCCTCCCTGCCAGCCAGTCTGCCTGCCAGCCTTGGTGCCTGCCTGCCTGCCTGCCTTCCTGCCAGGCTTCCTGCCAGCCTTGGTGCCAGGCTTCCTGCCAGCCTTGGTGCCAGGCTTCCTGCCAGCCTTGATGCCTGCCAGCCTCCCTGCCAGCCAGCAACCCCACAACCATGGGGAAGAAGCGAACGTCTCAGCAACCTGCCACCATCCCTGGAAAGAGGGACAGGGCCACCCTCCCGCCCCCTGTCCCTGACTCTGCTTCTGCTGGGGCTTCTGATGCTCGGGCTTGCTCTTCTGGTGCTGGAGCTTCCACTGAAGCTGCTCCTGGCGGTGGTGCTTCTGCTGCTGCGTACTCTGCTGAAGCTGCTCCTGGCGGTGGTGCTTCTGCTGCTGCGTACTCTGCTGAAGCTGCTCCTGGTCCTGCTGGTCCTACTGGTCCTGCTCATCCTGCTCGTGCTCCTGGACTTGCTCGTCCTGCTCATCCTGCTCGTGCTCCTGGTCCTGCTCGTGCTCCTGGTCCTGCTGGTGCTGCTGGTGCTGCTGCTGGTGGTGTTGCTGGGGCTCCTGGTGCTTACTCTGCTGCTGCTGATCCTGGTCCTGCTGATCCTGCTGCTGCTGCTACTGCTGCTGCTGATGATGATGATGATGATCCTGCTGCTGCTGGTGGTGGTGATGGTGTGGAGGAGCAGCCCCTACCACCTGGGAGTCCCTCTGATGAGGGACCATCTGGTCCTGCCAAAGGGAGGAAGAGGCGTATGCGGGGATGGGAGAGGAGGCAATACTTCATCGAGGAGGAACACGAGGATGAAGTGCTGGAGTGGCTGAGAGAGAATGACTATCTGTGGCAGAAGGGATATCGGCTGTACAGGGACACCAAAAGGAAGCAGGCTGCTTGGAGAGAGAGGGCGGAGAGTATGGGTTACACTTCAAAGGTGCTCCTCGGCTGGTGGAAGCACATGCACACCTGGTATGGGAAGTTGCACCTGAAGAAATCTGGCCAGGCCACGGTTAAGCTGATGGACTGAGAGACTTACGTCATGGCCAGGTGCAGCTTCCTGGAGGGTGAGATCCGCCACTGAGGAGCACCAGGAGCCCCTCTGTCTACCCTCTCTCTCCGGCAGCCTGCTGAGAGCCAGTCCTCTTCCGGCTGAGAGTCAGTCCCTGTCTCCAGGCAGGTTTCTGTAGAGCGTGCCATGGCGGAGAACCCGCGGACAGGTGTTGTAAACATGGTGGAGCATGTGGAGGACTCCCTGGTGTGGTGGGAGAAAGGAGACATCGAGTCCACCACAGTCGTAGCCGCATCCACACACCCCAGCTCCGCCTCCACAGAAAGGCAGAGAGCCAGACAGCAGGAGGGGCAGAGCCACACTGTCCTCCTGGAGATCAGGGACACCATCCGCACCAATCTAGATCTCCTCTCTCAGCTGGTCAGCACCAACTCCTCATCCTCCAACCGCAAGCCCTTCCTCACCTATGTCAACCAGACCCTCAAGAACATAGGGAAACCCCAGTACCAAGTGGTGAAGGACCAGATCACTGAGCTGCTTCACAACCCTCCAGATCCAGAGGAACCTGCTCCCACCCAGTCCAGGTCTGCTCCTCTACCCCAGGTGATGTCCCTCCCATTCCAAGGCTTCCCACAGCCCCTCACCTACCAGGGCTACGGCTACCAGAAGGTCCAGCACCATAGGCAGCAGCCCTTCCCAGTCCAGGCACAGAGTCATCGGATGACACCGTTGCCACCGGTTCCACTGATGCCACCGATGCCACCCACGACAATGATGCCACCAACAACAGCGATGCCACCCACGCCAGTCCTCACCCAGCTGCAGACCAGACAGCCCCACTACACTACTCCTTCCTCCACCGCACAGCCAAGCCCTGCCTCAGTACATCTGTCATCAGTACTGGGGCTGACACCCCATGGCATGGAGGAAGGACCTCTGAGCATCGCGGGTCTGAGCCAGCTGTCTGAGAGCTTCCTCAACACACCATCCCCTGTTGTCCTCTTGGGGCCAGGCACCCCAATGATGATACAGACCAGCACTCCAGCACCACCCACCTCCACAGCACCTGGACCCTTCACCCCTGAGACTGGGCACACCTCCGAGTGACCAATAAGAGTGGCAGAGACTGGGTAGCTGGCTACCTGTGGACTTTATTTGGACACTTGACTTGGGTCATTTTTGTTTTACAGCTTGTTGTTCAGTAATGTTTATCTTTGATTCACACACTTGCTTCATTTCTTTTTTTGTAATAAAGTCTTGGTGGAAACTTTTAGAATTGGTTTAAGCCTTTGCATGCTTGTGGGATGGGTTAAGATAGCAGTGGGGTGGGCAGGGATACCTTTGGGATGGGTTAAGATAGCTGTGGGATAGATAAACCTCCAGTGCAAGCATAGTGGGACTGTATGGTCCACCCTCCCAGGTGCCACACCTTTGGCCCTTCATTAGTAAGCATTGATCCACACATTTGAACATAAACACAACTCTTTATTAAACGCCCTGTTCATTCTAGGCCCACCCAACATACATGGCCAAATCTCATCCATGTGATGAGACAGGCTGAAGGAAGCACCCATTAATCATCTATCATACTGTCTTGCCACTCCACTGCTCCAGCTGGGGAGTTGCACCAGTGTCTCAAGAGGTTGCGCTGCTTCTTCCCTTCACGTGAGGCTCTTTTGGGGCCTTGGATATCCTCAGTGTCTATCAGGTTTCGCCCTTGCCTCCATTCCCCAGGCTCCATGTCCTCATTGCCTTGCTGGAGGTCCACGAGCCTGTTCTGCAAGACTGGGTAGCGGGTGCGTATGAGATTTTGCAGGATGGAGCAAGCTTCCATGATCCTCCTCACGGTCTCTGGGCGATGCTGCATGGTGGTGAGAAGTACCTGGAACCTGTTGGCCAGGATGCCAAAGGTGTTCTCCACCACCCGCCTTGTCCTGGACAGCCTGTAGTTGAAGATCCTCTCTTCATGGGTGAGGTATTTGGAGGTGTAGGGCTTCATGAGGTAGGTTTTGAGGGAGAAGGCATCATCCCCCACGATGAAGTAGGGCACATCTTGCGTGTCATTGGGCAGGGGATCTGGATCTGGAAAGCCCATGATGAGGTTGCCTTCCAGCCCATCCTTGAGGTCACTGGCATTGTATACCTGGGCATCTGAAGCTGACCCGCTGCCTGAAGCATCGATGTACATGAAGTTGTAGTCAGCATTGATCATGGCAAAGAGGATGATGCTGAAGAAGCCCTTGGAGTTGAAATAAGTGGACCCGAATTGGGTGGTGCTTTGCAGGCCACATGCTTGCCATCTATGGATCCAATGGTGTGTGGGAAGTTCCACCTCTGATACCACTGCTCTGCAACTTTCTTCCAGCCTTCTTTAGTGGAGGGGCACTGGAGGAGCTCCTCCAGGTATTCTTCGATGATGGCCTGCACCACTTCTCTGACCACAATGCTGATGGTGTTGGATGGCACCCTCCAGCCGTACTGCATGCTCCTGTAGGTGGTCCCTGAGGCCAGGTGGGGCAGAGTGAGTGCCACCTTGAGCCCAGGTTCTAGGCTGGGCTGGAAGTTGGTGTTTGCCTTGGTCAACCTGGGTGTCAGCCACTGCACAACTTCGTCAAACATGGCTGGAGGCATCCTCATGAATGTCTGGAATGCCCGAGTGTCTTCGTTCCTGAGCTCCACCATCAGCTTGTTGTATAGTCCGTACTCTGCTCTTCTGGCTATCCATCTTTGGACCCAGACGCTTCTTGGCCACCTCTTTTTCTTCCCGTAGTAGAGTTCACAGAGCCTGTAGATGGCTTCGCACTGTTGCAGAAGGACGGTGGCTGCCAAAAGGACTGTGTTACGATCCACGGTGGACATGACTGGATGCTTTGGAAGAGCAAGAGTCAGATGAAGGCTGCAGAGGTCTGCACAGCTAGGCTGCTGGTCTGAAAGTGAGATGCAGGTGAGTTGCTTCCCCTTTTTATAGGCAGTATAGGTGTCCCTTTGTATCCTCTAGGCATCCTCTAGGCATCCTCTAGGCATCCTTAATATCTGAGATAGGTCCCCTCTGCGAACGTTTTTTCCATTTTAAACGCTTTGTTTCCGTGCTGCATCCATTCTGCATCCGTTCTGCATCCGTTCTGCATCCGTTCCGCTTCCTCCCTGCATCCGAGCGGATGCGAGTTGCACGGATGCGCAGCGGATGCCTAGCGGATATAGCGGATGCGTAACGGATGCATAGCGGATGCATAGCGGATGCAGAATGGATGAATTGGATACATTTTCCACGCAAAAGTTTTGAGCAGCTCAAAACTTTCTGAGTGGATGAAACATCAATAAACGGATGCTGGACGGATAGAGAGGAAGCAAAACGGAGGCAGTGAGTACATCATGTTTTCCAATGGATGGCAAGCTTTTTTTTCCATTTTACATCCTTTTTGCATCAGTTGGTGCAGTGTTACAGGGGCTTAAAATATTAACAACAATTACAACCACAGCAACAATATAAAAATCAAGGAGTGAAGAAAAATATAAAGCATAAACGTGTATGAGCCTATTCCTGCAAGAAAAAATTTCATCCCATTGCTTAGGCTCAGGGAAAAGTACATATAATTTTTGAAAGTACAAGAAGTTATGGCTATAAAATGACAGGACAAAATAGGCATTCCTAGACTATTAATGAGTGGAATGAATAATTTGCTTTAAGCTTCTCTATAACATTTTATATTATTTGTGAGTTAAAGTCAACTTTACATTCAGCTTCCTACTTACAGTATATTAATACATGATGCCTTTAAAACAAACAAGTATTTATTTTAGTTTTACCTACTTATTTTTCACTGTAAAATGAATAGTGCAATGATTCAGTTGGGTTATGTACCTGATAATTCATCACTTCTAGATCAGGAGTCCCCAACCTTTTGGACCACTAAATTCATAATTTTAAATCCTGTGGACCACTAATATGAATCCAGCACGCTGCTCGCTGAAGCACCTGGACTCCCAGTGATGGTATGGGGTCCTTCAGGCACTTAGCTTGGCTTCCTGTTTCTGAAACCTTAAACATTCAAAGAGCCATTTGGATCCATTTTCCACAGAAAACAAAACTTCGGGATCTCTCATCTCTCTCTTTCTCTCAGTATCTCTTTCTCATCTCTCCTTATCTCACCTCTCTCTCTCATCTCTTTCCTCCTCTCTCTCTCATCTCTTTCTTTCTCTCTCTTTCTCTCTTTCCCTCCCACCCTTCCCCTCTCTTTTTCTCTCTCCCCCTTTCTCTCATCTCTCTCAGATGGGCCAGCAGGTGTTTTGGGTCAGAGAGGAAATTGCATGTCTCCAGTCACGCAGCACCAACAAGGGCCAAAAGAAACACCCATGAGATCCAGCAAGAGATGAAGCTTCGCTCCCACTTTGAAATATGGAGCAAACCTCTATCCCCCATCCTTCCCTTTTCAGGCCAAATGAGGAGTGAGTGGGAGGGCAGAGTAAGGGGTAGGGCCAGCCAGTGGTGGATTCAGCAGACAGGAAGCCATAGAAGGGGGAAGGACTGTGATATAAGCAATTAGGAGTGGCTCAGTAGACACATGTAATACCTCTGCTGTACATTAATAGTAAGCTTTCAAATGCAATTCAAGATGCAGATTGTTGCCACAAATCCAAGGAACTATCCCTTAGATCAAAGTGGGATCTCAATGTATACTTTTTAAAGTAGTACTGTATATGGGACCTAGGAAATGTTCTTTCTCTTCCACAGACCTAGGTTAGGGAATGTATTGTATCTCCTGAGTGTAATTGTGCCATTTATTAAGATATAGCTGTTTCCTATCTATTGACTTCTTTTATCTGTTTTATAGCAATAGCACATGTTTAGCTTGTAAGCTTCATTAGAAATTGGGTGGATTTCTAAAATTAACCTAAATAAATAGAAGTTTTAGAAGCAGGTTAGGAATTTTTAAAATATATATAAAGAATGTGCATGTTGTTTGTGGGCTTTCCAATAGGTAGCTGGATTATCACTCTATGAGCAGATCTGTGAAATATATAGGCCACTGGTTTTTCTCAAATCAGTCTTCTTTTCTATCTTGATCAGTTCACCTGCCCTGGTGGTCTTCTGTATCTGTCTGAAAGATGGTGTCATCTTACAATAAAATTGGTCTACTTTTCCCAGGGGGGTTCAAACAAGGGCTGTTGGCCATTTGTCTGAAATGATTTTGTGGATTCATGTGTTGAACTGAGGGTTCAGTTGGATGACCAATAAGAATTTTCCAACTCATACATTTTATAAATCTAAGATATCATAACATTCAGTGGTCAAACAAAACAGAATTGAAATTAATCAATAGACCCCCATATATGGATGAAAATCCTTCAATGCACAAATAACAGAACTGTGTTTTAATTAAATTCTACCAATGATCCTTTTTAAAATGGATTCTTCAAGAGTATCTTCTAGGAACCATATCTTCTGAGTTTCTTAATAGTGGAAGACTGTTAAGTTCCAATTTTCAGTCTGTAGTGAATAGTTATTCAAAATATGCAAAAGAGAGAATAGGCACAATATATACAATTCAAGTTGAACATAGCCATGTGTGAGATAAAGGGTTTGCTGGCTAAGAGGGACCATGTGCAGATTGAAATATGTAGTTATTAGGCTATTCTCAACTCAATGGGATACAGGCATGATTTCTAAAGTAAAAATATATATTTTATTTTAGTATTATTTTAGATAATATTTAACTCATTTTACAGTTTGCAACAATTTGCTACAGAAACATCAAAGAATCCATGAATATAATATTACTTTGTCCTTTTTTATTTGCTGTGGAATTGAATGGGTATCCTAACGTTGGTTTCTTTTTCCTCCTGCTGTATTCTGTAAGCAAAGAACATTAGATATCTATGTTGCTATAATTGCTAGAAATAGGAAGCTGGAGTAGATAAGCTTGGCTTCCTATATAATCATTTCAAGTAAGCTGCTGACAGCTGGGAATCAGATACCAGGAGGGACTAGCTGTGTCTTGTTGAAGAACTGTGCAGAGTTCTTTCTCCTTTTTCCTCTTCCACCTCCTCCTCCTCCAGGTGAGATTTGTAAAAGAAGAAGACAATTCAACCATTCAGATTTAAATACTTCTTTTGTATATTATTTACACCCAAGATTTTCTTTGTCTTTAGTAATATGCCTGGAGGGATGATAACAAATTTGGTTAAGAAGACAATTAATTATATCCAGATAGCAGTCTCTCTTCATTCCCTGTCCAGACTGTGAAATTCAATTCCTCTTTTGCTTTTTAAAATTAAATTCGGGGTGTTTCTTGCTAATACTGTAGAAATGATTTGCTGACTTGCCATTATTTATTTTAAGATTTATTTTTAAATTTCTCAGTGAGAATCTCCCATTCAAGCACTAACTAGCTTGAAAAGCAGCCCAAGTCTGCTGGATGCTTTTCTATCCTGGGAAAGTAGAGAAACAAAAATGAATTTCCATATCCTCTGTAATCTTAAAAGGAGAGATGTAAGCAAAGTTAGATTATTTGTTTTAGCAGTTGATCCACAGGCTTTTTTTCACTGCTGCTAGATTCAATTGGAAATTTTCACCAAATGCAAGTAACTGATTTTCATTAATTGAACAGATGATGTAGAAGACAATGAACAGTATACATAGAATATAGATTCTAAGAATACACAGAACTTCGATTCTAAGGGCTTGTACAAACAACAATGGAAACAAGTCCAATGGTTTTCCAACACCTTCTGGAAGCAATGGAAGCAAGAATACCTATCTACCCTACAAGACTGCTGTAAATGGAAAACCAAAGAACTGAACCTCGAAGAAGGGGACCTTGTCTTGTTGAAGGACAAGGATGTACATCTGAACTGATGGCCCATGGGACTTGTGCACTACCCAGCTTTGATGGACTAGTCTGCCAAGTTGAGGTCCAGATCTTGCCATGACCCACAGACTTTTGCTAAGAAGTACTATGAGATTGGACACTGACCTAGTGTTGTTCCTGAGAAAGACTGAACTCGAAAGTTGAACCTCAAGCTTTGCATGCTTCATATCTACTTCATTATTGCATTGTTTGATGCTGTGTAACTATTTATTAGTTTATTTTAGTTAATGGTTAACTAAATTATAATTGCAGGCAGAGAGTGTGCTGGCTGGAGTGGATATTTAGTTGAGGAAGGAAAGCTGCCCCCTTAAGGGAATGCTTTTCATACATTTCATGGGAAGTGTAGTTAACGCTTCATGGGAAATGTAGTTCAGGTCACTTCTGTAATCCTGATTGGCCACTAGGTTAATCTCTGGTTGGGCTGGGGGAATGTTTTAGCATTCTTGTATGGATCCCATCATTGGGCGGGAAATTTCTTTTTATTCTTACACCATGGGATAGAGATCACCTTCTTTTCACACTATTGAGGCAAATATTGGACATTGGATGAATCTCTACATAAAAAACAAACAAACAAACAAATAAATAAAATAAAACTCAAGAACCCTCCCACCCTAACCCCTAAAAGGACCAAATGGGAAAGACTGCAATGATGAAGCCGTTAAGGCCAACCTGTTCAACACATTCTTCAGTTCAGTTTTTGTAAACAGCAATGGCTCATGCCCCATATTTCCTAGTTGTACCACATTTAACTGTAATGATCTACTATATATTGACATCATAGAAGATAATGTAGAAAAGACACTATGTAACCTAAAACCATCCCTATCTATTGTTCCTGATGGATTATATGCATACTTCTTTAAAAAGCTCTCCTCTGCCATAGCAGAACCCCTAAGCATTATATATGAGATATCATTCAGAACTCTTATGGCACTTCCAGATCCCTTCATAAGTAGATTACTGTATTCCTGTCAAACAGGCAACAAATAGTAAAAATAGGGAGCGCTATATCAAACCCTGCTTCAGTAAACAGCAAGGCAGAGTTCTAGGACCCACACTCTTAATACACTATATAAATGACCCTTGTGATTTATAAATGACCCTTGTGATTTGCTCACCTTATAAGCAACTGCATCCACTTCACAGATGATGTAAAACTATTCAGCACCATCGACAATACTACTGTCCTTCAAAGTGACCTTCATTATGTATCTGAATGGTCAAACAATTGGCAACTTCAAATCTCGATCAATAAATGCTCTGTCCTACACATTGGTAAAAAAAATAAGTACACCAAATACAGGATAGGCAGATATGACCTCATTGATGACCCTCACTCTGTCAAGGATCTTGGAGTACTCACATCAAGTGACCTAAGCACCAGAGCTCACTGTAACAGTATTGCCAAAAAGTCATTAAGAGTTGTAAATCTAATCTTACGAAGATTCTCCTCCAAAAATATTGAATTGCTAATTAGGGAATACAAAAACTTTGCTAGGCTAATACCTGAATACAGCTCATCTGTCTGCAATTCACACTGTATATAGAACATTAATACAATTGAGCGAGTCCTGAAGTATTTCATGAGAAGAGTACCATACTCCTCTGCTCACAATAGACTACCCTAGATCACCACTCCTGGATAGAATAGTGGAGTAGGATAAATTGGGTTTTACAAATAGGAAATTTGAGTACTCTAAGCAAAATAAAATTTCACACTAAAAAGAAAGCATGTCTATTATTAATGTGATTGGGTACATACTCACAAATGGAGGTAAGTGCCACGCTACCTTGGTATGAGCTCTTATTTCTGGTTACACAAGACTTGTAACATGAAAATTGTTCCATATTTTCTCTGAAATGAAAAAAAAACACAGCATATATGCTTGCCAGAAGCTATCAGGCGTTCATTTTGAGACCTGCAGAGAAGGATGATCTTGGAATGCAGCACTGCCATCTGGGGGACGAATTAGAAAGCCAGCAGCTAAACTCCTGGCTAACAAGCAAATATTCTTGCTCATGTGGACACATGCACATAGATTGATGATGTGTTCATCCTAAACTGTGCATGAAACAACTTTCCCCTTGGGTTAGTACTTCTTTGGAAAGGCAATATTAGATTCCACGTTGAGACAGAATTCCTCCAGAGCTATGTTTCTAAAGGCATAAAGTAGCATTACCTTTTTCATGTTTCTGACATCTCTTTTTCTCTCCCCTCCGCTCCCTTTTTAATCTCCTTGCTTGAAATACTCTATTATGCCTCCTTGCACAATTACAGTAAACAAGGGCAAAGGTGATTTGCTGATTCTAGTTAAAAATAGCCGTGGCTCCGGTCTTTTGAAACTCATACCAAATAATAATACAGAAATTATCATAACCTTCTCTCTTGACACTCTACTGTACACAGGCACTCAGTCTTGACATATAGCATTTCCTTCACAGCCTTAGCTTTGTAAATAATAGCTTTCTTCCTTGACTACCTCAGGGGATGGATGGCAAAAAATGGCCTATGCTCCTCCCCCATAAAGAATAATAATAAGGGCACTAGGTTCACCTGCCTCCACTAGGTTCTACCTTGCTAAAAGTAAGGTATTTGAAAAATGGGATTTAGTGTGTAAGAAGCATTTATGTTTAAAATAAATTGCTTCCATTCTTTGCTCTGGTGGTCCAAAGAGTACTCCTGTATTTCTTTTCATAAAAGCAACATTTTGTTGCCTAAGTCAATTGCTTGAATAAAAGGAAAGCTACAATTTTGCTGTTTATATTTTACCATTTATAAATGATTCCAATCTTATTGTGGCATAAAATATTATGATAATATGGAGTCATGCAATGATCTGTTAACATTACGTTACATCTTTTGTATCATCAGTTCACAGTGGCTTCTAAAATGATATAAAAAGGACTTACTGTGAAATAAATCATAGAGTTGGAATGGACATAAATTTGCGTAGTAATGAATAAATGACTGCTGAAGTTCCTGTTACAACATTGATGTAACATATACATTGCATTCTTCATCTTGACTACTGTGTTCTGTATTATTCTCATGTACATATTGCTAGCAAGGCTCTGACCATAACTCAGAATCTGGTAACACCCAGTTTATCACAATTGCTGCCATTCTATGCTGTCCAGGCAGAAAGCGTGAGGATGAAGCTTCCTCATGATCTCTTCCATAGGTTCATTTAATTTCCCAGCCACTCAGGATGTAAGCTTTGGAAAGGTTCAGATTTGCATTTAGATTCAGCAACACTGAGCCATGGTGGTACAGTGGTTAGAGTGCAGTACTGTATGCTACTTCTGCTGACTGACTGTGTTCCATTCGGAAATAAGTTGCACGAGACCAGGTTCCAACAACAACTCTTTTATTTTAACAAGTAAGGCAATGGTAACGGAACAACAGCCCAAGCTGTGGCAGCCCTTCTTATAGCAGCTTGCTCGCGGCTTGTGGCCAATGACAGTACTTTGAGTGTTCCCACTGTCAGGCGGGCCAATCGGATTGGTTCCCTAATAGCCAATCTGAGAACGGCCTTCTCAGCCAATCAGATTAAGGCACTTGGAGCCTACCAAGTTCCATACACAACACCCCTCCCCCCTTGGTTTTGTCCAACGTGCGTCATGTAGTCATGCAGGTAGGTAGGGCTTTTTCAAGTCCTGGTTGACCTGTGCAGCTCAGACTTGGCATAGTCTTCAAGCAGTTCGGACGGGATCACTTTCTCTCTGTGCCTTCTCCATGGAACCTCCTGGAAGGTGAGTCAGCCTTGCCGCTCCCGCTGAGTTTCTCGGGCCAGTTGAGATGGCTCTGCGGCTCCCTCCTGGTTCATCCAGGTTGGTCGAGCTAGCCTGGCTGTCTCCTTCCAGGAAGGCCTCTCTTCGTTCTCCTGCTCCCAGACTTCTCTCTTGGGGTTCATCTAATCATGAGTACTCTTTTTGATTTGTTTGGGAATCTTTGTGTAGTGTTTGTTGTTGTGTTATATCGTGTTATATCGTGTTATATCATGTCGTGTTCATCTCTCCCTTTTTTATTATTTTGTATTCTCCCCCCCCCTTGTCTGTTTTTGGTTTGTCTATTATTTTTGGCGCTGGTGTGGTGTTGTGTTCTAAGGTGCGAGAACGAAACTGGTCAATGTGCCTCTTCCATTCTCTTCCATTCTCTTACTAGTCGGTAAGACCGGGGCCCTGTGATTTGGGTGATTATGGCTGGAAGCCATAACGGGTCCCCGGTAAGGTTTTTTGCATAAACCAGGTCGCCTATCTCGAATGCGCAGTATTTGCTGGAGGAGTCAGGGGGTTTATCCCAGGTATAAGTGGGGTGCAGTCTGTCGAGGTAGGAATGCAATTTCCTATCCATTAAGAGTTCTGTTGGGCTCTTGTTGGTTGTGCTGCTAGGAGTAATAAGTTGCATGGTTAATAATTGGTTTAGCTTTTCTTGCACATCCACCTTGTCCATTCTTTCATGGCCCTCCTTAGTGTACCGAACCATGTGTTCAGCCTTGCCATTTGCAGCTGGATGAGCCAGCGCTATCAAGGAGTGTCGGATGCCCTGTGCAGCTAAATACTGCTCAATTGCCAACGTGGTAAACTGGGCCCCATTGTCCGACACCAATACATCAGGCAGTCCATGCATGGTGAAAAGTTTGTCTAACTGCTTCATCACTGCCTTGGTGGTTGTGGAAGCCATAAGTATGACTTCTAACCAGTTCAAGTAGGTGTACATGACTATCAAAAAGGTGTTGCCTTTTGTTGGCCCAGCAAAGTCAATATGCAGTCTCGACATGGGCTCCAGGGAGTTTCCCATTCCCTGACTGGTGCCTGTGGGGGGGAGGGTAGGCCTTGATTTTTGGCAGTCATGGCATGTAGCCACCCAACATTCAATGTCTTTGTCCAGCCCTGGCCACCAGACATAACTCCTGGTCAGGGCTTTCATCTTAACTATGCCCGGGTGCCCCTCGTGCAACATGCACAAAACATTTTCCTGTAGTTTTTTTGGGATTACCACCCTGTCACCCCACAAAATACAGCCTTTCTTGATAGACAGTTCAGTCTGTTGGGTGCAAAATGGCTTAAAAGTCTCAATTTTGTTTTCGTCCGTCCAGCCCTTACCTACCCAATGCAGAATGCGAGCTGTCAGTGGGTCTTTTGCAGTGGCTTTAGCGACATCTGCTGTGGTTAGTGGCAGATTCGGCCAGGCCTCGAGTTGGAGAGTGGAGACGGTAGGAGCTGGGTCACCTTCTGTGATGGGCAGCGGGGAAAGGCTCAAAGTGTCTGCATGGGTGATGGTCTTTGCTGGGCAGTGGATCAGCGTGTAGGTGTAGGCAGCGAGGAATTCTGACCACCTCGTCATTCTAGGCGACAGAATGTTCGGGGTTGGTTTGTTTCCTGCTAGAATCCCTAACAGGGGTTTGTGATCAGTGATGATCGAAAAAGTTCTGCTATAAAGGTACTCATGGAATCTTTTGACTCCGGCTATGATTGCAAGGGCTTCTCGGTCAAGTTGGCTGTAATTTCTCTCTGATTTGGAAAGCGTTTTTGAATAGAAGGAGACTGATGTCTCTCTGCCGTCTGGTAGCTTGTGGCTCAGGATGGCGCCAATTCCAAAAGGTGATGCAACACAGGTGACCGTCAAAGGCAGGGTATTGCTATACTGGATCAAAATGGTGTTAGACGTTAATAGATCTTTGATACTTTGAAATGCTGCTTGTTCCCAGTAGCCCCATTTCCAGATAGGTTTTTTGTCTAACAATCAATGTAAGGGTTCTGCTACGGTTGCTTTTTGGGGCAGGAACACATTGTAGAAATTTATGAGACCTAGGAATGCTTGTAAGTCAGTTTTGTTTCTAGGTCTAGGTGCGTCTTTGATTGCCATTAACTTTTTTTCAGTGGGGCGTATCCCTTGCTCATCTATGAGGTAGCCTAGAAATTCAACCTGTTTGGTGGCTAAGTTACATTTTTCTTGCTTTACTATAAGGCCTGCGTCTCTGAATCTTTTAAATATTTTTTTAATCTACTCTCTAGTTGGTTAGTGTTTTTTGCTGACACTAGAACATCATCAAAATAAGGGACGACTCCCTTGATTCCATTTAAAACGCACTCCATGAGGCTTTGGAAAATGCCTGGGGCAACGCTAATGCCGAACTGGAGTCGGTTGCACTTGAACGTCCCTCTGTGTTTCACTATAGCCTGTGCCTCTGTGGTAGTGGGGTCAATGGGTAGCTGATGGTATGCTTGTGCAAGATCAAGCTTCACAAAAATTTTTCCTTCCCCTAGGGAGTGCAATAAGTGTTGCACTACCGGCACTGGGCATGCGCTTTGTTGGAGCGCATGATTTAGGGTTGCCTTATAGTCTCCACAGATGTGCACTAACCCATCTGGTTTGACAAGGGTCACGATGGGTGTTTCCCACCTGGCATGGTCGATTGGTTCTAACACCCCTTGTGCTAGTAGTTTGTTTAATTGTTCATCAATTTTTGGTTTTAAGGCAAAAGGGTCATGTCTGGCTTTGAGGCAGATGGGGGCTATTTTCAGGTTTAGGCTAAATGAAATTGGGGTCCCCTTGTACTTGCCTAGGATCCCGTCGAATACATCCCGGAATTCTTGTAACAGGCTCTCTTCCCAATTGGCTGAAACTATGCTGTTGATCCCGGTCATCCCAATTCCCAGGGGCACTAACCATTCGATTCCTAGCAGGCTAGGGCGATCACGGTTGACGATGGTCAGAGGCAAAATTTCAGCATTATTTTTAAATTCAATGAGGAAATGTCCAACGCCCACTACCAGGATTCGATTTTCCTGGTAGTCCTTTAAGATCAGTTTTTGTGTTTCTAGTTCTTTTTGTTTGATGTTCGGTATCAGACGTCGGATGGTGTTCCAAGATACCATGGATAAAAAGGATCCGGAGTCGACTTCCATCTCACAGGGCTTCCCTTCGATGTTCACTTTTATCCGGACCTTTTTCACATTTGCTGTCCTGGCATTTCCGATTGTTACTGTCTGGTGCGTTTCCTCTCTGTCGCTCGTTCTTTTACTTCTACTATCTCAGTTCCATCTTCCGGCTTGTCTCTCTTCATGTCTGGGGGGGGGGGTGCTGCCACGTCTTTTAGGACTATAGCTCTTTTTGTTTCGGCAGACCCTTTCAATATGCACCCGTTTGTTACAAGCTCTACAGATTGCATCTAGGAACCTGCATTCAGATCATGGGTGGTTGCCTCCGCATTCAGCACATTGGAATTCCTGCCTGGATCTTCTTTTTCCCACCATTTTTGTCTGATTGAAGTCTATGAACATCTTCATTGTCATCATCAGTGTCGCTCGGGGAGTCGAGATCTTCATAGTGAGCGGTCACTGTGGGCTGTTTCTTGCTTCCCTCCGCCTTCTTTTCTCTGGTTTGATTTGGCAGATCTGGAATTGAATTCATTTGGTGCATAGTGGCTGCGGATTTCTTTGCTGCTTCGGTGGCAGTGGCTTCTGCAGTGGCCTCAGCCACAGTGATGTTTGGTCTATTTAGCAGCTTACTCTGAAGTGTTGCGTCCTTCAACCCGAGTACCACATGGTCCCTCATGGCCTCGTCCATATTCTGGAACTCGCAGGCTCCTCCGATGTGTCTCAGGGCTGCTACAAAATAGCCGATGGTCTCAACTTCTTTTTGGTCTCTTTTGTAGAACTCATGTGTTTTTGTCAAGTTGGAGACCACTGGTGCGTAATGTGCTCGGAGCATTCTGTTCAGCTCAGGCCAAGTCATCTGTTTAACGTCTCTTGGTTTGGCTAGCGACCTTGCCATTTTAAAAATGGCTGGTCCGCAGTGTATAAGGAAGATGGCCCTCTTCCTTTGGTCAGATATTTCCTGCAGTTCGTTGCTTTTTAAAAACATTAGAAAGTGATCGATATACGACTCCCAATCCTCCTCATCAGGGTTGAATGGTGCGGGCGGCGCATTGTTACCGGCCATCTCTTTTGCTTGGTTCTGATTGCCACGTGCTTCGGTCTCGCTCTTCTACGATGATCCCACCTTCATCGCCAGTGTTCCATTCGGAAATAAGTTGCATGAGACCGGGTTCCAACAACAACTCTTTTATTTTAATAAGTAAGGCAATGGTAACGGAACAATAGCCCAAGCCGCGGCAGCCCTTCTTATAGTGGCTTGCTCACAGCTTGTGGCCAATGACAGTACTTTGAGTTTTCCCACCATCAGGCGGGCCAATCGGATTGGTTCCCTAATAGCCAATCCGAGAACGGCCTTCTTGGCCAATCAGATTAAGACACTGGGAACCTACCAAGTTCCATACACAACAGACTGCAATTCCGTTGCAGAGATTTGGCAGTTCAAATCTCACCAGGCTCAAGTTTGGCTCAGCCTTCCATCCTTCTGAGGTGGGTAAAATAAGGACCCAAAATTGTTGGGGGCAATATGCTGACTCTGTAAACAGCTTAGAGAGGACAGTATATCACTCTATATAAGTGCTATTGCTATTCAAAGGAAGAACTGAAAAACCCTTGTCATAGCTGCTGTTGAGCAGAAAAAGTTTGGGACATTGTTCTTTTCAGAAAAGTTGCAGCAACCTAAGCTTCTTTGCCCTTACATAACTGCTAGTTATTCTTTAGGTAGGAGTAAAAGGAATACTTTTTAATGGGTTTATGGATAATAATCTGGAATTAGAGGGAGGTAATATTGCTGTATTATTTTACTTGCCAAAATTGAGACACTGATGTAGATTGTGAAGATGTAATTGCTTTAGCTTTCTAAGCCACATAATGACAGAAAGTGTGTTTAAAAATAGATATGAATATCTTGGCAGTATTAAATCAAGAAGTGAAGCATTTCATCATGACATGTGAAGCTGAACAGTCCAATGAAAGACTGCTTCCAATAATAGGGAACCAGGAAAAGGAGAAGCAAATTCACAGCCCTTCATGAGGACCTATCAATTGAAATAATAATACCTTTGAAGAGCAAGAGGAAATGAGACATGAGTTTTGTTGTGCTGAGTCAGGCATTCTTCATTTTCTCCATTCAAAATGACTCACAATTAACTTAGAAATATGTCGAGGGACCTATTGAATCTGGCTAAGTGAGACTAAAAAACCTCATAAGAAAATATAGATATCATTTTAGAGAGTAAGAGAGGTACTAATAATTGGTTAGAAATCAGATGCAGAGAATAAGAACAAATACATCTCAAAATGGAGGGATGTAAATAGCAAGAGTCTTTTAAAATTATCTTTTTAACATATCTTTTAAAATTATTCATTTTTTTGTCAGAGTAAGCAATGCAGCAACCAAAAATTCATCCATCCAAAAGATCATAGCAATAAACTTTATGAAAAAAGAAATTCCATACTCTGGATCATTATAGGGAAAATTGTACGTAAGATTTCCATTGCTATAATTCATACAAACCCATAATAGAATCCAATCTTTAATGCTATGTATACTATTTGCCATTCAATTTCCAAAAATGACAAGAACTGTAAATGGTGCATAAAATGGCATTCAAGATGCTTTTCTGATAAAAGGTTATAATGTTTGATTTACCCTGGAGAAAAATGAAAGTATATTCAATGATTTTATAATTATAAAAAACAGGACGTTACTTTTCTTTCATAAAATTTCAGATTATCTAATGAAACTGACTGGTGGAAAATAACATTGAGAAGTGCTTTGTCTCTGGGAGATCAGGATTAATTTGTTTGTTCTTCTTTTCTGTAAAAGTTCGAATGGAAAAGGTAATAATAGAATTCAGCAAAAATTGGATAAGATAGGAAGTTGAATGTAAAAAATGAATATATAACTATTGTCATATTTGCATGTAAAAGTGATGACCCGTAAATATGTTGTCCACTGAAAAGAGCCTTTTAATATTTGCAATGTGAAAAATTGATTAAAACTTGTTAAAAAAAAAAAAAAGAAGTGCTTTGTCTCACAGGACAGTGTTAAACCATGGAATGCCTAGCTTCCAAGATGATGAACTTGGATAGTCTTAAAAGGCAGGAGAGTAAGTGATCTATAGTTTTTGAACATGATAATTATATGTTGTTTTAGTGTCAGAACACAATACTTTTCAATGCAAATGGCTATGTTCATAAATAGAGCTTTCTATTGTGCAGTTCTAGTGGAGGTTTTCCATTGGCTGGGGAATAGTAGGAGTTGAAGTCTACACATCTTAACTGACCAAGATTAAGAAAACCTGGGCTAGGCATTTCTTTGGCCCCTGTATGGGCTAACAGATAGAAAGGCTGCTTTATCCTTTGGTAAAATGGTCTTTTTTGAGCAATAGCCCATTGGGAAGCAAAGTTATTGGATTGG